>CM038674.1:174248778-175448778 GCA_021605145.1 Aegilops bicornis
CGGTGCTGCAAAGACTCGACCGCAAGGCTTCAGTCGACTGATAAATCAATTGACAAAATGAAGGCAAGATGGCAAAAGTCATACCTGCTTTGGAAGCGCCCGCATCTTCAGTTTCCTCATTATCTTCATCCTTGTAAATGGAAGTCCCAGAAGTAGCAGCAATGCAAGTTTCAGAACTCGCTCGGTCAAGCTTGAGAATGAGTCAACTGAAGTACAAAAGTTCTCAAATGACGCAAAAGCAAAGTGATGAAGCGAAATACTTACGCAGAGGCAACGGGGACGTCCACTTTGATCTTTGGCAAGGCCTTTCGAGTCTTTGTGGGCGCAACCTTGGGCTATTTTGGGGCCTTCTCCGTCGGCTCAGGAGTGGATGTCCGAGTGCGCTTCAGCACCTGCGCGCTTGACGCAACCACTTTGCCACGTCCACCTGCTGGGTCGTGCGTCTGCTTGGAACGTCTTTCAGGCGAGGCGGTGAGTCGACTTCCTCGCCGCTACTCGAGTCGTCGTCGTCATCGTCACTTTTATCCTCAGATTTATAGTCGGCACTCTCACCTCCGCTCGCCTCTCCCTCCTGGACTTGCTCTCCATTCGGCATGGAGTACATTTAAGTATAAACCTGCAAGGCCGTAAATTGGCGTACACCAATCAGATTCAAAGACAATGCAAATCGAGCAAAAGACACTCGGTGATAAAGGTCAATCCTTATGCGGTTCATTGGTGGCGCCGAGTGGTGGAACTCTCCGACCCCGGGATTGTCTTTGTTTCGGTGATGCCTTGCAACCATCAAGCCACTTTATCTCCTCGGTGACTTCCTCCGGGTGGATCCGAGCGGTGTCATCAATACCCGAGTACATCCACATAGGATGATCGTGGGCCTGGAGTGGCTGGATGCGTCGACTGAGAAATACCTCCAGCAAATCCATGCCAGTCACGCCATCTTGGACTAATTGGACTACTCGTTCAACTAACATGTTCACCTCTACTTTCTCTGCTGGAGTCACTTTCAAGGAAGAGGGTTGCTGGACCCGCTCCATGGAGAAGGGAGGAAGGCCAGTCGACTGACCAGGGGTCGGTTGGTCCTTACAATAAAACTAGGTTGACTGCCACCCTCTAATACCTCATCTGAATCCCTAGACCTCCGCACATCTGGATCACGTGCGTCCTTTCATCACTCGGATTTGCCTTTTCACAGACTGAGAGCGACAAGTAAAGATGTGTTTGAAGAGGCCCCAATGCGGTCGACAACCCAGGAAGTTTTCACACGTGGAAACAAATGCAGCGAGATACGTGATGGTGTTGGGGGAAAAGTGATGAAGTTGGGCCCTGAAAAAGTTCAGGAAACCCCGGAAAAAAGGATGAGGGGGCAGAGAGAAACCACGGTCAACATGATTCGCGAGGAGGATGCACTCACCCTCCTGTGGCCGCGGCTCAGTCACGTTTCCCGACAACCTCCAAGATCCGTGGGCAATCAAGCCCCCTTCGACCAGATCCTCCAGATCTTCCTTCTGGATCATGGACCGAATCCAGTCGCCCTGGATCCAGCCGGGCGGCAGGCCAGACCTCGACGACGACCCCCCCCCCCCCCCGCCCGACTCGTCTTCTTGCCCTTCGCTGTCGCCGTCGCTTTTTCACGCGTTCCAGGGCCGCCGTCTTGTCCTTTCCCATCACAGCAGACTGCGCACGGACGGGGCGGCGGCGTCGAGGGTGGAGGCGAATCGGTGGAGAAGTAGAGGAGAAAGAAGGGGAATGAGGCGCACTGTGCAAAATACATCGACCCCGACGCCTTATATAGGCCCGGTTACGAGTGGCTGACTCGTGGGCCCAAGCGATCCTGTCAAATCCCGCAACAGTCGTGCATTGGTTACGTGGCGAAAAAGGTGGCGCAAGAATCGAGGTGTTCCTGCCTAATCCGCTCCGTTTACTACGGCGCTCTCCGTCCCGCGCACTTCTCCAAATTTCGAATCCCGTGAGATCCGGGAACGACAGTGCAGCCAATCGTGCCAAAGATTTCATACCATTCCAACACTCGAAGCTTATCAGTATAAGTTCACTCGACAAACTCTGAATGAATCAAGGCGATTAGAAATGAAGTTGAAGTTTCAGCATGGTTCACTGACCCAGGTAAAATGCCTCCGAAGCATAAAAATCGGGTCGGGACCATCTTCAACCCTTTCTCCACTCGGACCTCGATCCATTCGGGGGCTAATGACGATGACATGTACCTAGGGTAGGGTAATAGGCCTGACCTAGACACCCTTCCCAAGGACATTGCCCTAGAGTCAAAGGCATTCAAAGTACAGTAGCGTCTACCGATTGAAATCACCTCAAAGTGCAACCCACTCGACCAACAATTCCACTCGGATAACCCAATTCCATTCGACCAGGATATAATCATTCGACCATACCAGAAACCACTCGGAGTACAGAATACCTAACGTCACTCAGGATGGCAACGGTCAGGCGTTCACTCTGTAATCTTAAAGATCATTTATACCTCTTTATTGCGGGCGTTATCAGTAACGTCCCGTCCTAATGTACATTGAAGCCCTTGTAACGTGGGCTGGCTGGGGTCCTGGCGCACTCTATATAAGTCATCCCCCTCCACTGGCACAAGGGTTCGCACCCCCGGTAACTTCACGCATAATCAAGTCGACCAAGCCTCCGGGCACCGAGACGTAGGGCTGTTACTTCCTCCGCGAAGGCCTGAACTCGTAAATCTTGCGTGCACAACCTCATCGTAGCTAGGATATTGCCTCCTCCTACGTACCCCCTATTCTACTTTCAGGCTTACTCCCACGACAATACCATACCGCCATAAACCCTGGCGGTAGCAAAAGGGTCAGATCCTGGAAAAAATTCAGACTAGGATCAGATTTCGATTAAGTCTCAGAAAAGGGTCAAAACACGAAATTTAGCCTGGTGATTAGGGTTGCGCAAGAGAGAACCGCCGCTCTCTGGCCTAGAGAGATGACCAGTAATGGTCGATGATCGGGCAAGGCGTGCATGATCAATGAGAGAGAACGACGATGATCAAGGTTGAAAGAGCATCTACATGGAGATGATGTCAGTTTGGTCGAAATTCAATGCGATTTAGAAAATTAAAGGTTGTGGCACTAATAAGACCGACTTTGTTTTGCTCGATGCATGACATGATGTTGTCATAAGACCTACAATTTTCTCGTGAAAATGTCAATTTCCCCTCTCTTTTTTCAAACCATGCATATTTCCCATTTAGTCGAGGTTTTGGATAGCCTCCTTCTAGGAGGCAACATAAACCTTTGAGTTGGAAATACCGAAAAAAGCTTTCACCCCGTTTTATAAATAAAGCAACCACCAAGCACAAAGTATCAAGGTAACAACAGAACACACCACACACGAACACAACGCCACCGCAGGCCAGGTCCAACACACACAAACAAACAGACCCAAGTTTCAGCTATGGGCACAGCACAACAAGCCCAACACAGGTGCACGGCGATACAACACATAGACGGCAGTGGCGGTGGCAAGATGACGACGATCTAATCTGGTTCCGGTGGTGGCGGGGGAAGCAGTGAAGCCATCCGGAGAGCCATCGCGTGAAGCTGGGTGATGATGGAGGTAATGGCGTCTCTCTTCCTGAGACGGTTAAGCGGCCGCTGCAAGTAACCAGATCATTTGAGTTGGAAATATGAGTTAAGAAACAAAGCGTCGCTTCGTTCGCTCAGTGTGGATATCCACAGAATGCGTGTCTATGGGGCTCAAACTGGAGCGTCGGTCTCTTGAAAGGTAATAATACCAAATGTGTTTCTTCTGACCTATAAATGCCTCTCTTGTTCACGAAAAATTACAATCACATAAATAGAAAAAAACATAGTATTACGATGTGAAAGATTGAGCATCCACAGGGAGAAGATAGATATGTCGCTAGAGAAAGCAAATGCGTAATTGAGCGCAACGCTAGTCAAACCGCAGCCGGATATGATGATTGGCTCATCACGCCCAGTGATGCCTGTGCTTCTCTTTGTCTATTTTCTTCCATCTCAGATTTTGGAACCATTTCACTTCCCAGATGCCAAGTGTCTTCCTTGTCTTTGCCTATTATCGTTTGCCCTGTCCTACAATACAGCCAGGCATTGTCGTTCGAGTATTTCACCACCCCCTCCCCAAAAAAAAAAAATCATCGCTGAAGTTCTGAAGGCCGTCCTAATGCTGAATTTTCTTTCTCCACGAATTATCATGGCCTATTTGATTCAAAGGATTTTCATAGGAATAATGGAGGATTAGAATACTTTGATTTTTTTCTATGTTTGGTTGTTTGATTCGATTGAATCCCAGAATCTGAAAATGCCTAGCTATGGAGAAACCAAGAGGTATGCTTCAAATCATCAGCGTAACGCTGATTGGAACACAAATCACACCCGATGTAACATGAAGGTTTCAAGCCCTTACAGACAACATTCCTAACATCGATAACAGTTCGTAAATGACCAAATAGATGATCAGATTCTCAATCGAAATCCCAAAGCAGGACATTCGTTCTTTCTCTTGTTCTTGATGGCATTGTAATGGAACAACTAACCTATTTCTTCGCTTTTTCGCCAACAGATCTTAATTATCTTGAAAAAAAAAATAGAAGGATAGATAAAATTCCAAGGGCGTTGGATGGCGTTTCTCAACATCTCTCGCTTGCAAATGCAAACAGGAAAAGTTACAGCAGGTGACAAATAAGACTGCAAGGCGAAAGGCAAAGATAGGTAGCAGGTGACAATTAGATGGTCAGAGGATGATATCGTTCACTATTAGACACATACTGTATATGATAATAATCATTTTCCAAAAAAATATAATCATGATATTTAGCTCCTTCAAAATACAAAAACTGGAAAGGTGAACAACCGATTTTTATAACCAGAAAACAATTTTCTAGGTTCCATATACAGTATCTCTGGTCACTGTGCAGAATCCACATAGATGTTTGTTCACTCACAAAGGTTCCACATATCACATGGTTACATCCATTTACCTAGTTCAGAGTGTTCTAGATATGGTGATGGCTGCATGCCATGATTTCTGTTATGGGTATTCAATATCTTCAGTCACACCGAACACAAATTTCTGCAGTGCACAAAGGTCCCCAAAATTGAGCGTGCTTTTGGTAAAAGAAAGAATATACAACATCAGAAGAAAATACAGCAACATAAAGGAGCTACAAAGAAGGGGGAAATGCCAAATGGTAGGCAACTGATCTACTACTAACACAAGATAAACTTGATGAACCGGTGACAAGTCTGTCAACAAGTCATATGGCACTGGCTGTTTGAACAAATCATGCAGCTGCTGCGACAGCAAACTGGTCCTGGACGTTGCAACGCTCCGCATGGTTTATAGGTGCTGCCAACAATAGTTTTTGGTAGGTACTGCTGAGTGCCGCCAACAATAGTTTTTGGTAGGTACTGCTGATGCCATGGCGGCAGTGGCTGCATCTCGCCCTGTGCTTTTGTGGTAGCAGATTGGCAATGGGGGCCGATTACTCCTGTGGCTGCTGCGATGGCAAAGGTGATTGCTGCTGCTGCGATGGCAAAGGTGATTGCTGCTGCTGCGATGGCAAAGGTGGTTGCTGCTGCTGCGATGGCAAAGGTCGTTGCGGATGCTGTGATGGCAAAGGTGACTGCTGCTGCTCTCCTCGGATAAATTTCTCAGAGAGCGGGTGCGACTCGCCTTGCCACGCCCAAACCACATCCTTAAGTGCGGGCCTTATCTCATCTTTCATCAGTTGTTTATACTCTATAGTGTCTCCATTGGTCTTCTTTAATTCAACTAAATGCAAAGAAGGCGCAAACTCAAAAACCTCTGCGTCAAACTCAAGAAAGCCCTTCATTCCTTCCTTTGGTGCTGCCAATTTCAGGATACCGTTTTCTTTCTTCTTGATTTTGAGCTTCAATTTCTTGGCCACTTCATTCAGCTTGGCAAATATAGCCTCTGCTGGCTGCCTAGTGGTAAATCTGACCTCCCTCCGCCATACTTCTCTTGAACAAATTGGATAGGTCAAATCCAGTTGAGAGAGAAATTATGTCAAAGGCATTCAAGTTTGTGAGGCTTGATGAAGCTTCTTGGTTAACCTCTGAATTGCTGCCTTCTGTTGATTCAGATGTCGCGGGTTCACCTTTCTGAACCTTGTCTCTTGTTTCTTGTTTAATCTTCAGTCCATTTACATCAACGGGTTTCCTGTACCAAGCGCTTCTCTTTATCCTTGAAACAGAAGCTCTAGTGCTTGGGTCTGGATCAAGAATCTTATACAGTAGATCTTTCAGCTCAACTGAAAAAGGGCGAGGGCATCTATATTCAGCCCTGGAGATCTTTCTATACATCTCTATAAGATTTGTGTCATGGAAAGGAAGGAAACCAGCCACCAGGACAAATAGAATTACTCCACAGGACCATATGTCAGCCTTCGCACCATCATAGCCTCTCCTGCTAAGCACTTCAGGGGCAACATAAGCTGGAGTTCCACAGGTGGTATGGAGGAGGCCATCTTGTCTCGTGGACTCGGCCAGGGCACTTAGCCCAAAATCAGAGACTTTAAGGTTTTCATTCTCATCCAGGAGCAGGTTTTCCGGCTTCAAGTCGCGATGATAAACACCTCGGCTATGGCAGTAGTCTACGGCACTAATGAGCTGATGGAAGTATTTCCTCGCAGCATCTTCGCTTAACTTTCCCTTGGTTATTTTGTTGAAAAGCTCGCCGCCTTTGGCATATTCCAAAACAAAGTAAATCTTGCTCTTGCTGGCCATTACCTCGAAAAGCTTCAAGACGTTAGGATGCCTTACCAATCCCATTATTGAGATCTCCCTCTTTATCTGCACAATTAGGCCAACCCTCGAAACCTTCTCCTTATCGATCATCTTTATCGCAACAGCCTGTCCACTTGCGAGATTCCGACCATAATATACCTTGGCAAAGTTACCTTGCCCCAACTGCCTCCCGATTTCATAACGGTCCATCAGAATTGTCCTCCTATCCTCCATTATAGCAATCTATATTTAGAAAGCCGAATAGTGCTTTCAGTGTCCACTATGCACTACGTTTACCGTGGTCTATTAATAGGTATGTGGCCTACCACGACAATATCCCACTCCTGTGCTCCAGACGCCAGGTGTAAGACACAAATACCGAACCAGTACGGAGCCACCACTCTTGTGATAACTCAACAAGTAAATTCCGGGCCAAACTCCCCAGAGCACTTCCGAGTTTCCCAAGATAAATCCGTTACGGTGTCACCAGCCCAGAACTGCAATGAAAGATAAACAGACCTAATCAGAACAAACATGGACCAAAATGTAAAACAAATGGGGTTCAAGTTGCTACAAATGTACAAGCATATAAGTCTGGGATTCTTTAAAAAAAAACAGGATAATTCTGTCATGAACTGTATTGCCTATCTCATTGTGATTTTGCAAGCCTGGCTAGCATCTATCGTTACTTGGCCTAAAAAGAGCATATCTGCTATTACTGGGAAGAAGAAAACTCGATCCTACCAGCCAAAGGGCACAGCTAAAACGGGAGGCTAATCCCAACTAATACTATTGTACTAAGAAATTAGACACCCCGAGAAGGTGGAGCACACTACAATCGGTCTGATGCTTGGGAATTTCCGGCTGCTCGATTTTCTATAAAGAGTTTACCTATAATAATAAGAAAACAAAGAATCTTGCCATGAGCTTCTTCCCGCACCGAAATCCCTCCCCTCTGCGCCGAGCGCCAACCGCATCAGCGAAATCCCCTATCCTCCGCAGGGCGATGGACTAGCCGGCCAGGAAACGGCCGGGATAAGATAAAACGGCGAGAGAGCACTACTAGGTCGAGAAGCAACCGGCGGAGGCCGCCGGCAGATCTCTCCAGCCGGCGGAGCAAAGCAAGGAGCACCTGCCGAATCTTTACCTGGTGGAGGACGGCCGGCGCGGCGCGGCGAGGCGGAGAGGCGCTGTATGTGGGTCCCAGATAGTCGGCGCGGCGGATTCGGGCGACGGTGGGCGGCGGATCGAATATAGCTTAGCTAGCTGTTCTGACTTTTTCGGCGCTCTCGCGGCGTATTTCTATTTTCCCTCTTTGTTTTAGCGAGAAGAGTAGTGTGCATTTCCGCGTCTCTTCTTCTCCACTCCACATGCCCCCCAGGTGTATCCAGGTGGCGCACGGTGGCCGGCCGGCCCTCTCCTTTTTTTGGGGAAAAAAATGGGAGTAGTTTTTCTTTTTGGAGAAAGTGATAGCTCAGCTCTCTCGGGCCGTGACCCTCTGTCGACGGGCCCGGGCCCCGGTCGGCAGCCCTAGTAGCCCGGACCAGGGCTTTCTTGGGGTCCAGTGGGTCAAGGCCCACGGGCCGGAACGAACACGTCTCCCTTGAACGACGGAGGCGGGCCGAGGGACGCACCGCCGAACAGCGGGGGCACGGCCGGCGGAGTCCATCGCCGCCGACGGCTAGAAACTCCCGAGAAGGTCCGTTATCTCCTCCCCAGCCCCCCAGTCAACGCAGTAACTAAACTATTTTTCACAGCCTGGTCTCCCGTGGCAGCAAAGGATGGAGCTCGAGCGGAATCTGAATCCAAATCTGCGCACGTGAGTGCACGAGCGAGCGAGCGGGGCGCCGACGCCTCGGCCCGCCCTCGCCGTCGTCGCCGCCCCGAAGAAATGCCCCGCCTTTCGTACTCTCGCGTGTTTCTTTTCCTCCCTTCCTTGGCAGGCGCTCGATCCTCTTCTCGCGTGACCGTCACGTGGACGGAACGGAAGTCAGCGCCTCGCTCTCCGCCTGCTCTCTTCTTCCTGCTCTGCGGGTGCCGTCACGCCTAACTTCTCCTTCCAATTCCAAGTAGTAGTAAGAAAATAGGCATCCATCCACGTCTTTCCATAAAAACAGCGAACGCCACAGGATGCTGACGCCCCTACCACTTCTACCAGAATCATCTGCTAGTGATAGTGCGAGCCGACCGACACCGGGAGTCTTCAGTGCTCCATAACCAACGGCACCCACCCCTCCTCCTCCTCGGCGATTCCGCCGCCCAACGGCCCAAACATATCCATCTTCCGCCTCTCCACTGAGGCGAGACACATCGAAAGATGGTGGGTTTTGGGAGGACGGGCATCTGAGAGGTGGCAGCCATGACGGGGAAGATGGGGTTGCTTGTGCTGTTCGTGTCGACGGTGGCGGCGGTATTGGTCGCGCCGTCGAGAGGGGAGGAGAGGTGGACGGGTGCATGTCTTGTCTGGATGGACGCGGCCTCCCTCCTCTTCTTCAGCCTCTGCTCCTCCGCCTTCGCTGGTTCTGGATGGAGATCTCGTAAGTACTCTCATTCTTGTAGGATAGGGACGGATGTAATAGTCCAGTTTGTTGTAGATTTCTTTGCTTTGAATTTAATAAGAACTTTTGATTACGAGTCCCTTTCATCTTTTTCTTAAAAAATTAGGCCACTGTTGTTTACTCATGGAAAGAGTATCAGTTCCACAAGAACTTTTGAGTATTAGCATCACAGACTGTTTCTGGACCTTCCTAGTCATTTTCTAGTCAATTAGCAGTCATCACTATCAATTTAATTAACTTCTTGTATGAGAAAGTATGGTCAGTTTGCTTACAAGTAATCCTCACCGTTTGCTGAGTTTGCTGAAGAATCATATAATCCTCACTGTTTAGGATGTTTCATGGATGGATGCAGGTGGACAAAATACGGTCAATTTGCTTACAAGACATAGTTGGGGCGGAGGAAATTTTAGGCACTGGACAGACGTTTGCTTATGATGAACTGCCGAGCCGTTCTTCAAAGAGTGAGCTGAAGACGATGCTGCTTATGGAGCTCCTGGCCCTTCTTCCACCTGACAAGTCTTCTGTTACTCACGACTGTATCCGCGCAAATTATTTCAGCTTGGGCATGTCACAAGAATTTGTCAACTATCTTGAGGGCCAGCTGTTCTTGTTTGGTTCAGACTTCTATCCAAGAAGACGGCATTTGGCTGATCAAATGGTTGAAGATGGTCCTTCTTCCGGAGGTGAAGCTAAGTTTCCTCTTTCTCTGATGGAGCAACCATTTACGCCTCCCAACTTTCCGAACACCGAACCTCGCAGCCGACGTCTCGAAGATAAACCTGCAAAGAAGCGTCGGGGAGTGCCTCCTCCAGTCTCACCTTCGGATAAGCAGCACAACTACATAAAATTGGTCTTGACTGTGGTGCTCCCGACGGCGGCGTTCTCGTTCATTGCTGCATTCCTGATTTTCTACTGCTGTGGATGCAACAAGAGCAAGGTCTCTGTCGGTGAGCCTCGAGATGACCATCCTCTTCTTCACATGCAGTTGGCTAACACACCTGGTGAGGCAATGTCCCTTCTTGTCAACCTATGTTGGATTGTTCTTGGTGTGGTATTATTATATCATATAGCATCAATTTCATGCAGGCGCGTCACCTGTTATTCGTGCATCCTCCAGTCAGCTCCACAAGGATGATCAAGGGGTCAGGGCTTCTAAGCCCGGAGGCAGCATGAGTCGGTGCTTTCCATGCTGTTTTAAAACCTCAACTGATGTGTCAACGCCCGCGCAAGCTACTGGGGGAACACAAAACAACACAAGTGATGCTCCTAAACCAATGCCTCCGCCACCGCCGCCGCCGCCTCCTCCACCACCGCCTCCTCCTATCAGGAAGGCTGGTCCTCCCCCACCTGCACCTCCCAAAGGCTCATTAGCAAGATTTCCTCAGCTGTCACCTGTTGAGTCAAGTCATTCTGAAGGATCATCTGCAAGCGAGCAGGCCAGTGAATCATCTGAAGCTGAAGTGGGTGCTCCAAGACCCAAACTTCGACCATTCTATTGGAACAAAGTTCTTGCTAATCCTAACCAGTCGATGGCCTGGCATGACATCAAGTTTGGTTCTTTTCAGTAAGTTTTACACTAGCAACAAGTTATTAATCCATTTGTCTGCATTTTGAGGCTTGTATCTGACAAATGCATTTTGCAGTGTGAACGAGGATATGATAGAGGCATTGTTTGGTTATGGCGCTGGCAACAGAAACAACACCAAGGACAAGGAACTTGCCATGGCAGACCCTTCACCTCAGCATGTTTCTCTTCTTGATTTTAAGAAATCGTGCAACCTGGCAGTTGTTTTCAAGGCAATGAATGTCAGGGTAGAGGACATTCAAGATGCTCTTCTTGAAGGTAGCTGTTCGTTCATAAGAAACTATTGTTGATTGATCATGTAGCTTGCTTATTCATATGTGGAAAAGATGCATGTTCCTGCACGGATAAAGACAGCATTTTCTGACATTTCCTTTCACTTTTGTTCTCTAGGAAATGAACTTCCTAGACTACTTCTTGAGACAATCTTGAGAATGAAACCAAATGACGAGGAGGAGCTGAAACTCAGGCTTTACGATGGGGACTACTCGCAACTAGGTCTTGTAGAACAAGTCATGAAGGCACTAACTGACATTCCTTTTGCTTACAAGAGGATCAGTGCTCTGCTTTTCATGTCATCTTTGCAAGAAGATGCTTCAAGTCTCAGGGATTCATTCCTGCAATTGGAGGTAAGCCAAGTGAAAGCAATTGACTTCTGTATTAAATCTGAAAAGCACTCCAACCTTTACTAAAATGACTAATTTTTTTGGTGTCAGGCTGCTTGTGGGGAACTAAAGCACCGCCTTTTTCTGAAGCTGCTAGAAGCTGTTCTCAAAACCGGAAACCGTTTGAATGACGGGACCTTCCGTGGTGGTGCTAACGCATTCAAACTTGACACCCTTCTGAAGTTGTCAGATGTCAAGGGTGCCGATGGAAAGACTACATTGCTTCACTTTGTTGTTCAGGAGATTATTCGGTCCGAAGGTGTCCGCGAAGCAAGGTTGGCCATGGAAAGTGGAACGACTCAACCTTCCGGAGACGATTCGAACGGGTCTCTCCAAGAAGATGGCGAGTACTACTCCAAGCTCGGCTTAAAGATTGTCTCAGGGCTTAGCAGTGAATTGGTTAATGCCAAGAACATAGCCGCGCTAGATGCTGATGCTTTGTCTGCCAGTGTATTGCAGCTCAGACGTGAGTTGCTGAACACAAAGGAGTTCCTGAACTCTGACATGGCAACGATAGATGAGAATAGTGGATTCCACCGCTCGCTGGTACGTTTCGTAGAACATGCAGAGAACGAGACCAACTTTCTGTTGAAAGAAGAGAAGAGGTTGAGATCATTGGTGAAGAAAACAATTCGGTATTTCCATGGAAACGATGTGAAAGATGACGGATTTAGCCTCTTTGTCATTGTAAGAGATTTTTTGGTGATGCTAGATAAGGCCTGCAAGGAAGTTGGGGCATCACAAAAGAAGGCGGCGAGTCAATCTCGAAGCAGCGGCAGTTGTAACCCAGCATCCCAGTTAAATCCCCAGGAGAAACAGTTTCCTGCAGTACTGGATGATCATTTAGATAGCTCAGACTCAAACGATTAATTTTGGGATATGATCTTAGGTGTAATCTATAGGTTTTTTTTTGCCTGAGACGATGTACAAATACCCATTTGCAGAGACATTACTGTATACATACAAATGCCACATACACAGGGCTGAACTGAATACATGTTTGGAGAGGCATTATTGTATATGCATGCCACATACACATGGTTATATCACACCTCTACATTAGTATCTGATGAAATTCATGCATTCGTTTTCTAACTTGAGATCCGTTCTTTGCAAAATGGGATTCGGTTTTAATTCACAATTTCCTGATCAGATTGCAATGACTATTTGTAGGCACGTAAAAGCTTCTTTTATTACAAAAAAATTCCAAGTTTCTTTTATTAGAATTTTTTTTACAAAACCACGAGCAGATATTCCAGCACTTAATACCTGAAAATACGCAAGACGTGGAGTTTGTGAGCTCGAGCTCATATGAGCTTGAAGAACAGTAACATCATGAAAAAAATCCTGTTTTTTCTGGCAACAGACATCAATGTGTGTTTACCTGCATGTAAATATTTGTGATGGAATGACATTCGTGAAAGTTTGGATTAAAAAACGAAATCGACGCTCCAAAAAGGATGGGAAGCATTGATTTTGTATGCTTTGCTCAAACTTCCACGAATGTTATTTCATCATGATTTTTTCCATGCAGGTGAAACATACATTGATGTTTATTGCCAAAAATATCAGATTTTTTATTTTATTTCACACGGTTTTACTGTTCAGCTGAGCTCGTGCTCATAATAGCACTTTTGATAAAGTTGTCACTATTTTGGTACTGATAATTCACCATGGACATCCGTAGATTCAACAGGGCTGATATCTCTACATGGGTTTAGATTGGTGTTGTTTGAATTCATTAGTCAATGTGTATGTGCAATGCACGTTAATTTGGAAGTATATTAAGTGCATGCAGATATTAAGTAAGGCTGGTCATAGTGGGGAGTAGCTTAGACTAGTAACATGCATATATTACTAGACTATGTTACTACCTTTATAGTGCATAGTATCATAGATTAGTATCATAGGTGGTCTCATTTATTGCCATGCATGACACATAGTAGTATCACATTTATTATGTTACGGTATCTATCTATGTTACTATAACCATCTCTCTCTTCTTTAATTGCCTGCCGCATAAGCATGTTTGCGAGTCTCAAGTGCATGATACTACTTATGTTACTCCCACTATGGCCAGCCTAAGATATTATTTGCGTGTTATTATGTAATTAGCACTATATTTGGTATGAAATTAACTGCATGCTAAACGTGTTGAGTGCTCAAAATTGAACCAGTCTAGGTCGTTGGATTGACATGATTTGATGGCCGAGATTAATTGGATCCGCCCCTTTAGGTCTTTTTATATTGGTATAGATGAGCATGAGCAGAAGGTGGGACTGATGATATGTATGGACAAGGCTTCTTAAGATTATTTTCAATGTATATTGTTTCATTGGTGTTTTCAGGAATTTATTAAATGGTTGCATTAGTTTGCCCATTGGGGGCTATAATTTATTCGATCTCATTGGTGAGCATTTCAAACATGTCTTGAATCTCTCTACTTTGGCACAAGCATTATCCACGCGTCTCTAGGTGTGACCACTCTTAAGGTTTCGATTCTCAAGGTTTCGAAGAGAAATACAGAGAATTACAGAGAGAGGAAGGCTTGGGGAAGAAGAAGCTCAGGGATAAGATCTCGATTGGCTACAATCTCTTTCTGTCCCACACCTACACACGCATAGCGTCTATTTATCTCGAGTACGATGGGCGGTCCCTCGGCCCACGGATCGAGGCCAAGATTACAAGTCGTTGCACTCCCCTCCTCCTTAAGCAACAGCTTGACCTCAAGTCGTAGGAAGTTCTGTCGATTACCGGACCACTCCCGTGTTGCCATGGACGGTGGTAGTCCTGACCATGCGATCTTGTATCGCTTGCATGTCGCGCCCGACGCCAAGACCCACCGTGACGCCTTGAGAACTTGCGCGGGTTTGGACGATGTTGTCGATTCTTTGCGCGTCTTGCAGCTCTTCGATTGTGTCACCATCACCAGGTGGTGCGGCCGGCTTGAGCAAGGAAACGTGCACCACCGGGTGTATCTTGCTTGTTGCTGGTAACTGAAGACGATAAGCGACATCTCCAATTCGCTCCAAGACCTGAAATGGACCAAAGTATTTGAAACCCAGTTTGTGGTTAGTGCAATGAGCCACCGACTGTTGCATATATGGTTGAAGTTTCAGATATGCCCAATCGCCCGGTTGAAACACCCGCTCAGAGCGATGCTTGTCTTCCTGAGTTTTCATGCGCTGTTGAGCACGTTGAAGTTGGATCACGTATAAGTTCAGTCATTGCATTTCTCTCTGACAACCAACTGGTAAGATCTGTAGGTGTGTCTGATTGGAGATTTCCAACGCCCAGATGCCTTGGTTCATAACCGTAGAGAACCTTGAAGGGTGTATGTCCATGGGAAGAATGAAAATTTGTATTGTACCAGTATTCAGCCTGTGAGATCCACTGTGCCCACTTCTTGGGTGCCGAATGCACCATGCACCTTAAAAATGTCTCCAAACACTGATTTAACTTCTCTGTTTGGCCATCTGTTTCAGGGTGGTTTGCAGTGCTCATGTTCATCTTGGTGTCAGTAAGTTTGCACAACTCCTGCCACACATTGCTAGTGAACAATGGATCTCTGTCAGTTATGAGAACTTTAGGTAATCCATGTAACTTATACCCATCCAAATATGCTTGTGCAACAGAGAATGCAGTAAAGGGATGACAGAGTGGTATGAAATGACCATATTTGCTGAATTTGTCTATGACAACCAAGATTTTGTCATAGTTTTTGCTTTTGGGAAGACCGCTGATAAAATCCATACTAACCATATTCCAAGCTTCTTTAGGTATGGGAAGAGGACTAAGCAAACCTGGTTTTTTATGTGCTCTGACTTAGCTTGCTGACAGATAGAACATGACTTGACAAACTATTCCACGGATTGTTTGAGAGCAGGTCAGGAGAATAATGCTTTCACTCGCTGATATGTGCCTTGCACCCCAGAATGTCCACCAATGCCACTAGAGTGCAGTGAGAGCAGAATTGCTTGCTATGCTTCTTTGTTTTCTCCCAACCAAACTCTCCCCTTGTGCCTGATAATTCCTTGCTGCAGGGAAAAACCCTTGTTATTACTGCCGGTCACACTTAATTCAGTGAGCAATTCTTTTGCTTGAGGGTCTGTCAAGTAACCTTCAGCTACTACTTCCAACCACTGAGGTGTGCAGTAAGACAAGGAGTATATTGCGCTTGTGTTTCCACTCTGAGAGCATCGGCAGCACCATTTTCCAACCCTTTTTTGTACACCACACTGTATTTTAGGTCCATAAGCTTTAACAGTGCTTTCTGTTGAATGTGATTGGAAATTTTTTGGTCCTGAAAGTGTATCGATCATGATGATCAGTGCTTATAGTAAAGTGATCATGATGCAGATAGGATTTCCATTTCTCCACTGCTAACAAAATTGCCAAACACTCCTTCTCATAAGTGGACAGGCCCTGTGCTTTGGGTCCTAGGGCTTTACTTAGGTATGCAATAGGATGTCCTTGCTGCATCAAGACTGCTCCAATCCCCACATTACTAGCATCTGTCTCTATTGTGAATGGTTTATTGAAATCTGGAAATGCTAACACTGGAGCAGTGACCAATGCAGTCTGCAGTTGCTGAAAAGCTGCTTGATTAGTGGGTGTCCACACAAACACAATATTTTTCTTGAGTAAGTCTGTCAAGCTTCTACTAATGATGCCATAGTTCTTGATGAACTTTCTGTAATATCCTGTGAGCCCCAGAAATCCTCTCACTTGTTTGTGATGGTAGGAACAGGCCGATCCTTTCTTGCTTGCACTTTAGCAGGATCTGTACTTACTCCATCCTTGCTAATAACATGGCCCAAATATTCTAACTTTTGCTGAGCAAAAGAACACTTACTCATCTTTACATAGAGATGGTTAGCAGCTACAGTCGAATACTTCCTTAAGATGCTTGAGGTGTTCCTTGAATGTAGCATCGAACACTAGTATGTCATCCATAAAACAGAGCACACTTTTCCTGAGTAAAGGAGCTAACACAGTATTCATCCCAGTCTGAAAAGTAGCAGGTCCTTCAATCACTCCAAAAGGAATAACTTTAAATTCATATAACCCGTTGTGCACTTTAAAAGCAGTTTTATGCTCCTCTCCTTCCACCAATCGAATTTGGTGGTATCCTGCTCTCAAATCCAACTTGGTGAACCACATAGCGCCAGCTAACTCATCCAATAACTCATCCACGACAGGCATGGGGTACTTATGTTTCACAGTGATTGCATTCAAGTGACGATAATCAACACAGAAACACCAGGTACCATCCTTTTTCCTGACTAGTAAAACAGGAGAAGCAAATGCGCTGGAACTTAATTGAATAATACCCTGTTGTAGCATAGTAGCTATTTGTTTCTCTATTTCATTTTTTTGGATTGGGTTATATCTGTAGGGTTTGACATTGTGAGCACAGCCCAGTAACAAAGGAATTTTGTGACCAAAACTTCTGTGTGGAGGTAGAGATGTAGGTTCTGAGAACAATTCCTTGTGTTCAGCAAGCAGTTTCTGTTCTTCTTCAGGCACAATTTCTGACTGAGGTATAGTGTCAAATATGTGATAGAGCTGAATAATGTGATCCACAGCATCAGTTTGCAGTAAACCTTTTAGTTCATGTGCTGACATTTGTTTGCAATCAGTTGCAGTTTCGAAATTCTGTCGATGTTACTTACGTGTTCCTGGCTGAATTTCATGATTTTCTTCTTGATCCACCCACATGGGACTCATGGTCTCCAACCAATTCATTCCCAGAATTATGTCATAGTTATCCAGTGGTAATGCTTTCAGAGATGTAGTAAAGCTAGTACCCTGACACCACCATTGAAGTCCCAAAACTTGTTTAGAGCAGGTTAATAAGCCACCACCGGCTACCCTAACTGAAGCTGGATTGAGCTGTTTGACAGGGCACTGCAGTTTCTCCACTAACTTCTCACTGATGAAGTTATTTGAGCTACCAGAGTCAATCAAAATAAGCAGGTGAGTTTTCCCTGTCATGCCCTGCAACTTGATACTCTCTTTGCAAGAAGTTCCACTAACTGCTTGTAGAGATAGCTTCATTACTATTTCTTCTGTCTCAGACGCAGTATCACTGTCTGCTCTTACTTGTGCCTCATCCAATTGCTTTGGAAGTTGTAGTGCTGATAATAACTCCTCCATAACATGTATTTGAATTGATGTGGGACACTTGTGACCTGGTCCAAATTTCTCTCCACATTTGAAGCACTCCCCTCTGGCCCTTCTCTGAGCCCTAAGATTATCAAATTTCTCATAGAATTTCCCTTTCTCTGTTATTTTCTGATCTCCAGGAGCTGACCCAAGTAATCCTTGATGCACATACTGCTTGTTCCTTTGCTTGTAGTCTAGTTTGACTACTAGTCGACTAGTATCTTCAGCTAGCAATGCCTCTTGTGTTTGTGCACAAGCAAATGCCACATCCACCGTAACTGGGTGCTGCAATTTTACTGCAACCCGTATCTCTTGTTTCAGTCCTTCCATAAACCGATTCACAAAAAATGTCTCATCATATGCAGGATTGTACATAAGGATCTTATGCATATACTCCTCAAAACAGTGAGCATAATCATCCACTTTGAACCTTCACATGTCATGAAGGCAAAGAACACATCCATTAACACGGAATACTTGTTTCTATTGAACTTGGTGAACACTGCAACACACAGTGAGGCGAGAGTCAATTGTGTGCATAGCTTCATATGTCTGCAACCAGAGAGCCGCATTGCCTTGAAAATGCATCGTAGCAAAATCAACCCACAAATTTGCTTGGACAGAGTACATCCTGAAGTATTTCTCGCATTGCTTCTTCCACCACTTGGGGTTGTCACCATCAAATTTTGGAAAATCAGACCGAGGAATGCGAGGACTGAATCTCGAATGGGAACACTGTGCTGCTGAATTTGGCGACACTCCGTGCTCATCAAGTTCATCAGAAAATTCCTCATAGGCTTGAAAATGACTGCTAGAATGCTCACCCTGTCCTTGGACAGATCGAATGTTGCGTTGTACCCACATCTCAACACCTGCCGGATTTCCCTCACGACGTGGCACTTCCACCCTCAAACCCCCTGCACGCTGTTGTGGTTGCGGCAGAGTAGATGGTGTGGTCTACGCCTGTTCCAGGGACGGGACGCGCTTGAGGACACCAGTGAGGGAGCGCTTCATCTCATCCACCGCTGCATCCAGCCCGTTGTTGGCGATGAGAAGCCGACCCATCATTGCCTCCGTACGGTCAAGCGACGCGGTGGTGGTCTATGCGAGCGCATCAAACGCCTTCGCCGAGGACGACGCATAGCCGTCGACGGCGGTGCGCAGCTCCTCGATCCCCTTGGCGTTGTGCGCCCCTGCCTCTGAAACGCCCTTGCTCTGCGCGATGGTCGCCTGAATCAGCTGCTGCATCTCCGCGAGTGTCATCTCTGCTGCCGCCATGCGTGTAGAGAGCGTCGGCTTGTCGGATTTCTTCGCCGTGGTTACCGCCGGTTGTCCCAACCCAACTCAGGTACACCGGAGTGTTTTGCGCATAATTCCCAGAGGAATCACACCTTTTGTCAGGAATTAGGGGTCAATCGGCAGATCTAATCACCGGGAAAAAAATTTGCGCGGATCTGACGCGGCTCTAGATACCAAATGCTACAATACAGATAGCATTCCCTGCCATGGCGAGGCTGTGGTTCATAGATTCTCAAGGTTTCGAAGAGAAATACAGAGAGAATTACAGAGAGAGGAAGGCTTGGGGAAGAAGAAGCTCAGGGATAAGATCTCGATTGGCTACAATCTCTTTTTGTCCCACACCTACACACGCGACGTCTATTTATCTGAGTACGATGGGCCGGTCCCTCGGCCCACGGACTGAGGCCCAAGTTACAAGTCGTTGCAGACCACTCTTAAGAATACTAGTCATCATGGACAAACAGAAACTCGTCAGTGATAATTGGTCATTATTAAGAAATTCTTTACGGAAATCAGGAGCGGCCACCACACATAATATCTTTGTAGAGAAGCAGAGTGAGTGGTAGGGCCAGCGACATGCATGACCCACCACAGAGAACTTGGCGCATCTCCCCTCTCTCTCCCCATCGTTGATTTCACGTCAAAGATGTCAATTTCTCGCCGGAGAGGTCGATTCCTCTCCGGGAGGTTGACTACTTGTCGGATGAGGTCAATTCCTTACCGGAGGACCTTGTTGGCCGACACATGACCCGCTGGACGCCTAAACCTCCTTCAATGGCCAAGTAGGCCTACACTCAATGCCTAGACGTTTGAGCGGCATTTTTTTGCCTAAATTTTAATGATTAATTTGAGTATCCATGTCCTTATTTTGAATTCATGGACTAGTCCAAAATTCGAATACTGTTTAATCATTTGTATATTTGCCGCCTTCTAATGACTAGCCAGTTCAAATTTTTATACATTGTCCTTCTCAAGTAACTTGTTTTCAATTGCTATTTCGCTTTAAAAATGCCATTGACATCGGGTTGTACGCATAATCTGAGAATTTTAGCCAAGCTTCCTAAATTTAGACAATTTGTCTATAAGAATTTATATTTTTTTGATGATCGCATTCCTTTCAGTGGAGTGCACAAAAAAACTTGTTTTTTATAACAAAAGGGCGCATCATTTATTCCCCAACATGCTCTTGTGACCTAGGAGACAGCAGCAATGACCAATTTACCAACCTCCCCGGCGAGACCCTCTTTCTTGGTATGTCGCTTCGACGACGAGAGGGAGAGTGGACCCTAAGTCTTCATTTCGGTGGTGATACTGATAGAAGTAAATTTAGGTTTTATCTCGGATAGACAGTGGTGATTCGGTGGCGTGGTCGATGATGCGGAATAAAGTGTCCCTACCACATGCCTCATTACTATGTGCTTGTTCGTATCTCGGGAGGCGTGTGAGTTTGTTTCTATTGTCTGCGGATTTGTCATGGTGATGTTGTGCAATGCCCACCGGACCTGGACACGGCATGCTCGCTGGCCCTGCTTCAGGAGGAAGTGGCCGACGATGAGCACTCGTTTGGGCGTCTCTCCAACACCACTCGAGGCCACGGCCATGCCGGCCGTTCTACTCCGCCGTCATTCTTCAGTAGACCTGCTACACCAACAGTGGTCTCTGAAGATCGCCGCGGTACTGACGCCACGCGCGCCACGCCAGAAGCCAGCAAGGTCGCCGCCTTCGCGCCTTCCGTCGCGTGAAGGGGCTCTGCTTCAAGTGCGGCGAACGGTAGGGCAAGGACCACACGTGCCCGCCCACGGTGCAGATGGATATCGTGGAGGAGCTGCTCGCCATGTTTTCCCAAGACGACGCGCAACCCGAGTCGCCCCCAACATCTCCAATCTCTGACGAAGAAAACCTCTGCACCTTATCCCATCAGGCTGAAGATGGCTCGTCCGATCCAGGGGTGTTGCAGCTGCAAGCATGGCTCGAAGGCCAAGAGATTCTGTTGTTGGTCGACTCCGGCAGTTCTACGTCTTTTGTGGATAGCTCCCTGGCAGCAAAACTCTCCGGAGCAAGGCCGCTGCCGCGCCCATGCCGCATGCGCGTGGCTAATGGTGCCACCATTCCCTGCACCACATACATTCCGACGTGTCAGTGGACAACCCAAGGGCACGAATTCCAAACGGATTTCAAAATCCTCAAGCTGGTCTCGTATGATGCCATTCTCGGGATGGACTAGCTACGAAAGCACAGCCCCATGAACATCGATTGGATCAAACAGTTCCTAACTGTAACAACTCCAGCCGGCCAACTGACTCTGTCTGCCACATCTTAAGATCAAACCCAATGCTCAGTCATCTCTGCACTAGAACTCCTCAAGGCTTGCAAACAAGGATTGGTAGCACACATTGTGCACCTCAACGCTCTCGACAACAACAGTACAACAGACTCACCAATTTCCCATCGAGATCCTGCGTCTGTTGGAACAGTTCGCCGACGTCTTTGAGGACCCACGGACTTTGCCACCTCGCCGTGATTGCGATCATCGCATCCCTCTGATGGCCGGCGTGCAACCTGTCAACTCCAGACCGTACAGATACAAACCTAAACTGAAGACAGAGATAGAGAGCCAGGTTCAGGAAATGCTCGATGCAGGGATAATTCAGAAAAGCTCTAGTTGTCGGTGTCAAAACCGGCGGATCTCGGGCAGGGGGGGTCCCGAACTGTGCCTCTAATACGTCTCCATCGTATCTACTTTTCCAAACACTTTTGCCCTTGTTTTGGACTCTAACTTGCATGATTTGAATGGAACTAACCCGGTCTGACGCTGTTTTCAGCAGACTTTCCATGGTGTTATTTATGTGCAGAAACAAAAGTTCTCGGAATGACCTGAAACTCCACGAAACTTATTTTTGGAAAATATTAAAAATCTTTGGAAGAAGAATCCATGTCGGGGGCCTCCACCTGTCCCACGAGGGTGGGGCGCGCCCCGCCTCGTGGGCCCCGACGCTCCACCGACCTCAACTCCAACTCCATATATTTGTGTTCGGGAGAAAAAATCGAGAGAAGGATTCATCGCGTTTTTCACGATCTGGAGCCGCCGCCAAGCCCTAAAACCTCTCGGGAGGGCTGATCTGGAGTCCGTTCGGGGCTCCGGAGAGGGGAATCCGTCGTTGTCGTCATCATCAACCATCCTCCATCACCAATTTCATGATGCTCACGGGAGGGTAGGACAAAAGATGTCATGCAAGTTCTTTTCCATAAGCACGTATGACTATATTCGGAATACATGCCTACACTATATTGATGAATTGGAGCTAGTTCTGTGTCACCCT
The DNA here is from genome assembly GCA_021605145.1 of Aegilops bicornis. Classification (NCBI taxonomy): domain Eukaryota; kingdom Viridiplantae; phylum Streptophyta; class Magnoliopsida; order Poales; family Poaceae; genus Aegilops; species Aegilops bicornis. The sequence continues at coordinate 174,271,144 of CM038674.1, forward strand.
ATGTTATGACTGTCACATGATGAACCGCATCCGGCATAATTTTCCATCACCGATCCAATGCCTACGAGCTTTTCACATATTGTTCTTCGCTTATTTACTTTTCCGTTGCTACTGTTAAAATCACTACAAAACCCCAAAAAATATTACTTTTGCTATCGTTACCGTTAATTCCATATTACTTTGCTACTAAATACTTTGCTGCAGATACTAAGTTATGCAGGTGTGGTTGAATTGACAACTCAACTGCGAATACTTGAGAATATTCTTTGGCTCCCCTTGTGTCGAATCAATAAATTTGGGTTGAATACTCTACCCTCGAAACTGTTGCGATCCCCTATACTTGTGGGTTATCAAGACTATTTTCTGGCGCCGTTGCCGGGGAGCATAGCTCTATTCTTTGAGTCACTTGGGATTTATATCTACTGGTCACTATGAAGAATTTGAAAGACGCTAAGACAACAATTTATCCCTCAGCTATGAGGGGAGGTAAGGAACTGCCATATAGCTATGCACTTCATTCACCTTCTGTTTTGAATAAGCTTGCGACACCTAAACCTGCTTCTGCTATTCGTTCTGATATGTCGCATGTTATTGATGATGCCACTTCTGCTATGAATGATAATTATGATGAAACTACTACTATGCTTGATACTACTGTGCCACTTGGTGAATTTCTTGATGAACAACTTGCTAGAGTTAGAGAGAATGAAATTATTGAAACTGATAATATTGATGAAAGTGATGATGAAGACTCTCCCCCTAATATATATGAATCGCCTGTTATTCCTGAGGGTTATGTTCTAGAAAAAGAAGCTGCTTTAGCTATTTTAGCTTGCAAAGATAGATATGAGCTCAAGAGGTTATTAGCTAAATGGAAGCAGCAATCTTTTAATGCTAGAATGAAACCTGACCCTACTTTTGCTACTTCACCTATCTGTGTTACTGATAAGGATTATGAATTCCCTGTTGATCCTGATATAATTACTTTGGTTGAATCTCATCCTTTTCATGGCTATGAATCTAAAACTATTGTGGCACATCTTACTAAATTAAATGATATAGCCACCCTGTTCACTAATGATGAGAAATCTCGCTACCTTTATATCCTTAAAATATTTCCGTTCTCATTAAAAGGTGATGCTAAGATATGGTTTAATTCTCTTGATCCTGGTTGTGTGCATAGTCCCCAGGATATGATTTATTACTTCTCTGCTAAATATTTCCATGCTCATAAGAAACAAGCTGCTTTAAGGGAAATATATAATTTTGTGCAAATTGAAGAAGAGAGTCTCCCACAAGCTTGGGGGAGGCTTCTCCGATTACTTAATGCTTTGCCTGATCATCCTCTTAATAAAAATGAAATACTTGATATCTTTTATAATGGACTAACCGATGCTTCTAGAGATTACCTGGATAGTTGTGCTAGTTCTGTTTTCAGGGAAAGAACACCGGATGAAGCTGAAATTCTATTGAATAATATGTTGACAAATGAAAATAATTGGACCCTTCCTGAGCCAGCTCCTGAGCCTATTCCTAAACCAACTCCGAAGAAAAGAGGTGTTCTATTTCTCAGTCCTGAAGATAGGCAAGAGGCAAAGAAATCTATGAAAGAAAAAGGTATTAAAGCTAAAGATGTTAAGAATTTACCTCCTATTGAAGAAATACATGGTCTTAATTTACCGCCTGTTGAAGAAATATATGATCTTAATCCTTCACCTATTGAAGAAACACATGGTTTTGATAACCTGACACATGTAGTAAAGGTAAATTCTCTCTGTAGATTTGATGAAGGTGATATTCCTCACTATAAGTCTACTAGACAATGCTTAGAAGAGTTTGATAATTTTATTGTCAAACAAGAAAACTTTAATGCTTATTTTGGTAGACAATTGAAATACAATTCCGATACACTTGGACACTTGGGTGATTATATTTCTAGAGTTAAAGGTGAACTTAAACTCATTAGTAAACATGCTTCTATGGTTACAACTCAAGTAGAACAAGTACTTAAAGCTCAGAATGATTTGCTCCATGAATTGAATAGTAAGAAAAATCATTATGCTGTTAGAGTGGCTACTAGAACTGGTAGAATGACTCAGGAACCTTTGTATCCTGAAGGCCACCCTAAGAGAATTGAGCAACATTCTCACAGAAATAATATTGATGCACCTAGGTCTTCTATAAAGAAGAAAAAGAAAAATGATCGGACTTTGCATGCTTCTAGTGAACCTATTGTTGAAACACCCGAGAATCCAAATGATATTTCTATTTCTGATGCTGAAGCACAATCTGATAATGAGCATGAACCTAGTGATAACGTTAATGATGATGTTCATGATGATGCTCAACCTAGCAATGATAATGATGTAGAAATTGAACCTGTTGTTGATCTTGATAACCCACAATCAAAGAATCAACATTATGAAAAGAGAGACTTTGTTGCTAGGAAACACGGTAAAGAACGAGAACCTTGGGTTCAGAAACCCATGCATTTTCCTCCCAAACCATCCAAGAAAAAGGATGATGAGGATTTTGAGCGCTTTGCTGAAATGATTAGACCTATCTTTTTGCGTATCCGATTAACTGATATGCTCAAAATGAATCCTTATGCTAAGTATATGAAATAAATTGTTACTAATAAAAGAAAGATACCGGAAGCTGAAATTTCCACCATGCTTGCTAATTATACTTTTAAGGGTGGAATACCTAAGAAACTTGGAGATCCAGGAGTACCAACTATACCATGCTCCATTAAAAGAAACTATGTTAAAACTGCTTTATGTGATCTTGGAGCCGGTGTTAGTGTTATGCCTCTTTCTTTATATCGAAGACTTGACTGAATAAGTTGACACCCTCTTGAAATATCTTTGCAAATGGCTGATAAATCGATTGTTATACACTGCCGGTATTTGTGAGGATGTGCCTGTTGTGGTTGCAAGCGTTACTATTTTAACGGACTTTGTTATTCTTGATATCCCCGAGGGCGATAGTATGTCTATTATTCTTGGAAGACCTTTTTTGAATACTGCGAGGGGCTGTTATTGATTGCAACAAAGGCAATGTCACTTTTCATGTTAATGGTAATGAGCATACGGTACACTTTCGAGGAAACAACCTCGAGTCCACAGTATAAATTCTATTGGAAAACTTCCATCGATTATTTTTGGAGGTTTTGAATTTCCTCTTCCCTCTTGTCAAGAAGAAATATGATATTCTTATTATTGGGGATGTGCATATCCCCGTTGAGGTAACATAGTGTTATTCGAAATTTCTCCGGTTCCATGTTATTCGGAATGAGTTTGTTAACAAGACTTGATCAACCTTGTTAATGGATTCCTTTTGATGAGCATGAGATGGATCAAACTAGAAGGCACAACCTTTTGTACCCTCTCTCTACTTTCTGTTATTTAGTTGAAATAAATTAAAAATAGTATTTTTCTGTCTGTTTTCCGATTTATCCGTGTAATATAAAAATACCCCGAAAATAGAAGTTCTCTAAATGCCCTGAAAATGGAATATGATTTTTCTGGAACATTTGAGAATATCTAGCACTGAGAACACAGCAGGGGGAGCAAGCATCTGGCCACGAGGGTCCAGGGCGCGCCCCCCTGCCTCGTGGGCCCACGGTGGCTCCCCTCCACTTATTCCTGCACCCACACACTTCTTCTTCCTCCCAAAAAATCACCATCCAGCTCAAGCACGAGTTCTAGCTCATTTTGCTGCGATTTTCGATCTCCTTGCTCAAAGCACCTCTCACAAAACTGCTTGGGGGATTGTTCCTTGGTATGTGACTCCTCCATTGGTCCAATTAGTTTTTGTTCTAGTGCTTTATTCATTGCAAATTTGTGCTGCCTAGGTGACCATGTTCTTGAGCTTGCATGTCAAATTTATATGGTTCCAAGTAGTTCTAATGCTTGATATAGGCTCTAGGCACTTGTAGGAGTAGTTGCTATCAATCTTGTTGAGTTTGGTTCACTTTTATTTTGAAGTTACTAAAAATTTCAGAAATTTTTCAGAGGAAGAAATACGCTTAGGAAAATGTTCCAAGGTGGTCCTTCAAGGAAGCAGACCCAGGCTTGCAATGCGTGATGCTGACGATGAGCCACCAAGGGACGCTCCAGTTCGGCCTTGTGAATGGCCTTCAGAAAACTTTATGGATCGAGCGGGAATCAAGGAAGAATTTAATGCATATTTGCGTAACGCTGATCTTGTGAGCTTCGAGGCAGAGAAGTGCCGCCAATACCACTATCTCACTAGTTCATTTGTGAGGAGGTTTGAATTTTCATCTTCATGTAATTCTCCAACTGTCCTGTTTGATCTTTATGAAAAATCTTATACGATGGACTTAGAGGATTTTACCACTGCTTGCAAACTTCCACAATGGGGTAGTGCTAGTGAACCCCGCAAATCTGAATTTTGAGATTTTCTTGCTAGTATAACTGTGGGGGAATCTAGAGACATAGCACAAGCTACCATAGGGAGCATTCATTTTCCTGCTATACATTATTTTGCTCTCTTCATAGGTAGATGCATAAATGGTAAGGATGAAGCATGTCACATGTGTGTCCCTGACCTTAGTATTCTTAGGAGTGCTGTGTTAGGAGATAAATCTTATAATTTGGGAGCCATTGTTGCGCGTAGGTTGCATCACAATAGATTTAATGGAGATTTCTTTGGTGGAATTTATGCAACCCGCTTAGCTAATTTTCTTGGTGTGGACATACGTGAGGATGATATTGAGTTGCCTCCTACTTATTTAGACTTTAATGCTATGGTTCACCACCAGTTTGTTGAGAGGAATGAATCACCTCTCCGGTATCGCTTAATCTTTGACAGACGTCGTGCTGTCCGTATTACTCTCCCTGCTCCTGCCTTCTTTGATTATCAGGCAAAAGGAAGATATGTTATTACCAGAGAGGAGGCAGATGAGTACGAGAGGAGGGCGGAGGTAGCTTGCCGCCACGCTGCAGCTCAGGAGGCGATAGCTGCTGCATCTCAGTACAACCCCAGCTACAGCTATGGATATCCGCCAGGCCATCCGTGGCAATAAACCAACATAGGCCAAAAGCCTAAGCTTGGGGGAGTACGTATTTCTCACCGAGATTACATTCATGTTCACACACACTCATTGCAAGATGTCGGTGCTCATACTCTTTCACTATAATATCCATGCTAGTTTATTTTCTTTTTCTTGCTTTCTTCTTGTGTGTTTGTTAAACCTTAAGAAAAACAAAAAAAGATAGTGTAGCTTTCAGTTACTTTACTTTTCTTGCTGTAGTAGTAGTAATTAAAAAGAAAACCCAAAAAGATTTCCCATTCTTCTTTTGCTTGTTGGGAGCTTTCCCGTGTAAATAGTTTTATTTCTTTTCTTTTCTTTGGGGGTCGATAGGAGAAGACCATAATTAAACTGTTGAAGTGGCTCTTATATGCATTATTGTTGATTTAACAAAGAGCCCATATTGCCTTGTCTTCTCACCTTATTGAATGCTCATGATTCCGACTTAGTCTAATGCACGTGCACTCTTATTATTATTCACTTCGTTTGGTCGTGCAAGTGAAAGGCAATTATGATGATATATGATGGGTATTTGAGATGAGAGAAGCTGGTATGAACTCGACCTCTCTTGTTTTTGTAAATATGATGAGTTCATCGTTCCTGATTCAGCCTATTATGAATAAACATGTTTGCAATGACAATTAGAGGTCCTAGTTGCTTAAGCCATGCTTGATTAGCTATGAGTTATAATGGTTTACCTTGCGTGCCAACATGCTATTAAAATGGTTATGATGTGGTATAGTGGGGTGGTATCCTCCTTTGAATGATTCAAGTGGCTTGACTTGGCACATGTTCACGCATGTAGTTGAAACAAATCAACATAGCCTTCACGATATTTATGTTCATGGTAGATTATATCCTACTCATGCTTGCACTCTATGTCTATTAATTTTAATGCATGTTCATGACTGTTGTCGCTCTCTAATTGGTCGCTTCCCAGTCTTTTGCTAGCCTTCACTTGTACTAAGCAGGAATACTACTTGTGCATCCAATCCCTTAAACCCCAAAGTTATTCCATATGAGTCCACTATACCTTCCTATATGCGGTATCTACCTGCCGTTCCAAGTAAATTTGTATGTGCCAAACTCTAAACCTTCAAATGAAATTCTGTTTTGTATGCTTGAATAGCTCATGTATCAAATAGGGATGTCCGTGTCTTCCATGCTAGGCGGGTTATTCTCAAGAGGAGTGGTCTCCGCTCCTCACTCACGAGAAAATGGCTGGTCACCGGGATGCCCAGTCCCATGCTTTATGCAAACTAAATCAAAATACTTGCAAACAAAACTCCCCCTGGGACTGTTGTTAGTTGGAGGCACTCGTTGTTTCGAGCAAGCCATGGATTGATGCTTGTTGGTGGAGGGGGGGGGGTATAAACTTTACCATTCTGTTTGGGAACCGCCTATAATGTGTGTAGCATGGAAGATATCGCCATCTCTTGGTTGTTATGTTGACAATGAAAGTATGCCGCTCAAAATATTATTTATCTCTATTTCAAAACCGAGCTCTGGCACCTCTACAAATCCCTGCTTCCCTCTGCGAAGGGCCTGTCTACTTTCATGTTGAGTCATCACCCTCTTATTAAAAAGCACTAGCTAGAGAGCACTGCTGTCATTTGCATCCATTACTATTAATTTATATTGGGTATGACTATGACTGGATCTCTTTTACCATGAATTACAATGTCCAATCAGTCCTTGATCTTTAAAGGTGCTCTGCATTTATGTTTTGCGGTCTCAGAAAGGGCTAGCGAGATACCATCCTGTTATATCATATCATGATTGTTTTGAGAAAGTGTTGTCATCCGAGATTTAATATTATTGCTCACTAGTTGATTATGTCATTGACATGAGTAAACATGAGACCTAAGAGTTATTGTGAATATGGTTAGTCATAATCTTTGCTGAAAACTTGAATGATGGCTTTATATATTTACAACAACAAGAGCAGACAGAGTTTGTAAAAGTTTTTCTTTATCACTTTTAGTTTATCAACTTAATTGCTTGAGGACAAGCAAAGGTTTAAGCTTGGGGGAGTTGATACGTCTCCGTCGTATCTACTTTTCCAAACACTTTTGCCCTTGTTTTGGACTCTAACTTGCATGATTTGAATGGAACTAACCCGGATGGCGCTGTTTTATTGAGACTTTCCATGGTGTTATTTATGCGTAAACAAAAGTTCTCGGAATGACCTGAAACTCCACGGAACATCTTTTTGGAACATATTAAAAATATTGGAAGAAAAATCCATGTCAGGGGGCCCACACCCTGTCCACGAGGGTGGGGGCACGCATGCCCCCCTGGGCGCGCCCCCCTGCCTCGTGGGCCCCCTGACGCTCCACCGACCTCAACTCCAACTCCATATATTCACTTTCGGGGAGAAAAAAAATGAGAGACAAGGATTCATCGCGTTTCGTGATATGGAGCCGCCACCAACCCCTAAAACCTCTCGGGAGGGCTGATCCGGAGTCCGTTCGGGGCTCCGGAGTGGGGGATTCGTCGCCGTCGTCATCATCAACCATCCTCCATCACCAATTTCATGATGCTCACCGCCGTGCATGAGTAATTCCATCGTAGGCTTGCTGGACGGTGATGGGTTGGATGAGATCTATCATGTAATCGAGTTAGTTTTGTTAGGGTTTGATCCCTAGTATCCACTATGTTCTGAGAATGATGTTACTATGACTTTGCTATGCTTAATGCTTGTCACTAGGGCCCGAGTGTCATGATTTCAGATCTGAACCTATTATGTTTTCATGAATATATGTGAGTTCTTGATCCTATCTTACAAGTCTATAGTCACCTACTATGTGTTATGATCCGGCAACCCCGAAGTGACAATAATCGGGACCACTCCCGGTGATGACCGTAGTGTGAGGAGTTCATGTATTCATTATGTGTTAATGCTTTGGTCCGGTACTCTATTAAAAGGAGGCGTTAATATCCCTTAGTTTCCATTAGGACCCCGCTGCCACGGGAGGGTAGGACAAAAGATGTCATGCAAGTTCTTTTCCATAAGCGCGTATGATTATATTCGGAATACATGCCTACATTACATTGATGAATTGGAACTAGTTCTGTGTCACCCTATGTTATGAGTGTTACATGATGAACCGCATCCGGCATAATTTTCCATCACCGATCCAATGCCTACGAGCTTTTCACATATTGTTCTTTGCTTATTTACTTTTCCGTTGCTACTGTTACAATCACTACAAAACCCAAAAATATTACTTTTGCTATCGTTACCGTTACTTCCATATTACTTTGCTACTAAATACTTTGTTGTAGATACTAAGTTATCCGGTGTGGTTGAATTGACAACTCAAGCTGCGAATACTTGAGAATATTCGTTGGCTCCCCTTGTGTCGAATCAATAAATTTGGGTTGAATACTCTACCCTCGAAAACTGTTGCGATCCCCTATACTTGTGGGTTATCAGCGTCTAAGGTCGATGGTAACAGGAGACAGGGGACACAATGTTTACCCAGGTTCGGGCCCTCTCTATGGAGGTAATACCCTACTTCCTGCTTGATTGATCTTGATGAGTATGAGTATTACAAGAGTTGATCTACCCCGAGATCGTAATGGCTAAACCCTAGAAGTCTAGCCTATATGACTATGGTAATGAATATCTCCTCTCCTCCGGACTAACTCCTCATTTTATATAGACACCGGGAGGATCTAGGGTTACATAAGGTCGGTTACAGAGAAAGGAATCTACACATTTGATCGCTCAGCTTGCCTTCCACGCCAAGGAGAGTCCCATCCGGACACGGGTAGAGTCTTTGGCCTTCGTATCTTCATAGCCCATCAGTCCGGCCCATGGCTAACAGGCCGGACGCCCGAGGACCCCTTAGTCCAGGACTCCCTCAGTAGCCCCTGAACCTGGCTTCAATGACGAGGAGTCCGGCCCGCAGTTTTTTCTTTGGCATTGCAAGGCAGGTTCCCCTTTTCGAATACTCCACGATGATCTTCGGAAGAACGTGTCTGGCTCTGTAACATGAGTTTTGTATATTTCCACAGAGGGCACAATAATTTATAAATCCAATCCACCGACAACTGTTCATAGCGTGACGCCACGTTACCGTCGGGTCATTATTTTAAACCGTTTGTTGGCCTGCCGCCTCGGGTTTTGAGGCGCGACTTCACTGGCACGTCTTATCCAAGCCGAGATCGTGTCCCCTTATTAAGGGATTCTCATCAACACGGACGTGGGTAACCCAACCATCCCGGGGTACAACTCCTTGGGAACAGGCAAGTTTTAAGGCCCAGGAGTAGGCGTTAGATACTCGCAGCCTTTATAAAGGGGTATAGACCCGTCTCTCTCTCCCACGCCTGCTTGTTCCTCCGCCCTTGCTATCTCGAGTTCTAACACCCAAGTTTCGACCGCCACAAGCCTCAGCCATGTCCGGATCCAGCCTCCCCGGTCGGTGGGCGGCTTCTTCGGTTACAGAGGAGGATATTGCGAAGCTTAGGGCGGCAAGATATCTGACCGCTGAAATTCTTCATCGGCTCCCTGCTGAAGGGCAGGTTATCCCTACCCCCAGATCCGGCGAGAGGGTCGTGTTTGTCTCCCACTTCCTCCGAGGGTTAGGCTTCGCCCTTAATCCCTTTGTTCGTGGGCTCATGTTCTATTACGGGCTGGATTTTCACGATCTGGCCCCGAACTCTGTTCTTCTCATCTCAGTGTTTATCGTCACGTGTGAGGCCTTCCTTTGGATCCCTCCACATTTTGTCTTGTGGCTCAAGACTTTCAGTGTGAAGCCATAGATGATAGAGGGGAAGCAAGCGGAGTGTGGTGGCGCCACCGTGAGCAAGCTTAATAGCGCTCTTTGGCTGAAAGGATCCTTCACCGAATCCTCTGACTTATGGCAGCAGGAGTGGTTCTATATCAGCGAGCCCCGTGGTTCCAAGTGGGCCGCTGGGCCTGCGTTTCGATCCAGCCCTCCGATTCAGCTCGCATCATGGATTAATAAGGGGTTGGACTGGAGATCAATTGATGAGGTGTAGACTCTGCAGAGCCGCATCCGGAGCCTCCTCGAGAGGGACATTGATCTCATCAATGTTATTCAAGTAATGCTGGTCCGTCGGACCTTGCCGTTCCAGAGACGACCTCTCCGCATGTGGGAGTTTAATCCCGAAGGGCCACGGACACTTCAACACTTCTTCGGCACTACAGACAAAGGGATGTGGAAATTATTTTTCGAGGAACGAAAACAGTGCCCGGATACTACCGAAGACATCGGCCTTGACTGCAACCATCCGGATACCGCGGTAAGCACCCGTTCGCCGAACACCTCTTAATCAGGTATCCTGTAGTAAGACACTGAGCTAACCATCTCTTTTCAGGGCTGGATAAAGAAAGCGGAACGGATTAGGTGTCCGGCCCCCCTTCCCGAAGACTCAGCGGACCCCGTGCTAACAAGGATGCTGGTGATACGTCTCCAATGTATCTATAATTTATGAAGTATTCATGCTATTATATTATCCATCTTGGATGTTTAATGGGCTTTATTATGCACTTTTATATTATTTTTGGGACTAACTTATTAACCCAGAGCCCAGTGCCAGTTTCTGTTTTCCTCCTTGTTTCAGTGTTTCGCAGAAAAGGAATATTAAACGGAGTCCAAACGGAATGAAACCTTCGGGAGAGTTATTTTTGGAACGGAAGCAATCCAGAAGACTTGGAGTGTACGTAAGGGAAGCAACGAGGAAGGCACGAGGCAGGGGGGAGCGCCCACCCCCCTGGGCGCGCCCTCCACCCTCACGGGCCCCTCGTGGCTCCCCTGACCGACTTCTTTCGCCTATATATATCCATATACCCTAAAAACATCGGGGAACAGAATAGATCGGGAGTTCCGTCGCTGCAAGCCTCTGTCGCCACCAAAAACCAATCGGGGCCCTGTTCCAGCACCCTGCCGGAGGGGGGATCCCTCACCGGTGGCCATCTTCATCATCCCGGCGCTCTCCATGACGAGGAGGGAGTAGTTCACCCTCGGGGCTGAGGGTATGTACCAGTAGCTATGTGTTTGATCTCTCTCTCTCTCTCTCTCGTGTTCCTGAGGTGGTACGATCTTGATGTATCGCGAGCTTTGCTTTTATAGTTAGATCTTATGATGTTTCTCCCCCTCTATTCTCTTGTAATGGATTGAGTTTTCCCTTTGAAGTTATCTTATCGGATTGAGTCTTTAAGGATTTGAGAACACTTGATGTATGTCTTGCCGTGCTTATCTGTGGTGACAATGGGATATCACGTGATCCACTTGATGTATGTTTTGGTGATCAACTTGCGGGTTCCGCCCATGAACCTATGCATAGGGGTTGTCACACGTTTTCGTCTTGACTCTCCGGTAGAAACTTTGGGGCACTCTTTGAAGTACTTTGTGTTGGTTGAATAGATGAATCTGAGATTGTGTGATGCATATCGTATAATCATACCCACGGATACTTGAGGTGACATTGGAGTATCTAGGTGGCATTATGGTTTTGGTTGATTTGTGTCTTAAGGTGTTATTCTAGTACGAACTCTATGATAGATCGAACGGAAAGAATAGCTTCGTGTTATTTTACTACGGACTCTTGAATAGATTGATCAGAAAGGATAACTTTGAGGTGGTTTCGTACCCTACACTACAAAAAAAGACACATCCGTGACATTTTGGGCCGAACGAATTTTTTTTCTGTCATACATATGACACTTCTATGACGATAATTGTGACAAAACCGGTATCATCATAGATGTGGTGGGCTCCTACTTCTATGATAAAAATCATGACAAAAATGGGCTTTTCGTCACAGGCGGGCGGAGACGCAGCTGCATGACATTCTTTGGGCCGTCCATGACGGAAAAAACCGTGGTAGAAGCGAGGGAGGAAAATTCCGGGGAGTTGCGGTTACGGTGGGAGGTAGGGGCGAAGCGATGCGCATTTCTCTCGTACACGTGACGCGAGTGTGCGGCGTTAGCTCTAATCAACCCAAGCGAGGCGTTGGGCTCTAACTAAACCCGGCGATTACCTGCGAACTACGCGTTCTTGAACCCGGCGATCGATCGATGGCTGTTAGCCCGAACCCGATCGGCGATTCGCCGCTCTTCTGCTAATCAAGCCGATCGATCTTGCCTCTGGGATGAGCGATTGGCGTTGCGGGGGTTTGGATGAGCAGTGAGGAGTGGCGTTGCCTCTGGATGAACGGGACCACTGTGGTGTGGTGGAGGGCTGGATGAGCGATGAGCGGTGGAGGGGTGCCCGTGGAGGGGTGGTTGAAGCAGGACCCCGTGGTGTGGAGGCTGGATGAGCGATGAAGCGGTGGAGGGTGGTTGAGCGATGGCCGGTGGAGTAAGCGGCGTGGTGGAGGCTGGATGAGCGAGCCCGTGGAGGCCGGAGGAGGTCGACGGTGGAGATGAACGGTATCTCGTGGAGTCCTGCTTTGCACGCCACACCCTCCCGATGAACAGGACCCCGTTTGACCGTAGCGCTCCAACACAAGTCCGTTTCGTCCGTTTTGCGGTACGCCACACCCCTCCTGATCAACAGGACCCCCGTTTCGACCGTAGGAGGTCCGTTTCGTCCGTTTTGCGGTACGCCACACCCCTACAGATCAACAGGACCCCCATTTCGACCGTAGGAGGTCCGTTTCCTCCGTTTTGCGGTACGCCACACCCCTCCCGATCAACAAGACCCCGTTCCGAACATAGGAGGTTCGTTTCCTCCGTTGTGCGGTACGCCAGGCCTCGTTTCCATCACCTGTTCCGTCCAAGCCGGTTGGCTCCCACACGTTCCGTTGCCTCCCGATGAACACGACGCATTCCGTTGCCTCCTGATGAACACGACGCATTTCGTTGCCTCCCCTTGAACACGATGCATTCCGTTGCCTCCCGATGAACACGACGCATTCTGTTGCCTCCCCATGAACACGACGACGATGCTGTTTCTCCGTTTCGACCCAGCCATGTACACGAGCCCCTGGCCGTATGTATGCGCGAGTAGGCGTTCGGGACCCTGCCCGTATGTACGTACGTGGGCGCATTTTCTTTCTTGCACCCTCGCCGCTGTACGTACGTGTACATGCTACGTGCGCCTCTACAACGACCAGTATGCACGTACACGTTCACGACCAGAATGGCAACGCTATGTACGCTTCGACCAGGTGGGTCCCGACTGTCAGGCACTTCCTTGCCTACGAAGATGTAGCTGGTGGGTCCCAGCAGTCAGGGGGGCGAATTGTTTTTTTTTTTCGGACGCACTTGCTTGCGTGCAAAGATGTAGCTGGTGGGTCCCAGCAGTCAGGGGGGTGAATCGTTTTTTTTTGCCCGGACGCACTTCCTTGCGTGCGAAGGTGTAGCTGGTGGGTCCCAGCAGTCAGGGGGGAAACAATTTTTTCGTGAAATACGGTGGCCCGTCCGGTTGGTCCCCGCTGTCAGGTGGAGGAATAATTATTTTGCGCGTAATAAGGAGGCACTTCCTTGCTGCGGCCGTGGACCCGGTATCGGCCTCTCCACGTCTGATCCACGTCCGATGGAAGCCATTCCTTGACCACGTTGACCACGCCGCACCGAGAGCACCAGGGCGATGGATGACGGCGAGGCCTAGGAAGGGGACGACGCAGAGCCGGGGAAGACGCTGCAGTGGATGCCCACGCGTAGAGGAGTACGAGGGTTCACCGTTCGCTTCTGTGTGAGGCTGCTGCCGCCGCAGAATAACAGGGGTGTGGGTGAGTAGAGGGATGGCACGGCCAGCCGGTAGGAGTAGTAGGCGGTGAGGCCTCCGCCGCATCGCAACCGCCACGGGAGGCAGGAGCACGAGGCACCACCGGGCGCTGGTTTGCGCGGGTGGAGCAAGAAGACCAGAGGTTGAAGAAGCACTACGGCCGTTGGATGGACATCGACGGTCCTTTGGAGCTAGAATCATGCATATTGACTAAGTTGACAAAGCGCTCCGTCCCCGTCAACTTAGTAGGCCCACAAGTCAGCCTGCCACTATATTGGGTCCCAGCTAACAGGGGGAGTATTCATTTTTTTTTGTGCGTAATAAGGAGGCACTTCCTTGCGTGCGAAGATATGCTGGTGGGTCCGAGCTGTCAGTGGCGGTAACGTTTTTTCGCGAAATACAGAGGCCCTTTCGGTGGGTCCCTGATGTCAGGTGGAGGAATCATTATTTTGCACATAATAAGGAGGCATTTCCTTGCGTGCGGCCGTGGACCCGGTATCGGCCTCTCGGTACATTCCACTTCAGATGCATGTCGGTCGTTGACCATGTTGACCAGGCGCGCCGAGAGCACCAGGCGGTGGACGGCGGCGAGGCCTAGGAAGGAAACGACACGGAGGCGAGGAAGACTTCGGCAGTTGTTTCCCACACGGGGAGTATGACTGTCTGAGGGTTTAGTGGTTCGTCTGCCGTCACGGAGAATAACATCGGTGTGGATGAGTAGAGGATGGCTAGGCCAGCGATGGGAGTATGGGGGCGGTGAGGCTGTGGCAGCAACCTGATCGACATGAGGAGGAGGGGAGCAGTCCATGGCGCTTGTTTGAGCGGCTGGAGCAGGAAGAGCAGAGATTGAAGAAGCACGACGGCCGTTGGATGGACATCCAATGCGTTATCCTTTTTTTAGGAAAGCCCCAAATTTGTGGAAAGTAGCATACAGCCCATCTGCCATTATTTCTAATAATTTACAGCCCATTTGCTAATTCTTAAGGGTTTTTTTGGGGGCCATATTCTTTTTTAGCATTACAGCCCATATTGTGGCCACGGTTAAAAAATTATACAAAATTTTGCGTATTTTGGTGCGGTCCGAACTGTTTTTAATCCTGAAATTTTGACTCACATTTAAACTGATTTTAAAAATAAATATATATCAATATAAAATCCAACAAATTCTCCACGCATAAAAATTAATGTAATTTAAAATCTTGAAATGAAAAAAAGATATTTGAAACTAATTGCGGTTTGATGTGTTTTAAAATGTACAGCCCATTTCTCATTATTGATAGGCCATTTTCTCGGCCAAATTAATGAAGCTCTCCTCGTCTTGAAAGATTTGCAGCCCAACAGGCCCGACAAAGCGACTTACTTGGCATATCACAAAAACTGGGTTGTGGTCGTGGACCCAGTATCGACCTCTCCACGTCTGATACTCTTCCGATGGAAGTCGGTCATTGACCACATTAACCACACCGCGCCGAGAGCACCAAGGCGGTGGACGACGAAGAGGCCTAGGAAGGGGACGACGCGGAGCCGGGGAAGACGCGGCAGTGGATGCCCACGCGGAAAGGAGTACGAGGGTTCATTGGTTCGTCTGTGGCGTGAGGCTGCCGTCGCCGCAGAATAACAGGGGTTGTGGGTGAGTAGAGGGATACCCTGGGCCAGCGGTGGGAGTAGTAGGGGCGGTGAGGCCTCTGCGACATCACAGCCGGCCACGAGAGGCAGGAGCACGTGGCACGACCGGCGCTGCTTTGTGTGGCTGGAGCAAGAAGACCAGAGGTTGAAGAAGCACTATGGCTGTTGGATGGACATCGTACGGTCACTGGAGCTAGGATCGTTCATATTGACTAAGTTGACAAAGCCCTCCTTCCTCGTCAACTTAGTAGGCCCACAAGTCAGCCACCCACTATGGTGTGTCCCAGCTAGCAGGGGGTATTCATTTTTTGGTGCGTAATAAGGAGGCACTTCCTTGCGTGTGAAGATATAGCTGGTGGGTCTGACCTGTCAGTGGGGGGAATGTTTTTTTCACAAAATACAGAAGCCCTTCCCACGTACAGTGCACGTACAATGCGTAATAAGGAGGAACTTTCCTTGCGTGCGACCATGACATCATGGGTCCCAGCCGTCAGGCTCTCCACGTATAGTCCTCTTCCGATGACTCTCATATGTTGACCACGCCCGGCGCCCGGCTCTTAGGCGGTGGATGATGACGGCGAGCCCTAGACTGGAACGACCGAAGATGGGGAAGACGCGGCGGTGGAGTCGCAGACGGAGAGGAGTGGGAAACTTGACTGGTTACAGTGCGGGGTGGGCCTACACTCGGCGAGAGAATAACAGAGGTGCAGAGTGCGAGGATGGCACGGCCGTCGGCGAGGTAGCGTTTACGTTGAGGCGCCAAAACAACACTTCTTTGGGCCAAGGCTGGAGCAGCGGTTCCGGCTGGGGAAGAAGACGATAGATTGAAGAAGAATGTCGGCCGTTGGATGTAAATCAAACGCCTTCTTCACCGACCTCTTGGCCCACATGTCAGCCAGTCCATTTGTTTTTTAGTCCATTTGGTGGGCTGGGTGAAACAATGATGTAGCATCTATGCAACCCGTTTAAATCCCATTTGCATTTTTCGAAATCCACGGACTTGCTGGGCTGGGTGAAAATATCATGTTGGGCTAGACGGAGAAATGTTATAAAAACATAAACACATGATTGCACGTCAGTAAAATCTTTGCAAGCTTATGTACGCAATCACTAGGAATTAACTTGGCAAGTTATATATAAACAATTATTATTGGAGTATTATTTTGTAAGAACTTTCAACTTACGAAATAAAATATCATTTTAATTTGATGAGTTAATAGTACGTAAGGTATTATTATTATTTAGGCTAGACGTGGGACAGTTGAGTTGGTTCTAGGGGAAAGTACTGGGAAAAAACTCAGTTTACATCGAAAAAGAAAATGAGAGAAAATTTAGAGACCTGCTAGGTCCACCTGAGGAGAGGAATATGTTGGGAGGAAGGAGATTCAAAGCACGACAGCCGAGTGAACTAGTTTTTTTTACGACAAGTGAACTAGTTTACATACATAAGCAAATAGCCACTAAAAAAGAAATCAGGTTAATGGGTTCTTAAAAGAACTATTCCAGAAAAAATAGATAATTACGACACATTGGCTAATGCATGAAACACTCAGATGATAAAGGTGCTTATAAACAGATAAAGTACAACATCTAGACCTTCCTGGCACGCTTGATCATGACGCTGCGGCTGTCCGTGTACTCGTCGATTACGAGAAGCAGACACGCCCTCATGTCCAAGATCTGCCTGTACATGTCGTAGCATGCGTATGCGTCCTTGGCCGCGTAGGTTATGTAGGCTAGATTCAGAGGTACCTCCCACGTGTTCAAGTCGTCTTCTTTCATGTTGGCGTATCAGGGGTCGATGATGGTCTCAGCGAGGTCAACCACGGAGTGATTCTCCTGCCCGCTGCTGATGATCTTGTATTGCTTCTGGATGTCGACAAGCTTGTTGCACCAGATGGCCGAATCGTCACGTTCTTCCTTCTCTCCACCGTAGCGAAGGTGCAGCGCGCCGCCGATGAAACGGGCGAATGCTCCGAACCTGGTGCATCCATATGATCGAGGCGGGCGAGCTTCACCGAGTCTGTCGTTGGTGTACATCACATTCAACTTGGTGCAGCCATAGGACTGAACGGCGAACTCAAAGGGGAACTCCTTGTTGAAGTCCATATCCAGCAGGCTCACCCCTCGGATCGCCATTGGAGTCTCTTCGAGTGAACGAGTGTGTAGGCGGCGGTAGCAGTTCGTTTTTCAGCTCTTGGGGAACTGGATTCAACGAAGTCGAGTGTGTACAGGCGCCAATTTGCTACCCTCCCTCGTCTGCTGCACGCCCGGCGTAAGATGCACCCTCGGTGCATTCAAACGCCTCCATTAAGAAACCTACTCCGGCCACCACGTCGTTTCACGGCGGGTCTCAGTATTGGTCTTTGTAATAACAGGAGTTAGTGGTCACTTTACTTAAATTTAATTAGCTTTAATAGAAATTTATACTTAAAACAAGCAATGCATTCACTCGTTCTATCGATTGCCACAGGATCAACATGCACAACAATTAGAATTATTATTCTCGGGGCCTTTACGATCAAAGCACATTTGTCGCACTTTCACAAAGATAATACTACCAAGTTTGAACTATTTGTTATGGTTGTTGTCCTCTGCATCATCATGCCGTGTTTCCTAGCTTGCAAGATTCGTAACCAACAAATAAGATCCAAATAATAAGTACAACAAAGATGCCTACACATCTCATTGATTCCCGACTTGCAAGATTCGTAACCAACAAATAAGATCCAAATAATAAGTACAAAGATGCCTACACATCTCATTGATTCCCAGCTAGCAAGATTCATAACCAACAAATAAGATTCAAATAATAAGTACAACAAAGATGCCTACACATCTCACTGATTCCCAGCTTGCAAGATTCAGAACCAACCCATTAGAGCCTTTTGATAAAGTGAATATCGGGATTAAATCCATCTTAGCTAGCCATGTCATACAATCGAATAACTTGGCGAATGCTCTTGACCGTCACAACATCTGTAGTTGAGTATTCCTGTTTGCACAACATGTTTGCACAACACAAACAAGGAGACAGGAGAGCATGATTTCACTTTAATAGCGGCCTCCTTGAACTCAACCTCCAAATTTCTACTTGGATGAGGTCTACCTAGAGTTCCATGATTCAATTCATGCGCCTTTTTCTTAGCTTCACCTGAAATGAAGCAAAGATTGCATCATTCATCTAGCAAGAAGTACTTGCTCTTGTGAGCTGTGAGTTCTTCTTTAGTAGTTGCACTAAAATTGAGGAACATTAAGGTTGGTTGTCCGGCTCATGTAAGGTGCAACTATAATTTTCTTATCCTTTTGTGCAGTTCCACTAAAATAAAGTGCCATTGTGGTGACAGTGACAGCTCCATCTTGCAAAGGCTAATAAAATGTTGCACGAGATTACCAGCAGAACTTGACGGAGATTTTGGAAACTCCAATCACCATTTTGTGCAGTTCCACCAAAATTGAGAGATGTTGCCCACGTGACATTTTAGTTGAACTGCACAAGACACTCATTCCAAAAGAAGTCTTTTGTGCAGTTCACCAAAAGGTCACAATAGCAACAAGGTGAAATGGATATCCCTATCTGCACAAAATGATAGAAAGTAAACAGATTCTTTGGTCAATAAGAATATACGAAACATATACAAAATGAAAGAAGCATCTTAATTATGTTCATGGCAATCACGCAAGGACAGTAGAAATTTTAAAACGCCAGCAATGCTTCATGTTACCAGAAGCATTACGATCGACAATGAGGTTCCTCAAATATGGGATTACTTGGTGGCATTGCTTGTTTACCAGACACATTAAATCAACAGCAGCTAAAGAGTTAGTTTAAGGGCATGGGACCGTGGGGACACCAGGACACTCAGCAGCGTAAAGGAGCAACTTACTTATCATACTAGGGAAAACAGCAGGAGTGCCATTTGTAACACAGTTTAATTGCATCTTATCATTGGAGGCATTAGATTAACAATAACACGGGTTAGACATGTCCCTAAGGTAACAGTGTGATCGCTTCATTTTACATGCGTCCTTACATTAACAACAGCAAAAGGTTGGTATAAGGACATGCGACAGTGGATGCATCAGCACAATGTACCTACAAGGAGGCATAAAGTGGTGATGCCGAGCTTGTTCACGCTATGTGAGGGCAGCAAACCTAATCCACGGAGACCTTGTACTATGTGAGGGCAGCAAATCTAATCCTGGAGACCTTTTACTATGTGAGGGCAGCAAATCTAATCATGGAGACCTTTTACTATGTGAGGGAAGCAAATCTAATCCTGGAGACCTTTTACTATGTGAGTGCAGCAAATCTAATCCTGAGACCTTTTACTATGTGAGGGCAGCAAATCTAATCATGAGACCTTTTACTATGTGAGAGCAGCAAATCTAATCCTGGAGACCTTTTACTATGTGATGGAAGCAAATCTAATCCTGGACATACTCTATTGACTTGTCCACCAGCCGCCACTTTCTATCCTTTTTTCAACCAATAATAGATCTGTTCCTTATCCAGTTTGTACTGCATTTTCCCATTATTTCCCTTTTCAACCAAGAGACCGGTTGGGTATCCGGTCTCTACTACTTTCACCATATTACTTCCTCTTTGAATCAAGTCCTAGATTCATGCTACAACTTTCTCCCCTTTCTTCGTTGTTTGAACAAAGCCCTAGATTCGAATGCATAAGTAGCTTTACCTCTAATAATACTAAAAATTTAGGTGGCTTTGGAAGAGCTGATGGGAGTAGAAAAAGATGCACATGCAGACACGTGGGGAGATGGGGCAGTAGAGCAAGGCCGCTTTCGAAGAACTTATACCTGAGGGTCGCCGGGATGTCGGCGGCGACAGGTCGGATCTGCGGACAATACGACAGGGAGGAAGAAGGGTCGGAGGACCTCCCGAGCCGGCGCCGTGTCGGAGAAGGCAGCGCAGGCGGAGGATCGGGCCCCTCCGGCGATTGTGGGTTTCCTCCCTCGCCGGCGATGACCGTGTGAACGATGCACCTTTTAGTCCTCTACACACCGGCCGAAGGGATCCGGCCGGATCTGTGACCAGCGGTGAGCAGAGAGAAAATGTCGCTACCGCTGTCTTGTTTATATCTGGAGAGGATGAGAGAATGAAGAGAGCAACCCTAGTAAAGCAAGCGCTCAGGCCCTGCGTCCATATATAGTGGAGTGATTATCTTTTTCTCTGCACAACAAGCGTTTCAATTTGTGTACGTGGCATTAAAGAAAATAAACTCTCTATTTAAGGTTCACTTGTGCTCCCGCCTCCATTCATTGAACAACCCCACGGGTGAATAAACATACAGTAAGTACTGTATTTATATAGAACAACAAGCTCGAACTATTTTCGCATAGTTAAAAGTTGAGGGCGGGGCTTTTCCCGGGCAGTACGCACGACAGTTTTCGAGTAGGCGGTTTGACAGAGAGGCGAGGAGGGTGAGCGAGTGGGGCTGTGCGATTTGACGGCGCGTTACTGCTGGAAAGACTTGTGATATGACCACTCACTATAGTCATGAATTACTAGCGCTCCGACCGGGGTGATGCCCCCCTTCCGTTCTCCGCTCTAATCTGGTGCATGACACGTCGACCCAGATGCTAGCTCTCCCACATGTCGGAGTAGTAAGAAGGAGCAAAGAATGATGTGGTATATAATAGTACTATACTACTCCCTCCGTTCCTAAATATAAAAGTCTTTGGAGAGATTTCACTGTGGACCACATACGGAGAAAAATGAGTGAATCTACACATAAAATGTATCTGTATACATCCGTATGTGGTCCACAGTGAAATATCTATGAAGACTTATATTTAGGAACGGAGGGAGTACTACTCAGGTCGGAGGAGTGCGAACCACGACAGCCCAGTGAACCAGTAGTGCGAACCACGGTAGCCCAGTGAACCAGCAGTAGAAAACAATGTGGTGATATGGCCATAAAAAACAATGTGCTACGGTCCACACTGTAGCATGTACAGTAACACTCCTCTTTGTTTGGATCCCCGAGTTAGAGCTAGTTTGGGTTGAAATAGCCTCAAATTATCGAAACAAGAGGGGTTAGTTTGAGCTAGTTTGCTCTAACCCAGCTAAAAAAACTAGCCCGGTGGAGAGGTTCTAATTGGGTTAGTTATCCTCGGGGCCACTAAAAGATAACTAAAAAAATCTCACCTGCCCGCACTGCATCGCTCCCCCTCGCACGACTCCTCTACTGTTCCCCATAGGGCCGCCCGCCCAAGCGCCGCTCGCCCTCTCTCTCCTCCGGCCGCCCTCTCCTTCCGGCCTCCGCCGCCCTACTCCGGCCGCCCTCTCCCTCCGGCCTTCGAAGGTCGCCCCGCTCCCCCTTCACCGGTCGTTTTTCTCCCTCTGTCGTGCATGGTGGCGGCGCATCTACCAGGGAGGTCATGAGAGGGGTGAGTTTGTTCGTTCCTTCATTGTCTCACGGCCATATCATTGATCTTGCTTTCTCTAGCGCTAATTCTGATTCGGAAAAGTAGATCCTGATCAAACTTGCTATAGATTTGTGGTGCACGCATGGAATTGTTTGATGCTACTTGAGGAGGTAATAAATCTTTCTAGAGGCCCAAAGATTCAGGTCACCTTTCTAGGTATTTCAATTTCAGGCTTGCATTATTTGTAGAGGCCCAAAGATTCAGTTCACCTTTCTAGGTATTTCAATTTCAGGCTAGCATTATTTCTAGAGGCCCAAAGATTCAGTTCACCTTTATAGGTATTTCAGTTTCAGGCTTGCATTATTTCTGGAGGCCCAAAGATTCAGTTCACCTTTCTAGGTATTTCAGTTTCAGGCTTGCATTATTTCTAGAGGCCCAAAGACTCAGTTCACCTTTCTAGGTATTTCAGTTTTCAGCTTGCATTATTTCTAGAGGCCCAAAGATTCAGTTCACCTTTCTAGGTATTTTAGTTTGTGCTTGCATTATTTCTAGAGGCCCAAAGATTGAGTTCACCTTTCTAGATATTTGATTTCGAGCTTGCATTATTTCTAGAGGCCCAAAGATTCAGTTCACCTTTCTAGGTATTTTAGTTACAGGCTTGCGTTATTTCTAGAGGCCCAAAGATTAAGTTCCTAGTCGGCGGCAAGCGGCCCTGCTACCCATGCCGGTGTCGACCTCAACTCGCAAGGGCCGGTGTCGGAGGGGTTCCCGGGCCTTGGGCTCTCTGAGCCTTCCTCTGAGCGGCAGCGGCGAGATCCTCCCTCGGTGCGTGAGGGGCTCCGGGCTCCCTCCCTATCGTGAATGACTTCCGTGATGAGTTAGCTCATTCTTTGTTTCGTGAAGTGTTTTTTTATTTTGTGAAGCTTGATTGACGACTTGTATGTTTAAGTGGGATATCTCATTTGTATGGACAAAGTAAAAATTATCATGTTTTGCATGCTTGATTTGTATAGATGGTTCGTTTATGTCAATTGTGGCGGGAGGAGGCCACAGAAGAGCCGGACACACCAAGAGGGTGCTTGATCCAAGGGACTTATTTTAGTCTGACTAAAAATAGGGTCCAAAGTAGTCAAATGATTGAGATAGAGCATTTATTGTCAATCTAACCTCGCCATCCATACACCTCTTTGGTTTAGAGTTAGTTCAGGGTTAGAATCTAACTCTAACCTCTAGCTGAGTTAGAGTTCTCCTCGCCTCGATTCATCGCCATCATACTTTCCCCGTTCACCTGTTTTCGGTATCCTGCTGCGAATCAAAGAGGCCCTTTTTTATGGGAAAAATCAAAGAGGCCCTTAGACTGGTTTAGGTGCGGTCATTTTTTATAAACGTGTTATGTCCAAAATTTAATGAACATGCTCCGGTTTCCACGAAAATAATCCGGTTTCATGTAGTAATTCATTCATTTATTTATTATTCTGCGGGGGTTTGCATGTAATTCGTGAGGTCTGAAATGTAAGGTACCCCGGCATATGCTCCGAGTCGTGCATGCACTACGACCTAGATGATCTATGTCCCACATGTCGGCGAATGGGAGCATGTGGAAATAGCCTAGGAGTACATATAGGAGGATAAATGCGTGAAAAAATATGTACTGTGAAGCGTAGCCGCGGTTCAAAAAGGAGACCTAAAGTGATGACAGCTATAGGTCGCACGCACCCAACTAGTGGTACTAGACATTCGACTAATTTTTCCCTCAAAAAAAAGAGGCACGAGTGCTCAGTACTCCTATTCTATAAACACGAGTCCATCTGACAACAAAGCGTCATGCTCTACACTAGCTCTCCTCCTCGTTTCTCTCTTCTAATTCTAAAATCAGCCGACGCTTGGGTGGGCGGGTGGGTTTGCTCAGCTGCGCCCCACCTCACGGTGAAAACGTTACATTTGGAATAAAAATGTCATATACTCCCTCCGTTCATAAATATAAGCCTTTTTAGATACTAATTCAAATGGAATACATCATACAGATGTATGTAGACATAGTTTAGAGTGTAGATTCACTCATTTTGCTCCGTATGTAGTAGTCACTTGCTGGAATCTTTAGAAAGACTTATATTTGGGAACGGAGGGAGTACTATACTAATAAAACATTAAGGCCACGAGGCGGTGCAGTGCTGGTTATAGGAGGCAAGAAGAAGAGATGCATCCATCGATGATGTCCACCCCCTCGACTCAGGGCGCCGGCCCACCGAACGGCGCCTAAGTAGCAGCGGCTTTCGTGGCCAGGTCGACGTGCTTCTGAACAATGGCGTCCAAAGATTCCAGCCGCTGGAAGAAGGCCAACGCCTTTCTGTCCTCGCTTGCCTTGTAGTGGCCTATGTAGACGATTTCCTCGTAGACGTGGATGTGCAGGTCGACGGTTTCTTGCATGGCGAGGCGCTGCTGGCAGCGGCCTCGAGGTGCACATTCTTCGTCGCGACCTCCGGCACCTGCAGGGACACCAGGGCTTGAAAGAGTTCGCCGCCATGTAGGCCGATGAGGGTGGCGAGCAATGAGGAGCACAGGCACGCGGGCTGGAAGCGATGGCAAGGTCGTCTGCGTGCTTCTTGACGGCGGTGAACTTGCGGATGGAGTTGACCATCATGTCGTCCATGCGAGAGGCGAAGCCGGTGTCTGCGAGGGCTACGATGCCTGCGGTCGCCAGCACCGTCTGGAAATGCTGCGCGGTGTGGGGCCGCAGGCCGGCGCCTTGGATGATTTGGCAAAGCCGACTGCCGCTCGCGTCCATCGCCTCCATAGGTGCTTGTGGCTTCTGGTCACTTGGTATTGGATTGGAGTGAGCAGTGTTGCGCAGAGACTTGGGAGTAGATGGATTGGAGTGGTGGGGCGCCTTTATTATATGAGAGTCCAAACTCTGTTGCATTCACATCGTCTTGGCTCTATTCTCGCTTCTCCAATTAATTCCCTCTGCATGTAATTGAGGATGCATCATTGACCGTTCAACGTCTCGGAACCGCTACCCTCTTCCTCCTTGGCATTCAAGCACCTATGCACCCGTCGACGACGAGGTGCCTATGGTGACTTCAGAATTTCAAGATGATAGTGTCGTATGCGTGTAATGCGTTCATAGGGGTGAGTGTATGCGCGTGTATATGAGCGCTTGCGTCTGTACTGTGTAAAAAAAACATAAATGCGTGTCAAAAAGAGACTAGTCAGTATACTCAATATTGTGCACCTCAGAGAGGAAAACGATAGAACTAGTATGTATTTCTTTACGGTGCAGATTCACTCATTTTGCTCCATATGTACTCCGTCTCGGTGTAGTCTAGTCACTTGTTGAAATCTCTAGAAGGGCAAATACTCCTTTACGGTTTACTGAGGCTATACTAGCAATTAGTTATGCGTACTAGTACAATAGTGGGCTCACATAGAAATTTTGTCTCATGCAAGAGCACGGCTATATGCGTGCTCAATGTTACAGAATCGCAGCGTTCGGTTTGCGCTTGGCTCTTCGCCTCTTCAAGAAGACGAACAATGATGTTACTACTACTGCTTCTACAGTGTCGAATCCACTGCTGCATGTCCGTCCACCGTGAGCGGGACGGATAGCTTGTTGTAGAAGTACTACTAAGCAAAAGCCTGTCCTCGTTTGCGAGCAACCGCGCGCATGGGCGAGGGAGAAGGCGTGTAGTAAAATCAAGCTTCTCCTTATTATGCGAGTTATTGCGACACATCATAGCACCGCCCCACATGCTTGCCTCTAAACTTGGCTGAAAGACCCATGATGTACAATATATTTGCTGCAACCTCTAACATTTACCCACCACAAATTAAAATATATGTGGCCATATGCATCGCTTACGATGCAGGCCGAGAGTCCCTTTTTGAAAAACAACAAATTAAAATATATATTCCTGTCTTGACCAGATGAGCGTGCAAACTACAATCACCAGGGTGACAGGTAGGGCCAGAAGACTATTTTAATTTTTTTTAAACTTCGAGACGGCCACATAGCATGGAGCCGACCCATGATTTTAAGCTTACAGGCACGGTACACGCTATCCTAGACTACTCTACACATGAAACTGCCACACGAGCGTCCGGGCTGCGCTTGGCTCTTCGCCTCTTCGGGAAGTCAAACAATGATGGAGTACTACTGCACTGGAGGAGTACTATAGTACGCTTCTGGCCATCTGACACCGATTGAACTGCTGCATGTCTGAAAGTGCGTTATATCGACTAGAGGGGGGTGAATAGGCGATTTTTATGAATTCTTCACTGAGGAATTTGCCGGTGAGGAAATTCCTTAGCGAAGAACTACTTGCAGCGGAATAAGTATTCAGAAGTAAGCATAACAGAATACGAGCATGGTCATCATGATGAAATGAAGACAATCACAGTACGTAAAGCATAATCACGAGGATAACACAAGATGAAGACAAAGCGGTGAAGAAATTGAACTGAGGAAATTGAGAAAGTTTTCACCAAAGTCTTCAAACACGAATATGAACAATCAAACAACAAGAATGAGGAAATAAATGAGTTGAGGAAATAGAACCGGTAAGGTTGGTGAAGACAATGATTTGGTAGACCAGTTTCAAGCTGCTGTCTCGGTTATGCGTCTGGTTGGAGCGGCTGAGTATTTAAACTCGAGGACACACAGTCCGGACACCCGATCGGCTGGCGAGAAGCTCGGGACACCAAGTCCTCAATGTATTCTCCTTGAACTAAGGTCACACAGACATCGTCCAATCACTCGTGGTAAGTCTTCAGGCGACTTCCAAACCTTCACAGACTCGGTCACTCGGCGATCCACAATTCCTCTTGGATGCTCTAGACCATGACGCCTAACCGTCTAGAAGAAGCACAGTCTTCAAAGGTAACAAGTGTCGGATCCACGCAGGATCAATCTCTTGATGATGCTCAATCACTTTGGGTTTGTAGGGTTTGGTTTTGGGTTTTCCTCACTCGATAATTTTCGCTCAAAGTCCTCGGAGGATGGGTTGCTCTCAAATGACAAGTGTCAAGTTCTCTCGGAGCAGCCAACCAGCTAGTGGTTGTAGGGGCGGCTATTTATAGCCTAGGGAGCAGCTGACATGATAAGACATAAATGCCCTTCAATGATATGACCGTTAGGTGGATAAGATATTTTGGGACAGGTGGCCAAGAAGACAAAGAATCGGTCGGAAATTTGACTCTCAAATTCCTCGGGGCTATCATGTTCCTCACGTGTAGGCAATCCGCCTTTGGCGAATTCCTAACTCCTCGGTCAACAAATTCCTCGTGACCGGAAGAACTTCGTCTCTGTCAATGAAGAAATTGACTAAAGCGTATGAGATTTCCAATGGCTTCACCGAAGGGATTGGTAGGTGTAGGATTTTGAGTTGAGCATCACTTGGAAATTTTTCCTTATTTTTTCCTCGACACCCTTTAACAGTACGGTGTTTCCTATGACTCAAGACAGAGAAATCGAAACTACGAAAACAAAAGTATTCACGCTTCATGTTCCTCAAATGAATACCAAGTCTTCAGGGTCACACCAATTTCTTCACTTTCAAAGTCTTCAGAAAGTCTTCAGAATATCAAAGTCTTCAGTTGAAGAACTTCATTTTTAGGGGTCGACTTTCTCTGTAAATATCAAACTCCTCATAGACTTATAGACCTGTGTACACTCATAAACTCATTAGTCCCTTATCCTATAAGTCTTCAATACACCAAAATTACTAAGGGGCACTAGATGCACTTACAATCTCCCCCTTTTTGGTGATTGATGACAATATAGGTTAAGTTTTCAACGGGGATAAACATATGAAGTGTAAATACTGATATTGATGAATTTGATTGCAAGATATAGAAGAACTCGCATACGAAGATGTGCATAGTGAGGAATTTGCTTTTGAGGCAATGCACATTTGAAGAGTTGAATCATGGAGATATCCCCCTATATCTTGTAATTCATACACGCATATGACATATAATATGAAGAATTTGAAATTCATGATGAAATATGGTGACTGATGTAATTCAGCATGCGTGTATTAACATATAACGAAGATTAAGCATGGACACATCAAAAGTATCAGAACACCATCGGGTTTAAGATTACTGAAAGTGCTAGTTATCGGCTAGAGGGGGGGTGAATAGGCGATTTTTATGAAAGTCCTAAAAACACGGATGTTTTGAAGACCAACAACAGAAATGACCTAGTTGATATGCAGCGGAAGATAACTAGAACAAGCAAGCCATAGTCAAGTATGCAATAATGTGAACGGACAAGACTAATAGTAGCTATGTAGTAAGGATCAGGATGGAAGATAGTATGAAGCCAAACAACAATAGAAGTCAAGCAGTGAAGTCAAACAGATAAGACATATAAGCAATGACTTCACGAAGACAAACTTAGGCTAAAGGAGGGAAGGGATAGAACCAGTCACTAGTTGAAGACACATGATTTGTTGGACCAGTTCACATTCTTTGTGACAACTGTACATCTGGTTAGGGAGGCTGAGATTCAACTCAGAAGACCGCGTCTTCACCTTATTCCCCTTGAGCTAAGGACACACAGTCCTCGCCCAATCACTCTGGTAAGTTTTCAAGGTAGACTTCCGAACCTTCACAGACAACGTTCACCGGCAATCCACAATGACTCTTGGATGCTCAGAACGCGACGCCTAACCGGCTGGAGGATTCCACGATCCTCAAGTGTAATAAGTCTTCGTGTCACACGCAGGAAAACTTGATGATGCCTAACACTCTTTGGCTCGGGGTGTTTTGGGCTTTGTCCTCGCAAGGATTTCTCTCTCTCAATGGCTTCGAGGTGGGTTGCTCTCAAGCGACAAAAGCCGTGCACTAACTCTGAGCAGCCACCAATTTATGGTGTAGGGGTGGGCTATTTATAGCCACTAGGCAACCCGACCTGTTATGTCCGAAATGACCACAGGTCACTAAGGAACCGACACGTGTTCCAACGGTCGATTTCAAACACTCACGGCAACTTTACTTGGGCTACAAGCAAAGTCGACTCATCCAGCTCTGGATAAGTTTTGCTCTCATTGTCTTATTTCGAAGACATAGGATTTGGGTTGAGCATCACTTGATCATTCGACTATGATCACTTGGACCCCACTTAACGATGCGGTGGTTCCTACGACTCAACAAAGAAGAAAAGGAAACAACGAAGCAACCACGATCTTCGCACTCCATAGTCTTCACTCAATGTCTTCTCATGTCATAGTCTTCAATGTGAATATCTTCACATACCACCATTGTCTTCAATGTCTTCATACATTTTTAGGGGTCATCTCCGGTTGGTAAACCGAATCAATGAGGGACACTACTGCGTTATCCTGCAATTCTCACAAGCGCATTAGTCCTCAACCACATTTGTCGTCAATACTCCAAAACCAACTAGGGGTGGCACTAGATGCACTTACAATCTCCCCTTTTGGTGATTGATGACAAACTGGTTGAAGTTTTCAACGAGGATAAAATATGTGAAATTGTAAAGGATAGGAATTGTCTTCATAAGTGGCAAAGGCTCCCCCTGAAGATGTGCATATAATTGGTTTGCTTTTGGAATGCAAATGCACATGGCAGGTTGTACTTGTGGAGATCCTCTTCAACTTATGAAGATAATTCATCATGCATGAAATGATATAGCTAAGAGAATGACATGCATAATGAAAAATGGACGCCTGCAGAATGATCTAAGTGCGGAAGTTATAAATCGCACATGCGGAATTTATCATCGCACCAGGTAAAGCAAATAAGTAGCAGACGACCATCGAGTTTAAGTGTTACAACTCATAAGAACCAAATGTTTCAAAAGCGAGAGTTGTAAACACTAGGCAAAATATAGTGCAACCGCCTTATGAACCCTCTTGAAGACTATCAAACTCATATGCTTCTCCCCTTTTGTCAAGAAGGACCAAAAGGTTTGAAGACATAGAGCATCTACTCGTCCTCTTCAAGAAGATGATGCAGCAGGTTGTCGTTGTTGATTGGCGGTCAAGACAAAATTTGGTAGCGATGTCGATTCATGCAGAAGTAGGGGGCGGTGAAGTAGCATCGGCTTCATCATCGATCACTCTGGCATTGACTGTTGCCGCGGAGGAAGAATAGTCAGATTCTTCAAGAGATGGAGTTCGCCGTAGGACTGCATTCCGTGGAGGAGTGGAGTCAAACTTGAAACGTTCAGTGAAGCCATCGTCTTGAAGATCAGCTTCGATCGAAAGCGGTCAAACTCTTCCACGATCGCCGACAAGTCTCGTGAGTGACAAAAGCATTCTTGGTGGCAAGGTTACGAATGCGATGGCGTCCACCAAGAGGCTTTGCATTTGACGTTTTAGCCAGGAGTGATGCTTATCTTGCTTTTGATGCAACGCCACAAGAAGTTCTCGATCGTTGAGGACTCGAGAGCGCTTCCGAGGCCTTTGGCCAATTGTGCTCTCGGTGGCTTCAGTCCGTGCACGATGAGGCAGACGTGTGTTCCCAGCCAGGGGATAGACACGAGATATGGCTTGGACGCCTTCCATAGGTTGAGAGAAGCTGTGGTGATCTGCGTTCTGAAGACTTAGTGGCGTTTTGGCAGGCTCAGGGTATATGGCTTCAACAGACATATCAACCTCTGGTAGAAAGATCAGATGATTGCGAGCAGAGGGTTGATAGTTGATAGCAGAGTGCATCTTGATGAGGCGCATGACCCATGGAGCATAGAACTTCAGACCAAACAGATCAGATCCTTAGGCAGCCAATTGTCGGATGAAGAAATCTTGCGTGTTGAAGTTGATGCCATTTAGGATGTAGAAGACCAATGTCTTCATTGCTCCTTCAAGCTTTGCAGACGATGAATGCCCTTTTATTGGCCATAGAGTTTGCCGTATGATGTGATATATGGTACGAGGCAGATACTCAAGGTCATCAACAAAGAAGTGTTGAGGGTATTCAGCGTCATGTGGCAGTGGCTTCATCATGCTCAGCATCTGACTCATGTCGGGTTCTGGCTTATGAAATATGCTTTCCAAGGCATCGCGGTGGAGTTGACATCCAGGTTCAAACAGCTCTCTGGGAGTGGGTAGGCTTGTGAGCTCAATGATATCAAGAGCTTTGGCTTCATGATGGACATTTCCAGTCATCCACTCAAGAACCCATGTCTTCGTATCTCTATTGTAGCCGCGGATGTGGAGTGTGGCATAGAATTGAAGCACTAATTCTTCATTCCAAAGATTACTCTTTATGCATTCTGAAGCCAAGCAGACTTGCATCATGAAAGCAATCAAGTGCTTCTTCTAAGAACGGCGATCCGCAATGGCTTCGATGTCGAGGCATATGAGGGAAAATGCGGCCTTGGTCATACGTAACACGTGAGTAATAGCTTCTTTGCTGATATCTCCGTAACGGTCAGATGAGATCCTTGGCCTTTTTTAGGGGTTCTTTGCACTGTTAAAGAAAGTATTGTGGGCTTTGAAGCCATTTGCATTGAAAGAACCAGTTGAGGTGGCAGTGCCTGGAAACTTTGGCAGTCTTGGCTTCGGCTTCTGGACCGGAGGCCTATGCTCAATATGATAGTCGAATTGAGGACCAGAGGCATGAGGCGGAGGGACCAGAACGGGCCATCTTACTGTGACTAGCTCACTATAGTTGTATGCTTGCTCGACTGTGTAGGGCCTTGGTGGCGGAACTGGAGTAGTAGCAAGAATCGAGGCTTCAGTGCTGCTCGTGAGATGCTTCGGGAGCAGTTGCCTCATTGGCTTCAGGCACAGTTCCTTCATTGGCTTCAGGAGCAGTTGGGACAGGCTCCACATTGGCTTCAACCATGACCACGTCATTGGCTTCATTGGTGTTGGAGGTGGAAGCCTCATTGTTTTCAACCTCCACTTGAGGAGCTGGAGGGTCGGGCACTGGCACGTTGATATCGGGGATCACTTCTTCAATTACTGGGGGTGTAGGAACACGTTCTTCTTCTTCTTTTTGGGTGTCGGTGATGCAGCGGATTGTCTTCAAGCAGCTTTGGCTTCGGACTCAGAGACATTCCACAGTTGGAATGGCTTCTGAAAACACTTGACGGGCAACAGGTTGGTGGTGCACTTCTCCTTCTGAACGCTTCGGAAGAGGCACTTGAGGCCTTTGACCTTTGCGAAACTGCGAAATGCCGGTGGCGCCTTTGGAGATGGGGTTGCACAGGCCTCAAAGTCTTCCTCTTCTTCTTGGTGTTGCTGTTGGGGAGTGACTTGTTGTTGGGGAGTACTGGGGGAGTCTTGTTGTTGCGGGCGATCAGCCCATGAAGCATCCTGTGCAATTGGCGTCAGAGGACGACCAATGCTGATGAGTTCGCTGTTCGTACGAACAGGCGATGATACCACATTGTACTCGATTTGAGGAAGAACTTCATCATCTTCAACATTGTCATGGTGACCAATGTCTTCAGCAGTGGGGGGATCAGCTGCTGGAATCTCTTCAGCTTCAGGAGCCCCTGTGGAAGCAGGCTCATGAACAGTCATTCGAAGTTCTTGGGTTGCATACGCGGGACGAACCATAGAAATGGGTTCAACAATCAAGGGCTCTGTAGGAGCAGCCCGATTCTTCTTGGTCTTTAGCTTCTTCTTGGAGGGAGCAGCATCAGAGGCGTCAGGATTTTTCCTTTTTCGCTTCAGCCTCGGCAGCCCTCGTCTTTTTCTCTGCTCGTAAGCAGACCGTACCTTTGGCTTCGAGCCACCATGCTGCTTGGGAAGACTATGCGGGCTCTTCCTGCCTTAAAGGTGCAGCTTGGTCATTGAAGACTTCTTTTTCTTTGCAGCCATCCTGGGTCGATGCCAGGGCGGCCAAGTGCCTTGCGCTTCTCGGCCTCATTGTAGGCAAGCACACACTTGTCGGCCAGAGCCTTCATGCGCTCACGAGCCTCCGGCTTCTTCACGCTTCTTGACAAAGTTTTCTTTGAGGTCGTGCAACATGACCTTGAAGTTTTTGACATCTTGCACACCGAGTGCAGCCATATGCTTCTTGAACTGAGCCTTCTCATAGTCAATTTTTGCTTGATTCAACAATCCATTTGAGCTAGAGCTAGCTCGAAGCAATGGCGCCCGTTGAAAGAGACGCTGATGCCAATTGGAAGTTGCAGATCTTCAAAGCTGATGTTTGGTGTGTCAAACCACTCATCAATGAAGTGATGGATGATTGCCACATCAAAGAGAGGCAAGTTGTTGAAGATTTCTGCTTCTTCTTTGCTCTTGATAAGCTGCTCAAGAGCATCATCGCAAGATCGTCATCACTTG
This sequence comes from Aegilops bicornis, assembly GCA_021605145.1. Lineage (NCBI taxonomy): Eukaryota > Viridiplantae > Streptophyta > Magnoliopsida > Poales > Poaceae > Aegilops > Aegilops bicornis. The sequence continues at coordinate 174,304,188 of CM038674.1, forward strand.
ACAGATCAATGTGCTCTTCACGCAGAATGGCAGCGAGGGTGTCGATTCGATATTCTTGACACTTTTCTTTCTCTTCTCCGTCTTCTTGGAGATGCGGATTGATCCTCGACCGCGTACCTTTGGCTTCAGGAGGTGCGATGGCGGTGGCTTCACACGAGAAGCTTTTGGAGGAGCAGCTGACTTTGGAGCCTTGACTTTCTTAAGCTTCTGCGGCTTTGGAGCAGGAGAAGGAGCTGGAGCTGGGGCTTCATCAGAGTCATTATTGTCATCAGAGTGATCCACTTTGGCACCTTGGACCAAAATATAAGTGATGAGGCCTTCAAGATTTGAAAACGGACCGATGACATTGGGTTCAGCGTCACGTGAGCCGTCAGCACGGGGAGCAGAGGGACCAGGGTTGAAATCTAATCCCAATGACTTCTTGTTTTCCTTTGCAGAAGCCTTTGCGTGCTGGAAGTTGCGCTTGAAGAGATTGTCATCGCGACGCCAGAGCAAAGACGTCGGGTCGGCATTTTCAGGCTGAGGTCCACAGACCATGCACAAATAGAAACCTTGTGCAATAGCTTCAGCCATGCTCTTGGGAGGGAGGCCTCGAAACAGAATATCACCCAAGGGCTTCTGATGGCATTCTTCTCGGCATATTCTTGTGTGGCGAAATTGTACTTGAACCACTGTTCAGCCCAATAGCGTCGAATCCATTGGATTCGTGTCTTGCGCTGATTAATAGTCTCTTCAGGATCTGTCTTGTACAACTCTGCGAGGTCATCAGGCAGATCTTTTGAGGTTCCCTCATGACGCTGTCTGCCGCCCTTCCTGACTGATTTATCTGTAGCCATGAGCTTCAAACTGAAAGGCTTCACAATCAAAGGCTTCAAAGGCTTGCGTTTGGTTGACAGACAAGAACTGGCTTCGGGAGAGTTGGTTTGATGCTGTAAGAATTCTGCAAAACGAATGCAGACTATGAGAACCAAGGGATTCTCCCACGGACATGTACCTATGACAGCATTAGAGATGCGAGGGAAGGGGAAGAGGTTGCATTCTCAGAAGCTTTTGAAGATAAATCGGTTTGAAGACATTGACCTCATGATGCGAAGACATTCACTTTTACGCTGAGAGTTGGTTCCAGATTTGTACGAATCCATGAATAAGTACAAGTGAGGAATCTAACTAGTTGTGAAGCTTAAGTGAATATACTAAGCGATCTGAGATCTTGCGCATAATAGATCTAACTTTGTATGGGCAGAAACCATTTTTGGCAAGTAGGATGAATCTTGAAGATAAAAAAGATGGTAAAAATAGAGATATATTTACCGCTTCGAAGAACTGCTAGACGGAAGGAAAGGAGGCCGAGCAGTTCAGTCCACCGTGCCCTAACTTGGCGACGGAGGACACCTACGGCGGCGGCGGAGATGAAGATGTTTGCGGCCGGCGTGAGGACGGCGTCGGAGAAGTCGCGGCAGCTAAGCGCTTCGTCTCCGGCGTCGTCGAGAGCTAGCGGTGGCGGTAGGGTTTTGACGAGGTGGAGAGGTGGAAGAAGAGTTTCTTTACCATAGGGGACAGGTATTTATAATGAAGTGTGCGACGCAGCGCAATTACGCAGGTGTCCCTGGCGGTTCACATCTGAGGGGCTCGTGGCATGCATGCAACATACTGTGAGTTATCCCATGTTCCCACGCTCGCCCGGTTTGTCGGAGGGTCGTTCCGGCTTCTCCGGAGTTCAACAGTAATGATGAATCATTTAAAACAGACTTAAAGTTTGTCTCTGTGTCTTCTGCTGACAAGGACGCAGAGAAGACATTCGATAGTTTCAATAGAATGCATATTATTTGGACAGATAGAGTTTGAGATAGAAAACATAGAGAGATTGGGGTCCGATCACATTCACTTAGTTCAAAAGATTCAACTTGAAGACATAGCTATAAGTGAATGTTGTAGAGGACAGAAATATATATATATATATATATATATATATATATATATATATATATATATATATATATATATCAGACAACAACCAACTCATCATAGTGAAGAAAATCATGAAAATAGGTTGAAGTTGAAGTCAAATCAAATGCGAATAGTTTCAAGAAATAACGCCATGAGTGAAACACTTCAAACAAAGAAATTTGGTGGTGGCGTTACCCACCGTATAGGAAGTATTAGACCCAGACACGGCTCACAATTATCGTGGCGATCCGAAGTCAAATTCCACGTTAATGTATTCTCACTTAGAATGTAAGTCTTCACTGATTGAAGATATACGTTACTTCGTGTGTTGCACATCTAAGTCATCAACATGCATAAGTGTTAGGATGTGTGCTTGATCACAGGACATTTGAGGATTCCATGATATTTAGCTCACACCGTAACTTGCAAAACCTTTTTCTCATCCAAGGGCTTTGTGAAGATATCTGCGATTGCTCTTGATGTTGGCGTGAATGATGTCAATATCTTTCTTCATGACATGATCCACGAGAAAATGATGACGAATTTCAATGTGCTTTGTCTTCGAAAGTGCTGGACTGGATTGTTGGCAATCTTGATGGCGCTTTCGTTGTCGCGAAAAAGAAGGTCTTGTGTCGATTGATGCCATAGTCCTTGAGAGTTTGCTTCATCCATAGAAGCTGAGAACAGCAAGATCCGGCAGCAATGTATTCAGATTCTGCGGTTGAGAGTTACACAGTTACGCTTCTTTGAAGACCAACAGACAAGTGATCGTCCCATAAAGTGACATGTGCCTGATGTAGACTTGCGATCCACTTTGTCACCAGCATAATCAGCATCCGAAAATCCAACTAAATCAAATTTTGAGCCCTTTGGATACCATAATCCGAGTGTTGGGGTGTGAGCCAAATATCGAAGAATTCGCTTCACTGCTTAGTGATGCGATTCCTTTGGTGCCGCTTGGAATCGAGCACTCATGCAAACAATAAGCATAATATCTGGCCTAGATGCACATAGGTAAAGTAATGAACCTATCATGTAGCGGTATACCTTTTGATCGAACTCTTTACCATTGTCGCCGGGACCCGGATGGTGTTTGGTGGCATTGGCGTCGTGTATCCTTTGCACTCTTGCATTCCAAACTTCTTCAAACAATCTTGGAGGTATTTTTCTTGAGATATAAAGATGCCATTTCTTTCTTGTGAATTTGAAGACCAAGGAAGAACTTGAGCTCTCCCATCATGGACATCTGATATTGTTCTTGCATCATGTATCCAAATTCATCACTATACTTACGGTTGGTGCAGCGAAGATAATGTCATCCACATATATTTGGCATACAAACAGTTCACCATCATATGTCTTCGTGAAGAGTGTGGGATCAAGGGATCCAGGTTTGAAGCCTTTGCTCTTCGTGAAGTCTTTGATTGTATCATAACAAAGCGAGGAGCTTGTTTGAGGCCATACTGATGCTTTATTTAGCTTGTACACCATATCATGATGTTTTGGATCTTCAAAGCCGGTGGTTGAGCGACATATACTTCTTCTTCAATCTTGCCGTTGAGAAATGCACTCTTCACATCCATTTGATAGAGCAAGATGTTGTGGTGGTTAAGCGTAGGCTAGTAGTATGCGAATAGCTTCAAGCCTAGCTACAGGAGCAAATGTTTCATCGAAGTCGATTCGTTCAACTTGAGTATATCCTTGAGCCACAAGCCTTGCTTTGTTTACGACGACTTGACCATGCTCATCTTGCTTGTTTCGATATATCCATTTGGTGCCAATAATGTTATGCTTGCGAGGGCGGGGCGCTTGACAAGTTCCCAAACATTATTCAGCTTGAACTGTTGAAGTTCTTCTTGCATAGCTTGAATCCATTCTGGTTCCATAAAAGCTTGACAACTTTCTTGGGTTACGATATTGATACAAAGGAAAAGTGCCCACGTAAATTTGCTAGCTGTGTTGCTCTTGAGCGAGTAAGCGGACGGTGCGTTGATGCTATCGATTATCTTCTCAATCTGTACTTCATTTGCAACTCGAGGATGAACTGGGCGAAGACTTTGCTCATCTTGATCGTTGTCGTCATTGGAAGGATTGTCTTGAGCTGAGCATTGTCTTGAGTTGGTTAGGTGCGAAATGATAAGTTCCTCTTTAGGCTGTGCTTGAAGGCATGATTTCACCGGTTCCCATTATCTTGATAGATTCATTTGGGTGGAGTTGCGTCTAGTGTGCTTGGCAGGAACTCTCTTTGTGAACCATTGGTTTCATCAAATCGCACATCTACAGTTTCGATGATTTTGTAGAGATAGAGATTGAAGACTCTGTAAGAATGTGAGTCCTTTCCGTAACCGAGCATGAAGCCTTCATGAGCTTTGGGTTCAAATTTTGACTTGTGATGAGGATCCTTGATCCAGCACTTAGCCCCAAATACTCTGAAATGGCGACATTTGGCTTCTTGCCAAGAAGGAGCTCATAGGATGTTTTGTTCGAAGCTTATGGATATAAACACGGTTGATGACGTGACAAGCTGTATCAATGGCTTCAGGCCAGAACTTTCTTGGTGTCTTGTACTCGTCGAGCATTGTTCGAGCCATCTCAATGAGGGTTATGTTCTTGCGCTCCACGATGCCATTTTGCTGGGGTGTGTATGGAGCAGAGAACTCATGAGTGATTCCCATGGTATCTAGATAAAGATCAAGTCCGGTGTTCTTGAATTCGATGTCGTTATCACTTCGATATGCTTGATCTTGACGCCATAATTGTTCATTGCTCGATTGGCGACTCGTCGAAGACATCTTGCACTTGATCTTGTAGAGAATTATGTGCACCCATGTGTATCTTGAGTAGTCATCAACAATGACGAAGCCATAGAGACAAGCAGTTGTTGTGAGGGTAGAGTAATGAGTAGGGCCAAACAAATCCATGTGAAGCAGCTCGAAGGGTTGAGATGTCGTCATGATTGTCTTCGAGGGTGCTTTGCCCTAGTCATCTTTCCAGCCTTCGCAGCACCACACAAATGGTCCTTCTTGAACTTGACACCTTCGATGCCTATGACATGCTTCTTCTTGGCGAGTGTGTGTAAGTTCCTCATTCCAAGATGCCCGAGCCTCCGATGCGAGCCAAAGATTCTCAAGCTTTTGCAAGAAGACATACGGCAAGGCTGTGGACCTGTGAGAAATCTACCATGTATAGATCATCTTTCCTATACCCTTCAAAGACTAGAGACTTGTCAGATTCCATTAGTACAAGGCAACGATATTTTCTGAATATCACAATCATGTTCAAGTCACAAAGCATTGAGACAGACATTAAGTTGAAACCAAGGGATTCAACAAGCATCACTTTGTCCATGTGTTGATCCTTTGATATTGCAACTCTACCTAGACCCAATACCTTGCTTTTACCGATTGTCGGCAAATGTGATGTGAATCTTGTCGATGGACGTAAGGTTGAGTCCATGAAAAGACTTCGATCACCAGTCATATGATTAGTGCATCCACCGTCCATAATCCATTACGAAGCATGAGGTGTCATACCCTCTGATGCAGTTAGGGGATAGGCTTCACCAAGAGCATTGTGAAGCATAAACATTTGACGGCAAGTGGATTATTGAAGCTTAAATCAAGATTAGAACTGATGGGATGAATGGCAAACGATTCAGAACAAAATACATAGTGAGACCATTTGGGCATTTGATCTAGTGCCCTACAAGATGTTTTAGGTCCCCAAGAATAGCATCGACGCCTTTGATTTTCGGTGGAGACCCTTTCCTGCAAAGAGAGTTAATTCTTCTTAACCACCCACATCTTGAGGGTGGCTTAGAAGCAATGAGTCTAAGTGCGGCATCTGAGAATTTCGGCTTTGGAGCCCTAGCAAATAGCCTTGCAGGAGATGAGTGATACTCATATGAATAAGCGAGAAAAGTTCTTAGTTACGTGAACATAGCGGTTTGAGGACACAAGCTCATATTCATAAATTTGAGTACTGTTTCCCTGCAAAACATTGGCGTTAGGGTGACTCAAGTGAGTCCTCTGTCTATATGAAGCCTTTGGACCATATGACGCCTTCGGTCTGGGATTTGTCTTCTTCCCTGGTGGTGTCATGATGACATTCACTGGAAGATTCTCAAGACAGCTTTTGGGAACCCAGATCTTCTTCATAGGCGGTCCATTCCTGCAGCTTAGTACCAATATACGGCAAACACTTCACTATTACGATTCTTGAACAGCTTATAGTTTGCATCAAAGGATTCATCAATGATAATAGGGTTAGCACAGGTAAAGCCGGATAAGGTGGATGGATCCTTTGAAGGTCCCTTTGCAAGAACCCATGTGGTTTTGGGATCGCTCAAAGCTTCCAAAGAGGGAACCATCAACATTCATTTTCTCTCAAACCCAACACCCTCTTTCCTAGGGTTTGGTTCAGAATCTGCTTTTGAGGACATCGCAAAGTGTCGATGCCCTTTCGCACTTTTATACATCCTGTTTCAAGCAATGTCTTCAACCTAGCATTTTCATCGGCAATGGCGTTGGTATCCTCCGCAGAGGGGTTAGTTACCACATTGGTAGTTGAAGACAATGCAACAAAGATGGCAGCTTGAACATTCAGCAACAGAGGTAGTGATATCACGCTCAAGACATTTTAGACATGGTGGTTCAAATCCATCCTGGCGGAACTGATCTGTTGGCCTTAGTGACTCATTCTCTTTTGAAGATCTTCATGAGCCGCTCTCAATTTCTCAAGCTCTTGCTTCCTTTGAAGATAATCATAGGAGAGCCTTTCATGAGTAGTTGATAGCGTTTCATGACGACTTTCAAGTTCTTGGTACTTAGCATGAAGATTTTAATGTCTTCAACTAAGGACTGTGAACGTGTCATTTCCGCGTCAACAGGTCATCGCTTTTGTCTAACAGTTTTTAGTATGTTCCATAGCTCTTTGTTGTTCGGTTGCAATTTTAGCAAGTGTTTTGTAGCTGGATTTGGATTCACAATCGAGTCATCTTCACTTGATGTTTGAAAGTAGGCATCACGTGATTTTACCTTGGCACCGCGTGCCATGAAGCGATGAGGGGGCAGGGTCGTCCTTGTCATCGCCTTGGCGTTGGTGTAGAAGTCATTGTCTTCCGTGTTGAAGATGGACTTGGCAACATAGGCTGTGGCTAAAGCCGGACTTACAACGCCTCGAAGTCGGACTCCTCTTGATTCCACCTCCACTTCCTCGTGCGGACTCCTCCTCTGAATCCATTTCCTTGCCAACAAAAGCACGAGCCTTGCCAGATGAGCTATTCTTATGCGGTGAAGACTTTGATGAAGACTTGGAAGAAGACTTTGAAGATTTCTTCTTTTTCTTGTCATCAGAATCATATTCCTTGCTCTTCTTCTTCTTCTTCTCATTGTCCCCTTTGTGGACACTCAGAGATATAGTGTCCAGTTTTCTTGCACTTGTGACAAGTTCTCTTCTTGTAGTCTTGAGTGGAAGCTTCATCATTTCTTGAGCTGGATCGTGAAGACTTTCTGAAGCCTTTCTTCCTAGTGAACTTGGAACTTCTTCACAAGCATAGCAAGTTCCTTTCCAATGTCTTCGTGGATCATCAGAACCGCAGTCAGATTCTTCTTCAGATGAGGAAACAACTTTTGCCTTCAAAGCGCGAGTTCGGCCATAGTTTGGACCATAGATATCTCTTTTCTCAGATAGCTGGAACTCATGCGTGTTGAGTCTCTCAAGTATATCAGACGGATCGAGTGTCTTAAGGTCAGGACGTTCTTGTATCATGAGGGCAAGGGTGTCAAAAGAGCTGTAAAGTGATCTTAGTAGTGTCTTGACGATTTCATGCTTGGTGACCTCAGTGGCGCCGAGAGCATGAAGCTCGTTTGTGATGTCAGTGAGGCGATCAAACGTGAGCTGGACATTTTCATTGTCGTTTCTCTTGAAGCGGTTGAAGAGGTTGCGAAGAACACTGATTCTTTGATCTCTGCGGGTTGAGACACCTTCGTTGACCTTGGATAGCCAGTCCGGACTAGCTTCGGCGTTTCGGAAAGCACTCACACGGCCATACTGTCCTTTGGTCGATGACCACAGATGATGTTCTTTGCGGTGGAGTCGATTGAATGAACTTCTTGACATCAGCGGGGTGACACCTTCACCAGATTTAGGAACGCCGTTCTTGGACGACATACCGTAGGTCGACATCAATGGCTTCAAGATGCATGTGCATCTTATTCTTCCGATAAGGATAGTCGGTTCCATCGAACATGGGGCAAGCAGCGGAGACCTTGATTATCCCTGCGATCGACATAGCTAAAACTCCAGGTGGTTAAACCGAATCACACAGAACAAGGGAGTACCTTGCTCTGATACCAATTGAAAGTGCTAGTTATCGACTAGAGGGGGGTGAATAGGCGATTTTTATGAAAGTCTTCAAAACATGGAAGTTTCGAACACCAACAACAGAAATGACCTAGTTGATATGCAGCAGAAAATAACTACAACAAGCAAGCCATAGTCAAGTATGCAATAATGTGAACGGACAAGACTAATAGTAGCTATGTAGTAAGGATCAGGATGGAAGATAGTATGAAGCCAAACAACAATAGAAGTCAAGCAGTGAAGTCAAACAGATAAGACATATAAGCAATGACTTCACGAAGACAAACTTAGGGTAAAGGAGGGAAGGGATAGAACTAGTCACTAGTTGAAAACACAGGATTTGTTGGACCAGTTCCAGTTGCTGTGACAACTGTACATCTGATTAGGGAGGCTGAAATTCAACTCAGAAGACCGCGTCTTCACCTTATTCCCCTTGAGCTAAGGACACACAGTCCTCGCCCAATCACTCTGGTAAGTCTTCACGTTAGACTTCCGAACCTTCACAGACAACGTTCACCGGCAATCCAGAATGACTCTGGGTGCTCAGAACGCGACGCCTAACCGGCTGGAGGATTCACAGTCCTCAAGTGTAATAAGTCTTCAGGTCACACAGACAGGAAAACTTCAGTGATGCCTAACACTCTTTGGCTTTGTCCTCGCAAGGATTTCTCTCTCTCAATGGCTTCGAGGTGGGTTGCTCTCAAACGACAAAAGCCGTGCACTAACTCTAAGCAGCCACCAATTTATGGTGTAGGGGGTGGGCTATTTATAGCCACTAGGCAACCCGACCTGTTATGTCCAAAATGACCCTGGGTCACTAAGGAACTGACACGTGTTCCAACGGTCAGATTTCAAACACTCACGGCAACTTTACTTGGGCTACAAGCAAAGCTGACTCATCCAACTCTGGATAAGTTTGGTCTCATTGTCTTCGCTCGAAGACATAGGATTTGGGTTGAGCATCACTTCAGTCATTCTGACTATGATCACTTGGACCCCACTTAACGATGCGGTGGTTCCTCTCGACTCAACAAAGAAGAAAAGGAAACAACGAAACAACACAGTCTTCAAGGCTCCATAGTCTTCACTCAATGTCTTCTCATGTCATAGTCTTCAATGTGAATATCTTCACATACCACCATTGTCTTCAATGTCTTCATACATTTTTAGGGGTCGTCTCTGGTAGGTAAACCGAATCAATGAGGGACACTACATGCGTTATCCTACAATTCTCACAAACGCATTAGTCCCTCAACACATTTGTCGTCAATACTCCAAAACCAACTAGGGGTGGCACTAGATGCACTTACAATTACAACTCGATTCAATAAAAGTTTCAGAAGAGAGAGAGTTGTAACTTAGCAAAAAAACGCCCATATAATAGACCCGCTTGAAGACTAACTCAAATTTCTCCCCCTTTGTCATCGAATGACCAACAGGATCGAAACTGAGGACTAACGCCTCAAGAATATCAAGTTGATGGAGGCGCCCGGCGTTATCGGGTCGGTTGTCGTGTAGTAGGGCCTCTTCGATGTCGTCCAAGTCTTCATTTTCATCAGTGTCGCGCGATGAAGAATAGGAGCTGGCCACCAAGGAAGGAACTTTGACCTTCTTGAATTTCTTCGGTGGAGGTGCAGACCAGTCAAATTCTTCCTTTAGACCCATTTTCTTCAGATCTTCTGCGATGTAGACATGAGATAGAACAACCCAGGTACGGTTGAAGGTTTCATGGAGGTAGTATTGGTTTTTCTTCACTGCATTGTGTGTTGAGGTCATGTTGTGAAGAATTTAACCAAACTGACGCTTGACCCATTTATGATTGCGATCAACTTTCTGAGGAAGACTGAGGAGTAACTCACGATCAGTCATCACCACAAATCTTGTGGCTTGAGGATTTTGCTTGGCAGAGTTGTTGGCGGCAGAGTCATGTGTGGCAGAGTCGTCATTGGTGTAGTAGGATGCAGCCTTGCGAAATTGACCATCCAATGGACGAATGCCTTCATCTATCACATCAGTTGCCTTGCCTTTGTCATCAGCTGAGGAAAATGTCCGTTTGAGGACTTCAATTGGAGGCAAGTAGCTGCACTGGTTCAGAGTATCAGCCTTGTAATTGAGTGAAGACCTTGTCCTGATGAACCTCATAATCCATGGTGCATAAGGCTTCAGCTCAAATGGTGGCATAGCAATATTCGCCAGAGTCCTCATGAAGAAATCATGGAAGTTGACGGGAACGCCATGAATGATATTGAAAAGCATATTCTTCATGATGCCAACGACTTCTTCATCATTTGAGTCGTGGCCTTTGATTGGACTCATTGTCTTCGTCAGAATGCGATAGACGGTCAAAGGCACATCTGATAATTCCTTGACGAGGAATTTGGTTCGAGGGGTCTGCCCTGGCTTCAAAGGCTTCATCAGCACTTGCATGTAATGATTTGTAAGCTCAGGTTCGTTGTAGATGCAACGAGCGCCATCAAGGGGAGGACTGAGTGGGAGGGCACGAAGCAATTCGATTCTTTGGTGCCTTGTAGTGATTATTTTCTGACATCCAGTCCAGCACCCATGAGTTCACATCTTCAGAATTTCCTGTGATGTGTAGCGTCGCATAGAACTGAAGGATGAGTTCTTCATTCCAATCACAGATGTCAGTGCAGAAATTCAGCAATCCAGCATCGTGAAGAACACTGAGGACTTGCTCGAAGTCTGGCAGAGATTCCATGTCCACGTGAGGAATGTGTGCATGACCGAAGACTTTGTCTTTGTCGAATAGCACAGAGGAATAAAAGTTGGCTTGACTAGCAGTCCAGAAACACCTCTTCCTTATGCGAGCAGAATCATAAGGGTTATGTCGATGAAGAAAACATGCTCGCCAAAGAAGTCTTCAACCTTGAACTTTTGCTTGCGCGAGAATGGATCCTTTGGTTGTGGCAGAGGAGTGTCAGTGAGTTGCATCACTACCTCAGGAATCGTAATCTCAGGTTCTTCAGGCTGAGGATGTTCTGGTTCCTCTTCATTTGCGATCTGCGTGTTCAAAGGATCAAGAAGAGCAGCTTCTTCAAGACTAGTGGCTGGAATTTCTTCATGCAGACGAGGTGGGATGAGTTTCTTGAGCCAGTTGAACGGTTGGTGCAGGGGACTGAGGTATTTTTTGTATTGGGGTGAAGAGTGGAGAATTGGGATGCTGACTTTCCCAAAAGTCATCGTTCATCACTGGCGTTGTACTTCCAATATCCACATCTTCTTCAATTTCTTCAACACCAGCCTCTTCAGCTGTGAACTGAGGCATTGGTGAGGATACAACAGGTGTAGAAGGGATCGCATCCACTTCAATTTCTTCATCAATCTGCTCTGACGAAGCAGCAGAATGATTTTCTTCATCAGATCCGCTAGGGATCTCATATTCTTCACCAAAAGGAACAAGGTCCTTTGATGGCATGGTGGAAATCTGAACAACATCAATCGGATTTTCAAACGAGCTGGTCATAGGCCTCATCTTCTTTGGAGCTGAAGATTACGGCGATTGATGCTTTCCTTTTCTTCACTGCAGCTCGCTCTGCAGCCTTGGTCTTCTTCACATCGATGCAGATGGAAGGATAGGAGTTAGTGTGTAGGCGGGAGGAGCTGTGGAATCTGTTTGAATTTCCTCGGTATCGATGTAGTTGCCCTTACTTCTTCGATTTCTTGAGCGCACCACTAGTGGATGCCACAGCAACTTCTCTGGGTGGAATGGAGTCATCAGCCACTGGAACTAGCATTTTCTTCAGCAGATGAAAATCATCACCGGTCTTTGGCATGTTCTTGATGGGCTGAGCGGAGGCTCCACTGAGGAACTTCTTGTTGTGTTGGAGCTGCAACATTTGTGAACTTCTTAGTCAGGTTGACAAATCTGACTTTGGCTCCTTGCCAATCAGCATAATAAGCATCGAAGTCATCGCTGAGGGCTTTGATTTCAGACTGGATCTTGAGGAGATCATCAGTTGTCATTTTGACAACGTTTTTCCTCAAGAACTTCACTTTCCTGAACTGAGCCTTCTTGATCTGCCTAGCCTTCTCAAATTTCCATTTCTCTTCAGTGATGAAATGGGTCAGCATGTGACTTTGACCAGGAGTCAAATGAAAATCAGGCATAGGGGTGTCTGGATCCTTGTGCCAGAGATCAATGTACTCGAGGATCGCCCTTGGATCCAAAAGCAGTGGCACAGGTGTGCCTTTGGCTCTAGCGGCCCTTTCTTGTCTGTCTCTGATGATTTCTGCAAGTTCATCATCGTTAGCTTCATCGTCAGATGGCACTTGGAAAGCAACCTGTTTGTTCTTCGGACTTGGCCGAGGACCTCGACCAGCCGTTGCCTTTTTCAGCAGAGTGGGGCCAGATGAAGAATTTGGTGCAGCAGAGGAACTCGCTGAGACACCAGAGGCAATAGAGATGCCTGCAGTCCTTTGTACGTGGCGGATGCACAGTCTTGAGGACTTTCTTGGAGCAGCTGAGGACTTTGGAGGAGCAGGAGCAGCATGAGGAACTGGCCGTGAGGGCTTTGAAGAATCTGGCCGTGAGGGCATTGCTGAATCTGGCCATGAGGGCATTGCTGAGGAATTTGGCTGTGAGGGCACTGTTGGTGAAGAACTTGGCTTGTGCGCGGGCTTCTTTGCCATTGATTTCCTAGGCTTGACAGAGGCCTCGATGGCAAAGACGATGTGAGTCTTCATTGAATTTCCTCCTTTGCTTCTTTGGCTTGTCTCGCCAACTTGGCTTGGCGTTTGGCCCATTCTTCAGGAAAATCCTCACCACGCTTGATGCTGGTGGGGTTAGCTTCTTGGCCAGGTGCCAATAGAGCTCTTGGGCATGGAGGATTAAGTGCGAATTTCTTCATATACTTTGGAGTAACATACCTGTACTCCCTCCGTTCTCTTGCCCATCTCCTTTCAATCCTCTGTAAGCACCTTGTGCTGATTTTTGTTCCCCTTTCGAACTTGGCCTCATCGGTGTGCAATAGTCAAAGATAGATGTCCTCAGTATTTCAAAAGCGATCCACGACCTCGGGCCTCTTCCTCCTTTCGTGGCTTCTTACCGTCTGCCATATTCTTGAGTTGAGGAATTTGAACAATCGAATTCTCTGAAGAAGTATGCAACTTTTCTTCGAGGAACGCTGCAAATGAGTTAAGTTGATGAGAACCTAGTGATTCAAAGAATGGACATGAGTACCTGTGAACAGAGTATAGTTGCGAGGAATTTGGAGAGGTCATATGTGTTCTCGTAAGGTATTTCAAAAAGAACAAGTTTGAGGAATTTGACCAGATGAGCCTTGAAGAATTTCACTAAGCGTTCTTTGTCTTAGGTTCCAGAGTTGTATAGATCGAGGATCCACACAATTGAGGAATCTTGAAGAAAATGATGCTTAGGGAAACGAATCAAGAACAAATGACTTAGTGAGGTGTTTTGTGTGTGAGGGTTTGAAGAATAAAACACCTTTGAAGATTTTCAGGAAGGCTTGAGAATCAAAGCAAGCAATAAAAGTAACTTTTAATTACCCGAAGTGAAGAACATGACGAACTGAGAAGTGTAGATTTGAAGCTCGTCAGTTCAGATCTTCTATGCCCTAACTCGGCGGAGGAAGACAACTACGGCGGCGGCGGAGTGAAGATTTCTGCGACCGGCGTGAGTACGACGGCGACGAGGTCGAGGCAGTGAAGCTCTTCCTCACCGGCGATGATGGAGTAGCGGCGGTGCTAGGGTTTGAGAAGCTCGAGCGGGAGAGAGAGCGGTCGAGCGGAGTAAAGGAAGTGGGGAAGGGGAGAGGGGGTATTTATAGTTGCAGTGAAAAACTGTTCGCCCGAAGATTTAGGACGAACGTGCCCCTGACCCTTCTCATTTCTTGACATGTGTCACCCACGTACTGAAAAGTGGAGATCGTGTTAGATCGTGGGTGAACAGGTAAGTCTATCGTGGGATGCGGAACGGTTTGAGTGGCAAAGCCGAAAATTTGGATAAGATAAGTTAAAAGTTCTGTTCGCAATTTCTTCAAATTTGACAAGGACACAGTGAAGATTTTGAACGAGTTTCAAATAGAACGCACATGAAGAATTTGTGAATAGACTGGGTTGAGTATAGCATAGAGGGGGAAGGGTCCGATCACATTCACTTAGCAGAAAATGCAACTTGAAGAAATAGCCATAAGTGAGTGCTGTAGAGGACATAAACCCATATATATATAGCCAATGAAGAAAGACAACAGAAACAGTGAAGATTTTGCAAAGTTGAAGAATTTGAGAAACTGAAGAATTTCAAAACTGGGGAAAAACTCAAATTGAAGATTTTCAACTTTGGTGGTGGCGCGACCCACCGTATAAAAATGAGGATTTCAGACACCGCGTACAATTGTCGTAGGGTTTTGAGAATCAAATTCTTCATTAATTTCTTCACACTTAGAGTGTTATTCTTCATTGATTGAAGAAAAACGTTTCTTCATGTGTTGCACATCTAAGTCATCAATTTTATGTAAGTGTCGGATGTGTGTCCTTTTCAAAGAACATTTGAAGATTCTAAGATATTTAGCTCACACCGCAACTTGCTAAATCTCTTCTCATCCAAGGGCTTTGTGAAGATATCGGCTAGCTGTTCTTGATCTTCACATGATCAATAAAGATGTAAGCCCTTCAACACATGATCGCGAAGAAAATGATGACGAATCTGAATGTGCTTTGTCTTCGAGTGCTTGAACTGGGTTGTGAGCAATCTTGATGGCACTCTCATTGTCACGATGAGAGGCACATTCTTCACGTTGATGCCGTAGTCCTTGAGAGTTTGCTTCATCCACAGCAATTGAGCACAAGAAGAACCAGCAGCAATGTACTCGGCTTCGCATGATGAAGCGGTGATACGCAGTTCTGTTTCTTCAAGGACCAACAGACCAAAAGATCGTCAAGGAAATGACAAGTACCGGATGTTGACTTGCGGTCCACACGATCACCAAAGCATAGTCGAGTCAATATCCAAAGTGAGATCAAAAGTAGAGCCCTTGGGGTACCATAATCCTAGTGTTGGTGTGTGAGCTAGATATCGAAGAATATGCTTCACAGCCTTATGGTGTGATTCCTTGGTGTAGCTTGAAATCGGGCACACATGCAAACACTAAGCATTATATCTGGCCTAGATGCACATAAGTACAATAAAGAACCAATCATGGAGCGGTATACCTTGTGATCGAAGTCAATACCATTTTCATCAGTGCGTAGATGGCCATTTGTGGGCACAGGAATTTTGACGCCTTTGCAATCTTGCATGCCGAATTTCCTCAGATCCTTGAGGTATTTCTCCTGAGATATGAATATGCCATTGCGCTGTTGACAAATTTGAAGACCTAAGAAGAATTTCAACTCTCCCATCATAGACATTTGATATTCTTCACTCATCATATAGGCAAATTCATCACTATAACGTTGGTCAGTACAGCCAAAGATAATATCATCAACGTATATTTGGCACACAAACAGTTCACCATCATAAGATTTAGTAAAGAGAGTAGGATCGAGTGAACCGGGTGTGAAGCCATTCTTCACGAAGAATTCCTTCAAAGTATCATACCACGCCCGAGGGGCCTCCTTGAGGCCATAGAGGGCCTCGTTGAGTTTGAAGACTTTGTCGGGATTCTTTGGATCTTCAAAACCTGGGGGTTGAGCAACATATACTTCTTCCTCAAGCTTACCATTGAGGAATGCACTTTTCACATCCATTTGATATAAAGTGATATCATGATGGTTAGCATAAACAAGTAATATGTGAATAGCCTCAAGTCTAGCAACAGTGCAAAAGTTTCATCGAAATCAATTCCTTCAACCTGTGTGTAGCCTTGAGCTACAAGTCGTGCCTTATTCCTCACCACAAGGCCATTTTCATCTTGCTTGTTGCGGTAGATCCACTTTGTGCCAATCATATTATGCTTGCGAGGATCTGGGTGTTTGATCAGTTCCGAGACATTGTTGAGCTTGAACTGATGTAATTCTTCTTGCATGGCCTGAATCCACTCAGGCTCCAGAAATGCTTCATCGACCTTAGTGGGCTCTGTGATAGAGACAAAAGCATAGTGCCCACAAAAGTTAGATAAATGTGAAGCTTTTGAGCGTGTGAGAGGACCTGGTGCTTCAATGTCATCGATGATCTTTTCAACTTGCACCTTCTTTTGCAACGCAAGGATGAGCTGGTTGTCGTCGAGGAATTTGATCAGCATTTTCTTCAGCATTATCTTCAGGTGCATCAGCTCGACGTTCTTCGCGTTCTGGAATGAATTCTTCAGCAGATTCTTCAATAGGAATGACATCCTCAGTTGCCTTGAACTTGATAGAATCCTCAGGTGCTGGTTCATCTATCACAGAAGGTAGGTGCTCTCTTTGCGAGCCATTAGTTTCATTGAACCGCACATCTACAGTTTCAACAACCTTGTGAAGAGCGTTGTTGAAGACTCTGTAGGTGTGCGAGTCCTTTCCGTAACCAAGCATAAAACCTTCATGTGCTTTCGGTGCAAATTTAGCATTGTGATGAGGATCTCTAATCCAACATTTAGCAATCAAGACTTTGAAATAACTCACATTGGGTTTTCTTGTCGTTGAGGAGTTCATAGGCAGTCTTCTTGAAGAATTTGTGAAGATATACTCTGTTGATGATGTGGCACGCGGTATCAATTGCATCAATCCAAAAAGCAGCCGCGTTTTGTATTCATCAAGCATAGTGCGAGCCATCTCAACAAGAGTTCTGTTCTTGTGCTCCACAATGCCATTTTGCTGAGGAGTATAAGGAGTAGATAACTCATGAGTAATACCAAGTTCATCAAGATAATCATCAAGACCGGAATTCTTGAACTAAGTTCCATTGTCACTCCTGATGTGCTTGATCTTCACACCAAAGTTGGCTGAAGCCCTCGAGGAAAATCGTTTGAAGACTTCCTGCACTTCATGTTTGTAAGTGACAATGTGTACCCATGTGTAATGAGAGTAATCATCAACAATAACAAAGCCATATAGAGATGCATCATTAGTGACTGCTGAGTAATGATTAGGACCAAAGAGGTCCATGTGAAGCAATTCGAATGGACGAGTAGTGGTCATGATAGTCTTCGCTGGATGCTTGGCCTTGGTCATTTTTCCAGCTTCACAGGCTCCACACAAGTGATCCTTGAGGAATTTGACATTCTCAATGCCAATGACATGCTTCTTCTTCGCAGGCGTGTGCAAATTCCTCATGCCTGCGTGACCAAGTCGTCGATGCCATAGCCAGCCTTCTGAAGCTTTTGCAAGTAGGCACACGGCTGGTTGTGGTTCTGTAGAGAAATCAACAATGCACAAGTCTCCTCTCCTAAAGCCTTCGAAGACTTTGGAATTGTCAGCTTCCATAATCACAACACAACGATACTTGCCAAAGACAACAACCATATCAAGATCACAAAGCATTGATACTGACATGAGGTTGTATCCTAAGGACTAAACAAGCATGACTTTGTCCATGTGTATGTCCTTAGAGATCGCAACCTTACCTAGACCCAATACCTGACTTTTGCCTTTGTCACCAAAGATGATATGCTTCAGATGTGACGGTGATAAGGGAGCATCCATCAATAGATTCGTGTCACCAGTCATGTGATTTGTACATC
Organism: Aegilops bicornis; assembly: GCA_021605145.1. Classification (NCBI taxonomy): domain Eukaryota; kingdom Viridiplantae; phylum Streptophyta; class Magnoliopsida; order Poales; family Poaceae; genus Aegilops; species Aegilops bicornis. Next base: position 174,322,136 of record CM038674.1, read on the forward strand.
CACTATCGAGGACCCACTCATTGGCTTTGGGTTGATCATCCTACAGATGAATTAGTGCAACTTACGATCTCATATACTTCATCAGTGAAGAATATGATATCAATTTCATCAGATGAATTTCATCAATCAGTAAAACAGATATAGCAGTATGAGGACGTGTGAAATGAAAGTTCATTTCTTCATGATTAGCATGTGTCCTTTCAGGAAATTTTGTCAGGCCCCCAGCAAATTCTTCAGACGTTTAAAGCACGTCTGGAGACCTGACCTTGCAGAAGAGATTAGTTCTTTTTCTTCACCACCCACATTTGAAGGGGTGGCAAAGAGTTCATCATTTTACGAGCTCCATATGAGAATGGTGGCATAGAAGCCACTCCATTTCGTTTCACATAAGAGGGGTTAGGGTAAGCATATGAATAAGCAGAGAAATTATTCGAAGACTTATGAACATAATGGTTTGAAGAATAATGCACATATTCATAGCCCTTAGCTCTACCTCAATGAAAGAGTTGTTAACATGATGATAATCATATGAGGACTTTGATCCTTTTGAGGAATTTGATCCACGTGAGGAATTTGGTCCATATGAGGACTTGGATCCATATGAAGGATTTGGTCCATATGAAGAATTTGGTCCATATGAAGGGTTTGATCCGGGGTTCCTATTCTTCACAGGTGGTGTCATGAGGACATTCACCTGAAGACTTTCAAGGCACTTCTTGGGAACCTAGATTTTCTTCATAGGAGAACCGTTCCTGCAGTTAGTGCCAACATATCTAGCAAATACTTCACCATTCTGATTTTTGAACAGTTTATAGTTGGAGTCAAATGACTCATCAGAAGAATGAGGAGATTCACATGTAAAGCTCGATAAGTTAGATGGATCAACTGGAGGTCCCTTTGCAGCAACCCATGAGGTTTTGGGGTACTGCTCAGGCTTCCAATATGTTCCATCAGCATTGAGTTTCCTCTCAAAAGCAATACCCTCTTTCTTAGGGTTCCTGTTGAGGATCTGATTTTTAAGCGCATCACAAAGAGTCTGATTCCCTTTGAGGCTTTTGTACATGCCTGTCATGTACAATTCCTTCAGCCCTGCATTGTCAGTGATACTAGCAATGTCCTCAGATGAGGAATTAGTGATAGCGAGGCAGGTGAAGAATTTGTAATAGTTGAAGCATTTGAACATTCAGGTGAAGAATTAGCGTATTCACGTTCAATGCACTTTAAGCATGGAGGAACAAATTCTTCACGAGAAGCGCTGATTTGTTGAGCAAGTAGTGAATCGCGCTCCTTCGAAGATCTTCATAACTCACTCTTAGCTTCTCAAGATCTTGCTTTCTTTGAAGAAATTCATAAGAAAGCTTCTCATGATCAGATAAGAGAGTGTTATGATGACCTTGAAGGCTATCAAACCTAGACTGAAGTCTCTGAAGATTTTCAGTCAGGGCTTTAGTGCGATCCATTTCTTCACCCAACATATCATTACTTTTGTCTAGCATGTTTTGAACCTTTTCCAAGGTCGTTTGTTGTTTAGTGGCAATGCAAACAAGTTTGGTATAACTAGGTTCAATATCATCATCAGATCCATCATCATCAGATTCATCGTCACTAAATTCGGATGAGGAACATTCGGTTACCTTATCACCCTTTGCCATGAGACATGATGCAGAAGATGATGATTCTGGTTCGAAAGTCATCATTTTGAGAGATTCCTTGAAGTCCTCAAACCAAGGATCATGACGGGTTCGATGACCTTCATAGACGTCAGAGATTCGGTCCCAGATAAGCTTCGCATTGCAAAGATGCATAATGCGCTTGGATTCATCTCTAGATAGGCAGGAACAGATGATGTCCTTCGCCATGATGTCAAGTCGAGTGTACTTGCGAATGTCATCAGCGCCTCCCTTCTTACATAGATCGGTAAGACCAATCTCAGTGATGGTCCACAGCTCACTCTTCATAGCCATGAGGCGCTTCCTCATCATGGCCTTCCACTTGGGATAATCATGACCGTCAAAGATAGGGCATGCCACTTTCTTCGTACCTGCGGTCGACATAACTAAAACTCCAGGTGGTTAAACCAAAATCACACGTAACAAGGGAGTACCTTGCTCGATACCAATTGAAAGTGCGTTATATCGACTAGAGGGGTGAATAGGCGATTTTTATGAATTCTTCACTAAGGAATTTGCCGGTGAGGAAATTCCTTAGCGAAGAACTACTTGCACCGGAATAAGTACTCAGAAGTAAGCATAACAGAATACATGCATGGTCATCATGATGAAATGAAGACAACCACAGAGTACAGAAAGCGTAATCACAGGATAACACAATATGAAGACAAACAGACTGAAGAAATTGAACTGAGGAAATTGAGAAAGTCTTCAGTAAAAGTCTCCAAACACAGATATGAACAATCAAACAACACAGTAATGAGGAAATGAATGAGTTGAGGAAATAGAACCAGTAAGGTTGGGGAAGACAATGATTTGGTAGACCAGTTCCAACTGCTGTCTCAGGTGTACGTCTGGTTGGAGCGGCTGAGAATTTAAACTCGAGGGCACAGTCCGGACACCCGATCGGCGAGCACGCAGCTCAGACACCAAGTCCTCACCGTATTCTCCTTGAACTAAGGTCACACAGACCTCGTCCAATCACTGTGGTAAGTCTTGAGCGACTTCCAAACCTTCACAGACTTGGTCACTCGGCGATCCACAATTCCTCTTGGATGCTCTAGACCATGACGCCTAACCGTCTGGAAGAAGCACAGTCCTCAAAGGTAACAAGCGTCGGATCCACGCAGGATCAATCTCTTCAGTGATGCTCAATCACTTTGGGTTTGTAGGGGTTTGGTTTTGGGTTTTCCTCACTCGATGATTTTCGCTCAAAGTCCTCGGAGGATGGGTTGCTCTCAAATGACAAGTGTCAAGTTCTCTCGGAGCAGCCAACCAGCTAGTGGTTGTAGGGGCGGCTATTTATAGCCTAGGGAGCAGCCCGACATGATAAGACATAAATGCCCTTCAATGATATGACCGTTAGGTGGATAAGATATTTTGGGACAGTGGCCAAGAAGACAACAACGGTCGGAAATTTGACTCTCAAATTCCTCAGGGCTATCATGTTCCTCACTCTGTAGGCAATCCGCACTGGCGAATTCCTAACTCCTCAGTCAGAACAAATTCCTCAGCGACCAGAAGAACTTCGTCTCTGTCACTGAAGAAATTGACTAAACTGTATGAGATTTCCAATGGCTTCACTCAAAGGGATTGGTAGGTGTAGGATTTTGAGTTGAGCATCACATGGAAATTTTTCCTTAGTATTTCCTCGACCCCCTTTAACAATACGGTGTTTCCTATGACTCAAGAAAGAGAAAACGAAACTACGAAAACAAAAGTCTTCACGCTTCATGTTCCTCAAATGAAAACCAAGTCTTTAGGGTCACACCAATTTCTTCACTTTCAAAGTCTTCAGAATATCAAAGTCTTCAGTTGAAGAACTTCATTTTTAGGGGTCGACTTTCTCTGTAAATATCAAACTCCTCATAGACTTATAGACCTGTGTACACTCATAAACTCATTAGTCCCTTAACCTATAAGTCTTCAATACACCAAAATCACTAAGGGCACTAGATGCACTTACAATCTCCCCTTTTGGTGATTGATGACAATATAGGTTAAGTTTTCAACGGGGATAAACATATGAAGTGTAAATACTGATATTGAGGAATTTGATTGCAAGATATAGAAGAACTCCCCTTGAAGATGTGCATAGTGAGGAAAATGCTTTTGAGGCAATGCACATTTGAAGAGTTGAATCATGGAGATCTCTCCCTATATCTTGTAATTCATACACGCATTTGTACGAGTTGACGCGACAAAGGCAGGTGCAGTTAAGTCCGCGAGGGAGTGGATAATCGAACTTCTTGTTGATGTACGAGTTGACGCGACACATCAAAGCAAGTATGTTTACCAATGCATTAATTGCAATGCATGCAACCTGTCATACAGCCAAAGGCAGGTGCAGTTAAGTCCGCGAGGGAGAGGATAATCAAACTTCTTGTTGATGTACGAGTTGACGCGACACATCAAAGCACTGCACTCAATTCAAAAATCTCACCAACCAAGGTACTGTAGATGGTGAGTGGTGGAATATTTTTTGTAGTTTGCAAAAGCACCCAATTAGTGGTCTTGTTTTTCTCAAAAAAGTATGTTTATCAATGCATTAATTGCAATGCATGCATGCATAAATTACATGCATTGGTCAATTTTCTCTTAATACTTGCATGCAATGATTTAACGCACCTTGGAATCTGAACATGTGATGGGGAACAACCAAATTGAGCCTTATAAAATGGAAAAACTGAAATTTTGAGATAAGCCCTATAAATCGGAAAGGAGGGAGTATTTCAATAATTCGCGTTTACCGATGCATTAATTACAACACATGCATGCATGTCGTGACTCTTCTTTTGATACTTGCATGTGTTGATTTAATGCACCTTGAAGTAGTACTATAAAATATGTGACGGTAAAGCTTTGTAATACCCCGGCCCAAGTCGAGAGATGGTTGTGCACGAGGAGGGCGAGATCATGCGGACCGAACAGGACACGACGATGGAGCTCTCTAAGGTCTCGATGGACCTCACCGTGCTCCACTGCCCCTTGTGCCTCCGCCCCTTGACGCCTCCAGTGTATGAGGTTCGAATACACCTCGTCCATTCGGCTGATTGAGCAAGGTGCAGTTTCTTGATTGATGTGTTGTTCGATTGATTTCTGCAGTGCAAGGGAGGGCACCTGGCCTGCGCGGACTGCCGCGTCGAGCGCCCCGGGAACCAGTGGCGATGTGCGAAAGCGCCGGCAAAGGCTTCAACGTGCGAACACGGCGGTGGACTTCGCCCTTTCGCCGGTGAGGGTGGAGTGCCCACACGAAGGTCGTGGGCTCTACGTCACTTACCACAAGCTCGCCGATCACCGGGCGTGTGTCCGCTCATGCCCGCAAATGCCCGTGCCCATTCGCGGCTACGAAGGCCCGCCACGCCGCCTACCACCACATCAGCACCGCGCATCCCATGCCCGTGCAGGATCCAAGACGACAAGGTGCTCCGGTGCAAGTGCCCTTTGCCGAGCCATGGCTCTTGGTGTTCGCAGAGGTGGACGGCCGCACGTTTTTCTTGGTCGGCGTTGTGCTCGACATCGGCGCGCTTATCGCCGTCGGTTTGCCCAGACGTAGCGGGCGTCCCCCACTGCCGCACTACTTGGACAAGCTGTGGGCGAACGACCTGCCGGGGGAGCCCAAAGGCACGACCGACGCTGTCAAGGTGGAAATGGAGGTGACAAGCAGCAATGATCCCGGCGACGTCGACGTGCAGGACCTGACCTTCTTGATGTTCCACCCAAAGGCTGCTGGCGGGGCTAAGCTTGTGTCCCTCCACATTCAGATTGACAAGCTCACGTCCTAAATGTTTCTCTGATTGCCTTCTGTTTATCTTAGTAATATGCTAATATAGGGATTACCTTGGTCTACTTTAGCTTAAGAAATGGTGGGTTTTGGTGGCGATGCAGCAATTACTTGAAAATAGATCAGTATTTTCCAACAATGAACGGATATTTTGTGTCATTGGATATAAAGTTCCTTTGGGTAAGAAGTACTACTTGTCATCAAAATGGATAAAAGGATATGTATGTAGACGTATTTTAGTTCTAGATACGTCCCTTTTATCCATTTTGATGACAAGCACTCCTCCGCTCCACAATACATGCCTTCCATTTGTCAAAATATAGATGTATCTAGACATGTTTTAGTATATAGGTACATCCATGATAGAGCTAATCGGATGGTTGAGAACACTATAATTCGTAGCTACAGATGCGTGTGTGACTCCCAGATGCAGAGGCCGGGGGTCATCATCCTCCTTCTCGAGAAAAAAATAGACGCGTGTGTGAGAGGACGAGTGCGTGCGTGCACCTCTTCTCTTCCTGTATAACATACTACTAAACTCAGAGTACAAGTTTTTGTGGGTGGCACGATGGTGTGTGCGAGAAGTCCCGAGAGATAGGTTTAATGCGTGCGAAAAAGGACTAGCCTAGAGCTGTACGCGCGTCTATTCTGTCGAATGCCCCATTAACCGTAAGATATGTATACGACGGTGCCAGTTATTGCACGTACACAGCAGTAGTCCCTCCTTTTCGTTTATAGGGCTTAATTCAAAAATCTCACCAACCAAGATGGTGAGTGGTGGAATATTTTTTGTAGTTTGCAAAAGCACCTAATTAATGCTCTTGTTTTTCTCAAAAAATTATGTTTATCAATGCATTAATTGCAATGCATGCATGCATAAAGTAGCTTGTGTCTCGTCACATTCCAAATTACTCCATGCTATATTGAATTGCAAACCTGTTCACACCGATCACAACCTAAACGGTTTCCCACTTAGGAGCGTATTAGTACCACGCTATATTGAATTCCAAACCTGTTCACACCAATCACAACCTAAACGGTTTCCCACTTAGGAGCGTATTAGTACTCGGTTATAAATACTAGTATGCCAAGATGACTGCACATTCCTCCTCAACTCCTCATACACAAAAACAAACAAGTCATTCAGCATCCTTCCCTTACGTCTGCCATGGCCAGCATGAGTTCTGGGTCGAGAGATTGCCACCAGGGAGAGGCGAGCATGGAAGCGGAAGCACGAGAGATGTCCCGCCTCGCTGCGAGAGCAGCCGAACTGTCCCGCCGTGCGGAAGTAGTAGCACGGAGGTCCTGTCGTGCTGCTGAAGTAGCACGGAGGTCCCGCCGCGCAGTCGATGCAGCAGACTGGTCCGGCCGCACCGTGGAAGCAGCAGAGATGTCCCGCCGCGCCATGAATGCAGCAGAGATGTCCCGCCCGGCGCGCCTCGGGAAAATTTCTCGCGGGCAGGCGACGGCTATTACAGGCGCATGCATGCGATCATCCATAGCCAGATGGATCAGATCTCCGGCTGGGCGAGGTTGCAGGATGACGTGAAAGCATCGTTTGAACAGGCTACCGGCGTCATCCGGCAACTAAGGGAGGGCAATGAGAGGCTCTGGGCCGAGCGCGACCTGCTGAGGGAGAAGATCGTCCGAAGTGCAGACCAGCAGGAGGAGACCAAAGGTTTTGTTGAAGAGGACCGGCGTCATCGTCAAGAAACTTATGGACAAGAATGACATGCTCCGCATAGCGAGCGCCAAAGGCTGGTGGAGGAATCCGTGGATGTTCTCAAGCAGCGTCTTGAGGACACGAAGAGCTCATCGCCGCTTCGCCATGGAGACTAGTTCCCACGGCCTGCAAAGAACGCATCAAGAAAGTAGAGATCATCAAGCCAGATCCTTGTCTTCCTTCTTCTTTTGCCCTTGTGTATTTCGGGCGTAGCCGCATGTGGCTTTTTAATTATCTTTCTAATTATGTAAGACAATTAATCGTCCTTATCTTTCTGTGGAAGATCAATGTTGCAAGGCTGGAATGAAGAAAACTCTTGCTGTGGCGATCCTGGCGTTGCTGTTCTTCTAGTTGTTGCTGGGCTTCCTTCAGTTTCTTGGTTTCCTTTGATGTAATAATCGGTTTAGGATGTGGATTGTGTCGTCGGTTGTGAAATGTTGGGTTCTAGCGCGGATGTTTGGCCTTTGTTGGCCTCTTGGGATGTTGCGATTTCAATCTGGTAGCTTTTAGTCCTTCGTGTTAGGCTGGAGTTGTGCTGAACTTCTTGTGAATTGTGGTGGTTTTTAGTAATGAAAATCGGAAGGGGAAAGCCCTTCTTTGATAAAAAAAAGTTAATCGTCCTTATATATTCATCAGTCTTGCTATAATTCGCAGTAGATGCTATATATGTCCGTCGGATCTTACATCAAGATCCGTGCTTTCAGATTTTCTTTTTTCTCTCTTAAATCTCAGTCGAGTGAGACATAGCCACGCCATTAAACAGAGGCTCAGGCGCCATTAATGGAGACCTTGGGAGAGAGGTGGACGGCAGATGGAAGTCAAAGGCTCTCCTCCCGATAAGCACGCCAGGGTCTGATCGCACGCCTCTCGTACTCATATAGCTACCCTGCAATGCTCCTCATAGCTAATAAAAAATGGGGACGCGTGGCGGCACGTAAATGGTACTAGTAAGTAGAACGCCCACGGTTTCAATAATAATTGTGTTTCCGATTGTAACGTGACAGCACTTGTTCCAAAATGACTTTGTTGATTGTTAATGTGTGCGCCTTCGCAAATCGGACCGCAAATTTACCGCAACATGTTGGTGCCATGTAATGGCACCAAGCCAAGTTTCATTATTTTCATGCGTGTTTTGGATTTACAGGAATTAAAAAACTAAGTTTCTCAATGTTTCCAACCCAGCCACGACGCCCAGAATTTTGAATTTCATTCCCATTTCTTGCATGGAACCTAGAAATTTACCCGAGGACACAGATGTGATTTTTCAACCAACTTTGGTGCACTGGAACATGTGCTTGTATTTCAAATTTGAATTATGCACACAAAGGTGACACGTTCCCTCCCAGAACTACGAGCCTTCTTAAGAGAAGCTCCGATTTGCAATAAGCTTATAACAAAATTTTTTCCTATTCGTCCTAAAAAATTTACCACGGCATGGTACTACCATGACATGACACCATGCCATTTCATGATTTTAAAACCAAGTTTCTCAATGTTCTCGACCGAGCCACGATGCCTAGATGTTTGAATCTTATTCTCATTTTTTGCATGGGACCTACTCCCTCCTTCCGTCTACTTAGGGCCTAATGTGTTTTCAAGACAGCCTTTGACTATTGACAAGATTAATAGCACATGAGATGTATACTATGAAAATTATATTATTGGAAGCTTCTTTGACATACAAATTTGAAGGTATGCTTTGTGTAAGTTGCATGTCATATATTATTGCTCTAACGTTTGGTCAAAGTTAGCCTCGAAAAACGCATTAGGACCTATATAGATGGAAGGAGGGAGTAGAAATTCACCCGAGGACACAAATGTGAATTTTCAACCAACTTTGGTGCACGGGAGCATGTGCTTGTAGTTCAAATTGAATTATCCACATTAAATGACCAAAAACTCAATTAATGTGTAAATAAGGCCAAAGCAAGCGGAATAATTCCAAAATTTAACAGGCACTCATGTAGTTCTATGTTGCCTTTGTAAATAAACTCAAGGGGACAACGATATCGTTTCGCACTCAAAGGTGGCAAGTTCCCTCTCAAAACCACGAGCCTTCTTGAGAGAAGCTTGATGCGCAAGAAGCTTATACCAAAATATGTTCCTATTCGCCATTTTTTTACCACAACATGGTAGTACCATGACATGACATCCATGCCAAGTTTCATGGTTTTTCAGGCGTGTTTTGGATTTACAAGAATTTTAAAACCAAGTTTCTCAATGTTCTCGGCGGAGCCACGATGCCCAAATGTTTTAATTTTATTCTCATTTCTTGCATGGGACCTAGAAATTCACCCGAGGACACAAATGTGATTTTTCAACCAACTTTGGTGCACGAGAGCATGTGCTTGTAGTTCAAATTTGACTTATGCACATTAAATGACCAGAAACTCAATTAATGTATAAAAAACAACAAACAAACCCAGAATAATTCCAAAATTTAACAGGGCACTAATGTAGTTCTATGTTGCCTTTGTTAAGAAACTCAAGGGGGCAGCGTATATCGTTTCACACTTAAAGGTGGCATCGTTCCTCTTAGAACCACGAGCTTCCAAATCGGCCCAATTTTTTAACACAACATGTTAGTGCCATGACATGACACCATGCCAAGTTTCATGATTTCCAGTGAAGTTTTGGATTTACATGAATTCAAAATCTAAGTTTCTCGATGTTCTAGGAAGAGTCATGACGCCTTGAGATGTTTGAATTTCATTCTCATTTCTTCCATGGGACCTAGAAATTCAACCAAGGACACACATGTGATTTTTCAACCCACTTTGGTGCACCGGAGCATGTGCATGCAATTCATATTTATATTATGCACATTAAAAGTCTATAAACTCAATTAATGTATAAAAAGGCCAAATGAACCCGAAATAATTCCAAAATTTAACAGGCACTCATATAGTTCTATGTTGTCTCTGTAAATAAAATCAGGGGAGGCAGCGTATATCGTTTCGCACACAAAGGTGACATCGTTCCTCTCGGAACCACGAGGCTTGTTGAGAGAATCCCGGTTTTGCAAGAGGCTTATACCAAAACTTGTCCCAATTCAGCCAAAAATTATACGTATGAAAACAGGGTTTAGATTATCCCGAACATCTCGCTACCTAGACCAATAATGTACTATGATTTGAATTCAACATAAAATGTATACAAATATTTGAATTGGAGAGCGTATGGTACATGTAGTTCATAGTGAAATATGATTACTGCTATATGCATGTCTTTTGTTATCAAGATAATATTTAAATTATTGTATAACTTGACAACAATCGTATTCAAATAAGGAAAATTGATTCAAATTTAGTCCATATGGTAGACGACAATATATATGTTCACATGGTGGAGTAAAATGTTCATATATGATGGAAGATCAAAATGTACGACTACATCAATTATAAACCGCAAGGTCACCTAATGATATATTCTAATTCAACATAACGTGGATTCAAAAATTGAAATTCGAGATCATGGCATCTGTAATCATATAAAAGGGACATTACTCTTTCTTTGGTGGGAATTGATTTGTTTTTGTTGTTGTTGAGGGAAGTGCGAATCGATTTGGTACTGCGGGGTAATCTTGTTCTCCGATTTTTTTACATTTTTCTTGTAGTTTTTTCAATGGCATCTATAGCAATATAGTAAAGGGGGACATGACTCTCTTGTGTCTTGTATGAATTGTTTTTTTTACACGTTAAGTTTGTTCTGCCGAACAAGGAATCTGCACCTTGTTATCCCGAAATTTTCAAGCTTGAGTATCTTTTGTCTCACCTGCTTTGAAACTCCCGCTTCTTCAACCTGCGCCGCGCCTTGTTATCCCGAATTTTGGACGCGCGCGACAACTCCCTCCTCATCCGAAATCGCTCCCGCAGCCCAGACACGTGAAATCCCCCTTCTACCCCTCAGCCGGAAATGAAGCTCCACGTCGCGGTGTCAAAACTGGTGGGGTACGCTGGTAACTTACCCTACATTTCGGACAAGCGCGTCCCTAAGCTTGGCTCCCCCCTCCCCCTTCGCCCCCCCCATTCGTACACCGAGGCCACCAAAACTCATGAAACCCCACGCTCCTCCATCGGCCTCCCGACCGCCGCCCAGCCGGAGACTCTTCGCCAACTACGTCGTCCACTGCAACAGCTCGCCGTCCCTCATCCACCACACCGGATGATGATTCGTTGTCGATCTTGTTGTCCCGCCGGATGAGCCGCCCCGTCCTCCACCTCCAAGGAGCTGCCCCGATGTTCGCCTTGTCTATCGCGCCACCTCAATCCCCACAGCGCCGTCTTGACCTGCCCCACCGGAACCGCAACACCCTCACCAATTCCTTCGATGAAGCCGAGGCCAACTCGGCGCCACCAAGGAGGTTCTGCACTCACCGCTGCATTTTATCTTTAGTTCGATCTTACGGGGCTGCCGGTGCTCGATACCGAGCAGACTGGCGTCTCCATCGACGGCGCCGTTGCCGGCCACATCATCCACGTCGTCTCTCCCCCATGTCATTGCTTCCTAGGCGGCGACTTCCACAACGACACTAGTTGCAGCTGCTCCGGCTCTCGCTCGCGTTGTGGCTCTGTTCTTGCTGTCGGTCGTGCTGCTGCACTGCTCCTTCTTTCGTTCGTGCTGCTACTCTACTCTTGCTCTCGCTTGCGCCGCTGCTGCTGCTGCGCGACCTCCGGCATCTACAGGAGTTGGTGCTTTAGCACTCGCTCGCGGTGCTACTGCAAGACTTGCTCTCTGCTAGTGCGTTCCCTGCTCGAGCGTCTGCTGATTTATATCACTGTTTCTCTGCTACTAGTGCTCGAACGCCCTAAACATCTATTGCAATGCTCTGTTACTAGTTCAATTAGTTTCGACCGTGAAATTCAGTTTCGACTGCGAAGTTTATTTTCTTCAGTTAAGTTCAGAGTGAACAGTACTTACAGCAACTGTCGGAGCGACCGTGGCGCGGCTGATGCGTTTACATCTAGCACTTTTTGGTGATGTATTTTATATCATCTATTGCGGATGATATTAGGGTCCCACTTCGGATTAACATTGTCTGTCTTGTCATGCTTCAGCCTCGTCGCCATACACCTTAGCGGAGCTGCTCCAACGACGAAACCGTCTATCACAGCGGAGCAGTACCCTCGGCGCCGTTTCCAGAGGCCTCAGATCTTCTTCCCGCCTCGACAAATACACCAAGATCATCACCATCCTCCACGTCCAACCCAATGATGTTGAGTCCACAAGGCTATGCCAAAGAGGTTGTACACTCATCACATCACTTTGTTTCTCCATTCCTCTGTTCCTCCAATTCATGTGAGCCAAACACCCAGTTGGTGAAATCCTATGTTTCCAAATGCTCTGTTTTGCACGTGCATTCCTATCCTATTCCTGTGTTCTTCCTGTCCCTGCGTTTATAGAATCCTCCAATTCTAAGGAGCCCTTACAGATTTACTTCATTTTCATATTGGCGTAAAAGAAAACTCTGTGTGTTATGTCCTGCTCCTGTCGTGCCGTCGTCCACCCCACCTGAGGTGCACCGTCGACAGAAGCGTTCACTGTAGCAGAGATCCCCCCTGCAGACTTTCTTTCGCCGCCTCAGATCATCTTCCCCGTTGCCGACAGCCACGCCAACTGCATTACCATCATCGACTGAGCAGATGAACCTGAGGACTACATAGATCTGGAAGAGATCGCAGTCTTTCGTGTTTGCTTACGTTATACATCAGTTATTATTACCTGCTACTTTATCGTTCAATCTTGATTTTTGAATTGCCCATGGGTCTCATATCGAGCCAGCAACGAATAGTATCTGTCTACTATCTGGTTCATCTGGGGTATTCTATGTGGTTCATGTTGGGTGGGCAACAAACAATAGACGATCCATTGTCTATCTTTTTAAACTGAAGCTATAATCTACCTGTTATCATTAGTTTTGGATCCATCCACTCGTTTGCTACCATCAGTCTTGATTTTTGCATGCACCCCTTAGGCCTTACAAAATCTAACTATTTTTTTATTATGCATGTCAGATATTGTACACAATCGTCCTGAACATGTAGAGAAAAAGAGAAGACCGTTATGCGTCTTGAATATAATGTCATGCAGACGCCGCTCCATGTTGGGCGAAGTGGGCCCCTCTCCTGCATTTCCAGATTGTATTCCAGAGGAAGATAACTGTTCGTGATGGAGATTCGAAGGAGCCGACCACGCCTGTTTACCACCTGAGGTGTTTGCTCTAACCTGGCATGCTGATGTTGGTCATATCATGCATATGACGCCTTGCATTGCTTACATTATACATCTTATATGTCACCAGCTTAGTTTAGATTTGCTTTGTGTGAATGCCACCTGTTTGGTTTCTATATCATACTCCCACCATTCCTAAATATTTGTCTTTTTAGAGATTTCAACAAGTGACTACATACGGAACAAAATGAGTGAATCTACACTCTAAAATATGTCTATATACATCCGTATGTGGTAGTCCGTTTGAAATCTCTAAAAAGACAAATACTTAGGAACGGAGGGAGTATATGGGAATTATGCAATGCCATCTTCTTTAGCCAGGCATCATATACGTGAAGCATGCAATGCCATCCTGTTTAGCCACCATCGATATGTGAATTGTATCGTACATATTTTTTCCATAATGTATTCCATTTGTAAACAATGTTTATACATTCATGTACTCTTCCTGTGCATCAGACATTTGAGTCGGGTATGGGAAAATCTGGAGTGAAAACAAGGTCTTACGAGCAACGGTGCTACACTGTCGATGCAGATTTCTTGTCGGTTACAGATAGTTCCTCGAGGAGGATTCAGAGAGAGAGATGACCAACGTATCCCCTCGAGGTGCATGCTCTAACTTGGCTGGGTTATATTGCTCATATCATGCATATGGTGTCTTGCATTCCATGCCATCTGCTTAGATTAGACATGCTTTGTGTGAATGCCTCCTGTTTTCTTTCTATATCAGATATGTGAATTATGCAATGCCATGTTTTTCAGCCAGTTATCATATATGTGACTTATGCACCACCATGGAGCCAGGCATCATATATGTGAATTATCTCATGCTATCTTTTTTTTCATTACGTATTCCATTTGTCGACAATCTGTGTATATTGAACTACTCTTCATGTGTATCAGCCATTTGAGCCGGTTATGGAAAAAATCTGGAGTGAAAACAAGGTCTTCAAAGCAGGCAATGGTACCTGTTGAAGCATATATCTCGATGGTTCTGAGGAGCTCCTCGGAGGAGGATTCAGAGATGTATGACCAGTCCTATATCCTACCTGAGGTGTATGCTCTAAGTTGCAATGTTTATATTTCTCATATGATGCATATGGTGTCTTGCATTGCTTAGTTTAGACATCATATGCACAATATTGAATTCTATCTCGCTTAGTTTAGAGATCATACATGCGAAAGTGCCACCGCTTAGTATATGAATCAATTATGTCAATTATATCATGCCATCCTGTATACTTAGACAACATGTATGTGAATTATTTCATCCCAACCTATTTTAGAAAGACATCATATAGTTTTGTCATGTCATCCTGTTTAGCTACTCATCATATGTTGAATTATGCCATTATATCCTGTTAAGTTATCCATCATATATCTGAAACTGTGTCATGCTATCCTGTTTAGTTAGGCATCATATATGTGAAATTGTGTCATCTTTGTCCTGTTTGGTTAGACAACATATATGTGAATTACCACATCTGTCTATCATACAATGTCTCAGACGTTCAATTTCTTTTCTTGTTTATCAGCCATTTGAATTGGAGGGGTAATGGCAGTATCTAAGGGAGCAAAAACCCGTTCTTCACAAAAGACAGTGCTACCCGTCGATGCAGATAGAACCATGGTTGTACTGGCCCACAAACTAGCCCCACCACACATAATCGAGACTCTTCTAGATTGCACACTTACACCTTGGGCAGAGAACCAGCTACAACCCATCTAACCGCAACCCCATCGGATAGTAACCCACTTATAGTTGACAAAGCACCATGTCCACCACAGAGTACCCCCACAAGAGCAGTTTGTAAAGCTACTGCAGTGCCCAAAGCACGAAGACCATCACAGCTAACCCAAACTCCACGTTTAAAGCGTAAGAGCAACTGTTCTCGTGTCGATTCCGTAGCTATGGTCCATACTCCTTTGTTGTTGCATCACTGTATTTACTCATACCAACTACTTTCGAATTTGAAGGATCCAATTGAAACTCCAATGGCGCAACAGGTATGTTTTAAACCTATTTCTTTAGCTGGATTGTTGTTCTAAAATCTTGCTCTTTGTTGATTTCAGTTTAAGTTGTATAAACAGTTATGTTCTCATGTGATGCACATTACAAGTGCTGCCAATGCTGTGTAGTTTCTCACACTTATATTCTGTCTATGCTGTTGTGTCTTAAAAATATACTAGATCACTGACTGCGCGCGTTGCTGCGCCCGTCTGTTTATACAATAAAATTGTAATAAACTTTGTAAATAAATTGCCACATAGCTCATATTAAATTTGCATGAACATAAATATATACTCCATCCGTTCCTAAATATAAGTCTTTCTAAAGATTCCACTATGAATCACATACGGATGTATATAGATGCATTTTAGAGTGAGATTCGTTCATTTTGCTCAGTATGTGGTCTATAGTGGAAACTCTCCAAAGACTTATATTTAGGAACGGAGGGAGTATTATTCAGTAATTAAAGGAAATCTCAAGATTCACAGATACATGGTATGACTACATACACAACAATGTTCGTAGTAATTACAACTAATCCGAACTGCCAAGTCATAAACAATGAGGGAAGAACATGTATGGCTCGGTAATATTCCAGTCATCCAATTAGACTCGGGAGGAAAAATGTATGGGCATGCATAGCATGGATCCTGGAATAAGATCACAAATGGTGACCAAGATCTATAAGAGAATTTTCCCCTATATCCTTGACGAAGGAAATTAAATTTAGCAAGTGTACTTTGTTTCCTTGTTTAGCATCCTCTGGGTAAAAATTTCTATCGAATTAGTTGACCATAATGCTATCCCAACAAAAGGAAACTTCACCGTATAGTGGTTCAAGAAGGCAAAGATTTCTTATATCTTAAATTAAAAAAGGGTATTATCGACCAAGCTATAAACCAATATAAAATATATCTAAAACAACTTAGGCGTGGATGTTTCCTTGATATCGACTATATCTGTCAAAGCACATTCAATCTGTGGTTACAAGTAAATTAGGAAGTGACGTGAAATACCAATGCAACAAATAAGCTAATAAATGAATGGCATGTGACGGGAGAAATCATTCTTGTGATGCACCGGATCAATAGACGGCAAATTTATTTTTCTAACGGCAAGCATATATACTTGTAATCATGGTGTGATTGGCATGCCATATATGTATTAAGGCTCAACTTACGAGAAAATGTGATACACAAAATGTTAATAATCAAATGGTAAAAAGTAGGAAAGCCCCGATAAAATTCACGAATCAAGACAGAATCTTTGTAAGGTACAAATATCATGAGAAGACACCCACATAAGATGTTACGCTCAAACACTTACATAGATAACATTCAAGTAAAGTAAATTGAATAAGATCGATGCTTTCGAACTAAATATATACCGAGAATCCTTACAGAAAAAATCAATTTGAAATTTGAGCGGCTGCATCCACGTGAGTGTCTACATCGATGAGTTGCCAACGAAGGGCTCTGACACGAATTTCCAATATTTAAGAGTGAGCTGAAGCAACAAAAGAATCAATTGTACCAAACAATTCACAATGAAATCTCACATTTAGGAATGATCATGGTCTTAGTTTTTTGAACAATCGTAAGCTACCAGATATGTACTTCACATCTATTCAACAATAGGATGATTTGAGTTATAAAAATAATTAACAACTAAAAAAAATTGTTCGCTAGTACCATACCATGTGAGATAGTTACGAGATATTGTAGAGCTTTATGAATTGGTGTAGTTAGCTAGTAGTCATACTAATTTCAGGGCTAAGTGGCGGATAGATTGGAGTGCTGGATTTATTGACTTCATCTTGGGATCTTGACTCGTTCAAGAAGACATGATCAAATATGTTTATTGATTGCATGCATTGGTGGCATCCATGGGATCCCAATGACCGTAGCTGACCAACAAGCTCTTGAACCCGACATGGCAAATTAACCATCGATTAGATTATGCGTGTGATAGCTAGGATTGAAAAATGTGAGTCTAATTGTCTTACCAGGATCGCTTCTCGGACTTAGGATGTCTCGCATCGTGAGGCCGATATGATTGAATGGAG
The DNA here is from genome assembly GCA_021605145.1 of Aegilops bicornis. Classification (NCBI taxonomy): domain Eukaryota; kingdom Viridiplantae; phylum Streptophyta; class Magnoliopsida; order Poales; family Poaceae; genus Aegilops; species Aegilops bicornis. The sequence continues at coordinate 174,339,620 of CM038674.1, forward strand.
CGGAGACGCGGGTGCGACCGTGGTGGTGGCCTGGCACACAAATCAGCAATTGGTGCAGAGCATAGCACAACATGAACAACAATTTTTTTTGACTTTAGGAGCTCCCCGCTCCCAATTTCATTTGCAGCGATGAAACTGATAATACAAAGCAAGCTTCGTGTTACGGTCACAAGGATCAGCCATGATTTTAAATTAGCGAGACACAAAACACCTCGCATAAGCAGCAAGAACTCTACTGACCAACTACATAACTCTATACAGCCAACTACTTATTACATAAATATGGGTACATAGCAACCCAACATCACGACCACAGAAAGCAACCAATCCCAATATCAAAACTGATGAACCAGAAATACTACTCAAAATACAAGATCAAGAATCAGATTCTACCTTAGTGCTCCACAAAACTCCATCTCACCACCTGCTATTCTAAGCACCAAGTGCCCAGCCTCTTCTTGTGCCGAAAATCTGAGCCGCATAACTGCGAAGCCACCTTGCTCCTCTCTCTTGCATGGCGCCATGTCCTTGTTTCTGTATACCAGACCAAAATTTAAGCCATTGAGCAGCCTGTGCAATCACACTACTCGGGTCGTAAGGAAACACATTCCTAAAACAAGCGTTATTCCTATATTTTCATGATGCTCAAATCACTGCTGTGACACCAACTAAATATATGGACAACAACATGAACAAAATTTGCGGTAGAAACAAATAATAATTCATCTATCGGGTGGTGATTAAATGCAACAAACAAATCTGACCGGACTCATCAAGAATCTTGAGGTGACGAACCACCCGATGCAGAAGGGATTGTGTCTTTGGGAGAAAAATATCTGCAGAAAGTTTGAAGATTGAGGGGCAACCTATTGGATCAGATAAGAATGGATGATATCCTGATAGAGCGGGTAAGCTCAAAGTCGTCGATGGCGCGGAGCAGGCAGACGTCAACTCACGTGGCCGAGCTTAGATCCTATCCCGGCGTGCTGTTCTGACCTCCATGGATGCCAAGCTCGGAGCCTGAGTGAGGTGGTTGCAGCCGTGGTCCGTGGAGGATCTGGCCGGCGCCTGACCTGGTCGATCTCCCTGTTCTCTTCTCTTCTGATGAGGTGAGGAGGAGAGGGTGGGAGACAAGGCTGATTGCTTAGGGGGGAGGATAGGGGCGGAGGCCGGGGGTGGTCTGCTCGAGGTTGCGGTCACCGGCGCTGCCGGGCAGGATTCATCCAACCAGCCAGATTGGGAGAAAGGGGAGAGAGGTTGGGGATAGAAGGAGTCGACCCTGCATCACGATCTGCTTCTGGTGGGGTGACAGCCCATTGGGCCCAATTTAACACCGAGCGTCCAAAAATGCTCATGGAGCAGCGGCCCAAAGACGCAGTGGCGGTGGGTATTAGCGAACTAAACGAAGTTTAGGCACGATTCGCTGCTAATCCGACGACCGAAAATGCTTAGAATTGACGATCCGACGGCCGGGAACGCTGATGACCTGAGAGGGCTGGAAAAGTGCTCAGTTTTAATATATCTAAATGAGTTGAACTATGTCTCTATCTTGATTAGGGAACATAAACTAGAATGATCTGGACAATATAGTGACCATAGTACATAGATATATGTTTGTTTCATGCTGTTATCCTGTCCACCTTACTACTGAACCGGTTTACCAAAATGAGTTTCAGATACTACAAGCTAAACTCGTGATGTGTCTCGCTTGTTTCTCTTGTAGTATGCAAAGCGAATATTGGAGAAGAGCACCCCACTATGCAATGGTAGAGAAAGTAATGCGAGATAAGGTTCAAGATAGTGAGACAACCCTGTTGGTCTCCAAGAAAGGTGATAAAATGATCTTGTAGACAAAGTGAGAAAACCCCACGGTCATGCGTTGATGTAGTGTTTGAGTTCTTGGCGATCACCGGCACAAGCTCTTGAACTTCGCTGCTGAATCACTTGACTTCTTGATCTCGGCTACAAGTGAAAGGCATCGATCGGTGTCTTTGCGGCAAGAATCCGAAGGACTGAGGAAGTCCCTGCAGAATTCAGATGCGTACTTTCTTGTGCAACAGCAAGCGCTGGAGGATTAAGCGCCAAACAAGAGAAAGTTAATAAGCTTGCTAAGCATCGTGCCAGCATTATGGGTACCCAGGATATTGTTTCTTGAACTCTTCTGAAGTGGTTTCAGTTCTGGACTTGTTTTGTTGCGGCGTTTATATGCTTCTTGGTTCCCTATATTTGCACTCGTGGTGAACTTTGATGCCCAGTGGATGTAATATGTGTAATAGCTGTGATAGCCTAGCATAAGTTGCTTGCTTATTTATTTCCTTGTTGTCTTGTTTATTTGTTTGCTTGTAGTCAGTGCAGTTCTTTTTCCACGGTTTGCTAGTGGCTGCAATAACCTATTTTTTAAAAAACTAGGCCACAATAACCATGGGCTAATATTTACTGTAGTGACACTGGGCCTCCTACGGGCCGTAGAAACAGTGGGCCTTCTACGGGACATAGAAACAATGGGCCTTCTACGGGCCACAGAAACAATGGGCCTTCTACGGGCGTAGAAACAATGGGCCTTCTACGGGCCGTATCATCAATGGGCCTTATATAGGTCGTATGATCGATTGGCCAAACATGGGCCAATAACAGGCCGCATTATGGACGTAAACGGGCTAGAGTTGGAATCGTCCGTTAATGGGCCGACCATAACGGGCCATCGTTAATAGGCCGTATTTGATGACGCTATGAAAATGGCCCTATGTATTAACGGACCACAAACGGGCCGACTGTAACCACGGGCTGAATTTGGCCCACAAGCAGAAAATGACAGTAAGGGGCCGTAAGTAAACGAATGCTGGAAATGAGCCCAAGAATAAATGGGCTCTGAGAAGGCCGGAAGATAACATGGGCTGGAAACAGCCCAATCAATAATGGGCCCTTAATGGGTATAAAGTGATACCTTTGTTCATTACGGGCGGTTTCACCACGAGCCGTTAATGGGTGTAAAGTGATACCTTTGTTCATTGCGGGCCGATTTCACCACCGGCCGTTAATAGGCCAAGAGTTACATAGGGCCTCATATGGGCCGAAGACGTCATGGGCCATACAAGGGCCGGCGAAGTGAAAACGGGCCGAATCATATTGGATGGCCCAGATGACGCTACTGGGCCTAATTCGGATAGGGCGTAACGGGCCTTGGGTTAGCGGGCTGTAAATGGGCTATATGTGAACAGGCCATTAACAGGCTTTCCATGGACCGGCCCGCCACCTTTTGACCAATTCAAACGGGCCGGCCTTTTCACAGGAATGGGCCTCTGCTGGGCCATGCCACGTGTCGACGTATCGTAGGCACCTTCTGTCCAATGAGTGGATGACATCTGTCCCAACGATGAGCCGACACGTGTTTCCTCCAGCCAATGATGACTTTACACGTGGAAAATCCCCATTGGTCGGTCGTTAACGGGTTATCGGATCCAAAACCCGACCCGATAGCTTAACGGCGTTCCGTTACGGTGGATGCCATGTGTCGGTCACCCTTGACGAAAGCACTTCGGTGACGCGCGATTTTATCGTCATGGAAGTAGACACTTCCGTGATGATAATTTTGGTAATGTCATGGAACACTTCTACGACAGCACAGGTATGACTATCTTGATTCTGTCATAAAATCGTCATGGATGTACATGCACAGGTATGACTATCTTGATTCTATCATCACGGAAGTGTATTTTTTTGTAGTGCTACCATCATCTCTTCGTTTGTTCTCCGCTATTAGTGACTTTGGAGTGACTCTTTGTTGCATGTTGAGGGACAGTTATATGATCCAATTACGTTATTATTGTTGAGAGAACTTGCACTAGTGAAAATATAAACCCTAGGCCTTGTTTCAATGCATTGCAATACCGTTTGTGCTCACTTTTATCATTAGTTACCTTGCTGTTTTTATATTTTCAGTTTACAAAAACCTATATCTACCATCCATATTGCACTTGTATCACCATCTCTTCACCGAACTAGTGCACCTATACAATTTACCATTGTATTGGGTGTGTTGGGGACACAAGAGACTCTTTGTTATTTGGTTGCAGGTTTGTTTGAGAGAGACCATCTTCATCCTACGCCTCCTACGGATTGATAAACCTTAGGTCATCCACTTGAGGGAAACTTGCTACTGTCCTACAAACCTCTGCACTTGGAGGCCCAACAACGTCTACAAGAAGAAGGTTGTGTAGTAGACATTAAGCTCTTTTCTGGCGCTGTTGCCGTGGAGGTGAGTGCTTGAAGGTATATCTTTAGATCTTGCAATCGAATCTTTTAGTTTCTTGTTTTATCACTAGTTTAGTTTATAAAAGAAAATACAAAAAAATGGAATTGAGGGTACCTCATATGCTTCATCTTTTTAATATCTTTCATGAAAATAAGGATTCCGATAATTGTGCCACAATGTTAGAAGAAGAATGCATTAGAATGTTTGGCACTAAATCTTTGAATGATGAGCATGATTGCAATGTTGTTAGTATGAAATCTTTGAATATCCATAGTACTAATGATGATTGCACCAGTTATGATGAAAATGTCTCCTATAAACATGTCAATTTTTGTGGAGTGCATTGGGTTTGCAAGTACACACCAAATAGGGAAGATAGATATTGCAAGAGGCATAAGAATTTATAAACTAAATGGTTGCAAGAAAGGCTAAGTGTTAGTGCTGAAAATTTAAATTTTCTTAGCCGTACTTGTGAACTTTGCAATGAACATGGTCATTTAAATATCAAATGCAAATTGTTTCATGATCGAATCGTGTCCAAAAATTGTGATGACTTGATTTCCCTTGCACATTATAATGAACTTAGTCTGCTTTTGGGTTATGAAGAAATGAAACATCAAACTAAGATTATTCCAGAATATAACCATGAGAAATTCCTCGATATTGATCTAGAATAAATTTATATGTATTGTGCGGTGAATTGCATTGGAAATCCTTATATTGCCAATTACATAAAGAAAAGAAAACAGATAGAAGATGAAGAGAATACTAATGAAAGGGAAGAGACTTCCTAATATCCTCCTATTATTTCTTATGATGAATCAGGTAACGAGGAGGAGCTTTCTATTCAACCAATCTCATCAATAAGAAGCTCAAAAAAGAGGGATAAACCCGCACATGATGTGAAGAAGAAAAAGAAGCAAAGGTAAAAAGGTATCCCTCCCAAATGATGTTGCTCCTACTACTCATTGTGATGATGATAATTGCTATACTATTGGTGCTATCCATACTATTAACAAAGAGAGTGATTATGCTTATGATATGAAAAGGCCCAAGCTTGGGGATGCTATGTTTGATAAGGATGACACATTTGAGAATATATTTGCTGAAATTAATGTTTGTCCCAAGCTTGGGGATGCTACGTTTAATGAAGATGATATTTTTAGCCTCCCAAGTTTTGATATGCAAAGTTGTTATGATGATAGCATGCCTTCTACCTATGATGATTATATTGATGAAAGTGGGTTTGGAAGAGTGTCAACTTTAGGAAGTAGTGATCCCACTATTTTGGAGGATGTTGAATCTTATAATATTTATGAAAGTGTATTTGGAGAGGTCATGACTTTATTTAGTGATGAGTCCACTATCTTGGAAGAGGTTACAATCGATTATGATAAGAACAAAGTTGCTACTTATGATGATTATTGTGATAAAACTTATGCTATAAAAAGTAGTGATGATTATATTTATAAAACTTGACATGATTATGATTACCCTTTTTCTGAACATTACTCTTTTAATGTGGAAACGATTTATAGTATTCAAGTCTCTTATGATACTCCCACTATTCCGAATGAGAAGAATTTTGCTTATGTGGAGAGTAATAAAATTTCTATGCTTGTAGATCATGAAAATAATGCTTTAGGTGCTGGTTATATTGTTGAATTCATTCATGATGCTACTGAGAGGGAGGAACATATGCTTGTAGGAATTGCAATAATACCAAGTTTCCTCTCTATGTGCTTAAAGTTTTAAAGTTATGCTTGTTTTGCCTTCCTATGCTAGTTGATTATTGTTCCCATAAATTGTTTGCTCACAAAATCCCTATGCATAGGAAGTGTGTTAGACTTAAATGTGCTAGTAATATTCTTCATGATGCTCTCTTTATGTTTCAGTTCTTATCTTTTATGTGAGCATCATTGAAATCATCATGCCTAGCTAGGGCGTTAAACGTTAGCGCTTGTTGGGAGGCAACCCAATTTTATTTTTGTTTCTTGTTTTTGGTTCTGTTTAGGAACAAATAATCCATCTAGCTTGTGTTTAGATGTTGAAAGGGATCAAGAAGAGGTGTCTAGAGGGGGTGATTAGACACTAAGTACCAAAAGTTGCAGTTTTTAACTTCTTTAAGTTTAAGTGGAGTTTAGGCACAATTTTAACAATCTCAATACATAACAAGCAAGCATGCAATGAGTATATGAGCAGCGGAAAGTAAAGCATGCGACTTGCAAGAATGTAAAGGGAAGGGTTTGGAGGATTCAAATGCAATAGGAGAAACGGATGTTTTTGTCGTGGTTCCGATAGGTGGTGCTATCGTACATCCACGTTGATGGAGACTTCAACCCATGAAGGGTAACGGTTGCACGAGTCCAAGGAGGGCTCCACCCATGAAGGGTCCACGAAGAAGCAACCTTGTCTATCCCACCATGGCCGTCGCCCACGAAGGACTTGCCTCACTAGCGATAGATCTTCATGAAGTAGGCGATCTCCTTGCCCTTACAAACTCCTTGGTTCAACTCCACAATCTTATCGGAGGCTACCAAGTGACACCTAGCCAATCTAGGAGACACCACTCTCCAAGAAGTAACAAATGGTGTGTTGATGATGAACTCCTTGCTCTTGTGCTTCAAATGATAGTCTCCCCAACACTCAACTCCCTCTCACGGGATTTGGATTTGGTGGAAAGAAGATTTGAGTGCAAAGCAAACTTGGAGAAGTCTAGAGATCAAGATTCATATGGTAGGAATGAAATATCTTGGCCTCAACACATGAGTAGGTGGTTCTCTCATAGAAAATGGATGCTGGAAGTGTAGGTTCGTTCTGATGGCTCTCTCCACGAATTAAGAGTGGGTGGAGGGGTATATACAGCCTCCACACAAAATCTAACCGTTACACACAACTTGCCAAACTCGATGGGACCGAATTGGTAAACTCGGTCGAACCGATTTAGCAAGTCTAGTGACCGTTAGGATTTTCGGTGGGACCAACATGCAACTCGGTAGGACCGATATGGTTAGGGTTAGGGCATAACGTAATCTCGGTGAGACCGATTACACAAACTCGGTGAGACCGATTTTGGTAATAAGCTAACCAGAGATTTGGTCAGGCAAACTCGGTGAGACCAATTACACAAACTCGGTGGGACCGATTTTGGTAATAAGTTAACCAGAGAGTTTGCATTGTAATCTCGGTAGTACCGATTACTTAAACTCGGTGAGACCGAATCTGGTAATGGACATACACAAAGAGATTACAATCCCATCTCGGTGAGACCGAGATCCCTATCGGTGAAACCGATTTGCCTAGGGTTTGTGGCAGTGGCTAAGACATCTGAACTCGGTGGCGCCGGGTAGAAAGAATCGGTAGGGCCGAGTTAGACTTTTGGTTTAGGACATATGTGGATGTGAGAAAGTAGTTGAGGGATTTGGAGCATATCACTAAGCACTGTAGAGCAAGAAACTCATTAAGAAACACCTCATGCCCTCTTGATAGTATTGGCTTTTCCTATAGACTCAGTGTGATCTTGGGTCACTAAAATAGAAAGTGTAGAGTCTTGATCTTGAAGCTTGAGCCAATCCTTTGTCCTTAGCATCTTGAAGGGGTTCCACGTCCTCTAGTCCATGCCACTCCATTTTTGAACTTGTCTGAAACATACTAGGTAAAAGTGTTAGTCCAACAAGAGATATGTTGACATTAATTACCAAAATCACCCAGGGAGCACTTGTGCTTTCAATATCCCCCTTTTTGGTAATTGATGACAAAATACATCAAAGCTTTATATAAATATATAAAGAATAACGAGTAAAGCTTTGGAAAGACATGTAGCATGCATAGGCTCCCCTACATGTATGCAATCATGTGGATATGGAATATAGAAGCATGTGAGAGCATAACCATGACAGAGTAAGCAATGTGTTACATGTATCTTGGCTATATGCATCAGAGCAAATGATGTGAATATGGGAAATGTACCTTCATGCTCACGAGTCCTTCTTGCAAACAGTATGTACATCAGCAAGAATTCCTCATACACATGACTGTGATGCATATACTTACCTTGTGGTCTTGAGTTGGCTTAGGATGGAATAACCTGCGTAAACAAGGTTAGATAACACAGATACACCTACTAGCCAAAGCAAACAAAAGAAGCCACAAGAGTACCAAGACTGGGATGACATGTAGAGAGTGAGTACTAAGTACCACATTGAATATAGACTTGTCCCCAAAGGTAAAGATGTGCAATGAATTTAAAGAATTTCTTTCCCTTAGATGTCTTGCTCCCCCTGAATCTAGCATGGGATACTGGGAGAAGATAGGGAACAGAAAATCATAGCAAAATGCAGAATCAGAGCTCAAAGAAACAGATGAACAGAGCTAATGCAAATAAGCACATATGAACATGTCTTTCCCCTCAAGAAGACATGTGGATCTCTCCTCTTGAACACCAAGCATCTGGGATCCTTGAAGATTACTCTCTTTTTGAGTATTCTCTCCCCTGGAGATAACTTTCTCCCCCTTTTGAAGTGATAAGGCTTTGATGTGATCTCTCTCTCCCCCTTTGTCATCAATTTCCAAGAAGGGCCTTCTGGAATTTGTCTTGAATGAGTTTGGTCCTTGAGTCACAGTATAAAGCACTGATAAAAATGTGATGCTTGTAGAGGACAAGATTCATGGAGTGGAGCTGGATCAAAGGTAATGCAGGAATAAGTGGCAAAATGGTTTTTTCTTGTAGTGAAATCGGTGGCACCGAGTGGTATGTTTCGGTTGCACCGAGTGATTTCGGTTAGACCGTAGACAAGACACCGGTGTGACCGAGTTCATCACAGAGAAAACACTTGTCACCTCAGCTCACTAGACAAGTAAGATCTCACAAGGATTTGCAAGGAATTAACTAAAAGATTTGCAATGAATTGGATGCAGGGAATGCAGAATAAATAGAAAAGAAAAGAAAAGAAGGAAATCTAGATGAAGTTTTTTTTGAAAGGGGAAACAAATATGCATGAGACAAATGCAAGAGCACAAAAAAAAGAACACAAGAGAACTTCATCTAGAGATGGTCGGCGACAAAGTCACCTATGTTAGAGTATATTGACATAGGAGTCAAGTGAGATCACTTGATCATAGGTCATACTCATCGTTTAAGCTCAAAATGGGGTTACCATTTTTCGTTTAAGCATCTTGATGTATTCACATCTTGTCGAGTTGCTTTGACTCATGTCTTGGAGTAAAGCTTCCCTAAGATGGAATGACATACCTTGGGTGGTGGTGTTGATCGTGATCATGTAGTTGAACTTGTGTGGGTTGCTCAAGGTTGATGTAGCTCATCAAGAGTTGGGAGCACCACTTGGAATTTGAGTTCATCTACCTACATGGGTTAGTTCTTGTAAGGAAGAGCACTTGTGTATCCAAAATGACAATCATGAAACTCAACATAGAATTTGTCAAAGGATATGTTTGAATGGTTTCGTGCTTCCTTGTCTTCAACCACCATTGCGTAGAGACTTGGTGATGTAGAGATCGCTCAAGATGTGATTGAGTTGCAATCTCATAGACTTAGATTCATCCAAGTACCTACAAGGGACAGATAACATGCAAGGTGCAAATATATCCAAGATATAAGATAAACATCATAAGAGAAATATCAAGGATTAGTCATAAGCTCATGTCTTGCATGTATCCAATGGAGTTCCTACTCCATGTTTGAAGCATCAATGATGTTCAATTCACCTCTTAACCTGCAAAACACTTTCTCATCAAGTGGTTTAGTGAATATATCTGCTAATTGCTTTTCGGTGCGAACATGCTTAAGATTAATGTCACCCTTAGCAACATGATTTCGAATGAAATGATGACGAACTTCAATATGCTTAGTTCGAGAGTGTTGCACGGGATTGTGAGCAATCTTGATAGCACTTTCATTGTCACAAAGTAATGGAACATGTTTCACATATATCCCATAATCTTTCAGAGTTTGGGTCATCCAAAGTAATTGTGCACAACATGAACCAGCGGCAATGTACGCTTCGGTGGTGGATAAGGATACCGAGTTTTGTTTCTTGGAAGACCAAGACACAAGAGATCTGCCAAGAAATTGACAAGTACCCGAAGTGGAATTTCTATCAACCTTGTCACCGGCATAGTCCGAGTCGGAGTAGCCAACAAGATCGAAAGAGGCCCTCTTAGGATACCAAATGCCAAATTTTGGTGTATGGATTAGGTATCTCACTATCCTTTTCACGGCCTTAAGATGACATTCTTTAGGAGCAGCTTGATATCGTGCACACATGCACACACTTAGCATGATATCGGGACGTGAAGCACATAGATATAACAATGAACCAATCATAGAGCGATAAACCTTTTGATCGACCGGTTCACCATCTTTGGTCAAATCAAGATGTCCACTAGTAGGCATGGGTGTAGTCATACTTGGAGCTATATTTTTATTCACCACATGATATGTGTTTTGCTTGGAGCGTCAATTTATTTTATTTTGTTTTGCTTGCTGTTTGAATAAAATATCAAGATCTGAAATTATTGAATGAGAGAGAGTCCTCACGAAGCTAAATAATTATTTAACTACTCATTGATCTTCACTTATTTCTTTTTGGAGTAGTTTGTCATTTACTCGTGTGCTTCACTTATATCCTATGAGTAAATGGTTGAATGATTTGAATGTCATAAATCTGAAATTATATATGTTTCATATGCTTATCCCATGGGGAGTAATGACTTCACATAAAGAAGTAGAGGTGGTAAATCTATTGAAGGTTAGCAAACATTGTATTGGTCACTTGAACAATTCATGAAAGAATATTGAAGGAAGAGAGATTTCACATATAAATATACTATCTTGGACATCTTTTGTAATTGTGAGCACTCATTAATATGACATGCTAAAAGGTTGATGTTGGACAAGGAAGACAACGTAATGGGTTATGTTTTCTTATATCCGAAATAAAGTATATTGTCATGGATCGCCCAACACGTTGAGCTTGCCTTTCCCCCTCATGCTAGCCAAATTCTTTGCACCAAGTAGAGATACTACTTGTGCTTCCAAACATCCCTTAAAACAGTATTGCCATGAGAGTCCACCATACCTACCTATGGATTGAGTAAGATCCTTCAAGTAAGTTCTCATCGGTGCATGCAATAAAAATTGATCTCTAAATATGTATGATCTTTTAGTGTGGAGAAAATTAGCTTTATACGATCTTGTTATATGGAAGCAATAAAAGCGACGGACTGCATAATAAAGGTCCCTATCACAAGTGGCAATATAAAGTTACGTTCCCTCGCATTAAGATTTTGTGCATCCAACTATAAAAGCGCATGGCAACCTCTGCTTCCCTCTGCGAAGGGCCTATCTTTTATTATTGTCTTTTACCTTATGCAAGAGTCATGGTGATCTTCATCTTTCCTTTTTTACATTTTATCCTTTGGCAAGCACCTTGTGTTGGAAAGATTCTGATATATATATATATATATATATATATATATATATATATATATATTATCCAATTGGATGTAAGGCATCATGAACTATTATTGTTGACATTACCCTTGAGGTAAAAGGTTGGGAGGCGAATCTATAAGCCCCTATCTTTCTCTGTGTCTGATTAAAACTTGTTAGCAATTGTGAAATACTAAATGATAGTTGAGTATGTGGAGTTTTCTAAATCAAAGCTCTGACATAGACTCTTCCTGAAAATAAGATGAATTGTAATTGTTTGATGACTAATAACACGGTTTGTTGGTTTTCAAGAAAGTTTATGATCTATACTTTAACATGTGAATAGCTTGTTACTTGATCATGAGAAGTCCTATGAATTGAGCTACTGTTATGATATATAATGATGCTAGAAAAGGTGACTGGAATTATCATTGATCAAACTTGTGCACCTGCTGGCATTCACACTTCATAAATTATTTCTTTTATCATTTACCTACTCGAAGACGAGCAGGAATTAAGCTTAGGGATCTTGTCGTCTCCAACGTATCTATAATTTATGAAGTATTCATGCTATTATATTATCCATCTTGGATGTTTAATGGGATTTATTATGCACTTTTATATTATTTTTGGGATTAAATTATTAACCCAGAGCCCAGTGCCAGTTTCTGTTTTTCTCCTTGTTTCAGTGTTCTGCAGAAAAGGAATATCAAACGGAGTCCAAATGGAATGAAACCTTCGAGAGAGTTATTTTTGGAACGGAAGCAATCCAGAAGACTTGGAGTGTACGTAAGGGAAGCAACAAGGAAGGATCGAGGCAGGGGGCGCGCCCTCCACCCTCGTGGGCCCCTCGTGGCTCCCCTGACCGACTTCTTTCGCCTATATATATCCATATACCCTAAAAACATCGGGGAACAAAATAGATCCGGAGTTCCGCCGCTGCAAGCCTCTGTTGCCACCAAAAACCAATCGGGACCCCTGTTCCAAGACCGCCGAGGGGGGGAACCCTCACCAGTGGCCATCTTCATCATCCCGGCGCTCTCCATGACGAGGAGGGAGTAGTTCACCCTCGGGGCTGAGGGTATGTACCAGTAGCTATGTGTTTGATCTCTCTCTCTCTCTATCTCTCTCGTGTTCTTGAGGTGGTACGATCTTGATGTATCGCGAGCTTTGCTATTATAGTTGGATCTTATGATGTTTCTCCCCCTCTACTCTCTTGTAATGGATTGAGTTTTCCTTTGAAGTTATCTTATCGGATTGAGTCTTTAAGGATTTGAGAACACTTGATGTATGTCTTGTCGTGCTTATCTGTGGTGACAATGGGATATCACGTGATCCACTTGATGTATGTTTTGGTGATCAACTTGAGGGTTCCGCCCATGAACCTATGCATAGGGGTTGGCACACATTTTCGTCTTGACTCTCTAGTAAAAACTTTGGGGCACTCTTTGAAGTACTTTGTGTTGGTTGAATAGATGAATCTGAGATTGTGTGATGCATATCGTATAATCATACCCACGGATACTTGAGGTGACATTGGAGTATCTAGGTGATGTTAGGGTTTTGGTTGATTTGTGTCTTAAGGTGTTATTCTAGTACGAACTCTATGATAGATCGAACGGAAAGAATAGCTTCGTGTTATTTTACTACGGACTCTTGAATAGATCGATCAGAAAGGATAACTTTGAGGTGGTTTCGTACCCTACCATAATCTCTTCATTTGTTCTCCACTATTAGTGACTTTGGAGTGACTCTTTGTTGCATGTTGAGGGATAGTTATATGATCCAATTACGTTATTATTGTTGAGAGAACTTGCACTAGTGAAAGTATGAACCCTAGGCCTTGTTTCAACGCATTGCAATACCGTTTGTGCTCACTTTTATCATTAGTTACCTTGTTGTTTTTATATTTTCAGTTTACAAAAACCTATATCTACCATCCATATTGCACTTGTATCACCATCTCTTCGCCGAACTAGTGCACCTATACAATTTACCATTGTATTGGGTGTGTTGGGGACACAAGATACTCTTTGTTATTTGGTTGCAGGGTTGTTTGAGAGAGACCATCTTCATCCTACGCCTCCTACGGATTGATAAACCTTAGGTCATCCACTTAAGGGAAACTTGCTACTGTCCTACAAACCTCTGCACTTGGAGGCCCAACAACGTCTACCACTACAAAAAAAATACACTTCCGTGAGGATACGTGTTTGTCACAGTAGGTCGCATTTTTTGTCATGCATGTATATCCATGACAAATTTATGACAGAATCAAGATAGTCATACCTGTGCTGTCGTAGAAGTGTTCCATGACATTACCAAAATTATCATCACGGAAGTGTCCACTTCCATGACGATAAATCGCGCGTCACAGAAGTGCTTTCGTCAAGGGTGACCATCACGGAACGTTGTTAAGCTATCGGGTCGGATTTTTTATCCGATACCTCGTTAACAGCCACAACCAATACCGATTTTCCACGTGTAAAATTCTCATTGGCCTTTAGTTGGGCCGGCCCATTATGGTCTGCAGAACCTTGTGGGCCTTTAGCTGGACCGGCCCAAAAGTGGCCCACAAAGTTTAAATGCGCCGGCCCAACCGAAGGCCCATAAGATTTAGCGGACCATAATGGGTCGGCCTAGCTAAAGGCCCACAAAATTTAGCGGACCATAATGGGCCGGCCCAGCTAAAGGCCCACAAGATTTTGCGGACCACAATGGGCCGGCGAGCTAAAGGCCCACAAGATTCTGCAGACCATAATGGGTCGGCACAGCTAAAGGCCCAACATTCTCTCTCAAATCGAACCGTCAACGGCCAGGTCTAAACTTTACATCAATGCGGCCCATGGTCACTTCCGCCCGTTAACGATCGCTAAGTAATTGGGCGAATTACGGCCGGTGTATTCCGGCCGTTAAAGGTCCGGCTTCATTTGGGCCCATTTACAGGCCATCAAAACTTTCGGCCCATAAACGACCGTGAAGGATTTGGGTCATATTCGTCCATGTCTGTCATTCGGCCTGTTAGAGGCGCACTATAGATTTGGGCCACTTTCGGCCTGTTGTCATTTTCGGCCTGTTAACGCCAGACGTAAACCATGGGCCATATGTGGCCCAACGTCATATCGGGCCCATTAACGGCCCATATAAAAATGAAGATAATCTAGCCCGATCGAAGTTTCGGCCTGTTAAAGGCCCATGTATTAGGTCGGCGCATTTACGGCCCGTCCGAATTTCGGCCTGTCAAATATCCGCATCGTAAATGGGCCACCATTTCGGCCTGCTAAGTCCAGTGGGTTATTTGGCACAACCAGGGCCCAATCTCACTTTCGGTCTATTAAAGGCCCATGTTTTTATGGGCTCGAGATATTTACACCTGTAAACGGCCTATTTTTACCGAGGGCCCAAATTATGTTTAGGCACATTAAAGGCCCACTTTGGGCACAGCCTACCGTAAAATTTTGGAAGCTTATGCTAATTTAAGCCCAGATATTTTTAGTGGGCTACACGCTAATTTTGGCCCGTAATCGTTTTTAGCCCAATTGGAATGGGCCCGACGAATGTTGGCATGTTGGGCTCCTACGAAGCTTTCGGCCGAATACATTACTAAGATAAACCTACACTATACAAAAATAGCGTCGTAATTACTACAGCCTGTGGCAGCATCATAAATGTTGTATCACAACAAAATAAATTCCAATCATACAACAAAAGGCCTGTTGGCATAAAGTTTATAGTCCTTCCAGATAAAAGCACCATCAGATGTATAGAAGCACAGATCATTTGACCTGAGTGCTAATGTTTCAGGCTGTAGAATCTGATGGAGCAGCACGATCTCCCCCTTTTTTCCGCCATTGCTCTTCAACAACGAAGCGAATGTCTGATAGTATGGTTTCAAAACCATTCATTCTCAACCACTATTCTTGTTTTCGAAAGAACGTCCATTAGGGATTGGACTTGTGTCTGGAGCACAAATATATCACTCTGTCTAGCAGAAAGATTTTGTTCAGTAGGCGATTTGGACGAGGTTACCTTGACAACCAACCCAGAATTACGCAGGAAGATGCTTTTTGCACTGTTAGTGGAGAGATACTGACTTACTGCAGCAAGAGGTGACATTGTGCCTGTAGTAGCCTCGTCACCTTCAGGTGGTTGTGGTTGTTCAATCATTTGTTCCATAGCTTCCTGAAAGTTTGAACTTGTAGATTAGTGTACCGAATAAGTTACTAATGAGACAAAACAAACAAAGTAGGTTAAACGTTTATACATAACTTATTTTGGTGAACTACTTAATACATTAGCATGTATTGTAGTGCCAACTACATAATAAAATCACTTTCGGAACATATGTCCATGTAGCATGCCTATTATATTGTCTATTTCCTCACATTCGTTGACATCTAAGGATAAAGAGACATGGTTTAAAGTAGGATGAACATAGTATGACATCATTCATATCATGGGCAAATAGATATAAAACAAACAGGCTATTTTATCATTGTGCGCACGTGAACATAACAACTAGATTACAGATCAAGACCAAAAGAATATCCTTCATCTCTTTTAAACCATGTAAGGTGAAATGATACGTTAAGACAACTGTGTATAAAAGTGAACAGAGTAACTGACATTGGCTGCAAACCAAGTAGTTAAATGAACACATCACAGTACCAATCAATTCAAAGGCAGGAGGAGTAAGGACTTACAACAACGGCTTGAATTGGTGTGCTCATGCCTTTCATCTTGCTGGTGTGGCAATCCTTGAAGATTTGCACCGCATTTGGTTCAGGTTCTTTTTGGTCCGCACGGGCTTTCCTCTCAGATTTGGAACAAGTCAATATAGATACTATAATATGGCACAAAAAGAAGGAAGTAGCAGCTATTTACATAAGCCTCGCGATAGGTGCAATATAGCTACGAGATCCCGTTGTCTGTTGGAATTTCACTTTAGAACGGTTGGTTTTGTTCTTCAAACAGTTAGCCTAGAAGAAGATACACTTGTAAGGCACATACATAAATACAAGTTCAATATGTGGTCTGATCAAATACATATAGCCTACCTGATACTTTGGATCAGACCAGTGTTTAACGAGGGTTGTCCAATCTTCATCTGTATTATATTCCACTGGAGATGTTTGGGTGATTTCATTGTTAGCCTTGCCTTCAAAGTGAGATTTTCTAAGGTGGTACCGATATTGTCGCAGAGCAGACTAAAAAACATGAGTGCATGCTTGTTTAGTTGCATCATCTTTCGGATCCAACTTGAACCTCATCTGTTGAAAAAAGAATGTGAGTCTTACTAGGAGGAAGCTAGAAAGTATGGGACAGAGCAAGACAATATTACTAATTGCGATGAATAACATTACTTACGGATAAATGGTCAAGGAAGGTGTTAAATTGGGTATTGTCTTTCTCATTCCTGTACTGGATCCACGTTGGGAGGATACGCGCATGACACCTAACGGCAACGGCTGCCTCCGATACTAATTTGGCTGACTCAGAGCATCACGTGGCCTTCTTGAACCTGCCTCAAAATGGATCTCCATTCTTCCTCCTTTAGATTTTGTTAATCTGTCAAGCATTATCCCTGATGTCTGTTTCTGCTTGCGCCGTGGTGCTAGTTCAACAACGAATATGGAAAGTGTTAGTGTACATCAAACTGTGAGAGTACATATAAAGGAGCATGCAACTGCAACTTGACTCGGCCAGGTACCGTTGATGCTCATGAGGTTCATCTGATCTTGCCAAGTCCTGTTGTGTCAGTAATGCTTCGGAAGTAGTGTTAGGTGTGAAGGCAGCTTGGGAACTGGCTAGTTTCGGAGCAAACGAACGAGTAACTAGTTGAGATGTTGGTACAGTTGAAGCGGATGCTGCAGCTGGTGGAGCAGGTGATACTGTGTTTGTAGATTTAGCCGGTGGACTTGGACCTTCTACTGCACTATAAGTACCAGCAGAATCTCGACGGCAGAACCTTTTCCGTTTCACCCGACGAGTAACAACACTCCCTACTATATTATTTTCCTTGCTTTTTTTGACTTTGCCATGTCAAGCTGTACCCACAACACAAAATAATAAAATCACTCTTCAGAACTCATTGATGCATGATACAGACAAGCAATACTTTGATGTAAGACAACTGTATGAGGATGGAATATGTAAGAAAAATAGGACGGCATGACATATTCACAGCTACGATGTGCAAACTAAGCAGAAGGATTTTCAAGAAAATAGAAGTAATGCAAGCTAGACACCATATGAAAGATGCAACCAATATTACTCTGCCAAGTTAAAAGTGTCTTGTCATAAGTGGCAATTCGAAAATTAGAAGCAAGACAACGAGAAATCAATGCAAGATGCAACCACTATCAAACCTGCCATGTTAAAAGAGTCCAATCATGAGTTACTGATGCGGGATACACAACAGTAGTACTTTGATGTAAGAACATGGTATGATAGATAGATGCAGTGTATTCTAGACACAGAAAGCCATGTCATATGCACATGTATAACGTATAAACTCAGCAAGTGCAATTTAATCAAAATAGAAGAAATATAGGCTAGACAACATATGCAACATGAAACCAATTATCACACTGTCAACTTAGAGCAAGCACCTACGATGGTGGAGTGCGGGAGATGAACTCATCATGTAGACTTGGGACTTCAACTTCATTAGCAGTACTAGTGGCAAATCTAGAGAGTCTCTGTTTGCGTCGGTGCGGAGTACCACCAACATCCCCTAACTTACTCTTTTCCTTCCTATTTTCTGATATTGCCTTATGAAGTCAAAACCACAAGAAGATGAATAAAATTAGCTCTGTATAACTGTTTGATGCATGATACAGATGAACACTACTTTGATGTAAGGCAAGCGCAGGATAGGAGGATGGAATATATACAAAAAAGACAGTGTTTCATATTCACACGTAATTTAGGAGGATGGAATATGTATGAAAAAACAGTAAGCAGAAGGCATTTCAACAAAATTAGAAGAAATGAAAGCTAGGAACCATATGAACATGCAACCAATATCACTCTATCAGGTAAAAAGTGTCTCGTCATAAGTGCCATTTCAAGAAATTAGAAGCAGTACAAGCTAGAAGACAATACAAGATGCAACCTACATCATAGTCCCAAGTTAAATGTGTCTTATGGGTATGTGACCATTGCAGGTATAAGTTGTAAGCTACGCAGATGTAATTCTACATAATCATAAGCAATACAAACTAGACATCATACGGAAAACGCAACCACATATAACAGTTCCAAGTAAGAGCAAGCACCTGTGATGGTGGAGTAGGGGAGATGTGCTCATCATGTACACGTATGTTCTAGAAACAGGAACACGTGTCATATTCACAGGCATTATGTGTAAAGTAAGCGGATGCAATTCAAGTTAGAAGCAATACAAGCTAGACATCATACGCAACATGCAACCACATATAATAGTGTCAAGTTAGAGCAAGCACCGTGATGGTGGAGTAGGGAGATGTGCTCATCATCTACACAACTACGTTGGATCGTCAGCCTTGTGTTGTCTTGCGAATCTTGTTGGGAGGATGGCGGAGTAGAATCTGTAGAGACCCCCTGTTTGAGTTGTTCAAGGACCACCATCATCCACCGCTGCACTAATTTCCTTCAGCTGTAATGATTTTGCATTGTGAAGTCAAACCGATAAGAAAAAGGAATAAAATTCGCTCTTGAGAACTCATTCATGCATGATCTTGTGAACACTACTCGGATGAAAGGCAAACACATGATGCGCGGATGGAATATGTATGAAAAACAGGATGGTGTGACATATTCACACCTATGATGTGGTAACTAAGCGAAGGCATTTCAACAAATTAGAAGCACCGCAAGCTAGACACCATATGAAAGATGCAACCAATATCACTCGCCAAGTTCAAACTGTATGGCGTTTCAACAAATTAGAAGCAGTATATGCTAGAAATCATATGCAAGACACAACCAATATCACAGTGGCGACTTAAAGGTGCCTTATCAAAAGTGACTGATGCGGGATATGCAAGAATAGTAGTCTGATGTAGAAACAGGAACACATGTCATATTCACAGGCATTATGTGTAAAGTAAGCAGATGCAATTCAACAAAGTTAGAAGCAATACAAGCTAGACATCATACGCAACATGCAACCACATATAATAGTGCCAAGTTAGAGCAAGCACCTATGATGGTGGAGTAGGGGAGATGTGCTCATCATCTACACAGCTACGTTGACTGTCTAGCCTTGTGTTGTCTTGCGAATCTTGTTGGGAGGATGGCAGAGTAGAATCTGTAGAGAACCTCTGTTTCAATTGCTCGGAAGGACCACCATCATCCAATGCCTTGCCAATTTCCTTCAGCTTTATTGATTTTGCATTGTGAGGTCATACCGACAAGAAAAAGGAATATCATTCGCTCTTCTAAACTCATTCATGCATGATACTGACGAACACTACTCTGATGAAAGGCAAAGTCATGATACGAGTATGGAATATCTACGAAAAAATGGACGGCTTGACGTATTCACACCTATGATGTGGTAACTAAGCAGAAGGCACTTCAACAAATTAGAAACACTGCAAGACACCATATGGAAGGTGCAATCAATATCAATCTGCCAAGTTAAAACTGTCTCGTCATAGGTGGATTTCATCAAACTAGAAGCAATACATGCTAGAAATCATATTCAAGACGCAAACCAATATCACACTGCCAACTTAAAGGTGTCCAATCGTAAGTGACTGATGCAGGATACACAAGAAGAGTAGTTTCATGTAAGAACATGGTGTGATAGATGATATAGTATGTACCAAAAACAGGAAGCGTGTCATATTCACATGTATCATGTGTAAGCTAAGCAGATGCGCTTACACTAATTAGGAGCAATACGAGCTAGACAAGCATATGCAACATGCAACCAGATATCACACTGCCAAGTTAGAGCAAGCACCTTGGATGGTGGAGTAGGGGCAGAGACTTGGACCATGTAATGCACTATCAAGACAAGGAGAATCGGCACAGATGCTCCGTTTACGTTCTTCAGCAGAGGACCACCATCATCGCCTTGCTTACTCTTTTCCTTCCTCTTTCTTGATTTTGCCTTGTCAAGTCAAACCCACAAGAAAAAGGAATAAAATTTGCTCTTCAGAATTTATTGATGCATGATACTGATGAACACTACTTTCATGTAAAGGCGGGCGCATGATAGGAGGATGGAATATGTATGAAAAAGCAGGACAGCGTGACATATTGACATGTATGATGTATAAAGTGTAAACTAAGCACAAGGTGCTTGAACTTGTTAGAATCGATGCAAGCTAGAAACCATATGAAAGATGAAACCAATATCACTCTTGCCAAATTAAAAGGGTGCCCTAACAAATGTATTTGACCAAATTAGAAGCAATACATGGCAACAAAGCTAGAAATAATATGCTATATGCAACAAATAAAGGTGACTCATCGTAAGTGATTGATGCAGGATACAGAAGAGAGGTAGTTTCATGTAAGAACAAGGTTAACACATAGATGTAGTGTGTACCAAAAATAGGAAGGCATGTCATATTCACAGGTATAGTGTGTAAACTAAGCAGATGCAATTTACCCTAATTAGAAGCATTACAAGCTAGACACCGTATGCAACATGCAACCACATATCACACTGCGAAGTTGGAGCAAGCACCTGTGATGGTGGTGTAGGGAAAGTGTTGTCTTCAGGTATAGAGCAACGTTCAATATCTTCATTTAGGCTTGTTGTTTCTTGAGAATCATGTGGAGAGGATGAAATTGCATTCTTTATAAGAGTATTGTGTCTCATATTAACCCACGCACGTGACTGACTCATCATAAGCGATAGACGCAGGATACACAAGAACAGTAGTTTGATGTAAGAATATGGTGTGATAGGCAGATGTAGTATGTACCAAAAACAGGAAGGCGTGTCATATTCACATGTATAATGTGTAAGCTAAGGAGATGCAATTTAACAAATTAGGAGCATTGATGAGGGATACACAAGAAAAGTAGTTTGATGTAAGAACATGGTTAATAGAAAGACGTAGTATGTACCAAAACAGGAAGGCATGTCATATTCACGGGTATAATGTGTTAACTAAGCAGATGCAATTTACCCTAATTAGAAGCATTACAAGGTAGACACCATATGCAACATGCAACCACATATCACACTACCAAGTAAGAGCAAGCACCTGCGATGGTGGTGTGGGGAATTATGTGATCAACTAGAGAGCTATGTTGACTATCTTCATTTAGCCTTACTGTTTCTTGACAATCATGTGGGGAGGATGACACTGCACTCTTTAAACGAGTAGGGCATCTCACAGTAACCCACATGGGTGACTGTCTCATCATAAGTGATTGACGAGGGATAAAAAAGAGCATTAGTTTGATGTACGAACATGGTTAATAGACATATGTAGTATGTATCAAAAACAGGAAGGCATGTCATTATCAAAGGTATAATGTGTAAAGTAAGCAGATGCAATTTAACCAAATTGGAAGCAATACAAGCTAGACACCATATGCAACATGCAACCACATTTGACAGCGCGAAGTTAAAGCAAGCACCTGGGATGGTTGTGTGTGGCAATTGAGATCATCAACTGCAGAGCTACATTTACTGTCTCCAACTGCTGACACTGCACCCTTTAGAGCGCTGAAACGCTTAGTGCTTATCTTCGAATTACACTGGAGCGACTTCTGTCTTTTCTTTTCTGCATTCATCAACACTGCGTCAGAGTCTGAAATACCCATGCATAAAAAAACAATAGTGTGAGTATGGGTGAAGTGTGTGCACAATTAGTAAAGTGTAAAGGTAGCAGATAGCAGGTCGGTGAGAAATAAATGATGGGAGACATATGATAGCTCTACAACATGCATGGCACACTCAATTACTACAGGATTCTATGAAAATAACAGTCGACTGATAGCAAATAGGTCAGTCCATTTTTTTTGCACCGTCCGATGTACAAAGAACGGGCAGATCGCTTTCATCTTCCTCCAGCCCGATCGGTGTTGACGATCTTCCTCGAACGCCAAATAACACCGCCCAAGATTCCTCCCCTGCCTGCACCCTCCCCTCGACCTCACCGCACCGCCGTGCTTGGCACCGCCCCCCCCCACGACCATCCATTCATGCCCCGTCGACCTCCAGATTGGGTGCAAGCAGCTCCTGCGCCCCACACCCCTATGATAGACACCGATGCGCCGCTTCCCCGGGGAATAGGCGGACTAGGTGCTCCGTGCGCCTAAGCGGGTGATGCTTCTTTTAATTGCGGTTCGACTGACCCTGAATTGAAATCCAGGCGGGCTACTGACCTCTAGCAAAGGTAAATTGTAAAAGGGAGGAAACCTTGTGCATTTAGTATCACGAAGAAGATGCAGTAAGGAGCGCTTAACTAGTTTCTTTCGTGGGATGAATACGGTGTGAGCGGAGACGTAAGATTTGCACGAATAAGGGAAGAGGAGTACCTCTTTCTGCTGGCAGTGCTGTGTCCTCCTTCTGTTTTTCCGACGATCTTGTTGTTCACCGGAAACCAAAAGTTGTGGAGGATGGTGCAGCCTTGGACGAACCCATGGCCAAGTTGTTGAGTGTGGTGCGGTGGCCGTGGGGAAGCAGATCCGAGGCGGCGAACGACGGCGTAGCGGGAACAGCTCCGGTGCGGTGGACGGTTGCGACAGTGGAGCCGCAGCAGTGAGGCGCAGGACGGCGTGGTCGGAGTGGTTACTGCACGGCGCGCGTCGGTGTCGGCGTCATGGAGGCAGCTCTGCCTCGGCCACCGCTAAGTCCTTGAGGGAGTTGCGGTTGCGGTTGCGTTGGACGACGACGTCGGGGTACCGGCTCCGGCGTGATGGAGGAGGGCGGCGGTGGATTGGCCACTATGGGGTGGAGGACGGAGGAGGCTGGGGTTTCGCGGCTGGTGGAGAGGGCGTTTTAGCGCCCACGGAGTATGAATGGGGAAACGGAGGGAGGCGGGGAACTAAGGGGGAACAATGTTTCGGTTTGAGATGCGCTTGTTTGAAATTTGGGGAAAGTTACAAACTTTGCCCCCATCTAAAATTTCGGATATATTGCGGGTTGGGGTAGGACAGTCATGTCAGGTGTCCCAAATGTGGGCGGGATAGATTTCAGCCGAGCGCATGGGTAGGCGCCCACGGCGTATGAATGCTTCTCGGAGGCGGTTGAGATCATGCGTCTTGGTGAAGTTACAAACCTACCCCGGTTTAGACCTTTGGACATCGTGCCGATAGGCTACACGGGCCAGAGTCAGGACATTAATTTCCTACCACCCAAACATTAGTCTCGCGCGGTTTCGGGTGACCAGAGGCCTATTTGGCGCTTCGTTCAATATTTGGGAGCAGAAGCATTAACATTTTCGATTCTCTTGAATTGAACTTTCAGGATTTGTCACACTTCACAAATCTTTACTCTTGAAAATCCTAAAGCTACGATTATTTTGGAATGGAGGGGGTACATTTTAATATACATTGTACACTAGTATATATTAAAAAATATGCAACTTACCTCAGTTCATGCATGGTTCCAGGTATAATCTCCTTGGTTGCAAAAAAAAGTTAGATATGCGTATGAATATATATAGCATGCTCAAACTCACAACAAAGATTGATGCCCCCTTTTACATCTGATTTACAAATGCCATTATCTCGGGTTCAAATAGATGAATGCACTTCCTATGAATTTGAATCTTCGTAACCCCCTTTATGTTGAATTTGACATGTATTTTATTTCGTAGCTAGCAATTTGGAATTTATCCATGCAAGTGACAAATGTATAAAGTGCTTCACACTAACAACATGGAGTGCACTAATTAATGTTTATATATGAATTGCAAAAGCATCCATTGCCTGTATTTCAAACCGCTCTCACTCTATGGATCGATAATATGAAATAAACACATGCACATGCTAGAATTCAATAGAGTATGGGTGTCTGATAGACCGATTTTTGTCCATACGCAATTTTGCAAAATTCATGATCTCATCCAAAAATAATAATGCCATTTATATTTTAGTTTAATGCGTAGAACCGCCTTTTACACGTAGATGCACTATGCCTCGCCCCGTTCTCACAAACACATTATATATCTCTTTATCTAACGCATAAGTGCACACAATTTATATGCATCGGCATTTCTCTTTCACACATGCTCACAATCTCTCTCAGGGTGTCGGGGTGTCTCACGCACATGCTCTCTCTGTTTCTCTCTCTCTCTCTCTTTCTGACTACTATGTACCACTCTTTTCACTAATCTCGGTTGGAAAACACTATTTCTCTCACATGCATATATACACATGCACGGTCTCTACTAGCCCTCTATACGCACATATATGTGCCTACGTGCTCCCTTACGCACATTATCTTTAGGCCTCTCTACACATTGCCCCCCGACACACCTCTCTAATAGTAGTTGGCAGATATGATTTCATCATATCATTCGGTAGGATATCTCTGGTTGTTAGGCTGGATGGTAATACGAGGCAAAGTTTTACCCTAGTTCGGATCGGACCCTTGCAGTTGAAGAAAGAGCCTACTCCTAGTACTGTATATTAGTGATAGGGGTGTGTACAAAGTACACGTGAATACCAGGCATTGTGCGTGTGTGTATACTATCGACGAACTAGCCCCCAAGCTTTTATAACATACTAAGGGCCTAGGGTTACAAATCATATATAGTCGGCTTATCACCAGTGGGGATAGAGTCCTCCGCGACTCTGGTAGCTTCGTGTTGTACGCCGAGTCCTCCACATGGGTCTCCGTATAACACGTCTCAGTCCAACCTATATGTGGCGCGGGATGGAACCAACCCATGAGTCTTCATGTTGACCCACCACAACTAGAAATGATGTGCCCACCACACCACACACGCAATCGGCCACTAAGAAAATAAGCATATACAATAGTACAACGGTATCTAGCTCACGGTACGTCTCCATATTTTGTTGATGACACTGACGGACTTTGCATCTGATGGCTCTCTCCATGAATGAAGAGAAGGTGGAGGGGTATATATAGCCTCCACACAAAATCTAACCGTTACACACAATTTACCAAACTCGGTGGGACTGAATAGTTAAACTCGGTCAGACCGATTTAGTAAACCTAGTGACCGTTAGTGATTTTCGGTGGGACTGATATGCATCTCGGTGAGACCGATATGGTTAGGGTTAGGGCATAATGTAATCTCGATGAGACCGATTACACAAACTCGGTGAGACCGATTTTGGTAATTAGCTAACCAGAGAGTTGGTCAGGTAAACTCGGTGGGACCGATTTTCTCTTTTCGGTGAGACCGAAATGTTACAAAAAGGAAACAGAGAGTTTACATTGCAATCTCGGTGGGACCGATCGCTCACTTCGGTTAGACCGAAACGTTCTGAAGGAAAGCAGAGATTGCAACCCCATCTCGGTGAGACGGAGATCCCTATCGATAAGACCGATTTGCTTAGGGTTTGTGGCAGTGGCTATGACTTATGGAATCGGTGGCGCCGGATAGAAAGAATCGGTGTGACCGATTTTGGCTTTAGGTTTAGGTCATTTGTGGATGTGGGAAAGTAGTTGAGGGTTTTGGAGCATATCACTAAGCACATGAAGCAAAAGGCTCATTAAGCAACACCTCATCCCTTCTTAATAGTATTGGCTTTTCCTATAGACTCAATGTGATCTTGGATCACTAAAATGTAAAATGAAGAGTCTTGAGCTTTTGAGCTTGAGCCAATCCTTTGTCCTTAGTATTTTGAGGATCCACTTTCATCATCCATGCCATGCCATTCATTGAGCTTTCTGAAACAATAGTCTTGGAATAGCATTAACTCAATGAGCTATATGTTGTTATGAATTACCAAAACCACCTAGGGATAGTTGCACTTTCAATCTCCCTTTTTGGTAATTGATGACAACATATAGATCAAAGCTTCGACAAAAGATAATAAGATTTAAATAACATCGTCGCTTTGAGAAGTATGTGATAAGCAAGAGCTCCCCCTAAATTTGTGCATAGTTTTAGATTTGCTTTGGAAATCAAATGCACAATGAATTAGGCTCATGGGTTACTCTTCCATGTCACATACATCTTGGTGGAGCGCTCAAAATAATAAATAATGAATACATGCACTCATCACCAAGCATAGTGAGTGATCACATAAGATAGATAGGATAATATCAAGCATGCATAAGTGTAGCTTATGATCAAACACATGATCATCAATGTCTCACAAACATAGTATCTCAACCAAAAGCAAACAAAGTTTGAAAAACCACCAAATAAAGCAAGAGAGAACAAAAGCAACACTCTCTCTCTCTCTCTCTCGAAGCCTATGATCTATACATTTTTCTCCCCCTTTGGCAACA
This sequence comes from Aegilops bicornis, assembly GCA_021605145.1. Lineage (NCBI taxonomy): Eukaryota > Viridiplantae > Streptophyta > Magnoliopsida > Poales > Poaceae > Aegilops > Aegilops bicornis. The sequence continues at coordinate 174,366,713 of CM038674.1, forward strand.
AGTTACCAAAAAGTTCATAGAAAATGCATAGTGCTAGCTCGACTCTCAGGCTTGATCTTCTAGTGGTGGTGTAGAGATGGCTCCTTGGATGAAGGCTTCCATTGAAGTAGATGGAGCTGGAGCTGATGTAGGTGCTGGAGCTGGTGGCACAGGGCTGTGGTCTTGGGCAAGTTGCTCTTATGTCAGAAACTAGCACAGCTGATGACCTCCGGGCTCTAGGCACTCTGGCAAACACATTGGTTGTAGTCTTGCCCTTCCTCTCCTGCATGTCATCTTATAGTTCCTCCACTGCAGCCTGAATCTCAGTTACTTCCACATCTAAGTTATAGAACTTTTTTTCTATGATTCTCTCCAAGCTCTCCTGATTTTGAGTTAGGGTGACCAATCCCTTCTCAATCCTCAGAGTTGATGCTATTAAGTAACCAAGCTGCTCCTGCTTGTTCTTCAAGAAATACTCAGATGCCTTGTGACGCCCCCGATTCAATCGTACACTAATCATGCACGCAAATGTGTACGATCAAGATCAGGGACTCACGGGAAGATATGACAACACAACTCTAAAACATAAATAAGTCATACAAGCATCATAATACAAGCCAGGGGCTTCGAGGGCTCGAATCCAAGTGCTCGATCATAGACGAGTTAGTGGAAGCAACAATATCTGAGTACAGACATAAGTTAAACAAGTTTGCCTTAAGAAGGCTAGCACAAACTGGGATACAGATCGAAAGAGGCGCAGGCCTCCTGCCTGGGATCCTCCTAACTACTCGGTCGTCGTGACGGCCAAAGACGTAGTAGTAGGCACCTCCGGTGTAGTAGTCGCCATCGACGGTGTCATCTCGCTCCTGGGCTCCATCGTCTGTCGCAGCAACCGGTAAAGAAAGGGGAAGCAGGGGAACAAGGCAACCGTGTGTACTCATCCAAAGTACTCGCAAGCAAGGAGCTACACTACATATACATGGATATATGTGTAAAGGGCCATATCAGTGGACTGAACTGCAGAATGCCAGAATAAGAGGGGGATAGTTAATCATGTCGAAGACTACGCTTCCGCAGCCTCCGCCTTGCAACATGTAGAAGAGAGCAGATCAAGTCCTCCAAGTAGCATCACATAGCAATAATCCTACCCGCGATCCTCCTCGTAACCACGAGAGAGAGCGACCACCGGGTTGTATCCGCACTTGGAAGGGTGTGTTTTATTAAGTATCCGGTTCTAGTTGTCATAAGGTCAAGGTACAACTCCAAGTCGCCCCTGTTATCAAGATCACGGCTATTCGAATAGATTAACTTCACTGCAGGGTGCACCACATAACCCAACACGCTTGATCCCATTTGGCCGGACACACTTTTCTGGGTCATGCCCAGCCGCGGAAGATCAACACGTCGCAGCCCCACCTAGGCACAACAGAGAGGTCAGCACGCCGGTCTAAACCTAAGCGCATAGGGGTCTGGGCCCATCGCCCTTAGCACACCTGCACGTTGCGTGGGCGGCCGGAAGCAGAACTAGCCCCCTTAATACAAGAGCAGGCCTACGTTCCAATCCGGTAGCGTCGCTCGATCGTGGCGTCACGAAGTGCCGGCCGATACCACGACGTCGAGTGCCCATAATTGTTCCCTGCCAGTAGTTGGTTAGTGCGTATAGACCAAATGGCGGACTCAGATCAAATACCAAGATCTCGTTAAGCGTGTTAAGTATCCATGACGCCGACCAAGGCCAGGCCCACCTCTCTCCTAGGCGGTCTCAACCTGCCCTGTCGCTCATACAAAGTAACATTCGGGGCCGTCGGAACCCAGGCCCACCTCTACTGGATGGAGCCACTGTCCTTTCAACCCCCATCTTGGACAGTCTCACGGTAATGTAATAGTGTAAAGTATATAGTATATGCCCGTGATCACCTCCCAAGTGATCACAGCCCAAAGAGTATAGCATGGCAGACGGACAAGAGTGTAGGGTCACTAATGGAACACTAGCATCCTATACTAAGCAGTAGCATAGCAGGTAAACGTAACAACAGTAGTAGCAAGGACAGGCTATGCAGAAGTATAGGATTAACTGAAAGCAGTAACATGCTACACTACTCTAATGCAAGCAGTATAGAGAAGAGTAGGCGATATCTGGTGATCAAAGGGGGGGCTTGCCTGGCAGCTCAGCCGAGAAGGAGCGGTCGTCAACACCGTAGTCGTATTGGGTAGCAGCGGCGTCTGTCTCGGTGTCTAGCGAGAGAAGAGGGGGAAGAAACAATAAATACAATGCAAACAAATGCATGGTGATGCATGACATGACAAAGCATGATGCTAGGTGTGCCCAAACGCGGTAGTAGGTGATACCGGCGAAGGGGGGAAACATCCGAGAAAGTATTCCCGGTGTTTCGTGTTTTCGGGCAGAGGAGCCGGAGGGGGAAAGTTGCGAGTTTGATATGTTAGGGGTGGGTGACGGACGAACGGGCTGCGTATTCGGATTCGTCTCGTCGTTCTGAGCAACTTTCATGTAGAAAGTATTTTCATCTGAGCTACGGTTTATTTTCTATTAATTTTAAAAGATTTAAATCATTTTCGAGATTTATTTAATTATTTTAATGCAACATTATCCGAGCAGTGATTGCTGATGTCGACATGATGTCGTGATCAATAGAGGTTGACTGGGTCAAACCGACGTGTGGGTCCCACATGTCATACTCTGTTGATTCTAATTAGGATTTAACTAATCTAATTACTGTTTAATTAATTAACAATAGTTAATTAGGTGAACTAAACATGATTAGTTAAGTTAATTAATTTATTTATTTATTTTTATTATTTTTATTATTCTTTTATTTTTTTTTTTCTTTTTGTTTTGGGGCGTGGGCCCCATGTGTCTGTGGCCCAGAGGGGCTTAGCGGGCGCCGGGCGAGCAACGGGGCGAGGCGCCCGAACGGACGTGAGCCCGAGGGCTGGGCGTGGGCACGCCGGGCGGCCAGGCTGGGGAGGCGGGCTCGGGCGAGTGGAGGGAGCGGACACGCTGCTGGTCCGTGGAGGCGCATGAGCCGGCCGGGATCGAGGCGCGGGCGCGTCAGGGGCGGCCGAGGACGCGGCGTAGGGCGCCGCGAGGGGTTCGTGGGCGCCGGCGACCGAGGGTCGAGCGGGCGCGGTTGCAGCCACGGCCGACGGCGGGCGAGCCACGGCAAGCAGTGGCGAGGCGTGTGCGTGGCTGGACGCAGAGGCGCGCAGAGGAGGGCGTGGTAGGCGTGACGGGGGGACGGCTCGGGCACGAAGGCCATCCAGAGGAGGCGCGACGAGCGCGGGGAGGCCGCGAGCGACTACGGCCTCGGGCGCGTGGTGACAGGGGAAGAGGGGAGAGGGGGACGCTCACGGCGGGGCCGTAGGGATCGTGGCAGCGGGTGTCGGGGAGGACGTCGGGGACGACGCGTCGTGGAGGAAGCCGACCGGCGAGGAGGTCCGGCGAGGTCCTCGGGCGGCTGCGAACTCGGGCGGCGTCCGTGGAGCTCGGCGGCGTTGAATCAAGGACGAGGCGGCGCGTGACGGCGGGTCGGGCGCCAAGGCCGAGCTCAAGATCGGGAGAAGGGGAGGCGAGGAGGACGGCGGGGCGGCGGGACGTGCCGGGCATCGTCGCGACTGTATGCTGGGTGCCCGACCCGATCCAGAATGGGGAGTGGGAGAGGTCATGGGGGGATCGTGGGGGAAGTGGGAGCGGTAGTGGCTAGGGTTTCGGGGCAGGGGGGTTATGCGGGGAGAGGTGGGTCGGCCGGGGTGGGCTGGCCGACTGGGCCCGGTTAGCTAAATTGGTCGGTTGGCCCGGGGGTTTGGGGGTTTCTTTTTTTCTGTTTTGTTTTCTGCTTTTTATCTATTTTCTTTTACTGTTTTAATTCAACTTAGGGCATATAAGTATTTTATAAATTTGTGTTTTCTTTGCTATAATTACCTATGTAATATTTGGCACTAACCGAACATTTTTGTTTTAATTTGTGAAAACTTTTATTGTTATCATTAATTTGAATTTTGAATTTGGGACCGGTTTTGTCCTAACGATAGATTAGCAGCAGTAATCGTGGTGACGTGGCACCATTAGCGTGGGATCACTGTAGCTTAATTATCCAAGGCGTCACAATTCTCCTCCACTACAAGAAATCTCGTCCGAGATTTAAGAGGGAGTAAGGGGGAAAGTTCTGGTTATTCTAATGGATCTTCTCGAAGAAGTTAATCGCTTTCGTTGATGTCTTCAATTCTTTATTCCAAAGCATCATGATGAAGTTGTCGTCCTTTCTTCGGGGAACTCCATCGTACTTACGAATAGGTAAGGGGCAGCTCTACAATGATAGAATGTTATAAGGGAAATTCATCTGGGGGTATCCCAAGAATGAACATATGAGTATCTCTCGAGTTGAACAAATGACACACATCGAGAGCAAAGTAAGAAGGTGCAATAAGAAGTTTCAAGCGGATAGGCAATCGTTCATTGCCTGAAGCAGGGCGTGAAAGGGGTTCAAAGCAACGGGAATAAGTACTGTATCTGATACCAGAATGGATGATATCTCGAAAGGTGGCTCGTGAATTACATACGAGGCCACACGCGAGGAAGAGCCTTGGGAACAGGGGGTGCAGGAGAGTCAAGTTCCGATACTGTGAAACTGTGGGTTATGGGCCCACCATGTGGTTAAAAGTAGGAAGGTCGGTGACATCTTGTACGATTATGTAAGCAAGGCATGTCAGAGGATAGTCTGTCGGTCATGTCGGCAACAACATAGGTACCAAGGGCGAGGGAAGAAGAGAACCACTTTCCGCCGTTGAACGAGGCGGACCCGATGGCAAAGTTCTCGCCCATCGGTGGTTACCGGAATGTCATCAACAAAAGTAATGTGGTCTTACTGGCAGAGTGGTACAACGAGGTGTTTACATAAGCAGGGATATATTACTGCTTATATTATATAGATCACAAGAAGGTTTAAACAAACCAATGGAAAGGAAAAGTGATTATCAGGTTTAAACAGAACAATGGAAAGGAAAATGTGTTTAAACACATATTCCAAGGGTATATCGTTCCCAAGGATAAGCAGAGCATGATATCCATGACAGGATATAATGTAGAAAACTCTTTAGGTAGGGGAGAGAATTTTCATGACATTACCCATACATCGGTGTTTGGATAATTGAGCAAGAAACATTTAGCATTGGGCTTCAAATGTTCTTGTTGAAAATCGGAGTACCACAGACATGCTTCGAGATAGCATTGACATGGTCTTTAAGCAAAGGTCAGACTTTGGATACACAAAGGATCCATCAGGATAAACTTATTAAACAAGGCTTTCAATTTCCTAATGGAAAAATGATTAACCTTGTTAAAAAGGAAACTATAACACTAGGTCCTCAGGTGTGCTAGGCATGACATCACCTTACCGGGCATATAGGGACCAATGTTATAATTCTTGAAAATATGTTTCAACCATCATATCTGACCGAGATTCAGATCTGATCGGTATTAGGATACCTCAAACTCAGGATGCCTGAGAGGAAAAGGTGCAAAACAAATTAATGAGACGACATTGTAAGATTCTCGGGAAATTTACTACGGAAGCGAGTTCCGAAATAAGAGCTCATCATTAAATCAAAGAGAGGATGAGGAGGTGGCTGATGGTCTCAGCGACAATTCATCGAGATTTCCAAAAGATGGATCTCCACAATTATGTGAACAAGGAGATAACGTTTAACAGATCAAATGATATAATGATGTATGCTCGAGGGAAACATACACAATTAATCACTGGTTGAAAGGTGCACCCTAAGTATGACATTAGGCAGCAAGATCAATGTTAGAGTGACGATCCAATAACCAACAGTCTAAGAACAAACTTTCGATCGTTAACTTCAAAGCAATAAGGTTGCTAGAAGTTTGGAATTACACCGCACATTTCATTTGTTGGTATTCCGGTTAGCAACAACAAGGAGACCAAGATATGAATGGTGATGGTGAGAAGTATCACATATATCAAGAATTCTTAAGAGGTGGAGTAATCCTCACGACATTCTTGACATAAAAGATGGTAATACTCCAAGGTAAGGAAGAACAATTGCTGGATTGCATGGATCTCAAGGTACAACGCAAAACTAGAACAAGTTTTGTGTTGCAGAAATGCAAGAATTCGTTGATGTTAGCACCATCATCAAGGGGGAAAGGATGATATCTCTCATCATGGAATCGATTGATATTCTGGAAAAGCTCAGAATGTTCATGATGATCATGACACAATTGTCGACAGATTTCATGAAATGTAATCGATCGGCGATGACATCAAGTCAAATGAATGGTGAAGCGAAAGGTTATTGGAACCAAGGGTACGACACAAACTCGAACTCAAGCTTGTTGTTTAAGGTGAAAGGGTATGACGAGGAAAATCGACGTAAGCTTAGATATCGTCGCAAATTGGTGCTCCGAGAATAAGGACCAGGTAGCACAGTTAGAATCGTCATGACAATTATATAGCCAAACAGGCAAGGAATGGCGTGATCGGGTAAAAAATCTTACTTATATAAGCTTCTTTGAAGAGTTGTTGAACCAAAGTGCGGACTCGGTTCAGTTATCGGTGTCTTTGAGTGTTTAATAACTCAGAGCCCGTGAAAAATTGGAATCAGTGGGAAGGTAGCACTTGATGAAGAACTCATAAGAAGTTATGCAGTTCCATGATGATCTTGAGATACCAAGGGGGTAATACTCGACACAAGATCAAAGTAAAGGTTGGACTGGTGTATTGATCCATAGAAGACAATTGTTTTAACTTGTCGGAGAAATGGAATCAAAGAAGAACAATCATGGTCGGAACCACGGTTGCAAGGGATCAATTCACATATACCATATGTTAGTTATCAAGGAAATAGTTATTATTACAAGAAGCTTCCATGATAGGATATACATCGCGTCCATGGGCATGAACACAAAGTTCAAGGTCGACTCCACTTCCTCAATGCATAATCTTCCATTCACCTCTCATATTTCAAGATGACATTAGTTGTTGAAAGTTTTACAGTGCAATACCAGATAAGTATGACTCGTGAAATCTTTCGGGTTCACACCGATGAGGGAAGGCGTTGGTTCAATCCCATCGGGCTTCTTCTGAACATATACCATAAGCTTCAAGAGTAAGTATCACCATTTCGAAAGCGAGCATGGATGACAAAAAGGAAAGGATACAATTTAACAAAGGCATTATGTATCGGAGAAGGACTCACAAGGTGATTAATTATGAAGGACATCATCAAATATAATAATCCAACGGTGGATATGGCGATCCACGGTGGAGCCGAGGTGAGTATCGATACCCAATCGAGAGGAAGAAAGAATGCGAATGCAACAAGTTATGGAATCATCTGAATATTTCAAAGCTTAAATGCAAAGGAATTATGATTTCCAAAACAAGGGATCGAAGCGGGCGTTACGATCAAGGATGGATCAATTGAATATACCAGAGGCACAATCGATGACAGATAGTTTGGTCGAGAACCAGCTCATGTTCAAAATGACGTCTGAGCCGGAAATATAATCCTAGGACTCAATTGATGATTGTGAACATTCACAACATATTGAATCAACGGACTCAAAATTGATGGTGACAAAGGATGCCAATATGATTACTATACTTATGGGATTAATCATAATGAAAGCAAACAAGAAATTCCAGAGCAATAGGTTGCTGAGGATTTTTGGAATATCGAATGGTATTTCAAAGACTTTTGTGTAACACAGGAACAACTGGGGGCTGAGCGGATACTCGATAAGTGCGAGAATTAACCGCAGGGGTATTCAGGTGACAAGGAAATAAAGACGGCAAGAAGCTCAAAGGATTATCGAAACAACGACGAAGTTTTTCAGGTATCTTGTAATAACAAGACCAAGCTGGGGATGAGGTAAGAATAACAACTGCAAGTAGTTATCCATAAGGGTTTACGGTGGAAGGAGAATTGCAAACGCGATGAACACCAGTTCTCGAGTTAACAGCGGAGAGTATCTTCACAGTCTTCTAGTGCAGCAGACGATCATCAGTAATAAGGGGCTCTCCGGGTGAAAGTGATAACGAGATCCTAATGTTAGATTTAGTAAAATTCATTTATCCCGAATAGAGGAGAGATCAGAGTCCCAGAGTAAAGGTCGAGGAGTAAAAGAATCCTAATACCATCCAATGGCGACGTGGGCCCTTAAGCCACACAACCATGTTAGTAAAAGTTTTTTAACGACTAGACTCGACTTCGGCCAAGGAGTATGGAAGGGGGATTCCTACAGGCAGTCGGCTCTGATACCAACTTGTGACGCCCCCGATTCAATCGTACACTAATCATGCACGCAAATTTATACGATCAAGATCAGGGAATCACGGGAAGATATCACAACACAACTCTAAAATATAAATAAGTCATACAAGCATCATAATACAAGCCAGGGGCCTCGACGGCTCGAATACAAGTGCTCGATCATAGATGAGTCAGCGGAAGCAACAATATCTGAGTACAGACATAAGTTAAACAAGTTTGCCTTAAGAACGCTAGCACAAACTGGGATACAGATCGAAAGAGGCGCAGGCCTCTGCACTGGGATCCTCCTAACTACTCTTGGTGGTCGCCGGTGACACTTGCGTAGTAGTAGGCACCTCCGGTGTAGTAGTCGCCATCGACGGTGTCGTCAGCTCACAGGCTCCATCGTCTGGTCGCAGCAACCGGGTAAAGAAAGGGTGAAAAGGGGGAACAAGGCAACCGTGAGTACTCATCCAAAGTTCTCGCAAGCAAGGAGCTACACTACATATGCATGGATATATGTGTAAAGGGCCATATCGATGGGTGAACTGAGAATGCCGTAATAAGAGGGGATAGCTAATCCTGTCAAGACTACGCTCGGGCAGCCTCCGTCTTGCAACATGTAGAAGAGAGCAGATCAAGTCCTCCAAGTAGCATCACATAGCAATAATCCTACCCGGCGGTCCCCTCCTCGTAACCCTGAGAGAGAGAGCGACCACCGGGTTGTATCTGACACTTGGAAGGGTGTGTTTTATTAAGTATCCGGTTCTAGTTGTCATAAGGTCAAGGTACAACTCCAAGTCGTCACATTATCAAGATCACGGCTATTCGAATAGATTAACTTCCCTGCAGGGGTGCACCACATAACCCAAAACACTTGATCCCATTTGGCCGGACACACTTTTCTGGGTCATGCCTGGCCGCGGAAGATCAACACGTCGCAGCCCCACCTAGGCACAACAGAGAGGTCAGCACGCCGGTCTAAACCTAAGCGCACAGGGTCCGCCCATCGCCTTAGCACACCTGCACGTTGCGTGGGCGGCCGGAAGCAGAACTAGCCCCCTTAATACAAGAGCAGGCCTACGTTCCAATCCGGCGCGCGCCGCTCAGTCGCTGACGTCACGAAGTGCTTCGGCTGATACCACGACGTCGAGTGCCCATAACTGTTCCCGCGTAGTTGGTTAGTGCGTATAGACCAAATGGCGAGACTCGGATCAAATACCAAGATCTCGTTAAGCGTGTTAAATATCCGTGAAACGCCGACCGGGGCCAGGCCCACCTCTCTCCTAGGCGGTCTCAACCTGCCTGTCGCTCCGCCACAAAGTAACAAATGGGGCCGTCGGGAACCCGAGCCCACCTCTACGGGATGGAGCCACCGTCCTTTCAGCCCCCATCTCCGAACAGTATCACGGTGTAATGTAATAGTGTAAAGTATATAGTATATGCCCGTGATCACCTCCCAAGTGATCACAGCCCAAAGAGTATAGCATGGCGGACGGACAAGAGTGTAGGGTAATCGATGGAACACTAGCATCCTATACTAAGCAGATGGGATAGCGGTAAAGATAACAACAGTAGTAGCAAGGACAAAGGCTATGCAGCAGATAGGATTAATCAGAAAGCGGTAACATGCTACACTACTCTAATGCAAGCAGTATAGAGAAGAGTAGGCGATATCCGGTGATCAAAGGGGGCTTGCCCGAAGCTCACCGAGAAGGAGGGTCGTCGCCAACACCGTGAGTCGTCTTTGGGTAGCAATGGCGATCGCCTCGGTGTCTAGCGAGAGAAGAGGGGGAAGAAACAATAAATACAATGCAAACAAATGGATGGCGATGCATGACATGACAAAGCATGATGCTAGGTGTGCCCAAACGCGGTAGTAGGTGATACCGGCGAAGGGGGGAAACATCCGGGAAAGTATTCCCGGTGTTTCGCGTTTTCGGGCAGAGGAGCCGGAGGGGGGAAGTTGCGAGTTTGATATGTTAGGCGTGTGTGACGGACGAACGGGTTGCGTATCCGGATTCGTCTCGTCATTCTGAGCAACTTTTATGTAGAAAGTATTTTCATCTGAGCTATGGTTTATTTTCTATTAATTTTAAAAGATTTAAATCATTTTCAGGATTTATTTAATTATTTTAATGCAACATTATCCGTAGCAGTGATTGCTGATGTCAAGCATGATGTCAAGATGATGTCGTGATCAATAGAGGTTGGTAGGTCAAACTGACGTGTGGGTCCCGCATGTCATACTCTATTTATTCTAATTAGGATTTAACTAATCTAATTACTGTTTAATTAATTAACAATAGTTAATTAGGTGAACTAAACATGATTAGTTAAGTTAATTAATTTATTTATTTATTTTTATTATTTTTATTATTCTTTTTTTTCTTTTTGTTTTGGGGCGTGGGCCCCATGTGTCTGTGGCCCAGAGGGGCTTAGCGGGCGCCGGGCGAAAGCAGGCGAGGCGCCTGAACGGGCGTGAGCCCGAGGGGCCGGGCGCGCTGGGGCACGCCATGCTGTGGCCAGGCGAGGCTCGGCGAGTGGAGGGAGCGGACGCTGCTGCTGGTCCGTGGAGGCGCATGAGCCGGTCGGGATCGAGGCGCAGCGGCCTGCAGGGCGGCCGAGGACGCGCGCGCGAGGGCGTCGCGAGGTTCCCGGGCGCGCGATCGGAGGGCGAAAGCGGGCGCTGCAGCCACGGCCGACGGCGGGCGAAGCCACGGCAAGCAAGTGGCGATGGCGCGCGTGTCGGGACGCAGAGGCGCGCAGAGGAGGGCGTGGTAGGCGTGACGGGGACGGCTCGGCACGGCGGCCATCCAGAGGAGGCGCGACGAGCGCGGAGGTTGGCGAGCGACCACGGCCCGCGCGGTGCAGACAGGGGAAGAGGGGAGTGGGGGACGCTCACGGCGGGGCCGTAGGGATCGTGGCAGCGGGTGTCGGGGAGGACGTCGGGGACGACGCGTCGTGGAGGAAGCCGACCGGCGAGGAGGTCCGGCGAGGTCCTCGGGCAGCTGCGCGGGCTCCGGGCGGCGTCCGTGGAGCTCCGGGCGGCGGTGAATCAAGGACGAGGTGGCGGCGTACGGCGGGTCGGGCGCGGCGTCGGAGCTCGCAAATCGGGAGAAGGGGGAGGCGAGAAGGACGGCGGTGGGGCGGCGGGGGCGTCTTAGGGCATCGTCTTGAAACAGGGCCTCGGGTGCCCCGACCCGATCCAGAATGGGAAGTGGGAGAGGTCATGGGGGGGATCGTGGGGGAAGTGGGAGCGGTAGTGGCTAGGGTTTGAGGCGGGGGGTTATCACGGGGAGAGGTGGGTCGGTGGGGTGGGCTGGCCGACTGGGCCGGCCGGTTGGCTAGCTGGGTCGGTTGGCCCGGGGGTTTGGGGGTTTCTTTTTTTCTGTTTTGTTTTCTGCTTTTTATCTATTTTCTTTTACTGTTTTAATTCAACTTAGGGCATATAAGTATTTTATAAATTTGTGTTTTCTTTGCTATAATTACCTATGTAATATTTGGCACTAACCGAACATTTTTGTTTTAATTTTTGAAAACTTTTATTGTTATCATTAATTTGGATTTTGAATTTGGGACCGGTTTTGTCCTAAAGATAGATTAGCAGCAGTAATCATGGTGACGTGGCACCATTAGCGTGGGATCACTGTAGCTTAATTATCCGGGCGTCACATGCCTCCTCTTGAGTTGGCATCTTGGCAGCCTTCTCCCTCTTTGCCTTCTCCTTCTTCTCCTGAGCTTGAACTGATTGTGGATCATCTTCATTCATGACAACCTCATTGTCCTCAAAGTCTGGATAAAGTGGAAAGTGTTCCTTATCCAACTGATATTTTCCTGTGCCCATCTTTGAGTTTATCAGTTCTTGAATCGAGGTGCATATCCACAGCTCCTCTTCCGATCTGCTGCAGTCCTCTTGATAGTTTCAATGATCGTGCTCATGACTTTAAACTTCGTGGCACATCAAACTCATGCAACATGTTGATGGCATGCCCTCTGATCATGTTATGGTCACCAGACTTGGGCAACAAGGTGTGCCTCGTAATCCAATTTATGGTTGGCAACCACCGATGAGAAAGTGAACTGATCCAAACTTGTGAGATGCTAATGCCTTGTTTGGAATTTCCTTGTACATGTGAGCCATTGAATTGTGATCCTTTTTCTTCTTGGCATAAATGTCTAGGTCATCATCATTCTCCTCTGGGGCTTTTATCAGCTTTTCCCACTCCTCAACAGTTGATCGGGTACCTTGTACCTTCGCATATCCAAACAATTCTTCCATCTGGGTAAAAATGTCTGTGGAGTAGAACTGCATGATAAGTTCATCATTCCAATTTGTGAGCTTCGCCCAACAAAATCTGCAACTCCACAACTCACAAAGCTGTCTTGCACTCCATGATAGTGCTCTTCATTTTCATTCATGTTTGTCATTGAGACCCACCTCATATCACACACAATGGGCTTCTTGTCCAACAAGATTGTCTCATAGAAGTCCTGCTGTTCCTTTGTATGGAACCTGTAATCAACAGCAGTTCTTCTCCTTGAAGCATATGGATCTTCCATTCTCCACAGTCTCAGCCCTGAATCCTTCCGCATTCTCATGTTCTCAGCCACAGGATGGGCATCATTGTGGTCTGGTATCTTGGGCTTAAGCTTCCTCAGAACTTGTCCTTCTTCATCTTCCTCATCAACCTTAGGCACTGGGGCCTTGTTCTTCTCAGCAGCTGGAATACTCCTAATATTCCTCTTTGGTGCAGACTTGGCCTTGGGGGCAGCTTTGGGTCCTTCCTTGGGCTTAGATGTTGCAGCCCCTGATCTAATAGCATCACCCATAAGCTTTGGTGCCTTTGGTGCTTTGGTCAAAGAAGCTCTTCCTCTTCCATCATGGCAGCTTGCCCAACAATTCTGGCTATGGTCTTCTTGACCCTTTCCTTCCTCTTCTTGCTCTCAGCAGCTGGCTCTTTGGGATCAGGATTTTCAGGTAGTTGAGTTGATGTTCTGGCCTTGGACATTGGTTGTCTTCCTGCAGGCCTTTTGATCTTCATGACCCTTTCCTTCTTTAGCACAACTTTCTTGGAAGTAGCCTCATCTTCCTCAGCCATGTAATCTTCATCCTCTGAATCTGAATTTCTTTTCCTCCTTTGCCTAGTAGCAGCCTTAGGCAAATTGCTAGGAGTACTTGTGCTCCCTTCATCTGAAGTTGGGGGACTAGTGCCCTCACTCAAGTCTATCTGCTCTTCTGACCTGTTCTCGGGTCACTTTGATCGGACATACCGCAAAGCTGACTCACGACCTGTGAAGAGTTATAGATGAGATAGAAAAGATGAGCATCACAAAATGCAGAGGTTTTTGCAAAAGAATGACTCAAAAGTTCAGTCTTATTTTTCCACAGAAAACATTTCGGATCCACCGATTTTCAAACTCGGTGATACCGAAGCAGCTTTTGGAACCTAAACTGATGATCTCGGTTGGACCGAGTTTCAGTTGGGTGGTACCGAGACTGCTAGGGTTTCACAGAATCCTCAAATCGGTTGCACCGATTAGTAATTCTCGGTCAGACCGAGAGTCACTAGTGCAATGGCATAAGCCAAATCGGTGAGACCGAGTTTTTCAACTTAGTGGCTCCGAGATGGTTTCGGCGGAAACCTAAACCTAAAAATTTGAATCACATCTAATCTATGAACTACTTTGGCTGGATAGAAGAGTTTCAATCGTGGCAAGATTCAATATGAAGACAATGTTCTAGGAATCAGACGTGGATAGCACAAAGATCAAGTCCATACCCTAACTTGGCGGTGGACTTGCTACGGCGGCAACGGCGGGACGAAATCCGTTGACGGCGGCGAAGACCAGCGACAGGAGGCTGCTGGCGGCGAGGAGACGATCCGGAGACCACGATGGCAGAGCGAGCTGATGCGCGGGCGAAGGGTTTTGGAGAAATTTCCAAAATTTTGCCCGTGACTATATATAGCCCGACCCTGTCGGTGTGACCGAGTGGAACAACTCGGTGGCACCGAGATGCATAACTGTGTTTAGTTACAGCAAATCGGTGAGACCAAAAAGTTCAAATCGGTTGGATCGAGATTGAAAACTCAAATCAACTTGATGATCTCGGTAGGACCGAAATGGAAGGATCGGTCAGACCGAGAATCATTAAGAGGTTTTGGAAGTTAAGTCTATGACGAATCGGGGACTCCGAGTGCTCCTCATACAGAGTGGTTCGAATCTGACTTGATCAAATTTTGTGATGTAGCATGAATAGAGTTTGAGATGAGAAAAGCATAGATAGCTAAAGAAGGTTCTTAGGCATTCTTGTCCATCCACTTGGCACAAAAAGGAGAATCCAAACAAACAAAACAACAAGTGGATGTCCTTGAATGAGTAAAATATGCACCAACATGCTCACACAATAAGATGGCAATTGAAATATGTGGCAAAGCATGCACAACCAATTCTAGCAACTATCAAACAATTGGCGATGACTAGGTCATCTATATATGAGTATATTGACTTAGGAGTCAAATGAGAACATTTGATCATAGGTCATACTCATCGTTTAAGCTCAAGTGGGGTTACCACTTTTACATAATGCATTAATGTGTTCACACCATTAGAGTTGCTTTGACTCAATTCTTAGAGTTAAGCTCCCCCTAGATGTGAGATCCCCCATTAGAGGGATGAACTAACCTTGGGTTTTGTCGATGATGACTTCATGTAGGTGTTGAAGATATAGATACTCAATGTTGATGGAGATCATTTGGAGCAATCCTTTGGAGTGAGTTGCACTTTCAACTTGCCTACATGGGTTAGTCCCACAAGGAACAAACAAGAATATCCATAGACATAGAGTGATGCACACACAAGATGATGTCCATGAAAACATTAGGTTACCTTATCCCTTGCCTTACCAACATGAGGGTTTGTGACTCCTTGAACTAGTGCAAGATGTGAAAGTTGATTGCACTTGTTCTTGCCAAAATGATATGAGTGAAGAATGTTGGCGGAGTCACCCTCAAGAACTCTCTAGTTCTTCTTCTTTGGGATCCACATCATCTTGATGGGAATCCTTGGAGTTGTAGTTGTACTTGATGAAGTAGAACTTGGCGTAGTCTTGGGGACCCACTCGAGCGAGGCTTTAGGTGCTTCTTCAAATGCATCAATCTCTTCTTGAAGCTTTTCCTTGCCTTTGTTCTTGTGGTCTTGTGGTGGAAGATCATCTTGAGCTTGTGTCCCCTTGAAGGAAGTAGGATCATACTTCTCTTGTTGAGGAACAAACTTTGTCTTGGGGTATTGATCTTCTTCCCCCTCAACTCCATTGGCGTTGAACTTTCGTTCAAAACCAACACCTTGATTCTTCCGGTGCCTTCCTTGCTTGCGTACAATTTCCTCGAATTGCTTACTCCCGGCAAGGCTCTTGTAAACACCTTTCTCTATAATTCCCTTCAATAAACTATTTTCTTGCTCAAGATTGAGCTTTTCAAAGCGTAACTTCTCATGAGCCCTCAATAGTTCTCGATGATCTTCGAAGATAGTTTCACGAGCCAACTTAAGAGTGTTTAGTTCTTTAGTTAGAAGCTCAATTTTCTCCTTATCATTGTCATTCATTTGATTAGCATGATTAATTGACGTTTCATCATAGTATTCATCACTACAGTTGTCAACAAGTAAATCATCATCACCTAGCAAGTCATCTTCATCACTATTAAAATCAACATACTCGGGATGTGTTACCTTTGGACCTTTGGCCATGAAGCATCTTCCAATTCCTTCATTTGGTGAATCAAATATGTCGTAGGAGTTGGTTGGCACAAGTGCTAGACCGGCAACACCTTCATCTTGAGTATATTCGGAGTCGGAGTGATAGCTTCTCTCGGAGTGATTGTCGGAGTCGGAGCCAGAAACCCATTCACCAACATGAGCTTGATGTCTTCGTTTTGTGTAGCTCCTTGATGACTTGTCCTTTCTTTCCTAATCCTTGCTTCTCCGTGAGGGCCTTCGTTCATAACGACCATCTCTACTCCTCCTCTCTCTCGGTGGTGATTCTTCTCTTTTGCTTCTTCTTTTTGGAGAATCTTCTCTTCTTTTGTAGGGAGCCGTACACTCATTGGAGTAGTGTCCGGGTCTCCCACAATTGTAGCAATTTCGCTCTCGACTAGAAGATCTCTTGTCATTGTAAGACCTTGACTTGGAGCTTCTTTCTTTGCTTCTACTCTTGTAGAATTTGTTGAAGTTCTTCACCATTAAGCTCAATTCTTCATTGAAGGTTGGTTTCTCACTTGATGATGTGGGGGCTTCACTTGAGGCTTTGTAAGCACCACTTGACTTGTTGTGAAGTTCCTCCTTATCCTTGAGTGACATCTCATGAGCAACAATCCTTCCAATGACTTCCGTTGGCTTGAGATCTTTGTAGTTTGGCATCATTTGGATCAATGTGCACACGGTATCATACTTTCCATCCAATGCTCTTAGGATCTTCTTGATGATGAATTTGTCGGTCATCTCTTCACTCCCTAAGCCGGCAATCTTATTTGTGATAAGAGCAAGCCTAGAGTACATTTCAGCGACACCTTCACCATCCTTCATTTTGAACTTGTCAAGATGACTTTGGAGCACATCCAACTTGGATTCCTTGACGGATTCGGTACCTTCGCACATATCAATCAAAGTATCCCAAATTTCCTTTGCATTCTCAAGACGGCTAATTTTGTTGAATTTTTCGGGGCACAATCCGTTGAAGATGATGTCACATGCTTGAGCGTTGTATTGTAGCATCTTCAATTCTTCCGCATTAGCTTCACGGTTCGGTTCTCTCCCATCGAAAAATTCACCTTGCAAGCCAATACAAATAATTGACCAAATGGCGGGTTATGTCCAAGAATATGCATTTTCATCTTATGCTTCCAACTAGCAAAATTAGTACCATCAAAGTAAGGACCTCTCTGGTGATAATTTCCTCGCTAGACGCCATACTCTCCTAGGTTGTGAAACCAAGGCTATGACCACCAAAAGCTATGGAAATCAAAGCAAATGGAGACCAAAGCTCTGATACAACTTGTAGGACCTTGAAGTATGTCTAGAGGGGGTGATTAGACAACTTGACCAATAAAAACTTAACCTTTTCCCAGTTTTATAGTTTGGCAGATTTTAGCTATTTTAGGACAAGTCAAGCAATCATCACACAATTCAAGCAAGCATGCAAAGAGTATATTGGCAGCGGAAATTAAAGCATGCAACTTGCAAGAAATTAAGGGGAAGGGTTTAGAGGATTCAAAACAATTGGAGACACGGATGTTTTTGTCGTGGTTACGATAGGTGGTGCTATCGTACCTCCACGTTGATGGAGACTTCAACCCACGAAGGGTAACGGTTGCTGAGTCCACGGAGGGCTCCACCCACGAAGGGTCCACGAAGTAGCAACCTTGTCTATCCCACCATGGCCGCCGCCCACGAAGGACTTGCCTCACTAGCGGTAGATCTTCATGAAGTAGGCGATCTCCTTGCCCTTACAAACTCCTTGGTTCAACTCCACAATCTTGTCGGAGGCTCCCAAGTGACACCTAGCCAATCTAGGAGACACCACTCTCCAAGAAGTAACAAATGGTGTGTTGATGTTGAACTCCTTGCTCTTGTGCTTCAAATGATAGTCTCCCCAACACTCAACTCTCTCTCATAGGATTTGGATCTGTGGAAAGAGGGTTTGAGTGGAAAGCAACTTGGGTAAGGCTAGAGATCAAGATTCATATGGTAGGAATGGAATATCTTGGCCTCAACACATGAGGCGGTGGTTCTCTCTCGTAAATGGTAAGTTGGAAGTGTAGGTTCGTTCTGATGGCTCTCTCCACGAATGAAGAGGAGGTGGAGGGGTATATATAGCCTCCACACAAAATCTAACCATTACACACAATTTACCAAACTCGGTGGGACCGAATAGTTAAACTCGGTCAGACCGATTTAGTAAACCTAGTGATCGTTAGTGATTTTCGGTGGGACTGACATGCATCTTGGTGAGACCGATATGGTTAGGGTTAGGGCATAACGTAATCTCGGTGAGACCGACATACAAACTCGGTGAGACCGATTTTGGTAATTAGCTAACCGGAGAGTTGGTCGTAAACTCGGTGGGACCGATTTGCTCTTTTCGGTGAGACCAAAATGTTACAAAAGGAAACAGAGAGTTTACATTGCAATCTCGATGGGACCGATCGCTCACTTCGGTTAGACCGAAACGTTACGAAGGGAAACAGAGAGATTGCAACCCCATCTCGGTGAGACCGAGATCCCTATCGGTAAGACCGATTTGCTTAGGGTTTGTGGCAGTGGCTATGACTTATGGAATCGGTGGCGCCGGATAGAAAGAATCGGTGTGACCGATTTTGGCTTTAGGTTTAGGTCATTTGTGGATGTGGGAAAGTAGTTGAGGGTTTTGGAGCATATCACTAAGCACATGAAGCAAAAGGCTCATTAAGCAACACCTCATCCCTTCTTAATAGTATTGGCTTTTCCTATAGACTCAATGTGATCTTGGTTCACTAAAATGTAAAATGAAGAGTCTTGAGCTTTTGAGCTTGAGCCAATCCTTTGTCCTTAGTATTTTGAGGGATCCACTTTCATCATCCATGCCATGCCATTCATTGAGCTTTCCTGAAACAATAGTCTTGGAATAACATTAACTCAATGAGCTATATGTTGTTATGAATTACCAAAACCACCTAGGGATAGTTGCACTTTCAGCTATCAACATAGTAGGCTTAACTACGTGAAAAAGATGACGTCACACTCAATGAACAATCATCGGTTTATGAAATGCCCGCTTCTGACGGCCCTGGCCCGCCAAAGGTTCCTCTGTTGTGCGCTGCCTGCGTTGGGTCACTGACATGCAGGCCATGCACCCAAAGAGCTCACACGTCAGTGGAAGAACGGCACGGTGTCCTAGGTCGAGTCGAGGGCGCCACTGCATGCACGCCCGGCTTAACACACCTCCGTGCCGCATTCAAACGCCTCCATGAAACCTGCCCGTGTGGAAGCCGAGTAACCCACTCTGGACACACGTCCGTTCATGACCGGGCCGGCGTTAAACGCAACGCCAGCCGAGCTCCTCCCGTCCGCCGTCTATTTAAACGAGGCCAAACGCCGGCCAAGAATCGCACACCTCCGCCGCTCCCCTATCTCCTCCACCATTTTGTCCACTCTTACAATGGCTTACGAAGAGTAGTTATTCCGCATCCAAGCCGGCTGGGTAGCCCGGATACGAGCTATGCAACTGATCCACCTCCCTCGCCCTGACGGAGCCAGTTGCCTCCCCAAGCCGGCGCGGTTCAGCAACTCGCCGCTCCAGGCCAGCTCGACGAGGAGCGGCGCACGGGCGTCGTTGCTGCCGTCCACGCCGCCGCCTCGTACCGCGTCTCCCGTTTCTGTGGCCGAGACTCCCATGCCGGCGGCCGCGCCATGCAAGTAGCGACAGAAGCCGGGTGCGCGGAGAAGCGGCAGTCGGTGGCCAGCGCCTCCGCGTCCGCCGCCATCATCGAGGAGAAGTAGAACACGGGAGGCCGCCGCCGCTTGGGTCCTATGAAGGCCACCGCAGAGGCGACACTGGCGTACACAGCAGGTGTCTTGCCGGATCCTTTTGTTGCGAGGACCTTCGTCGACCCCGCATGGGTTCCACGGAAGAGGTCAATGTTAGGATTAACTCGAGCCGGTGCCGGACATGGCGAAGTAGTGGCCGGTGATGAACTCGAACCGGTGCCGGCCACCATCATCTTCGGCACCATCCAATGATATCAGTTGGGCAGTGGGGAAGCGAGCCATCCTTTGCGCTGAAGCATATACCTCTGGGGCTCCCGGCAGTCCAGTGATCGTGCTGCCGGACATGAGGAACACAAATCGATCGGCGGGCGACCATTTAGGCCAGGTAATATATACCTGTGTCGTCCAGAACTAGCACCGCGTAGTTCATTTGAATGTAATGAAATCCGTCATGTTTGTGTGAAAATCCGGTATTTTATATGATTTCGCCGTTGTTTATATGAAATATCAGTTTGTCTACGTGTTTGCGTGAATTTCGCCCAGTTGGTTGAGTTCTTTGTCATAATGTGTGCGGCTACGGTTGGATGGCATAATTTGCGGGTCGCCGGTCAGTCTGCGGGCGGCTCGGGCGGCGTTGTGGGACAAAAAAACACAGCTCGTGCGAGCTCATCTCCAACGTGCGCGTTGGAGGATGCATGACAGCATGAGCACCCAAGCCTTTCCTCGTTCATCGGTGGCAAAGGCACCAGTGGACAAAAGGGTCGCCAATATTTTGGCTACCCCAGGCAAGATCCAAACAACCCCTCCCAACAGATTCAAATCCAAACAGCCCCTCGCTCATCGTGGAATTTTGCCATGTGTTGTTTTCATGGACTAGCAAGATGCCCGTGCATTGCACGGAACATCAAGATGCATTTTTTTACAAACTCCCGCATGCATGCAAGGGATAGTTAATGTCCTCCTTTGCTAGTACCACGAGGCAAACACCATTAATATTGCATCAATTAGTGTTAGTGGCCTTGTATATCTGCAAATTGTAATTTTGATAGTGGCCCCTTGTATATAAAAATGGAGGGAGAAATATGAGAGATAAGGTGAGGAGGAGTCGGGCATGGTGCCGTGGTGGTGACTGGTGGTCGGACTGGGCGGAGGCATGGGGATGGACGGTGCATTATGTCTAGGTTTGTATCTCTCTCTCACACACACACACGTAGGTGGGGGACGTGCACGAAGAGAAGAGGTGCACGCACGGTGCACGTACTCCCGTCTCTTTCCCAACCACACCCGTGCGGGTACACGGTGGAGCTCATTTCTGTACGAAAAAAGCAGCCCACGTGGTAATTTGGCACGTGTACTGGTTGTCCACTTGGTGGAGGGAGGATCGTCTACCACGGGTGAACAAACAAACTGTGACTAGACGCATTATGTTAAACTGAAAAAAGAGGCAAACCATGTGGGGCTTACCTTAGAGGCAAGGCTCTATACACTGGAGTACTTTTGATGTGTCCCGTCAACTCGCAGAACGAGGAGAAACTTGCTTAGTAAGCCGTCTCCCCCGCCCACGGGCGCGATGGCTCGCAGGATGAGGTGAAGCTTACTACTATCAGACGCTTCATTACGCTTCGCTTCCTCGCCCACGCACGCTGGCTCGCAAAGACGAGGATAAAATTTTACTACTCCCTACGTTTACTCGTCGTCCCTACTACGTACTTTGGTTAGTACTCCCTCTATTTACTTATACAAGGCCACTATAAAAAAAATACATTTTGCATCTATACAAGGCCACAAATAGTAATCGAGACAAAAGTTACTACTCCCTCCTTTCCAGCTTTATGGCTCAATTTCAAAATCTCTCCAACCAAGGTAGACAAAGGAGTGGTCGAATTAATTTCGTAGTTTGCACAAGTAATTATTACGCTCATTTTTCTCAAGAAGTTATGTTTACCGAGGCATTAATTAGAACGAATGCATGAATGACCACTAAATTTCCATGAACTTGTACATGCATTGGTTAGTTTCCTCTTGACGCTGCTTGCGTCGGGTGATCTAACGCACCCCGAAATCCAACATGTAATGGTACTACTACTAGTATAGTAGAATTGAGACTTATCAAACGGAAAAACGAATGTTTTTTAGATGAGCCCTATAAACCCTAGTGGGTACGCATCTCGTAAAACAGATTTTTCCAAAACTAAGTCGCTCCCTTTCATGAATTATGTAGTACACTCCTCCGTCGACGCTCCCTTTCATGAATTATGTACTTCCTGTCGCCAACATGTGGGACATATAGCAACCGGGTCAACGTGTCAAGCACCAAATAACAGTGCAGAACAGCAAGGGGGACGCACCCCACTGCATCGCCCAAGAGTAGTAATGAGCAATGAGACGTCAAATCACAATGCCACACCTTCCTGCACGGACGAAGCAACCATTATTTCACACTTCGTTCGCCATCATCTCAAACCACGTACTAGTATTGCTTCTGCCTCAAGAGGGACACGTGCATCGCCTTGGTATATCATGACACATGGGACCGCATGATGTGCCATGCTCCCCGCCGATCGCTCGGTAAAATCACCTCATTTTACTATACTTCCTCCGTGACGCTTACTACATGGCATGCACGTCGTTCTAGGTTGAGAATTTAACAGGCTATATATGTGATGAACAGTACTCTAGCCTTTTAAAAATGTATACTTTTGTATAGTAGTACTATCGATGGATTAAGAATGGAGCAAAATTGAAATTAAAAAAAGGTGGTACATATAGAGAGCGCTCATCACCAAATTATGCATATAGTACTATTAAAAAAAAGCTAGTACGTGCTTAATTGGGGTGCTAAATTCTATTTAAGAAATACTAGTAGTATGTACATCTTGAAGAGTTAAAGTAACGAGAAGAAACATAACATAGTTCTGTTGGGGGCTCAGCACAACACACCCCTCAAATTAAACTAAGCACACCTGAAATTAAACTATGCAACTAATCCGATAGACATTGCATTAGAAGTTTAGAACCACCAAGAGCAACGACACTACCACCTTACTCGGAGTCCTCGTCCACGTCCTCGACTTCGTCCTTGTCCCTCTTCCTCTTGGCCGATACTTCTTTGCTTGAACCGCACACTTGGTTGTTGCTCTTCATCCAACCCTTGTAGATATTGAAACAAAGGTAGCCATCCATTGTAGCATAGTGGATGTGGTCTATATCTAGTACATTCCGCTGCCATGCATGACGATGAAACATATAATGAGGTTTCTCCAGTTTACGGTACGAAGGATGAACCACGGCTCCTGCCAGGGTCAGCATTGAAGGCTGACGAGAGGGCACCAGCCGATTCTTCTGGAGGTCGAAGGGGTTGCCCACAACGAGGCCTATCCGACCCAGGACTTCTTCGTCGTTCTTAAAGTCTACAGTAACGAATTTCACTGTTTTGTCCTTGAGGAAGTTCTTAAAATCCTGGCACTCTACATCGGCATGGCATATGTGGTAGACCAAGCAAACGTTATGTACGCAAACCTGGATCATGGCGGCCTTCTTCCTCTCTTCGTCCTTTAGATCCTTCTCTCTCGCCCCACGACCGTGGTGTACTCAACATCTAGCCCAAATGACCCACTCATCATGTGAGTTTTCTAACATGCGCCCAAGCGAGAAAGGCATCCTTTCACCCTCGCGGAAGTACGGGTGTAGATGACGTCGAACTCATCGCCGGTGATGGTTCTAACCTTGTACTCACCGCCGATCGGGGAGATTTGGGACGCCATGGATTTGGGAGGAGGCTTAGGATTAGTGGAACTGCCATAATGTGAATTGACGGGACGACTAGGAGCGAACCGCCATAGTATTAAAGGACGTGCGGGGACGAGTAGGAGCGAACTGCCAGCGTGCGAACGGCAGGGTAGTGGCTTTCCATTCTCCCATGATACGGGCTTCCGAGAGCCCTTGGATCTGAGATCGAACGGTTGCATGGCATGATTCTAGACCTATGGGTGAATATCCTATCCTGGAGGGTTATTCTGCAAATTTTCAGCAACTTAGCATGCGACTGTTTGATCTCAGATCCAAGGGCTGCCAGAGTCTGTGATCATGGTTATGCGCTTACCACGACTGTCAGACGCCAAGGCTTTCGCGCCTCTTTGGAGATTTAACACGGTGCGTTAGGCTATCTGATGTTGGCATGTCATACATAGTCATCACTTTGTCACTCATACTACAACAAGGTTGGCTATAAGGTTGGCTATAAGTGTATTTTTTGCTCCTCTCTATCTCTTTCTTCGTACTCCCTTCGTCCCATAATATAAGAACGTTTTTGACACTAGTGTAGTGTCAAAAACGTTCTTATATAATGGGACACAGGGAGTACTAGTATTTATTGCATTTGCCAAGGAGTGACCTCTTTCAATGAAATGGTGTTGCTAAGTTTGCTTCATTTAATTAGCTATAGACTCAAAATTGTCTTTTCACCTAGGTACACGCGCTTAGCACCGCTTTCTTCCTTGGGTCACCAAACTAGTCTCTATCTTCTTGATTAACTTGCCACATCGTGACTTTATGCCTATGTGGCAAGCTTAAGCACCTGTGAGAGAAGTAAGTACAATAGTGCGCTTTACATGGCATTTTGCATATGTGGAGGAAAGAGAGGCAAGGAAAAAGTGGAGAAGTGGGCTCTCATGCAAGAGCCACCTCTACTACTACATGGTGGAGCATTGGGAGAGGCACCAGATGGAGGTGGTCAGAATCGGGAGACTCACGCCGGTCGTGGCCGCAGCTTAAAAAATGATAATGGCAAGTCAAATCACGGGGCCCCACCTGTCCGGCAGAACTTCATGTAAATCACACAGCCCTACGCTTGCAGAGCCTACTCCCTCGCTCTTCTCGCGTCTCGCTGAACCGACTAGGGCGGAACTGCCCGCCTTCCACGCAGAAAAGCCCGCCCTCGACTTTTAAATACAACTACTCCCTCCGTCTAGGTGAGTAAGTCATCTTCTGAAAACCAAATAATCCCAAAATACTAAGGCGCGGTGCATTAACTTCTACCTCGTTTCTTGTTTCTTCACATATCAACCAATAAGAATCCAATGATATAATTTTTGTGACATAGTAACTCATATTTAGTTAGTCAAATGGATAACCTAGAACTACGTGCAGGCCCTATAAACCGAGACGCCCACAAATAAAAAACAGAGACGGAGAGGGTAGTTCAGCACGTATCTTTTAGATCAATATAGTCGGGATTCACCAAGGAGCAAAACCAAGTGGTAGGCTGCTCCTGCCGTGTTGGCGTAGCAACTCAAGCAGTGGTCAGTCCGCACACAAAATGGCGACACACTTAACAGGACCCCTTTGGCAGACATGTGGCTCATCCACCGTCTTGTTCCACGTGCGATGCACCAAATCACAGTTCGGAGCAGCGGTTGGAATTGGAGGCACCCCACCTTTCCCGCATTAAGCTGGACGGACGAAGCAACCATCATTTCACTCTAGCGTGCAAGAGCATAAAGAAAAGAGAAAACAATGATGCGTGCGGCAGCTACCTAGGGCAACCTAGGGTAGGGGTCTCCACTACAGATCCTTTTTTTGAAAGCGCCTCCACTACAAATCGGCTTCTCCCTCGTCCTCTCGAAGAAAACTGATGATGAGTGCGGCGGTAGGGTTTGTAGGAGTACTACGATTGGGCGGGCCACGTCGTAAACGGGTTCGAGTCGACGCCTTAAATATGTGTGGGCCGCTTGGTTTTACGGAACGAGGCAGCATTTTGGGTTCGGGGACCAAAGTGGAGATATAGCACGTACAAAAATTATGGACGAGGTTCGATCGAAAGGCAATGATGCATGGGCCCTGCATTTTGATATTCCCGGGGCCGCGTGAAATTTGCTACTCTACTCAAAACTAGTAAGGTACACATGTGTTGAACGCATGAGATTTCGAAACCAAATTATGAATAAATACACACTATAGCATGTAAAGCTTTGAGTCATGTATGCATGATGTAGATGTTCGTTTAGTTCTTATAGTTCATCTCATTCAAAATCAATTAGTTTTATAAAATGTTAAGATTCATGGGGTTGTGCATTGTAAATCATAAAGTAAAAAACAAATAATGGCAATTCATTTAGAAAAAATAATCAATTATGATACAAAAGATTCTAGAACAAAGGAGAAGTGCTTGTGTTATCAGGTTTGTGCATTATGCTTAAGTTCAACCATGGAGTCTTCTAAATTGTACATGTGGCAGATCTGGTGGAATGTTGATGATATCCAACGGCCAAGAGTGCTCGGATTTGCCCATCTCTCGCACCTTTGTCGGGTTAGCTTCATCCAAAGGACCATCTTTCAAAGTTATTGGCACACTATATAGTTCTTGTGCCATAGTTGCATGTTTTGGAAAAAAGCTACTAGTGGGTTGTACTATCTATTTAGGAATAGAAAATGTATACATGGAAGTTGTAGGGAAAGAGATGACATGGAGGATCTCAATTCCTATGAGTAGGGATTGGAAAAGAGATGTCATTTGGTTCACATCATAGGAACTTTTCTATTGAATCTAGAGATGACATGTATCTCAAGTCCTATGAGGAGGGATTAGTAAAGAGATGTAATTTGGTTCATATCATAGGAACTTTTCTATTGAATATACACTAATGTTTATTTTCCTTTGAAATTAAGGGAGTATAGGAATCCATTCATATGAACCAAGTGGCTCTAAAGCTATAGAAATGATATCATGTTTATTTCCTTTAAAATGTAGACTATATGAATCTATTCCTATGAACCAATTGGCTCTAAAGGGAAAAAATCCTATAAAAATCATATCATATAGAGTTCCTATTATATTCCTCGACACTAAAGGATGGTTGAAATTGCTGCGGGTGATACGATGGTCTTTCTTTGTAGACTCCTCACCCATCTTTATAGTTACCTCTCGAAGATGAATGAAATGATATATACAGGTATTCTACATGTGCAATTTGGTACACGAAAACTTCGGTAAAAGTTTGCGAGGTTCTAATTTTCAATAAAGCTATATGCACCGTGCATTTGAACGGAGGGAGCATACGGCAGTTGCTAACACTCACGTGGAAGATTTGTGTGTAGGAGGAGTGGTTGTTCTGTTAAATGACATGGCAAAACTGACACTGTCGGATGCCGATCTAACAGTTCTTACGGCGTTCGTCAGGAAAAGGCTTGTGGCGAACGTTTGTCGGATAATGATTTACGGACACATGCATTGCATTGATACGTGCCCCCCTCTCTCTCACGCACACGCACCCTCACGAGTCACGACTCTCCCGAGTCCTCTCGCAGACTCGCACGTGACACACATCGTTTATCCTGCAGTAGACGCTATGCACATATGTGCTCTTCACACCCTACCCTCGTAACTTCTAAAAACAAAAGACGGCGCACATTTTATTTTAGCTCACACGTCACACGCTTATATTATTACTCTTGCGGCGAACGTTCTTTGAGCATAGTATATATTGTACTCTCACGAAGAGAAGCGGTGCACGAACGCACTAGTTCTCTCACACCCACTCGTGGGTACACGTAGGAGCACATTTTTTTGAAGCCGGTACAACAAAATCACTCCACTATATATAAAAGCAGGAGCCTTAGAGCTTGCTTTACTAGGGTTCCTCTCGTTCACTCTATCATGCTCTCCAGATCTAAGCAAGACATAGGTGGCCACACTCTCTCTCTCACTCACGGCTGGTCACAAATCCGCCGGACAACCTCGACCGGGCAGGGGTGTAGGTGCATCGTTCACGCTGTCGTGGCGGCAAGGAGGAGACCAACAACTGCCCACATTCCGATCGGGCGGCCGTGTCGTTCTCTTCGAGAGAGCCCGGCTCGGAGGGCCTCCGACCCTTCTTCCTCCCTCGCGGTATTGTGGCAAAGATGCGGCCTCCGGTGTCGTCTTTGCCACATGCCGACGACCCTCAGTATATATTCCTTTGAAACCTGCCTTGCTCATCGCCCTAGCTCTTCCCCTTCGTGTGGATCCTTTTCTACTTCCGTCCGCTGTTCCAAAGCCACCTAGACTTCTACTATTATTAGAAGTAAAGCTAGTTCATACAATCAACTCAAAGCGTTGGTTCAAACAGGAAGAAAGTGGAAAGTCTGTAGCATGAATCTAGGACTTGGTTCTAAGAGGAAACGGGTAAAGTAGTAATATCTCCACCGCTTAAATAACCGTATTTCAGATTTGCGCAAACAGGGATGTTCCGCCTCCATATCGCTTCGGGATGTCTGCTCTCGTGATCGTTTCTATCAAGCAATCAAAAGCACACACCTCGGTTTTAGTACAACTACAAGAAATGAGATGGCTATCCCTCGCTGCCGCCGTCTAACCTCCCGCCTTCAAGGTATCCCTACATTGGTAGTAACTAAGGTAGAATGACCAACGCAATCTAAATGAAGCTGATCCGTCGTTTTACTTCCCTGATTGCAAAGGTGGGACGAGCAAAACAATCGCATCCTAGTCCAAAATGCACTTTCTACCAGTTCATCCATGGACCAAGGACTAGCAGCACGGTTGCACGGGCGGTTTTTGGACACGTCTTGCGGACAAGAGGCATTGTGGTCTGCTTATTTCTGCAAATAGCGGTGCTTAAATTTAGTGGAATGCACAAGAATTTCACCTGGTCAGTACACTGCATGGTTCAGTTCAGCATTCCAGCTGAGACCACAATTATAATTGGTTATTCCGGAATGAGAGAACCTAAACCTGGATGGTGGCAACAAGAAAAAATGTTTGGAATTTATTACATTGTGGCCTCAATTAACTGCATGAACCACTGTAACAAGATACATAGTTGCTTATATGATTCACGGGCACACAAAAGTAGCAGCAGTTCCCATAGATGGATTCAAACAGAGTACTAGCCCCGGAGGGGTCGATAATGTGCAAGGTTCGGATAATTAGACAGAATCCAAACTACTATTAAACACTAGTCAGGCAACTATTTCATGCCTCGATCTAATTTGGTCCGGACACAAGACGGACCTTGCCATGAACATCATCGAGGACGCCCCGCAAAATTTCAATCCTATGAACCTTCATGAAGACAACCTTGTGGCCTTGCCACTGATAAACTTGTTTGTGGAGGCATGCCATGTCCTCTTCCTGTAAGCTTGACAAGAACAGTATGCCACACAAACGAAGAGTAGCTTTGAACTACTTGTGCTTCAGTACACCCTGGACAACACGCCTGACAACAGTGAGGCTGGAATACACCTCTTCATTGGTATAACCGCAAATGGCTTCCAGGATCCAACAGCCTAAGAACTCTGTTTTCCTAGTGCGTATATTCAGGTCGTCCGCCTCATAGCGAGTGACATGCACAACCACACAATCGTTGTCTGCATCAGGGCTCTAATTGAAACAGAAAAAAAATCTGAATTACTTTTTAGTATAAGAAACACAAGTTATTTAAACCACTATGTATAGCATGGCATCGAAGCTAATAAAATTTTGCATTATTAATC
The DNA here is from genome assembly GCA_021605145.1 of Aegilops bicornis. Lineage (NCBI taxonomy): Eukaryota > Viridiplantae > Streptophyta > Magnoliopsida > Poales > Poaceae > Aegilops > Aegilops bicornis. Next base: position 174,395,999 of record CM038674.1, read on the forward strand.
ACCACATACTTCCTTTTCTAAAAAAATCACCACATACTTAGATGAAAAACCACAATCGAGATCGGCAAAGAAGGAAATCACCTTGGGCAGCTCAATGGGGACACATCCTCGAAGGGGGAAAACTTCTCTGCAGTGCCACGGGGCTGTAACCTCAAACGGGCGTTGACCATCTCAAGAGTGGCCGTGAGCGATCTGGGGTCGCCTCGGTGGTTGCCTCCATCTTCTTGGAGCTCTCTGTCTCGTGGGGATCAGCCTCCCCCGTCTGCTCCAATATCGGCAGATCTCTGCCTGGTTCTCCTTGGTCCATCATGAAACTAACGAATACTAGGAGACCACTGAAAGGAAAACAAAATCGCAATGACAATGAAACAAAAAAGAGAGTGAGGATCAGTTACTGCTTTGCAAAAGTTCTTTTTTTTCTCTGAAAGAAAATATACCAACATCACAGATCCGCTTACCTTCCCTTCGTTGGGAGAGAAGAACGCGATGGCGAGATCACGAGTGTTGCCTTTCTTGAAGACGGTGAGGGAGAAGGGGATTCAACGAAGAGTGAAATGATGGTTGCTTCGTCCGTCAAACTTAGACTGCAGGGAGGTGGGGTTTTGTGATATGACAGCTCGTTACTGCCGCGCTACGATCCGGGTGACTCTCCGCCTGCATACTGCCTTCTAATTTGGTGGATGGCATTTGGGCCCGCGTGCTGCATGGCCCGCATGTCGGTGAAAAAAAGTATAACGACATTCAGTAGAGGGAGACGTTTCAATGACCTAGGAGGAGCCAGAAGTGGTAGAGTGTCTCCATTGTACTAGTAGTAATTGTTTTTCTGGGTAGCTGTAGAGTGTCCACTATACCAGTAGTAATTGTTTCTCTAGGCGCTACCCACACCCAGCACACCGCCCCCCCCCTCCCCCCAAAAAAATCCAGGGTGCTCTTCTTCCTCCTCGCTCCCACCCACCTCACGCCACCGCTCCACTGCATACCCCAAATTCCTCACCTCACTCCTATAGAAAACCCCAGCTCCCCTTCTTCCTCACTCCTACAGAAAACCCCCAGCTCCCCTTCTTCTTCGCTCGCACTACAACTAGGCTCGTCATTCGTTACTCTGCTCAAATCCGTGATCGCGATGTGATGCCCTCGAGGAAAATGGAGTCGGCTGACCCCAGCGCCAAGAAGATGAGGTTTCGCCAATGGCGATGCTCTGTAGATCCCTGCACCCCAGCAGCTGGGAGAAGAGGCGACCCCGCCCCCACCGGATCCCAGGAACCCGTAGGATCTCAGGTGGACCGCATCAGCGATCTCCCAGACGCCATCCTTGGGGAGATCATCTCACTTCTCCCCACCAAGGATTGCTGCCGCACCCAAGTCCTCTCAATTCGGTGGCGCCCTCTATGGCGCGCCGTGCCCCTTAATCTCGACTGTCGCCTATCTCTCTTTAATGATTTTGAAATCCCCAGAGCCATCATCTCCTCCCGCCAGGCTCCGCTCAAAGCCTCTGCATCCCGTCATGCTACCCGAGCAAGCATACCATGCCCTGCACGGTGGACGCCTTTGGCTGAAATCCCACAATTCACGTAACTACAGCTGCTTGAGTTCTACTATTCCCCGAAATCACATACCACATACCGAACGCCATGAACTTGTGCCCTCAAGACCGATGTCCATCTCGCGGTTTTCCTCCTCTCTCCACACCGCCACCTTTTGCGCTTGTGCTACCTACTGCATAACTGGTACTAAACCTTCGACTCCCATTTCTCAAGAAACTTTCACTTGTGCGGTTCGTATATCGGAGGCTTCATTGCACAGATCATCCACTCCAGCTTGCCCTCGCTACCGAGTGCTTGGTGCTTGTTTTCACAGTTAGAATCGGTTGTCTCCGAATAAAGTCGCCTAACCTTGTAAGAATTGGAATTTCTTTTGACGGAAGGCAGCTCATCATCCAAGATGCCCCTTCACTTCAAAGGTTGATCCTTGATTCTAGTTATTCACCTTTGCAAATAACCGTCCTCCATGCGCCTAAACTGGAGACCTTGGGTGTAATACATGACCTCTGTGCTCATTTCAATATGGTGTTTGGCTCCACGGTTCTTCAGGTACTTTATATTATCATCTACACTTGTAACCATAAGCTGCATTTTAAATTTCTGCGCATAATTTATATATCATCTTGGAGTACACATTTTGTACTAATATTATGTTCTATGCTCAATGAAGAGTTTCTCCATGGATGGCCTATCAATGGTGCTGGATTCTCACAAGATCTTATATATCCAAATGAATAGTTTTGATCTGAACAAGATTATTGGCTTGCTGCAATGCTTTCCATGTCTGGAGAAGTTGTATATAAAGGTGATAATTTCACGCACATTGGAAGCCCGCATATAGTGTACTAGAATTAACCGTTCAGCTGTTTCTCTTTCGACACTCTTCGTTTAGACCTTCACTGTTTTCAATCTTCATGTCTATTTAGGCAACAAGATGGGGTAAGAAAGTTATAACCAATCGGTGGATTCGTAAGCATCGGGATTTTCTCACTTCTCATGAGATTTGATTGAAGACAATAACGCTAGAACGATATGTAGCCAACCATGCAAACACAAGATTTGTCACATTCTTCCTGCTGAATGCGAGGTTACTATTTTCCATCGTGCTTAAGTTTATCAAAGAACATGGTTTTGACGGATGGGTATGTCAAGAGCAAAAAAGGAGTTTCGTGGGCAAAAGAGCTTACGAACGTCTGGGCTTCTATTTACAACATATTGTGGTCATAATCCAAGAAATTTTACGACCCAGATGTTCATTCTATGGACCTGACCGATCCATTTATTTGTATTTGCCGAAAACAATGCCGGAGTTAGATGTTGTTGCCCTTTTCAATCTGGGTTTTTGTAAACCCGATGAACAATCAACCCTTGTGCTTTGTACAGTTTGTAAGCTGGAGTTAGATGTTCCCGCCCTTTTCAACTCGGGGTATCGTCATATTTTCTTTGAAACAAGGCAAATGGCTTGCCATTCATTTAATTTAGAGTGAAATATTGTAACAAATCACAACCAAGGGAAATAACATCACTCACGCCGGCTGCTTGAGCTCACTGTGCATTACAGAAGCCAAGTGATTAGCCCCCACCAGCACCCACAAACTTATTTTGAACTAGCACATCAAATGGGCTGTAAATTTTCATAGGAAAGGCTGCATGAGTGTGACAGATTTGGATTCTGACATTTGGGACCCGCGAGGAAATAGCCTATCCAAGGTGGTGTCGACTTACTAGCAAGTCAACAAACGATTACGCCTACCGATGTTGGATTGACATCCAACATCCGTCGTGTATCTTCTATCTCTTGTCTTCTTCTTCCTCCAACCGCCCAAACCAAACCACCTCGGCTCCGCTTTGCTCCCGCCTCCCATGGTTGGTCTGCGCCTCCGCCGCCCTACCGTGACGCATTCTCCAACGCTGGCTAGTCCCTCCTCTATTCCCCCACATGTCCTGTTATTCTCCCACGACGTCAGCCCCAACACACACCTGCGTTCAACCAACCAACCTCGTACTCTCCGCCTGCCGATCGACCGGCGCATCTTCAACGGCTCCTGTTTGTTCCGTCCAAGGCATCGCTGTCGTCCTCCGCCTTGCGGCCTTGGTTCGCTCGCCGTGTGCGGTGCGCCGCCCTCTTGCGTTGTCAACGTCGTCAACAACCGAGAGGAACAAGGAGATGACTGTACGTGGAGAGGATGACAGTAGGGACCCACCAGCGTCATGGCAGTACGCAAGCAAGTGCCTCTATAGTACAAGCCCAAAATTATGGGTCCTCCTACTGGTTGGACATCTGGAGCTCACGCCATTGTCAACATAGTCAATAAACGAGAGAACTACACTACGAAGCGGTGACACCAGTGGACCCAAAGAAGTCGCGGTTTTTTTAGGAACAAGCAGCTGTTATTTATACTAGTTTTAGCGACGGATCGAGGTAACAACGGGGCTGTCTTGGGTATGGCCCCGTCTAGCCAGGGTTTTATTTATGTTTACCACATCATGAGCCCAGTTGTGTTTTTTCTTGCTGAAAATGGCTAGCCCAGTTCTATTTTTTTAAAAAGAAATACCCAAACAAGGCCTACTTGCTTTATTGTTCTCATTGGTCGCAAATCTTTCTAGACGTTGATAGTTTCATTCGGTTTGCCCAGATATGGTCTGTACTTTTTTAAATCTCATCAAACCGTGTATTAGTTTAATATTTTTTTCATTACAAGATCTTAAATTCCATTGATTTTTATGCGTGGACAATTATTTGGATTTTATATTTATATAAATTATTTTTCAAAATAGTTTGAATGTGAATCGATATTTCTGGATTAAAAACAGTTGACCGCATCGAAATATGCAAAATTTCGTATGCTTTTTAACCGTGGCCACAATATGGGGTGTAATGCTAACAAAAAGAAGATGGGCTCCAGAAAAAACCTTAAGAATTAGCAAATGGGTTGTACATTATTAGAAATAATGGCAGATGGGTTGTATGCTATTTTCCACAGATTTGAGGCTGACTTGTGCGCCTACTACAGGTTGACGCGTATGCTTTCATAAAAAAAGGTTGACGCACACGCAACGCCCTGTCAACTTAGTCAACACACGAGAGCAGTGACTGTTGGATGTCCATCCAATGGCTGTCGTGCTTCTTCAATCTCTGCTCTTCATGCTCTAGCTGCTCAAACAAGCACCGGCGGGACTGCCTGCTCCCTCCTCCGCTGATCGGCTATCTTTGCCAGCCAAGAGCCTCACGGCCCCATCGTACTCCCATCGCTGGCCTAGCCATCCCTCTACTCACCCACACATGTTGTTATTCTCCGTGACGGCAGACGAACCAAGAAACCCTCGTACTCCTCCGCGGGAAACAATCACGAGTATTCCCTGGCTCCGTGTCGTTCCCTTCCTAGGCCTCGCCGTCGTCCATCGCCCTGGTGCTCTCGGCGCGGCCTGGTCAACGTGGTCAATGAACGACATCCATAGGAAGTGGACTGTACGTGGAGAGGCTGACAGTTGGGTCCACGACCGCATGCAAGGAAAAGCCTCCTTATTACGCGCAAAATAATGATTCCTCCACCTGACAGCTAGGACCCATAGGAAGGGCCTCTGTATTTCGCGAAAAAAATGTTCCCCCCATTGACAGGTCGGACCCACCAGCTATATCTTCGCACGCAAGGAAGTGCCTCCTTATTACGCCCAAAAAAATGAATACCCCCTGCTAGCTGGGACCCACCATATTGTTGGGCTGACTTGTGGGCCTACTAAGTTGACAGGGACGGAGGGCTTTGTCAACTTAGTCAATACTCCAAAGGATCGTATGATGTCCATCCAACGGCCATAGTGCTTCTTCAACCTCTGGTCTTCTTGCTCCGGCCGCCCAAAGAAGCACCGGTCGTGCCGCTTTGCTCCTCGCCTCCCGTGGCGGCTGTGCTACCGCCTCCTGTCTCCCATGGCCGGGCTCCGCGTCGTCCCCTTCCTAGGCCTCGCCGTCGTCCACCACTGTGGTGCTCTCGGCGTGGCGTGGTCAATGTGGTCAACGACCGACTTCCATCGGAAGAGTACTGTACGTGGAGAGGCTGATAGCTGGGTCCACAGCAGCTGCAAGTAAGTGCCTCCTTATTACGCGGAAAATAATTATTCCTCCACCTGATAGCGGGGACCCACCGGACGGGCCAACAGTATTTTGCGAAAAAAATAGTTCCCCTGACTGCTGGGACCCACCGGACGGGCCACCGTATTTCGCAAAAAAAACGCTCTCCCCATTTGTCACCGGACCCACCGGAAGTGCCTCCTTATTACGCACAAAAATGAATACTCCCCGGCTAGCTGGGACCCACCTTGGTGGAGGCTGTCTTAATGGGCCTACTAAGTTGATGGGGACGAAGGGCTTTCTCAACTTAGTCAATATGAACGATTCTAGCTCCAGTGACCGTACGATGTTCATCCAACGGCCGTAGTGCTTCTTTCAGCCTCTGGTCTTCTTGCTCCAGCCGTCTAAAGCAGCGCCGGTCGTGCCGCAAGCTCCTGCCTCCCGTGGTCGGTTGTGCTGCCGCGGAGGCCTCACCGCCCCCTACTATTCCCACCGCTGGCCAGGCCCTGCGGCGACGGGCAGCTCTCACACCGCAGAACCGGTGAACCTCAGATTCTCTCCGCTGGGCTTCCACTGCTGCGTCTTCCTCGGCTCGCGTCGTCCCTTCCTAGGCCTCGTCGTGCCGCCCACCGCCGTGGTGCTCTCCGCGGCGTGGTCAATATGGTCAAGGAACGACTTCCATCGGAAGAGTCTTGTACATGGAGAGGCCGACAAATAGGTCCACGGCCATGACCAGTTTTTTCGTGATTTGCCAAGTAAGTCGCTTTGTCATGCCTGTTGGGCTGCAAATCTTTCAAGACGAGGAGAGCTTTCATTCGGTGGCCGAGAAAATGGCCCATCAGTAATGAGAAATGGGTTGTACATTTTTAAAACACATCAAACCGGCAATTAGTTTCAAATATATTTTTTTCATTTCAAGATTTTAAATTACATTAATTTTTATGCGTGGAGAGTTTGTTGGATTTTATATTGATATACATTTATTTTTAAAATTAGTTTTAACTGTGGCCACAATATGGGTTGTAATGCTAACAAAAAGAATATGGGATCCAAAAAAACCTTAAGAATTAGCAAGTGGGCTGTAAATTATTAGAAATAATGGCAGATGGGTTGTATGTTGTTTTCCACAGATTTGAGGCTTTCCTAAAAAGGTTGACGCCAAGCAAAGGACGGTTGGATGTCCATCCAACGGCCGTCGTCTTCTTCAATCTCTCTCTTCTTCCCGCTCAAATTACCAAACAAGCGCCGGCTGGACTGCTCGCCTTCCTCCTCCTCAAGCCGGGCTATGCCGCCACAAGCAGCCTCACCGCCCCACCGCATTCCCATCGCTGGCCTAGCCATCCCTCTACTCACCCACACTGCCGTTATTCTCCCATGACGGCAGACGAACTAGTAAACCCTCGTGATCGTACTCCCCTCCGTGTGGGAAACAATCGCCGAAGTCTTCCTCGCCTCCATGTCGTCCCCTTCTTAGGCCTCGCCGTCAGTCCACCGCCGTGGTGCTCTCGGCGCTGGCGTGGTCAATGTGGTCAACGACCGACTTCCATCGAAGAAAGTCTTGCGTGGAGAGGTCGACAATTTGGGTCCACGGCCGCGGCAAGGAAGTGCCTCCTTATTACGCGCAAAATAATTATTCCTCCACCTGACAGTGGGGACCCATCGTACGGGCCACCGTATTTCGTGAAAAAAATGTTTCCCCCCTGACTGCTGGGACCCACTAGCTACACCTTCGCATGCAAGGAAGTGCGTCCGGGCAAAAAAAACGATTCGCCCCCCTGACTGCTGGGACCCACCAGCTACATCTTTGCACGCAAGGAAGTGCGTCCGGAAAAAAAACGATTCGCCCCCCTGACTGCTGGGACCCACCAGCTACATCTTCGCAGGCAAGGAAGTGCTCGGCGGGACCCACCTGGTCGAAGCGTACGTAGTGTTGTCATTCTGGTCGCGAACATGTACGTACATATATACTGGTGGATGTAGAGGCGTGCATGTGTCGTAGTAGAGGCGCGCACGTAGCATGTACATGTACGTACAGCGGCCAGGGTGCAAAAAATAAAATACGGCCACGTATGTGTACATATGGGCGGGGTCTCGAACGCCTACTCGCGCATACGTACGGCGAGGGCTCGTGTACATGGCTGGGTCGGAACGGAGAAATATTGTCGTGTCGTGTTCATGGGGAGGCAACGGAATGCGTCGTGTTCATGGGGAGGCAACGGAATGCGTCGTGTCCATCGGGAGGCAACGAAACGCGTGGGAGCTAACCGGCTGGGTCGGAACGGAATGCATGGTCGTGTTCATCGGGAGGGCTTGGACGGAACAGGCGATGGAAACGAGGCCTGGCGTATGCAGAACGGAGGAAACGGACCTCCCACGTTCGAACAGGTCCCGTTGATCGGGAGGGTGTGGCGTACCGCAAAACGGAGGAAACGGACCTCCTACGGTCGAAACGGGGTCCTATTGATCGGGAGGTGTGGCGCATCAAGAAACGGAGGAAACGGACCTCCTACGGTCGAAACGGGGGTCATGTTGATCGGGAGGGGTGTGGCGTACCGCAAAATGGACGAAACGGACCTCCTATGGTCGAAACGGGGGTCCTGTTCATCGGGAGGGGTGTGGCGTACCGCAAAACGGGACTCCACGGGATACTGTTCATCTCCACCGTCGACCTCCTCCAGCCTCCACGGGCTCCTGTTCATCCAACCTCCAGCGCGCGCGACTCCACCGGCTATTGCTCAACCTCCCCGCCTCGGGCACCCCTCCACCGTCTAGTGTTCATCCAGCCCTCCTCTCCACGGGTCATGTTCAACCACCCCTCCACCGCTTCATCGCTCATCCAAATTTCTCCACACCACGGGTCCTGTTCATCCAGAGGCAACGCCACCGCCATCGCTCATCCACTTCGCAACGCCATCGCTCATCCAATCGATCGGCTTGATTAGCAAAGAATAAGAATCGCCCATCGGGTTCGCCATTAACAGCCATCGATTGATCGCCGGGTTCAAGAACGCCGTAGCTGCAGGTAATCGCCGTTCGTTAGAGCTAACGCCGCATTGCACGCCAGCGTCGCAGTATGAGAGAAAGCGCATCGCTCGAGCCCCCGACCTCCCACCGTAATCGAAACTCCCCAAATTTTCCTCCCCCTCGCTTCTACCACGGTTTTTTCCGTCATGGACGGCCCAAAGAATGTCATGCAGCTGTGTCTCCAGCCCGCCCAGGATGAAAAGCCCATTTTCTGTCATGTTTTTTTGTCATAGAAGTAGAAGCCCAGCACATCTATGATGATACCGGGTTTTGTCACAATTATCGTCATAGAAGTGTCATATGTATGACAGGAAAAAAATTCGTTCGGACCAAAATGTCACGGATGTGTCTATTTTTTGTAGTGTACAAGAATAAGGTTGTGTAGTAGACATCAGCTGGCATCGGCACCGTACCAAGCGCTGGTGGAGGGCAAGGTGGAGAGCGGGAAGACCACGGGTGGCCTTCGTTCCGAAGGTAAATTAGACACCGGGTCCGGAGAAATCGACGTTTATTTGCCCGAAGACAAAGGCGAAGGAGAAGCAAGCATCCCTTCTCCATATAGGACGAAAAGGGTCGCCTCCGAAGGTTGGGAGGAACTGGCTCCCAAGAGGGGCAAGATGCCATCGTCGGGCGGCTCGGGATTGGAAGGCGACGCCGTTGCATAGCTCCGCCGTGAGGACAAGCCTTCGACCAAATCGTAAGTGAATCCAGGGTGCTTTAATCACATCCCGTTCCTTTCCTGTTGCCGAAGTGATAAGTAATATACATGTGTATCTTCTCAGTTCGGCGCAGAGTTTTCCTCAGCAATCCTCTTCCTCGAGAGATCTTCTCCCAGAGATGATGGAAAGCGAGACGCCTCCCCCGGCCTCCTCGCCCAATAAGGTGGACGACTCCGAACGGTCGTCCCGGTGGGTTTTTCTTGATCAACAAGCGGCACGAGGGATGAAGAGGGCATCGCCGGAAGGTGGTCCCCCGATCTCCCGGGGTTCGGGGGGCAACAATGAAGGCCCCGGACTATCCGTTTTTCAGCCGGCGATGATTCTGGACACGAGTGAACGGATTCCTTCAAAGGAAGGCCGTGCTCCTATGGTGGCTTCCGGAGACCTAGCGGCGCCGGATATGTTGAAGGATATGCTGCGACAAGAATCTGTCACGGAGGAACAACGTACCTTGATGGGTATGGTGGTTGAGAAGATTCTGTCCGCGAAGAGCGGATTTAATGAAGCCTTCATGAGCCTGCTAAGAGGCTTCGAGGTTTGTGATGTGATGCTTTCAACTGTATTTTATTTGCAAAATGCACCTGTGTATAGGTAGTAGCCCCTGAGACTCGGGTTGGCTTCCCATGGGAGACGATCCGAGGATCAAGAAGAAATGCTCAGGGAATAATCTGGGTAATTGGAACACTGGCTGTTTCTCCCCTGACGACTGCCCGGACTACGGATATTGCCGAGCTGCAGCAGAAGCTTGATGTGGCAGGGGATGACATTGCGTTAATCAATAGGCATCTTGACGAGTCGCCAGGTATGTATTCGGAGCAGTCATTACACATACGTGTTTGTAATATAAGCGTGATGCTGAAAATTGTATACTGGGATATGCATGGCTGCACATGGTGCCGCTGCCGTTGAGATTCGTCAGGCAGAGCTAGCCCGGGCCAAGGAGCAGGCTGATAACCCACAAGTATAGGGGATCGCAACAGTTTTCAAGGGTAGAGTATTCAACCCAAATTTATTGATTCAACGCAAGGGGAGCCAAAGAATATTCTCAAGTATTAGCAGTTGAGTTGTCAATTCAACCACACCTGGATAACTTAGTATCTGCAGCAAAGTATTTAGTAGCAAAGTAGTATGGAAGTAACGGTAACGATAGCAAAAGTAATATTTTTGGGTTTTGTAGTGATTGTAACAGTAGCAACGGGAAAGTAAATAAGCGAAGAACAATATGTGAAAAGCTCGTAGGCATTGGATCGGTGAAGGAGAATTATGCCGCATGCGGTTCATCATGTAACAGTCATAACATAGGGTGACCTAGAACAAGCTCCAATTCATCAATTTAATGTAGGCATGTATTCCGAATATAGTCATACGTGCTTATGGAAAAGAACTTGCATGACATCTTTTGTCCTACCCTCCCGTGGCAGCGGGGTCCTAGCGGAAACTAACGGATATTAAGGCCTCCTTTTAATAGAGTACCGGACCAAAGCATTAATGCATAGTGAATACATGAACTCCCCAAACTATGGTTATCACCGGGAGTGGCCCCGGTTATTGTCACTTCAGGGTTGCCGGATCATAACACATAGTAGGTGACTATAGACTTGCAAGATAGGATCAAGAACTCACATATATTCGTGAAAACATAATAGGTTCAGATCTGAAATCATGGCACTCGGGCCCTAGTGGCAAGCATTAAGCATAGCAAAGTCATAGCAACATAAATCTCAGAACATAATGGATACTAGAGATCAAACCCAAACAAAACTAACTCAATTACATGATAGATCTCATCCAACCCATCACCGTCCAGCAAGCCTACGATGGAATTACTCACGCACGGCGGTGAGCATCATGAAATTGGTGATGGAGGATGGTTGACAATGACGACGGCGACGGATTCCCCTCTCCGGAGCCCCGAACAGACTCCAGATCAGCCCTCCCGAGAGGTTTTAGGGCTTGGCGGCGGCTCCGTATCGTAAAACGCGATGAATCCTTCTCTCTGATTTTTTTCTCCCCGAACACAAATATATGGAGTTGGAGTTGAGGTCGGTGGAGCATCAGGGGGGCCCACGAGGCAGGGGGGCGCCCAGGGGGGTAGGCGCGCCCCGCACCCTCGTGGACAGGTGGAGGCCCCCCTGACGTGGATTCTTCTTCCAATATTTTTAATATTTTCCAAAAATAAGTTCTGTGGAGTTTTAGGTCATTCCGAGAACTTTTGTTTCTGCACATAAATAACACCATGGAAAGTCTGCTGAAAACAGCGTCGGTCCAAGTTAGTTCCATTCAAATCATGCAAGTTAGAGTCCAAAACAAGGGCAAAAGTGCTTGGAAAAGTAGATACGACGGAGACGTATCAACTCCCCCAAGCTTAAACCTTTGCTTGTCCTCAAGCAATTCAGTTGACAAACCGAAAGTGATAAAGAAAACTTTTACAAACTCGCTTGCTCTTGTTGTTGTAAATATGTAAAGCCGAGATTCAAGTTTTCTGCAAAGATTATGACTAACCACATTCACAATAACTCTTAGGTCTCATGTTTACTCATATCAATGGCATAATCAACTAGCGAGCAATAATAATAAATCTCGGATGAGAACACTTTCTCAAAACAATCATAATATGATATAACAGGATGGTATCTCGCTAGCCCTTTCTGAGACCGCAAAACATAAATGCAGAGCACCTTTAAAGATCAAGGACTGACTAGACATTGTAATTCATGGTAAAAGAGATCCACCATAGTCATACCCAATATAAATTAATAGTAATGAATGCAAATGACAAGAAAGGTTTCCAAATTGGTGCTTTTTAATAAGAGGGTGATGACTCAACATAAGAGTAAATAGATAGGCCCTTCGCAGAGGGAAGCGAGGGATTTGTAGAGGTGCGAGCTCGATTTTAAAGCGAGATAAATAATATTTTGAGCGGTATACTTTCATTGTCAACATAACAACCAAGAGATGGCGATATCTTCCATGCTACACACATTATAGGCGGTTCCCAAACAGAATGGTAAAGTTTATACTCCCCCTCCACCAACAAGCATCAATCCATGACTTGCTCGAAACAACGAGTGCCTCCAACTAACAACAGTCCCAGGGGGAGTTTTGTTTGCAATTATTCTGATTTGATTTGCATAAAGCATGGGACTGGGCATCCCGGTGACCAGCCATTTTCTTGTGAGTGAGGAGCGGAGTCCACTCCTCTTGAGAATAACCCGCCTAGCATGGAAGATACGGACAGCCCTAGTTGATACATGAGCTATTCGAGCATACAAAACAGAACTTCATTTGAAGGTTTAGAGTTTGGCACATACAAATTTACTTGGAATGGCAGGTAGATACCGCATATAGGAAGGTATAGTGGACTCATGTGGAATAACTTTGGGGTTTAAGGGATTGGATGCACAAGCAGTATTTCTGCTTAGTACAAGTGAAGGCTAGCAAAAGACTGGGGAGCGACCAACTAGAGAGCGACAACAGTCATGAACATGCATTAAAATTAATAAGCATTGAGTACAAGCATGAGTAGGATATAATCCACCATGAACATAAATATCGTGAAGGCTATGTTGCGTTGTTTCAACTACATGTGTGAACATGTGCCAAGTCGAGTCACTTAAATCATTCAAAGGAGGATACCACCCCACTATACCACATCACAACCATTTTAATAGCATGTTGGCACGCAAGGTAAACCATTATAACTCATAGCTAATCAAGCATGGCATAATCAACTATGATCTCTAATTGTCATTGCAAACATGTTCATTCATAATAGGCTGAATCAGGAACGATGAACTAATCATATTTACAAAAACAAGAGAGGTTGAGTTCATACCAGCTTCTCTTATCTCAATCAGTCCATCATATATCGTCATAATTGCCTTTCACTTGCACGAATCGAGCGATGTGAAAATAATAAGAGTGCACGTGCATTGGACTAAGCTGGAATCTGCGAGCATTCAATAAACAGGAGAAGGCAAGGCAATATGGGATCTTGGTTAAATCAACAATAATGCATATAAGAGCCACTTCAACAATTTAATCATGGTCTTCTCCTATCGAATTTCAAAGAAAAGAAAAGAAATAAAACTATTTACACGGAAAAGCTCCCAACAAGCAAAAGAAGAACAGGAAATCTTTTTGGGTTTTCTTTTTAATTATTACTACTACAGCAAGAAAAGTAAACTAACTAAAAGCTACACTAACTTTTTTGGTTTTTCTTAAGGTTTATTAAACACATAAGAAGAAAGCGAGAAAAAGGAAAACAAACTAGCATGGATATTATAGAAAAGAGTATGAGCACCGACATCTAGCAATGAGTGTGTGAACATGAATGTAATGTCGGTGAGAAATACGTACTCCCCCAAGCTTAGGCTTTTGGCCTAAGTTGGTTTATTCCCACGGGTGGCCTGGCGGATATCCAAAGTTGTAGTTGGGGTCATACTGAGATGCAGCGGTCATTGCATCGTGTGCTGCAGCTTGGAGGCGAGCTATCTCAGCCCTCCTCCTATACTCCTCCGCCTCCTCTCTGGTTATGTAATGTCTCCTTTTCACGAAAGTCAAAGAGAGTAGGGGCAGGAAGAACAATATTGACGGCGTGACGCCTATCAAAGATTAGTCTGTACTGGATAGGTGGTTTATTCCTCTCGACAACCTGATGATGAACCATAGCATTAAAGTCTAGATAAGTAGGAGGCAGTTCAATATCATCATCACGTATGGTTACACCAAGAAAATCAGCTAAGGGAGTTGCATAAATTCCACCAAAGAAATCTCCATTAAATCTATTATGATGCAACCTACGTGCAACAATGGCTCCCAACTTATAAGATTTATCTCCTAACACATCACTCCTAAGAATACTGAGGTCAGGGACACACATGTGACATGCTTCATCTTTACCATTTATGCACCTACCTATGAAGAGAGCAAAATAATGTATAGCAGGAAAATGAATGCTCCCTACGGTAGCTTGTGTTATGTCTCTAGATTCCCCCACAGTTATACTAGCAAGAAATTCTCTAAATTCAGATTTATGGGTTCACTAGTACTACCCCATTGTGGAAGTTTGCAAGCAGTGGTAAAATCCTCTAAGTCCATAGTGTAAGATTTTTCATAAAGATCAAACATGACAGTTTGAGAATTGCGTGAAGATGAAAATTCAAACCTCCTCACAAAGGAACTAGTGATATAGTGCTACTGGTGGCACTTTTCTCCCTCGAAGCTCACAAGATCAGCGTTACGCAAATACGCGTTAAATTCTTCCTTGATTCCCGTTCGATCCATAAAGTCTTTTGAAGGCCATTCACAAGGTCGCACTGGAGCATTCCTTGGTGGCTCATCATCGGCATCGTGCATTGCGAGCCTGGGTCCTTGCTTCCTTGAAGGACCACCTTGGTATATTTTCCGAAGCATATTTCTTCCTCTGAATTTTTTTTGAAATTTTTAGTAACTTCAAATAAAAGTGAACCAAGCTCAACAAAATTGATAGCAACTACTCCTACAAGTGCCTAGAGACTATATCAAGCATTAGAACTACTTGGAACCATATAAATTTGACATGCAAGCTCAAGAATATGGTCACCTAGGCAGCACAAATTTGCAATGAATAAAGCACTAGAACAAAAACTAATTGGACCAATGGAGGAGTCACATACCAAGGAACAATCCCCCCAAGCAGTTTTGTGAGAGGTGCTTTGAGCAAGGAGATCGAAAATCGCAGCAAAATGAGCTAGAACTCGTGCTTGAGCTGGATGGTAATTTTTTTGGGAGGAAGAAGAAGTGTGTGGGTGCAGGAATAAGTGGAGGGAGCCACCATGGGCCCACGAGGCAGGCGCCACAGAGGTGGGTGCGCCTGGACCCTCGTGGCTGTGTGCTTGCTCCCCTGTGTTCTCAAGCGAGATATTCTCAAATATTCCAGAAAAATCATATTTCAATTTGGGGCATTTGGAGAACTTTTATTTTCGGGTATTTTTATATTGCACGGATAATTTAGAAAACAGACGGGAAAATACTATTTTTGCTTTATTTCAACTAAATAATGTAAGGTAAAAGGAGGGCATGTAAGGTTGTGCCTTCTAGTTTCATCCATCTCATGCTCATCAAAAGAATCCACTAACAAGGTTGATCAAGTCTTGTTAACAAACTCAATCCGAATAACATGGAACCGAGAAATTTGAATAACACTATGTTACCTCAACAGGATATGCACATCCCCAATAATAAAAGTATCATATTTCTTCTTGACAGTAGGAAGAGGAAATTCAAAACCTCCAAAAATAATCGATGGAATTTTTCCAATAGAATTGATACTATGAACTTGAGGTTGTTTCCTCGGAAAGTGTATCGTATGCTCATTACCATTAACATGAAAAGTGACATTGCCTTTGTTGCAATCAATAACAACCCCTGCAGTATTCAAAAAGGTCTTCCAAGAATAATAGGCATACTATCGTCCTCGGGAATATCAAGAATAACAAAGTCCGTTAAAATAGTAACGTTTGCAACCACAACAGGCACATCATCACAAATACCGACAGGTATAGCAGTTGATTTATCAGCCATATGCAAAGATATTTCAGTAGGTGTCAACTTATTCAAATTAAGTCTACGATATAAAGAGAGAGGCATAACACTAACACCGGCTCTAAGATCACACAAACCAGTTTTAACATAGTTTCTTTTAATGGAGCATGGTATAGTGGGTACTCCTGGATCTCCTAGTTTCTTAGGTATTCCACCCTTGAAAGTGTAATTAGCAAGCATGGTGGAAATTTCAGCTTCCGGTATCTTTCTCTTATTAGTGACAATTTCTTTCATATACTTAGCATAAGGATTCATTTTGAGCATATCAGTTAATCGCATACACAAAAAGATAGGTCTAATCATTTCAAAGAAAGCTCAAAGTCCTCATCATCCTTTCTCTTGGATGGTTTGGGAGGAAAAGGCATGGGTTTCTGAACCCATGGTTCTCTTTATTTACCATGTTTCCTAGCAACAAAGTCTCTCTTATCATAACGTTGATTCTTTTATTGTGGGTTATCAAGATCAACAAAGGTTCAGCTTTCTACATCATTATCATTACTAGGTTGAGCATCATCATGAACATTATCATTAACATTTTCATTAGGTTCATGTTCATTACCAGATTGTGTTTCAAAGATCGTAAATAGAAATATCATTTGGATTCTCAGGTGTTTAAGCAACGGGTTCACTAGAAGCATGCAAAGTCCTATCATTTTTCTTTTTCTTCTATTTAGAAGGACTAGGTGCATCAATATTATTTCTCTGAGAGTCCTGCTCAATTCTCTTAGGGTGGCCTTTAGGATACAAAGGTTCCTGAGTCATATTACCGGTTCTAGTAGCCACTCTAATAGCATAGTCATTATTCTTACTATTCAATTCATTGAGCAAATCATTCTGAGCTTTAAGTACTTGTTCTACCTGAGTGGTAACCATAGAAGCATGTTTACTAATGAGTTTAAGTTCACCTTTAACTCTAAACATATAATCACCCAAGTGTTCAATCATATAAGCATTTTGTTTTAATTGTCTACCAAAATAAGCATTGAAGTCTTCTTGCTTAACCATAAAGTTATCAAACTCATCCAAACATTGGCTAGCAAACTTAGTAGGAGGGATTTCAGCTTTATCATATCTATAGAGAGAATTTACCTTTACTACCTGTGTCGGGTTATCAAGACCATGAGTTTCTTCAATAGGTGATGGATTAAGACCATATATTTCTTCAACGGGCGCTAAATTAAGACCATGTATTTCTTCAATAGGAGGTAAATTCTTAACATCTTTAGCTTTAATACCCTTTTCTTTCATAGATTTCTTTGCCTCTTGCATATCTTCGTGACTGAGAAACAGAACACCCCTCTTCTTTGGAGTTGGTTTAGGAATAGGCTCAGGAGTTGGCTCAGGAAGTGTCCAATTATTTTCATTGGTCAATAGAATTTCAGCTTCATCTGGTGTTCTTTCCCTGAAAACATAACCAGCACAACTATCCAGGTGGTCTCTGGAAGCATCGGTTAGTCCATTATAAAAGATATCAAGTATTTCATTTTTATTAAGAAGATGATCACGCAAAGCATTAAGTAATTGGAGAAGCCTCCCCCAAGCTTGTGGGAGACTCTCTTCTTCAAGTTGCACAAAATTATATATATCCCTTAAAGCAGCTTGTTTCTTATGAGCAGGGAAATATTTAGCAGAGAAGTAATAAATACGCACACAACCAGGATCAAGAGAATTAAACCATATCTTAGCATCACCCTTTAATGAGAATGGAAATATTTTAAGGATATAAAAGTAGCAAGTTCTCTCATCATTAGTGAACAGGGTGGCTATATCATTTAATTTAGTAAGATGTGCCACAACAGTTTGATTCATAGCCATAAAAAGGATCAGATTCAACCAAAGTAATTATATCAGGATCAATAGAGAATTCATAATCCTTATCAGTAACACAGATAGGTGAAGTAGCAAAAGAAAGGTCAGGTTTCATTCTAGCATTAAGAGATTGCTGCTTCCATTTAGCTAATAACTTCTTAAGATCATATCTATCATTGCAAGCTAAAATAGCTATAGCAGATTCTTCATCCAGAACATAACCCTCAGGCACAACAGGCAATTCATATTTATTAGGGGGAGAGTCTTCATCATCACTATCTTCAATATTATCAGTTTCAATAATTTCATTCTCTCTAGCCCTAGCAAGTTGTTCATCAAGAAATTCACCAAGTGGCACATCAGTATCAAGCATAGAAGTAGTTTCATCATAAGTATCATGCATAGCAGAAGTGGCATCATCAATAACATGCGACATATCAGAATTAATAGCATAAGCAGGTTTAGGTGTCGCAAGCTTACTCAAAATAGAAGGTGAATCAAGTGCAGAGCTAGATGGAAGTTCCTTATCTCCCCTCGTAGTTGAGGGATAAATTTTTGTTTTTGCGTCTTTCAAGTTCTTCATAGTGACCAGCAGATATAAATCCCAAGTGACTCAAAGAATAGAGCTATGCTCCCCGGCAACGGCGCCAGAAAATAGTCTTGATAACCCACAAGTATAAGGTATCGCAACAGTTTTCGAGGGTCGAGTATTCAACCAAAATTAATTGATTCGACGCAAGGGGAGCCAAAGAATATTCTCAAGTATTAGTAGTTGAGTTGTCAATTCAACCACACCTGGATAACTTAGTATCTGCAGCAAAGTATTTAGTAGCAAAGTAGTATGGAAGTAATGGTAACGATAGCAAAAGTAATATTTTTGGGTTTTGTAGTGATTGTAATAGTAGCAACGGGAAAGTAAATAAGTGAAGAACAATATGTGAAAAGCTCGTAGGCATTGGATCGGTGATGGAGAATTATGCCGGATGTGGTTCATCATGTAACAGTCATAACATAGGGTGACACAAAACTAGCTCCAATTCATCAATGTAAATGTAGGCATGTATTTCGAATATAGTCATACGTGCTTATGGAAAAGAACTTGCATGACATCTTTTGTCCTACCCTTCCGTGGCAGCGGGGTCCTAGCGGAAACTAACGGATATTAAGGCCTCATTTTAATAGAGTGCCGGACCAAAGCATTAACGCATAGTGAATACAAGAACTCCCCAAACTATGGTCATCACCGGGAGTGGTCCTGATTATTGTCACTTCGGGGTTGCCGGATCATAACACATAGTAGGTGACTATAGACTTGCAAGATAGGATCAAGAACTCACATATATTCATGAAAACATAATAGGTTCAGATCTGAAATCATGGCACTCGGGCCCTAGTGACAAGCATTAAGCATAGCAAAGTCATAGCAACATAAATCTCATAACATAATGGATACTACGGATCAAACCCTAACAAAACTAAATCGATTACATGATAGGTCTCATCCAACCCATCACCGTCCAGCAAGCCTACGATGGAATTACTCACGCACGGCGGTGAGCATCATGAAATTGGTGATGGAGGATGGTTGATGATGACGACAATGATGGATTCCTCTCCTAACCCCGAACGGACTCCAGATCAGCCCTCCCGAGAGGTTTTAGGGCTTGGCAGCGGCTTCGTATCATAAAACGCGATGAATCCTTCTCTCTGATTTTTTCTCCCCGAACACGAATATATGGAGTTGGAGTTGAGGTCGGTGGAGCGTCAGGGGGCCCACGAGGTAGGGGGCGCGCCGAGGGGCAGCGCGCCCACCCTCGTGGACAGGTGGAGGCCCCCCTGACGTGGATTCTTCTTCCAGTATTTTTAATATTTTCCAAAAATAAGTTCCATGGAGTTTCAGGTCATTCCGAGAACTTTTGTTTCTGCACATAAATAACACCATGGAAAGTCTGCTGAAAACAGCGTCAGTCCGGGTTAGTTCCATTCAAATCATGCAAGTAAGAGTCCAAAACAAGGGCAAAAGTGTTTTGAAAAGTAGATACGACGGAGACATATCACAGGCCCGGTTTAGTAATGCGGCTGCCGAGAAGGCATTGATAATCCCCAAGTGCAGGGAATCATCATAGCAATTTCCAAAGGTGGAAGTGATAAGTATGGAGTGTCGAACCCACAAGGAGCTAAAGGTAAGATCAATATTCTCTCAAGTCCTATCTCGCCATCGACTAATTTCACGTACACGAATGTTTGCTTCCAACTAGCAACAAGAAATGAAACTACGTTGAGGGTATGAAGAGCATAACTTTGCATGATATTGGAGAGCTAAAAATATAAAAGTAGGTGCTGTTATCATAAAGTTAGAGTATATTATAAATAGCGAGTGTGGAATAATGGTGGATCAGTGTGCAGAATTGTCCTAGGAAACTGTTAACAAGACCGGTAGTCGTCATTGCAATTTCATATGAGGGAGAGGCATAAGCTAACATACTTTCTCTACTTGGATCATATGCACTTATGATTGGAACTCTAGCAAGCATTCGCAACTACTAAAGATCATTAAGGTAAAACCCAACCATAGCATTAAAGCATCAAGTCCTCTTTATTCCCATACGCAACAACCCCCTTACTCGGGTTTGTGTTTTAGTCACTAACCAACCCACTAGCGAATCATGAACGTATTGCAACACCCTACAGCGGGAATCCCTCACGCTTGCGCGACACGGAGGGCACCATAGGACAGCACCAAAATAAAACATAAAACTCGTACCAATCTAGATCATTAATCAACCCAAAGACAAAGGATATCTACTCAAAACATCATAGGATGGCAACACATCATTGGATCATAATATGTGGCATAAAGCACCATGTTCAAGTAGGGATTACAGCAGGGTGCGGGAGAGTGGACCGCGTAAAATAGATGAGGATGGTGATGGTGATGGTGATGTTGATGAAGATGATCACCGTAGCGATGATTCCCCTCTCGATGGCACTCTGGTGCCACCAAGATAGAGGAGGAGAGGTTCTCCCCCTTGTGCTTCCTCCTCCATGGCCTCCCCCCCCCCTAGATGGGGAAAGGTTCTCCCTCTGGTCCTTGCCCTTCATGGCGATGATGGCCTCTCTGGGATACTCCTCCATGGCCACCGGTGATGATGGCCCCCTCCGGCAGGGTGCCTGAGAGGGCCTAGATTTATTTCTCGTGGCTACAGAGGCTTGCCGCGGTGGAACTTCCGATCTAGGTTTCTTTCTGGAAGTTTGGGTATATATGAGAGGTGTTGGCGTTGAGAACAAGTCAGGGGGGTCTCCGAGCTGTCCACGAGGCAGGGAGGTGCGCCCCCCACCCTCGTGGGCAGCCCGGGACTCTTCTGGCCCAACTCTTTGACTCCTTGGCCTTCTTCTGGTCCAAAAATAAGCTCCGTCAAGTTTCAGTTCAATTGGACTCCGTTTGGTTTTCCTTTTCTGCGATACTCTAAAACAAGGAGAAAAATGTATAATCGCAATCGGGCTCTAGGTTAATAGGTTAGTCCCAAAAATCATATAAAATAGCATATAAATGCATATAAAACATCTAAGAGTGATAATATAATAGCATGAAGACTTCATAAATTATAGATACGTTGGAGACGACGATCCCCAAGCTTAATTCGTGCTCGTCCTCGAGTAGGTAAATGATAAAAGAAATAATTTATGAAGTGTGAATGCTAGCAAGTGCTTAAGTTTGATCTATTATAGTTTCAATCACTTTTTCTAGCATCATTATATGTCATAACAGTAGCTCATCTCATAAAACTTTTCATGATCAAGTAACAAGCTATTTACATGTTAAAGTATAGATCATAAACTTTCTTGAAAACTAACAAACAGTGCTCTTAGTCATCAAACAATTGCAATTCATCTTATTTTCGGGAAGGGTCTATGTAAGAGCTTTGATTCAGTAGACTCCACATACTCAACTATCATTTAATCTTTCACACTTGCTAACACTCATGTGATATTTATGGGTTCAAAGTTTTAATCAGACACAGAGAAAGGTAGGGGCTTATAGTTTCGCCTCCCAACCTTTTACCTCAAGGGTAATGTCAACAATAATAGTTCATGATAACTTACATCCAATTGGATATATATATCAAGATCTTTCCAACACAATGTGCTTGCCAAAGGATAAAATGTAAAAAGGAAAGGTGAAGATCACCATGACTCTTGCATAAGGTAGAAGATAAAAGTAAAAGATAGGCCCTTCGTAGAGGGAAGCAGAGGTTGTCATGCGCTTTTATGGTTGGATGCACAAAATCTTAATGCAAAATAACATCACTTTATATTGCCACTTGTGATAGGGACCTTTATTATGTAGTCTGTCGCTTTTATTGCTTCCATGTCACAAGATCGTATAAATCTTATTTTCTCCACACTAATAGATCATACATATTTAGAAAGCAATTTTTATTGCATGCACCGATGACAACTTACTTGAAGGATCTTACTCAATCCATAGGTAGGTATGGTGGACTCTCATGGCAAAACTGGTTTAAGGGATATTTGGAAGCACAAGTAGTATCTCTACTTGGTGCAAAGAATTTGGCTAGCATGAGGGGGAAAGTCAAGCTCAGCATGTTGGATGATCCATGACAATATACTTTATTTCGGATATAAGAAAACATAACCCGTTACGTTGTCTTCCTTGTCCAACATCAACCTTTTATCATGTCATATTTAAATGAGGGCTCACAATTACAAAAGATGTCCGAGATAGTATATTTATATGTGAAATCCCTCTTCCTTCAATATTCTTTCATGAATTGTTCAAGTGACCAATTCTACGTTTGCTAACTTTCAATAAGTTTACTACCTATACTTATTATGTGTGAAGTCATTACTCCCCATGTTATAAGCATATGAAACATATATAAATTCATATTTATGACATTCAATTCATTCAACCATTTACTCATAGGATATACGTGAAGCGCATGAGTAAATGACAAACTACTCCAAAAGATATGAGTGAAGAACACTGAGTAGTCAAATAATTAACTAGCCATGGGAGGATTCTTTTTCATTCAATATTTCAGATCCAATGATTTTATTCAAACAGCAAGTAAAATTGAAAATACGTTCCAAGCAAAACACATATCATGTGACGAATAAAAATATAGCTCCGAGTAAGGTATACCGATAGTTTTGAAGACTAAAGAGGGGATGCCTTCCGGGGCATCCCCAAGCTTAGGTACTTGAGTCTTCCTTGAATATAACCTTGGGGTGCCTTGGGCATCCCCAAGCTTAGGGTCTTTCCACTCCTTAATCTCCTCATATAGATATCTCACCCAAAGCTTGAAAACTTCAATCACACAAACTTAACAGAACTTCGTGAGATAGGTTAGTATGATAAAGAGTAAACCATCCACTTTGGTACTGTCTAAGACAAGGTTCATAATTGTTCCCACACAATTTATACTGTACCATATCATTTCTACAATTTATATTGAGAAATATAAGCCATAGAAACTAGAAAACAAGCAAACTATGCAATGAAAACAGAATCTGTCGTAAAAGCGAAGGTGTGTAATGATCTGAACACAAACCATACTTCTGATACTCCAAAAATTATGAAATAAATTGGTGGACGTGAGGAATTTGTTCTATTAATCTTCTTCAAAAATAATCAACTCAAAAGCACTCTTCTGTAAAAAAATGACATATATTCTCGTGAGCGCAAAGTTTCTGTTTTTAACAGCAAGATCACACTAACTTTCACCCAAGTCTTCCCAAAGGTCTCACTTGGCGCTTTATTGAAACAAAACCTATAAAACATGATTACTATAGTATATTAATCATGCAAACACAAAAAAATAGTAAGGGTGAATATTGGGTTGTCTCCCAACAAACGCTTTTCTTTAATGCCTTTTAGCTAGGCATGCTGATTTCAATGATGCTCACATACAAGATAAGAATTGGGATATAAAGAGAGCATCATGAACAATATGACTAGCACATTTGAATCTAGCCCACTTAATATGCCTAGGGATTTTTTGAACACATAATTTATAGTAACAAGAATCAACTAGCATAGGAAGGCAAAACAAGTATAACTTCAAAACTTTAAGCACATAGAGAGGAAACTTGATATTATTGCAACTCCTACAATCATATATTCCTCCCTCATAATAACTTTCAGTAGCATCATGAATTAATTTAACAATATAACCATCACATAAAGCATTCTTTTCATGATCTACAAGCATAGAAATTTTTCTACTCTCCACATAAGCAAAATTCTTCTCATTCGGAATAGCGGGATCACTAGTTACTAAAGTTGACACTCTTACAAACCCACTTTAGATGATAGTATTATTCATGCTCCAAAAGATATAAGTTAAGTTCATGGAGCATTCTACAATTAATATAGACTAACCAATATCCAAGCTCAAAATATATAAGTGAAGCACATGAAGCATTCTATAAAACCATACTCAAAAGATTTAAGTGAAGCATAAAGAGCAATTCTATAAGATTATACTTAAAAGATATAAGTGAAGCACGTGAAGTATTCTATAAATTTACGAAGGGACATATCATACTAGCATGGTTATTAAAGAAAAAGAAAAACACAAAGGACACAAATCATGTGAACAAAACAAAAACCAAGGTATACCGATAATTGTTGAAGAAGAAAGATGGGATGCCAACCGAGGCATCCCCAAGCTTAGATGCTTGAGTATCCTTTGAAATTTTTACTTGGGTTGCCTTGGGAATCCCCAAGCTTGAACTCTTGCCTCTCTTTATTCTTCTCATACTGATAGCTCCTCGATCTTCGAACACTTCGTCCACACAAAACTTTTAACAAAAACTTTGTGAGATCCATTAGTATAATAAAGCAAATCACTACCTTTAGGTACTGTTGAAAACTTATTATTTATTTATATTGGTGTTAAACCTACTGTATTCCAACTTCTCTATGGTTCATAAGCTCCGATACTAGCCATAGATTCATCAAAATAAGCAAACAACACGCGAAAAACAGAATATGTCAAAAACATGACAGTCTGAAGTAATCGGGAATTTTAGTAAACTTCTGTAACTCCTAAAATTATGAAATAAATTTGAAAATTTTAAAAGTTTGTACATAAGTAATGTTCAAAAAGTTTCAGACCCATTTGACCTTCCAGTAAAAAACGTAAATTCATGCACTACAGCCAAAGTTTCTGTTTTTGTTCTGCACATAGTAAACAAGCAATCTAATCATCCTAAAACCAAAGCTTGGCACATTATTTTTATAAACAATGGATATATATACAAGGGGATAATTACTTATAGAGAAACTTCCATGAAAAATTCTACATTGTTTCTGTGAGCATGAACACAAGTGCTCAAGGTCGAACCTCACTTCTTCAATGCATAACTTTCCAATCACTTCTCTTTTTGAAAAACTTTTTAGGCATGAGAGGCAAGTAATAATTTTTTTGTATTTTATTTCTTTTATTTTTTTGTATGTTTCACCCACAACTAAACATAAACAAAAAGGAAAAACAAAATCTACTTAGTGAAGAAAGCAAACAAGCACACACGAGAATATCAACCCCACGCTATTGCTCCCCGACAACGGCGCTAGAAAAGAGCTTGATAATCCCCAAGTGCAGGGAATCATCATAGCAATTTCCAAAGGTGGAAGTGATAAGTATGGAGTGTAGAACCCACAAGGAGCTAAAGGTAAGATCAATATTCTCTCAAGTCCTATCTGCCACTGATACGACTCTATGTACACCGAACATTTGCTTCCAACTAGCAACAAGAAATAAAACTACGTTGTGGGTATGAAGAGGATAACTTTGCATGATGTCGGAGAGCTAAAATATAAAAGTAGGTGTTGTTATCATAAAGTTAGAATATATTATAAATAGTGAGTGTGGAATAATGGTGGGTCGGTGTGCGGAATTGTCCTAGGCAATTGTTAACAAGACCAGTAGTCGTCATTGCAATTTCATATGAGGGAGAGGCATAAGCTAACATACTTTCTCTACTTGGATCATATGCACTTAGGACTGGAACTCCAGCAAGCGTCCGCAACTACTAAAGATCATTAAGCTAAAACCCAACCATAGCATTAAAGCATCAAGTCCTCTTTATTCCCATACGCAACAACCCCCTTACTCGGGTTTGTGTTTCAGTCACTCACCAACCCACTATAAGCGAATCATGAACATATTGCAACACCCTACAGCGTCAATCCCTCACGCTTGTGTGACACGGAGGGCACCATAGGACAGCACAAAAATAAAACATACAACTCGTACCAATCTAGATCACCAATCAACCCAAAGACAAAGGATATCTACTCAAAACATCATAGGATGGCAACACATCATTGGATCATAATATGTGGCATAAAGCACCATGTTCAAGTAGGGATTACAGCGGGGTGCGGGAGAGTGGACCGCATAAAATAGATGAGGATGGTGATGGTGATGGTGATGTTGATGAAGACGATCATCAAGGGCGATGATTCCTCTCGATGGCACTCCGGTGCCACCAAGAGAGAGGAGGAGAGGTTCTCCCCCTTGTGCTTCCTCCTCCATGGCCTCACCCCTAGATGGGGAAAGGTTCTCCCTCTGGTCCTTGCCCTTCATGGTGATGATGGCCTCTCTGGGATACTCCTCCATGGCCACCGGTGATGATGGCCCCCTCCGGCAGGGTGCCTGAGAGGGCCTAGATTGATTTCTCGTGGCTATAGAGGCTTTGTAGCGACCCGACCCGAATGGATCAAGTCTCTGTGCTTTCGTGTCATCCCTGGATCGGTATGCTGACACACACAGTACTCGAAGGATTTATAACACAGGTAAATCACATGTATAAAGTAACGTAAATACTATTACCTCAATCCAAGATATAGCGGAAGCAACCAGGTTGTGGATTCCCATCAACACCAACGGCAAAGTTGAGTATAGGAAATCGTAACCCTAACGTATCACTTACTGTCGTTCGAGAAGTCTCGCAACATGAAAAGTTGCAGCCCGAAAACGGGTCAAGACATGGAATATGCCGCAATGTAACACATAGAGAGTAATGAAGGAATAGACTATACTACATACATATATGGCTGGTGGAAAGCTCTATGGTTACAGTTTTTGCGAAAAGCCAATTTTTCCCTACTTCAAAGGAATAAATTTATTTAACTATCATGGTGGTTGTTAAACATTGAGAATGGTTGACAAGATCCTCAATCCCAATTAAAAGTACTCATTAAAACCCAATAACATTTATTAGAAGTAACATGTTGAGATTCACAGGATATTCAAGTACTAGATACTCAAGATGTCCATAACCGGGGACACGGCTAATCATGATTAGTTTATACACTCTGCAGAGGTTTGCGCACTTTTCCCCACAAGACTCGATCGCCTCCGCTTGGTTCTCGTGACTACATGGTGTTTGAGAAACGGATGACCGAGACATAGTCTTCGTAGCGCTTAGCACCTTACATGTGGGTAGACCGTACCAACCTACATCCCCTACATCAGCTAGCCTACTCGTAAGAGTTCGCACAACTTAGTCAACTACGCCAGAGCCCATAATTGGCTTGTGGCTGCACACGGAAGTTTCTAGTTTGAATAATCTCATGATCCCTTAGAGCCCGGGTGGCGGTCCAAGAAATACAGGCAAGTCCTGATAGAAACCAGGTGCCTCAATCCACCCAGATGTGTGTTTAAGTTGCCACCTTAGATAAACCATTAATTATCAATCTCACATCTGTCATGGATTTTCACTCACCCAATCCACGTCTACTAGCATAGCACGGCATAATCAAGCAAACGTAGAAGTAACTCCCAAGGTTTCATAAGTAAAACAGTTAATAGGTACTACCTCAATCTACTTCCCAATCCCACAATTTAATTAGATCCTAAACATGCAAGTGTTTGAGGGTTTGATCTAATGCAATAAAACCGGTAGTAGAAAAGTATGATCAAAGTGTTACTTGCCTTTGCCGATGATCCGCGAGTCCTAGAGATTCAAATAACAAGCGGCACTCCGGTGATCTAACGCAGACAAACAACAAGCATACAATAAGCACTCATCTAATGCACGAGGAAATCTCTAATAAAAGTTATAACAATATAGTTCAACTTAATAACCCTGGTTGAAAAAGAATCGAATAAAATAACG
This sequence comes from Aegilops bicornis, assembly GCA_021605145.1. Taxonomy (NCBI): domain Eukaryota; kingdom Viridiplantae; phylum Streptophyta; class Magnoliopsida; order Poales; family Poaceae; genus Aegilops; species Aegilops bicornis. The sequence continues at coordinate 174,423,895 of CM038674.1, forward strand.
CATCTAAAGTCGTAACTCGTTTGAGAACGACTCGGTTTAGAAAACTGAAATTAGGTCAAAATTTCACATTGGCAAAACTCTGTGAAAGTAGGTTAGTCTGAACTGCGGTTTCGTTAAGAAACTCCAGGCGCTTGAATCACCTGATTCCGATAAACGAGCAAGAAATAAAACAGTTTTGAAAATCGGATCGTAAATCGAATCGAAAAATAACGGATTAAATCGGATTTAAAAGAAAACGACGAACGGATTAAATAACGGACGTTCGTTAACAGAACTAATCCAACGAACACGTTCATTGAAACGAACGGTTCGGTGAACGTTCGTTAATTAAGAAAACCGAAAAAAAACAATCTAGGTTTTTTTTTAAAAACCGAGCATCTTTTTTTTTTAAATAAACCGGATCGGGTTTTTAGGGGAAAACCGGATCGGATCGGGACGGCGGCTACCTCCGGCGGCTCTTCGCCGGCGGGGCTCCGGCGGGGCTCCGGGGTGGTTCGGCGGGGTCGGGAGGGTCGGCGGGGCGGCGAGGCTCGGGGTGCTCCGCGACGACGGAGGCGGCGGCGGCGTCCTCGGCAGCGGCGGACTCGGCTTGGGCGGCGGCAAGGGCGAGTTGAGAGAGAGGGGGGTCCCGGGTTATAAAGGGGGCGGCTGCCTTGGGGAGGGGAGCGCCGGGTCAAGTGGACTCAGGCGGGCGGTCACAGGCGGCGGCGGAGTCCGCGCGAGGAGGAGAGGAGGTGGGCGGGGCGCTGGGCCTGGGGCCTGGCTGGCTGGGCCGGCTGGGCCTCGGTCCAGGGGGGGCGCGTTTATTTTTTTTAAATAAAATTAAATCAAAAGAATTAAAAAAATACCAAATGAACTCCAAATTAAATAGAACAAATTTTCCCCGACTCCTAAAAATGAGTCGAACAAAATGTACTTTAAAAACGGCAAACATGCATAAATTTTTTAAATGCTCATTTTAGCCTAAGCAAAATAAATCTTCCAAAACCAAATTTGATTTATTTATAATATCTTCAGTTTTCCTAAATATTGGGAAAGTCATATTATTCCCCCTCAAAATATTTTTATAGGAAAAACTTTATGAAGATAATTAAATAAATCCAATGATCCTATTTTCAAAATTGAGAAATCCCAAATATGAAATAATGAAACTTCCAACTCATATTTCATATGTTTTGAAGAAGTCATTTTATCTTCGCCGTGAAAATCATTGAGTTGCATAAAGTTTCAGAATTGGAAATATTTTCCAAATGAAATTCAAATATTTTCAACACCCTTGTCATTTAAATAAATGGAAGAAGTCATGTCATCTTCTCTCCGTGGTTTTGTGATGAAAAGAATTTGAATTCGAAGTTCATAAAAGCAAAATGAAAGTTTGGGAAAGTCCTTTATTCCCTCTCATTTAACTTTCAAAAGTCTCGAATTTCCCTCAATCAATCACACAACAATCAAGCAACAATCAAAACTATCTATTTGTTTATAACATTCCAAAATTTAGAATTTTGGGATGTTACAAACTACCACTTTAAAATGAATCTCATCCCCTAGATTCGGAGAGGCTAGAAAGAAATAGGTTAGGGTTTGGGGGTCTTCTCAAAATCCATCGATCATCTCCGGGGTCTCGGGTGCTACCACCCTTAAAAACATTGTTACGGTTCTATCAAAACTCATATACTCCATCCTTATCGTTGACAGTGTCGGTCTTCTCAGATATTAAGGACAATTCCTTCTCTGGGCTCTTCCGGTAGTGGCATAACCTTTTCCTCAATTCCTTTGTCCTTTCCTCTTGGTAAGGTTATCCCGAAATTGGGTCTTCATAGTCGACGGTCCGCGCCAATTCTATACAAATATCGGTATCTCATGGTGGTCAACAATTTATGGTTTCTCCTGCGGAAAACGGGTCTGGGTTGAACCTCGCCGTATATTCTACGGTTGGCAACAACTGCCTTGTACAAGGGAAAAAAATGCTTATACCATTCTAAGGTTCAAACAAGGTTTTGATCGTCGTCTCTCTACTATAGGTAAGTCACTCAGATTTACCATCCCATATAGCAAAGCGAATAATAAGAGTAAGTCGGTATGGTGATCAATCCATCCCGCACTCCAAATCATTACCTTGTACATGGTTTAGCGAATCTCGCATTCTAACACTCGGTCATCCTCACAAGCATTGCAGAATTTCTCTTGTCGACGAACCAAGTTCGGAAAATCCATTGATTCTGCAAGCCAAACAAACATCTATCGCTCCTTAACAACTCTCGTGTTTTATGAACTCCTATAAGATCGCCGGTTGATAAAATCATAACTCTTCCGTGGTTTTTCCTTCAGAATAGTGTGCTTGCTTCTTGGCAGGTCCCGGGGCCTATGGGTTATGGCCCATCTCATCACTTGCAATCCTTGAACACATCCTCGGGCAACCGATCGTTATCCCAACATCCAACTCCCCGCATACTTACATCCATCCAATTGTACCGCCTCTTTTCCTTATATTTGCACCAAACTAAGACGTGATTACTCGTGACTCATCATGGAATTTCCATTGATCCATATTTCCAACATCATACCTCCTTTATATCCAATAACACTTCATCTCTTCATCCTCGTGGATGTCCCACATACCAAGATAAAAACCTATACTTATGAAGTCCGTACTCCACTTCATGAACATCATTATCCCTTCCAGGTCAAGCGCCCCATAGGGAATATTGGCCATCTCTCGCATGGCACTTCTTCAACTGGGAAACGTGAAACACATCATGAACTCCTGACAAGATTGGTGACTCCAACTTGTTAGCCAATTCTCCCATACGTTCCAAACTCGGTATGGTCCTACAAATCTCGGGCTAACTTTCCCTTAACTCCAAATCGTTTAACTCCTCGCAGAGGTGGCACACAAAGATATGCTCATCTCCGATTTCATAGACTACCTCCTTGCATTTTTGAGTCTGCATAACTCTTCCGCTCGGACTGAGCTACCTTCACCTATCTCAAGCAACTTAACATTCTCTTCTCACTCCTTGATCACATTTGGTCCAAACAACTGACGGTCTCCAACTTCATCCCACATCAACGGTGTCTGGCTCCTTCTCCCATACAAAGCTTTAAAAGGGGCCATCTTCAAACTGGCTGGGTAACATTGTTGTATGAGAACTTCGCGTAAGGTAGATTTCCATCACTACTAGATCCATAATCTAGCGTACACGCTCTCAACATGTCCTCCAAAATCTGATTGACTCTCTTGATTTATCCATCCGTCATGGATGAAAGGTCAGATCAACTCTAGCCTAGTATCCAAAGTCCGTGCAATTGCTTCCAAAACTTTGTGGTAAACTGCGTTCCTCTAAGATGGTCATCTAAACTCCAGCTGTCATCCGATCCTTTCTCAAATATACATCTTGGCCAACTTCGCACTTGTATAGGTGGTTTTTCACTGGGATAAAGCGAGCCACTTTGATCAAGTGAATAAACTACTACCCAGATAGAATCATATCCCGTTCGGGTTCTGGGAAATCTGGTAATGAAATCATGCCAAGCTTATCCCACTTCCATTCGGGTATCGGCATAGGCTGCAATAATCCTGGCCGCTTCGATGCTCTGCTTTTACTCTCTGACATACGTCACCTACGACCACATACTCCATAATATCCTTCTTCATACCAGTCCACCAGAAACACTCCTTCAATTCCAAATACATCTTGGTGTTTCCAGGGCGAATCAAGTATGGTGAGTCATGAGCCTCCTGAAGTATTAACTTCCTGATCTTTGCATTATTGGGTATATGTACACTGTCCTCAAACCATAAGGTGTCGTGCTCATCCTTACGAAAACCTTTGTCCTTTCCTTTGCTCATCCTCTGTTTTACCTCAACAATATCTTTGTCATCCTTCTGAGCTTCACGGATCTTTCTCAACAATGTAGACTGAACTTCCATTGCTACAACAAAACCATTGGGAACAATCTCCAACCAAAGTTCCACGAAAATCCTCGGCTAACTCCTTTGATAATCCTCCGATTATGAGGGTATTCGCCCTTATTTTCTTTATGGTTGTGTCCTTTTTTCTCCACAAGGCTTGCACGCACAAGGTTTCTTCATATCCTTTCCATAAGGCTTCAACTGGGACACAACCAAGACTTTAGCAAAGTCAACTTAAATTCTTCCCAAGTGGTTACTCCTTGTAATCCATTGATGGTTTGGTACATCCTCCACCAAATAGCAGCACCTCTTTCAAAGCACTGAAAAGCATATTGGGTCATATCTTTTCTGACTATCGGGTTATTCTCCATTTGATCCTCCATGTTCTAATCCATTGGTCTGCTCCAATTGACTCATCACCCAGAAAATATAAGCTCATCTCCATTCATCCTCTATTGGGTCCATGGGTTTGGGGTGGGATAAGAGAGATCGAGAGGGATGCACACAATACAAACAAAAGTTTTGAAAAGACAGATTTTATTGTGGTTGTCGGAAAAACAACAAACAAATGACAGCTCACAACCGTCGCATCTAACGTAGGTATGTAACAGGGGTTTGGTCTTCTAAAGGTCAATAAATCTTCAACGCCATCAAAGTCTTCAAGTCTTGTTCATGTCTCCGATGGCTTCTTCCAATCGTGCTTGTCCTGCTCAAGTTCTTTTGCCAGATCATCTCTGTTGACGCGAAGTCTCTCGCGGCGTCCTGTAATATTTCTGGAGTTACGTTCCAACTGCCGGTTTCAACATCCTTGACATGATCCATGATCCTACCGTCCCTTCGCCATCACAAATCTCCCAGTATCTCGATGTTTTGCTCCTCCAAATTTGGCTACTTTCAGCTTCGTGGTCCCGAGTTCTTCATGAATTGCCTCCTTATCGAATACCGCTTCGCAAGTCCATCTTAAAATCCTTGATGTAATGCTCCAGATCCCGGTGATACACCGGCTATGTTAAAACTGCATCCTTTGTCGATGATGCTCCTTCAGCCTTCTACCATCCAATTCTTCCATGCATCTGCATGCTTAGCTCCGCACGGTGACAATAGCATAAATGGGAATAACACCATGGATAGCATGTTTTCTGCTCTTGTTATTTCCATGAGCTATCTCTCCATAGTTGATGTCTCCTGCCTCAGGGTTTTTCTGATAAAACTTTGAATTCTAATGTTCCATGTTCCAGTCTTTCTCCGATACACCTTGATCTCGGTTATTGATAACTTCCATAGTCTGTTAAATTCCATAAGCGTAACCTTCCTAGGTCATAAAATCTGGGAATTCTTCAGAGCCTTCAAATTCTCCAAGTCTTCGGAGTTTTCAACAGTTGTAGTTTCCATTTACATGGAAAAATCCTCTTCATTCCAAATGGTCTTAGTTGTCTGATATCTTGTCTCCTTGGAGTGGTCTCACCAGTCAAATCTTCGAGTGGTCAAAAGGGAAAAGGGGTATGGTCTCACTAAAAAGGAATATTTGAATAAACTCAGAAGAGAAGAGAGGTAAAAGATCTTTTTTGAAAATGAAGTTGTAGAGAAAATCTTTCCTATGGGCTTGTCAGTTTCTAGGGTCACGTCCTACAGTCAACATGTGCTCTGATACCATCTTGTAGCGACCCGACCCGAATGGATCAAGTCTCTGTGCTTTCGTGTCATCCCTGGATCGGTATGCTGACACACACAGTACTCGAAGGATTTATAACAGAGGTAAATCACATGTATAAAGTAACGTAAATACTATTACCTCAATCCAAGATATAGCGGAAGCAACCAGGTTGTGGATTCCCATCAACACCAACGGCAAAGTTGAGTATAGGAAATCGTAACCCTAACGTATCACTTACTCGTCGTCTGAGAAGTCTCGCAACATGAAAAGTTGCAGCCCGAAAATGGGTCAAGACATGGAATATGCCGCAATGTAACACATAGAGAGTAATGAAGGAATAGACTATACTACATGCATATATGGCTGGTGGAAAGCTCTATGGTTACAGTTTTATGTAAAAGCCAATTTTCCCTTCTTCAAAGTAATAAATTTATTTAACTATCATGGTGGTTGTTAAACATTGAGAATGGTTGACAGCATCCTCAATCCCAATTAAAAGTACTCATTAAAACCCAATAACATTTATTAGAAGTAACATGTTGAGATTCACAGGATATTCAAGTACTAGATACTCAAGATGTCCATAACCGGGGACACGGCTAATCATGATTAGTTTATACACTCTGCAGAGGTTTCATGACTTTTCCCCACAAGACTCGATCGCCTCCGCTTGGTTCTCGTGACTACATGGTGTTTGAGAAACGGATGACCGAGACATAGTCTTTCGTAAGCGCTTAGCACCTTACATGTGGGTAGACCGTACTCAACCTACATCCCCTACATCGCCTAGCCTACCCGTAAGAGTTCGCACAACTTAGTCAACTACGCCAGAGCCCATAATTGGCTTGTGGCTGCACACGGAAGTTTCTAGTTTGAATAATCTCATGATCCCTTAGAGCACGGTGGCGGTCCAAGAAATACAGTAAGTCCTCGATAGAAACCAGTGCCTCAATCCACCCGGATGTGTGTTTAAGTTGCCACCTTAGATAAACCATTAATTATCAATCTCACATCCGTCATGGATTTTCACTCACCCAATCCACGTCTACTAGCATAGCACGGCATAATCAAGCAAACGTAGAAGTAACTCCCAAGGTTTCATAAGTAAAACAGTTAATAGGTACTACCTCAATCTACTTCCTAATCCCACAATTTAATTAGATCCTAAACATGCAAGTGTTTGAGGGTTTGATCTAATGCAATAAAACTGGGTAGTAGAAAAGTATGATCAAAGTGTTACTTGCCTTGCTGATGATCCGCGAGTCCTAGAGAATCGAAATAACAAGCGGCGCACTCCGGGTGATCTAACGCAGACAAACAACAAGCATACAATAAGCACTCATCTAATGCACGAGGAAATCTCGAATAAAAGATCTAACCAGATAGTTCAACTTAAGAACCCTGGTTGCAAAAGAATCGAATCAAATAAAGAATCTAAATTCTGAACTCTTGATAGAACGACTCGGTTTAGAAAACTGAAATTAGGTCAAAATTTCACAGTAGCTAAACTCTGTGAAAGTAGGTTAGTCGGAACGGCGGTTTCATATTTAAACTCCAGCGCTTGAATCACCTGATTCCGATAAACGAGCAAGAAATAAAACAGTTTTGAAAATCGGATCGTAAATCGAATCAAAAATAACGGATTAAATCGGATTTAAAAGAAAACGACGAGCGGATTAAATAACGGACGCTCATTAACGTAATTAATCCAACGAACACGTTCATTGAAACAAACGGTTCGGTGAACGTTCGTTAATTAAGAAAACCGAAAAAAAACCAATCTAGGTTTTTTTTAAAACCGAGCATCTTTTTTTTTAAATAAACCGGATCGGGTTTTTAGGGGAAAACCGGATCGGATCGGGACGGCGGCTACCTCCGGCGGCTCTTCGCAGGCGGGGCTCCGGCGGGGCTCCGGGGTGGTTCGGCGGGGTCGGGAGGGTCGGCGGGGCGGCGAGGGGCTCCGGGGTGCTCCCGCGACGACGGAGGCGGCGGCGGCGCTCAAGCGGCGGCGACTGCTTCGGCAACAAGGGCGAAGTTGAGAGAGAGGGGGTCCGCGGGTTATAAAGGGGGCGGCTTCCTTGGGAGGGCAAGGGGAGCTGGTCGGGCGGGACTCAAGCGGCGGGCGGTACAGGCGGGCGGCGGAGTCCACGCCAAGCAAGGCGAGGAGGAGAGGAGGTGGGCTGGGCGCCTGGCCTGGGCTGGTCGGCTGGCTGGCCGGCCTCGGTCCAGCGCTAATTTTTTTTTTAATAAAATTAAATCAAAAGAATTAAAAAAAATACCAAATGAACTCCAAATTAAATAAAACAAATTTTCCCCGACTCCTAAAAATGAGTCGAACAAAATGAACTTTAAAAACGGCAAACATGCATAAATTTTTTAAATGCTCATTTTAGCCTAAGCAAAATAAATCTTCCAAAACCAAATTTGATTTATTTATAATATCTTCAGTTTTCCTAAATATTGGGAAAGTCATATTATTCCCTTCTCAAAATATTTTTTATAGGAAAAACTTTTTGAAGATAATTAAATAAATTCAATGATCCTATTTTCAAAATTGAGAAATCCCAAATATGAAATAATGAAACTTCCAACTCATATTTCATATGTTTTGAAGAAGTCATTTTATCTTCGTCAGTGAAAATCATTGAGTTGCATAAAGTTTCAGAATTGGAAATATTTTCCAAATGAAATTCAAATATTTTCAACACCTTGTCATTTAAATAAATGGAAGAAGTCATGTCATCTTCTCTCCGTGGTTTTGTGATGAAAAGAATTTGAATTCAAGTTCATAAAAGCAAAATGAAAGTTTGGGAAAGTCCTTTTATTCCCTCTCATTTAACTTTCAAAAGTCTCGAATTTCCCTCAATCAATCACACAACAATCAAGCAACAATCAAAACTATCTATTTGTTTATAACATTCCAAAATTTAGAATTTTGGGATGTTACAAACTACCACCCTTAAAATGAATCTCGTCCTCGAGATTCGGAGAGGCTAGAAAGAAATAGGTTAGGGTTTGGGGGTCTTCTCAAAATCCATCGATCATCTCCGGGGTCTCGGGTGCTACCACCCTTAAAAACATTGTTACGGTTCTATCAAAACTCATATACTCCATCCTTATCGTTGACAAAGGTCGGTCTTCTCGTATATTAAGGACAATTCCTTCTCCGGCTCTTCCGGTAGTGGCATAACCTTTTCCTCAATTCCTTTGTCCTTTCCTCTTGGTAAGGTTATCCCAAATTGGGTCTTCATAGTCGACGGGTCCGCGCCAATTCTATACAAATATCGGTATCTCATGGTGGTCAACAATTTATGGTTTCTCCTGCGGAAACGGGTCTGGTTGAACCTCGCCAGATATTCTACTTGGCAACAATAACCGCTTTGTACAAGGGAAAAAATGCTTATACCATTCTAAGGTTCAAACAAGGTTTTGATCGTCGTCTCTCTACTATAGGTAAGTCACTCAGATTTACCATCCCATATAGCAAAGTTTAATAATAAGAGTAAGTCGGTATGGTGATCAATCCATCCCGCACCCAAATCATTACCTTGTACATGGTTTAGCTTAATCTCGCATTCTAACACTCGGTCATCCTCACAAGCATTGCAGAATTTCTCTTGTCGACGAACCAAGTTCGGAAAATCCATTGATTCTGCAAGCCAAACAAACATCTATCGCTCCTTAACAACTCTCGTGTTTTATGTAAACTCCTATAAGATCGCCGGTTGATAAAATCATAACTCTTCCGTGGTTTTTCCTTCAAAGAATAGTGTGCTTGCTTCTTGGCAGGTCCTGGGCCTATGGGTTATGGCCCATCTCATCACTTGCAATCCTTGAACACATCCTCGGGCAACCGATCGTTATCCCAACATCCAACTCCCCGCATACTTACATCCATCCAATTGTACTGCCTCTTTCCTTATATTTGCACCAAACTAAGACGTGATTACTCAGACTCATCATGGAATTTCCATTGATCCATATTTCCAACATCATACCTCCTTTATATCCAATAACACTTCATCTCTTCATCCTCGTGGGATGTCCCACATACCAAGATAAAAACCTATACTTATGAAGTCCGTACTCCACTTCGCGGAACATCATTATCCCTTCCAGGGTCAAGCGTCCTTACAGGGGAATATTGGCCATCTCTGCATGGCACTTCTTCAACTGGGAAACGTGAAACACATCATGAACTCCTGACAAGATTTGGGTGACTCCAACTTGTTAGCCAATTCTCCCATACGCTCCAAACTCGGTATGGTCCTACAAATCTCGGGCTAACTTTCCCTTAACTCCAAATCGCTTAACTCCTCGCAGAGGTGGCACACAAAGATATGCTCTGTCTCCGATTTCATAGACTACCTCCTTGCATTTTTGAGTCTCATAACTCTTCCGCTCGACTGAGCTACCTTCACCTATCTCAAGCAACTTAACATTCTCTTCTCACTCCTTGATCACATTTGGTCCAAACAACTGACGGTCTCCAACTTCATCCCACATCAACGGTGTCCGCTCCTTCTCCCATACAAAGCTTTAAAGGGGCCATCTTCAAACTGGCTGGGTAACATTGTTGTATGAGAACTTCGCGTAAGGTAGATTTCCATCACTACTAGATCCATAATCTAGCGTACACGCTCTCAACATGTCCTCCAAAATCTGATTGACTCTCTTGATTTATCCATCCGTCATGGATGAAAGGTCAGATCTTGAACTCTAGCCTAGTATCCAAAGTCCGTGCAATGTTTCCAAAACTTTGAGGTAAACCGTTCCTCTAAGATGGTCCTCGAAACTCCAAAGCAGACATACGATCCTTTCTCAAATATACATCTTGGCCAACTTCAGCACTTGTATAGGTGGTTTTTCACCGAATAAAGCGAGCCACTTTGATCAAGTGAATAAACTACTACCCAGATAGAATCATATCCCGTTCGGGTTCTGGGAAATCTGGTAATGAAATCATGCCAAGCTTATCCCACTTCCATTCGGGTATCGGCATAGGCTGCAATAATCCTGCTGGCTTCTGATGCTCTGCTTTTACTCTCTGACATACGTCACCTACGACCACATACTCCATAATATCCTTCTTCATACCAGTCCACCAGAAACACTCCTTCAATTCCAAATACATCTTGGTGTTTCTGTGGCTTAATCAAGTATGGTGAGTCATGAGCCTCAAGTATTAACTTCCGATCTTTGCATTATTGGGTATATGTACACCGTCCTCAAACCATAAGGTGTCGTGCTCATCCTTACGAAAACCTTTGGCCTTTCCTTTGCTCATCCTCCTGCTTTACCTCAACAATATCTTTGTCATCCTTCTGAGCTTCACGGATCTTTCTCAACAATGTAGACTGAACTTCCATTGCTACAACAAAACCTTTGGGAACAATCTCCAACCAAAGTTCCCTGAAAATCCTCGGCTAACTCCTTTGATAATCCTCCGATTATGAGGGTATTCGTCCTTATTTTCTTTATGGTTGTGTCCTTTTTCTCCACAAGGCTTGCACGCACAAGGTTTCTTCATATCCTTTCCATAAGGCTTCAACTTCTGGGACACAACCAAGACTTTAGCAAAGTCAACTTAAATTCTTCCCAAGTGGTTACTCCTTGTAATCCATTGATGGTTTGGTACATCCTCCACCAAATAGCAGCACCTCTTTCAAAGCACTGAAAAGCATATTGGGTCATATCTTTTCTGACTATCGGGTTATTCTCCATTTGATCCTCCATGTTCGGAATCCATTGGTCTGTCTCCAATTGACTCATGGGTCCATAAAATATAAGCTCATCTCCATTCATCCTCTATTGGGTCCATGGGTTTGGGGTGGTATAAGAGAGATCGAGAGGGATGCACACAATACAAACAAAAGTTTTGAAAAGACAGATTTTATTGTGGCTGTCGGAAAAACAACAAACAAATGACAGCTCACAACCGTCGCATCTAACGTAGGTATGTAACAGGGGTTTGGTCTTCTAAAGGTCAATAAATCTTCAACGCCATCAAAGTCTTCAAGTCTTGTTCATGTCTCCGATGGCTTCTTCCAATCGTGCTTGTCCTGCTCAAGTTCTTTTGCCAGATCATCTCTGTTGACGCGAAGTCTCTCGCGGCATCCTGTAATATTTCTGGAGTTACGTTCCAACTGCCGGTTTCAACATCCTTGACATGATCCATGATCCTCATCCTTGATTCTTCGCCATCACAAATCTCCTAGATCTCGATGTTTTGCTCCTCCACTTGGCTACTTTCAAATTTCTGTGGTCCCGAGTTCTTCATGAATTGCCTCCTTATCGAATCATCGCCTCGCAAGTCCATCTTAAAATCCTTGATGTAATGCTCCAGATCCTGGTGATACACCAGCTATGTTAAAACTGCATCCTTTGCTGACAGATGCTCCTTCAGCCTTCTACCATCCAATTCTTCCATGCATCTGCATGCTTAGCTCCGCACGGTGACAATAGCATAAATGGGAATAACACCATGGATAGCATGTTTTCTGCTCTTGTTATTTCCATGAGCTATCTCTCCATAGTTGATGTCTCCTGCCTCAGGGTTTTTCTGATAAAACTTTGAATTCTAATGTTCCATGTTCCATTTTTCTCCGATACACCTTGATCTCGGTTATTGATAACTTCCATAGTCTGTTAAATTCCATAAGCGTAACCTTCCTAGGTCATAAAATCTGGGAATTCTTCGTAGCCTTCAAATTCTCCAAGTCTTCGGAGTTTTCAACAGTTGTAGTTTCCATTTACATGGAAAAATCCTCTTCATTCCAAATGGTCTTAGTTGTCTGATATCTTGTCTCCTTGGAGTGGTCTCACCAGTCAAATCTTCGAGTGGTCAAAAGGGAAAAGGGGTATGGTCTCACTAAAAAGGAATATTTGAATAAACTCAAGAGAAGAGAGGTAAAAGATCTTTTTGAAAATGAAGTTGTAGAGAAAATCTTTCCTATGGGCTTGTCAGCTTCTAGGGTCACGTCCTCATAGTCAACATGTGCTCGATACCATCTTGTAGCGACCGACCGAATGGATCAAGTCTTCGTGCTTTCGTGTCATCCTCGGATCGGTATCTTTGACACACACGATTACTCGAAGGATTTATAACAGAGGTAAATCACATGTATAAAGTAACGTAAATACTATTACCTCAATCCAAGATATAGCGGAAGCAACCAGGTTGTGGATTCCCATCAACACCAACGGCAAAGTTGAGTATAGGAAATCGTAACCCTAACGTATCACTTACTCGTCGTCTGAGAAGTCTGCAACATGAAAAGTTGCAGCCCGAAAACGGGTCAAGACATGGAATATGCCGCAATGTAACACATAGAGAGTAATGAAGGAATAGACTATACTACATGCATATATGGCTGGTGGAAAGCTCTATGGTTACAGCTTTTATGAAAAGCCAATTTTTCCCTACTTCAAAGGAATAAATTTATTTAACTATCATGGTGGTTGTTAAACATTGAGAATGGTTGACAGATCCTCAATCCCAATTAAAAGTACTCATTAAAACCCAATAACATTTATTAGAAGTAACATGTTGAGATTCACAGGATATTCAAGTACTAGATACTCAAGATGTCCATAACCGGGGACACGGCTAATCATGATTAGTTTATACACTCTGCAGAGGTTTATGACTTTTCCCCACAAGACTCGATCGCCTCCGCTTGGTTCTCGTGACTACATGGTGTTTGAGAAACGGATGACCGAGACATAGTCTTTCGTGGCGCTAGCACCTTACATGTGGGTAGACCGTACCAACCTACATCCCCTACATCGCCTAGCCTACCCGTAAGAGTTCGCACAACTTAGTCAACTACGCCAGAGCCCATAATTGGCTTGTGGCTGCACACGGAAGTTTCTAGTTTGAATAATCTCATGATCCCTTAGAGCACGGGTGGCGGTCCAAGAAATACAGGCAAGTCCTCGATAGAAACCAGTGCCTCAATCCACCCAGATGTGTGTTTAAGTTGCCACCTTAGATAAACCATTAATTATCAATCTCACATCCGTCATGGATTTTCACTCACCCAATCCACGCCTACTAGCATAGCACGGCATAATCAAGCAAACGTAGAAGTAACTCCCAAGGTTTCATAAGTAAAACAGTTAATAGGTACTACCTCAATCTACTTCCCAATCCCACAATTTAATTAGATCCTAAACATGCAAGTGTTTGAGGGTTTGATCTAATGCAATAAAACTGGGTAGTAGAAAAGTATGATCAAAGTGTTACTTGCCTTGCTGATGATCCGCGAGTCCTAGAGATTCGAAATAACAAGCGGCGCACTCCGGGTGATCTAACGCAGACAAACAACAAGCATACAATAAGCACTCATCTAATGCACGGGGAAATCTCGAATAAAAGATCTAACCAGATAGTTCAACTTAAGAACCCTGGTTGCAAAAGAATCGAATCAAATAAAGCATCGAAAGTCGGAACTCGAGAGAGAACGACTCGGTTTAGAAAACTGAAATTAGGTCAAAATTTCACAGTAGCAAAACTCTGTGAAAGTAGGTTAGTCGGAACGGCGGTTTCACATTCTGAAACTCCAGCGCTTGAATCACCCGATTCCGATAAACGAGCAAGAAATAAAACAGTTTTGAAAATCGGATCGTAAATCGAATCAAAAATAACGGATTAAATCGGATTTAAAAGAAAACGACGAACGGATTAAATAACGGACGTTCGTTAACAGAACTAATCCAACGAACACGTTCATTGAAACGAACGGTTCGGTGAACGTTCGTTAATTAAGAAAACCGAAAAAAAAAACAATCTAGGTTTTTTTTAAAAAAACCGAGCATCTTTTTTTTTTAAATAAACCGGATCGGGTTTTTAGGGGAAAACCGGATCGGGTCGGGACGGCGGCTACCTCCGGCGGCTCACGGCTGGGCTCCGGTGGTTCAAGGGCCTGGAGGGTCGGCGGGCGAGGGGCTCCGGGGGGGTGCTCCGGCGACGACGGGAGGCGGCAAGGCCCCTCGGCGGCGGCGGACTCGGCTTGGCGGCGCGGCGGGCGAGTTGAGAGAGAGGGGGTCCGCGGGGTTATAAAGGGGGCGGCTTCCTTGGGGAGGGGGCAAGGAGCGCCGGGTCGGGCGGGACTCGGGTGGCGGGCGGCTGGCGGCGGCGGAGTCCGCGCAAGGCGCGCGCGAGGGAGGAGAGGGAGGTGGGCCGGGGCGCTGGGCCGGGGCCTGGCTGGTCAGGCCGGGCCTCGGTCCAGTGGGGGCGCGAATTTTTTAAATAAAATTAAATCAAAAGAATTAAAAAATACCAAATGAACTCCAAATTAAATAAAACAAATTTTCCCCGACTCCTAAAATGAGTCGAACAAAATGAACTTTAAAACGGCAAACATGCATAAATTTTTAAATGCTCATTTTAGCCTAAGCAAAATAAATCTTCCAAAACCAAATTTGATTTATTTATAATATCTTCAGCTTCCTAAATATTGGGAAAGTCATATTATTCCCCTCAAAATATTTTTATAGGAAAAACTTTATGAAGATAATTAAATAAATCCAATGATCCTATTTTCAAAATTGAGAAATCCCAAATATGAAATAATGAAACTTCCAACTCATATTTCATATGTTTTGAAGAAGTCATTTTATCTTCGCCGTGAAAATCATTGAGTTGCATAAAGTTTCAGAATTGGAAATATTTTCCAAATGAAATTCAAATATTTTCAACACCCCTTGTCATTTAAATAAATGGAAGAAGTCATGTCATCTTCTCTCCAGGGTTTTGTGATGAAAAGAAATTGAATTCCAGAAGTTCATAAAAGCAAAATGAAAGTTTGGGAAAGTCCTTTTATTCCCTCTCATTTAACTTTCAAAAAGTCTCGAATTTCCCTCAATCAATCACACAACAATCAAGCAACAATCAAAACTATCTATTTGTTTATAACATTCCAAAATTTAGAATTTTGGGATGTTACAGTCTTGCGGCGGCGGAACTTCCGATCTAGGTTTCTTTCTGGAAGTTTGGGTATATATGAGAGGTGTTGGCGTCGAGAACAAGTCAGGGGGTCTCCGGGCTGTCCACGAGGCAGGGAGGCGCGCCCCCCACCCTCGTGGGCAGCACGGGACTCTTCTGGCCCAACTCTTTGACTCCTTGGCCTTCTTCCGGTCCAAAAATAAGCTCCGTCAAGTTTCAGGTCAATTGGACTCCGTTTGGTTTTCCTTTTCTGCGATACTCAAGGAGAAAACAGAAACTGGCACTGGGCTCTAGGTTAATAGGTTAGTCCCAAAAATCATATAAAATAGCATATAAATGCATATAAAACATCTAAGATTGATAATATAATAGCATGAAGACTTCATAAATTATAGATATGCTGGAGACGTATCAGGCATCGGCCGAGTTAAAGGCCGAACAAGCTGCTCGGCACCAAGACGAGGAGAAAATATCCATGATGGCGCTCGAACTAAAAAATGCTGCTAGCCGCTGTGAATTCCTTGAGAAGGAGAATAAAGCCAAAACGGCTGATTTTGACAAGGCCTTACGAGAGGCAAAAGAAGCACGGTCCGAATCTAGAGCGGCCCGTGAGGAGATCCGGCAAGCTGGGGAGATTGCGGCTGGTAAGCCCTTTTTACTACAGAGTAAGTTCGGTGATCCAAACTATGCTTAGCTTAACCAAGTATGGAGTTCTCCAGACGTGTTTTTGGACTTGCCGAAGAGTTCTTCCGATGCGGCGCAGTTTTACCAGGCGCAAGAGAGATATGCAACGGAGAAGCTTTTCTGGTCACAGTTTGGTGCATCAAAGTGCCCTCTGCTGCTGAATGAACAGATGTCCCAATGGGCCGAGCTTCACAGGATATCCGGCGTTGCCATGAAGAACGTCATAATCCGGCTGTGGCCGACTGAGCCTATTCCGAATAGCTACTTCAGCTTAGTGCAGCGGCTTGTTGATGCGACGCCACGTATCGACGCCGTTAGGCGGTCAGCGTGCATTGAAGGTGCACGGATGGCCTTTGCCCGTGTCAAGACATACTGGGGGAAGATGAAGGCCATCGATGTTGCAGCGAAGAGTCCACCCCAGGGCAAGGACCATCACGCACCAGCGCATTATTTCGAGGACGTCTTAGAGGCTGCCCGCTTGATAGAGGGTCAATGTTTGAAAGGCATAATATTCGAGTAAAGTGTATGCGAATTGTAAAAGACAATTTTTTATAATCAGACTATGTTTTAGTTTTGCCTAAAGGCTTTTGTTCCTCCTGTGCAGCCGTTTGTATATGATCTGAAAGTTTTCCAGTCGTCGGCTCCAGCCCCCTTGTAGGAAATACGGGGGTGTTCGGAAAAGCATCTGATCACTCTTGGGCCAACGTCTTGGTCCGTGAAGGAGGTCTCAATGCAGCGAACCAGGCAACCGGACTACAGGGCGTTAACACTTTCACTTAGCCATAGGAGTTTTATGGTGGGTCTGTGATATAACCCCCGGTATGTATGTGGCTTATTCTCATACGATGCATTTACATATTTGACCGGAAAGAGGTCCTTCGTGTGACACGAAGGGAATCGTGGAAGATTCCAATAAGTCATCGAGTGGTTGACCAGCTCTCGCCGCATCATGATGCATAATTTTCGCTTTCTCTCGAGGTGCTTAACCAGGTTAACCGGAAGCACAATTGCAGTAGTTCTCCCTTTACTTCCCTAGACGATAGAGCGGAACGTAGGGTAGCAAGCACAAGAGCTGGGCAACCCAACTTTTGACCCAAGACATGATTCGGAGCTGATGCATATAATGCCAAAACTCGCGACGTTGAGATACGCTATAGAGCTGCTCAGACTTGTCGGCAACTCGTTTGTTCCCATACCGAGCCCCTGGCAAGTTATGCCGAGGTGTAAGTTTGAAACAACCGTAAGGGCAAAACTCGGTTCTGTAGAAAAGAGCAGATTATTTTTACTGGGATCTGAGCAATGTGCCAATTGTTTATATAGATAACAAAGCCACACCCTAGCTATTTTACATGCCAAGGGTCGAAGGCTGAGGATAAAGGCACTTTACAGGCTCGAAATACTGAGTGCGGTCTACAAAAAGTTATTTTGGACCTCCTGTCGCACATTTGCGTTGCCTGTCCTTGGTTAGGGTACTCCTTGATGGGAATGACTTTTTGGATGAGTGTATGAACCCGAACTCCGATAGAGTCCGTGGGTGACCCGCCTTTGAGCCATCTGTAGAGAGGATAGTAAAAAAAAGATAGTTAGAAAAACAAGGGAGTTTATGGGAGCATTGGTAGGCCCATCCTTATTGTGCTTCCGCCGATGACGAGGGTATTTTAAGTGCATAATTATGTATGCGAAGTACCGACTTCACAGGCATATTAGGCGAGCGGCAGAAGCCGAATTGCTAATCCAGTATGGACATTGACCGGTCATGTTGAACGGAGACCGGCGGCGCAATGGCCGATGAGGTATGCGGTGAGATGAGGCCGCTTCGTAGTTCGGCTAAGGTATCCGTAGTATGATCTTCTGTACGAGGGGAGTTTTTCGTGCATTCACCTCTAGGGGTGTATGTGACATATACCATGTTTACTGTTTTTACTTCGGAAGGAAACTTCTTCTGTCCCCCGGTGTTCGGTTGGTGAGTCTCTTTGCCGTCGCTATCGCCGGGCGGCCTCTTCCCCTTATGTTCGGCATTTAACTTGCCGGCCTGTTTGAAAACCCAACAGCTTATGTTGGTGTGATTAGTGGTTTATTGGGGTGGCCATGAATCTGGCAGGGCCTATCCAATATCTTGTCTAAATTGGATAGTCCGTCCCTATTTGCTGTGAATGGCTTTTTCCGTTGGCCGGGTCTGGGGCCGCTGAATCCGGCGTTGACCGTTGTGTTATGTGCTCCCTCATTGTTATTGCGGTGTTTGCATTTATTGCATCGTGGCTTCCCATTGCCGTCCCAGACTTTGGAAGTGCCCGGGTCACTGGCGCTATTGAGAAACAGTAAAACGGGGTGAGCTGCAGCTCCCCACAGCGATTTGAAGTTCTTGGCCGTCCGATCACACTTATCCACGGTTCAGATCACTGGGTCGTTTCACCGCTTGCATGTGCTTGTTTCTTAACCTCTCAAATCGCGCGACCTGCTCGGCCCATGATAACTGGGCAGCTGCTCTGCAGCACGACCTGGGAGTTATCTCCTTAATCGGGCATGACAGGCAAAGGCGGCCATAGGCCCAATAACAACATACTCTCGAACCGCTTCGTGCTCTTCACCTATCGCCAATCTATTCCAATCCCCACGAGTCCGTTCGCCTCGGCGGCGCTGCGCGCAGGGGGTCGCTTCATTCCCATGTCTCTTTGCTTCGCTCATCTATGAACCTCCGTCTCGCCGTTGTCGCCGTCACCGCCACCGCCACCGCCCCCGTCATTCCCCTCTGACCATGTCTCGTCTGGTGAACCATGGGTGTGCCGCCACGGCCAGGGCCTAACTGTAGCCATGTGCCCGTTTTCCTCCCCTGCTGCAACGCCGTGAGGGGCAATATCACCAACGCGAGAAGGATATGGAGGCAATAATGCAGTTGATTTCTTATACATCGTTCGGTTATACATGTCTGCCCTTCTCTTTGATTTGTTTTGTCCAAATCCTAACTCATAAGTCGTGAGTTTGTTCCTTGTTTTTTTTGGGTGGTTTCCCTCAGCCGATGTAGCTATATTGAACAAAGATTACCTTCTACCGTTTTCTCCATGGATGCGTGATGATTCTTTCTTGACGTGGCTTAGATATAGCTGCTCACTGCTCCCATCTAATGTGTATCATCGCATTTTTTTAGGAGAAAAACGGTTTGAGCTTTGAAGATTTACGGGTACAACTTATTTTTTAACCTTGGGCAATGACAGCTTCATGCAGTAAATCCTGGAGCATTTTTTAAAGTATGCTTGTTTTATTATTAAGTATAGTTAAATATTTCAGTTTGGGTAGCCAAAACTGAAGCCTTGCATCTATTTAAAAATTAGATACGATTATTACTCTAATGGATGCAGTTAAATTTTTTGACTACCTATGTAGGTATTGCTTCGTCTGCACTTGCAAGATCAAAATAGGTAGTGCTTCATCAAAAGCTATTTTGTTTAACTTCTGACTTATCCACCCATGCGCTTTTCTTCCTACGGCAAACCATTGGTGCGTTGTTGCCACCGAGGAAAGGAGGAAGGACGAGGACCAGGATGCAACATGGTCAAAAAGGTAATGAAAGCCTTACAATTGTCCATGTTATTTCTTTGCATAATTTGTCACCAAATTTAGTCGTTCCTTGTCGCAAGTCATGAAAAGGTTGCAATTGATCTCTTTTCCTGAAGATGCGTGTCCTTGCGGAAATAAAATCTCGTGAGGAAGCATTTGGTGTGGTTTGCGGATTGATCAAATGCATGCTTCCCAATTCTTTTTCAATATATTTTTTCTTACTACTATAGAAATGCATCCAGTGACATCAATAATAAGAAATAGCCCAACTTAAAATATGCAACATATTCTTTTGCTACAGACCTATTTAACTTTCATTTTCCGCATCTATACTTATAGAAGTACATATCATTTATTTGTAAAAATAGATGAGCGCAGCAACGCGCGCCATAATGATCTAGTTGCTTCTGCGAGCGAGCCAGCTGTCTTCCCCGCGCAAAAGCGGGTCATCAAAGCTGTAAGGGCTGGCATGGATTTTGGTTTTTCCTGACCGAGGTGGCGGGCAAGCCACTCATACCGGCAGCTGTGTTTGTAGGCCGTTAGGGCTTCTGCGTCCGGACAGTCTACATTTTGGTTCTTTTTAACTAAGAACCTAGTCCAGAGCTTCCTGGCGGAGTCCCCGGGTTGCTGGACAATGTGACTTAAATCATCGGCATCCGGTGGCCGGACATATGTACCTTGAAAGTTGTCGCGGAAGGCGTCCTCCAGATCCTCCCAGCTGCCAATCGAGCTTTCAGTGCATCGCTTAGCCAAAGGTCGAGCTGGTCCTTTGAGTTTTAACGGGAGGTACTTGATGGCATGAAGATCGTCTCCGCGGGCCATATGGATGTGGAGAAGAAAATCCTCGATCCACACCGCGGGGTCTGTTGTTCCATCGTATGACTCAATATTTACGGGCTTAAACCCTTCTGGGAATTCGTGATCCATTACTTCGTCAGTGAAGCAAAGGGGGTGTGCGGCGCCTCTATGTCGGGCCACGATGCGACGTATCTCTGATGGAGTTCATCTGCGATTTTCGGCCCGGGCGTGACTAGGTTCGTCACGTCCGAATAGATAGTCGTCGTCGCGTATTGAGGTGTGTCCTCGCGGTCCGTAGATCGATCTGGTATGACCTTCTCTGTTGTCCAGGTCCTACCGAAGGCCGTGTGCATAATCCCGAGTTGTTTTATATTTGTTTTCATGCTCCGGTGGTGTAGGCTATTGTTCAGTCTGAGTTGCCGCTTTATCCCGACCGCGTGGTGGTTGGTCCGCCGCACAGTCCCGACCGCGTAGTGTCGATCGGCCGCATTACGCGAGGGAGGTATGGGCTGCGGCGCCTCCTCATTGGAATGAGGTAGCAATCTCCATTTTTGGTAACTCTTGGCTAGGCGTTTGAGGCCGTATTCTTCGGCTGCTAGGACATCAGTCCATCTGTCATTGAGCAGATCTTGGTCAGCTTGAAGCTACTGACGTTTCTTCTTCAGGCTTCTTGCAGTGGCTATGAGTCGGCGCTTGAAGCGCTCCTGCTCGAAAGGTTCCTCTGGCACGACGAAATCCTCGTCGCCGAGGCTTGCCTCATCTTCGGAGAGTGGAAGATAATTTTCATCCGCTGAGTCGTCATGTATGGCCTGTTCATCAGGGCCAACTTGCTCATTTCCTGGTTTCCCCTGTTCGGGAGTTGCCTCAACAGGGTCTTCATCGTTTTCGGCATCGTCCGGAGTGTTATTTTCTCCGGTGCCGGTATTGCTGTCTTTTGAACGACGTGACTTGGAGCGACACCGAGGACGCCGGCGTTTGGACTGTGTCTCAGGAGGTTTATCCTCGACTGGATCTTCTTTGTCATCGTCGTTGGTTTCTTTAGGTGTATCCACCATGTACACGTCGTATGAAGAAATGGTTGTCCAGTGTTCAATGAATGGCGGGTTCTGGCCCTGCTCCTCGTCGGCATCGTCATCCATATAGTTGATGTCTTCGGAGCCGTGATCAAGCATGTCGGTTAAGTCCTCGATAGTGGCTATGAAGTGGGTGGCGGGTGGGAAGCAAAATTCTCCATCATCAGCCCCTAGTTCGAACCGGACATAGTTCGGTTGTGAGTCCCCCACCAAGGATAGGTTCTTTAATGAGTTTAGCACATCGCCAAAGGGCGAGTGCTGGAAGATGTCTGCAGTGCTGAATTTGAATGATAACTAATCAACCTCGGCATCCGCGGACGCACATGGTTTGAAGCTTATGGCCGGAGACGATCCGGAGTTCCGGTGACACAGATATCGTATGGGGTTAAGTCTATGTGCGGCTCCATAGCCGCGAAATCGGTGGCCTCTGTGGCGGGGTTGAGCTTCCCGTCCTCAGATGGCGCAATCTGCTCCGGATCTAAGGCCGAAGCAGTTATGGGAGCAATCTCCTGAGTGTGGTTCGATGACAGATCTAGGTCATGTTCATCGGGGCGACAGGGAGCGGCCGCCGCGGTCTCGAATCCGGCAAAGATCAAGTCTCCACGGATGTCTGCGACGTAGTTCAAGCTTCCGAATCTGACCTGGTGGCCAGGGGCGTAGCTATCGATCTGCTCCAGATGGCCAAGCGAGTTGGCTGCGGTCGCAAGGTCACCGAACACGAAGATCTATCCGGGGAGGAAGGTTTCTCCTTGGACAGCATCGTTGTTGACGATTGAAGGGGCCATCAAACCTTTAGGGGATGGCACAGTGGAACTCTCAATGAAAGCACCAATGTCGGTGTCAAAACCGGTGGATCTCGGGTAGGGGGTCCCGAACTGTGCGTCTAAGGTCAATGGTAACAGGAGACAGGGGACGCAATTTTTACCCAGGTTCGGGCCCTCTCTATGGAGGTAATGCCCTACTTCCTCCTTGATTGATCTTGATGAATATGAGTATTACAAGAGTTGATCTACCCCGAGATCGTAATGGCTAAACCCTAGAAGTCTAGCATGTGTGACTATGGTAATGAATATCTCCTCTCCTCCGGACTAACTCCTCAATTTATATAGACAACGGGAGGATCTAGGGTTACATAAGGTCGGTTACAGAGAAAGGAATCTACACATTTGATCGCTCAGCTTGCCTTCCACGCCAAGGAGAGTCCCATCCGGACACGGGTAGAGTCTTCGGCCTTCGTATCTTCATAGCCCATCAGTCCGGCCCATGGCTAACAGGCCGGACGCCCGAGAACCCCTTAGTCCAGGACTCCCTCACTAGTCCCTTCTCGTCTCCAACCCTACTTGTCAAGAAGAAAGACGACACTTGGCGCTTATGCGTGGATGATACGTCTCCAATGTATCTATAATTTTTTATTGTTCCATGCTATTATATTATCTGTTTTGGATGTTTATGGGCTTTATTTTACACTTTTATATTATTTTTGGGACTAACCTGCAGCCCAAAGGTGCCTCGCTTTTTTCCCTTGTTTCAAAAGTTTCGCAGAAAAGGAATATCAAACGGAGTCCAAACGGAATGAAACCTTCGGGAAAGTTATTTTTGGAACGGAAGCAATCCAGAAGACTTGGAGTATACATAAGGGAAGCAACAAGGAAGGCATGAGGCAGGGGGGCGCGCCCACCCCCCTGGGCGCGCCCTCCACCCTCGTGGGCCCCTCGTGGCTCCCCTGATGTATTTCTTTCGCCTATATATATCCATATACCCAAAAACCATTGGGGGACAGAATAGATCGGGAGTTCCGCCGCCGCAAGCCTCTCAGAGCCACCAAAACCAATCGGACCTGGCTCAGGCATCCTCTGCCGGAGGGGGGATCCCTCACCGGTGGCCATCTTCATCATCCCGGCGCTCTCCATGACGAGGAGGGAGTAGTTCACCCTCGGGGCTGAGGGTATATACCAGTAGCTATGTGTTTGATCTCTTTCTTTCGTGTTCTTGAGTTGATACGATCTTGATGTATCGCGAGCTTTGCTATTATAGTTGGATCTTATGATGTTTCTCCCCCTCTACTCTCTTGTAATGGATTGAGTTTTCCCTTTGAAGTTATCTTATCGGATTGAGTCTTTAAGGATTTGAGAACACTTGATGCATGTCTTGTCGTGCTTATCTATGGTGACAATGGGATATCACGTGATCCAATTGATGTATGTTTTGGTGATCAACTTGCGCGTTCCGCCCATGAAACTATGCATAGGGGTTGGCACACGTTTTCGTCTTGACTCTCCGGTAGAAACTTTGGGGCACTCTTTGAAGTTCTTTGTGTTGGTTAAATAGATGAATCTGAGATTGTGTGATGCATATCGTATAATCATACCCACGGATACTTGTGGTGACATTGGAGTATCTAGGTGACATTAGGCTTTTGGTTGATTTGTGTCTTAAGGTGTTATTCTAGTATGAACTCTATGATAGATCGAACGGAAAGAATAGCTTCATGTTATTTTACTACGGACTCTTGAATAGATCGATCAGAAAGGATAACTTTGAGGTGGTTTCATACCCTACCATAATATCTTCGTTTATTCTCCTCTATTAGTGACTTTGGAGTGACTCTTTCTTGCATGTTGAGGGATAGTTATATGATCCAACTATGTTATTATTGTTGAGAGAACTTGCACTGGTGAAAGTATGAACCCTAGGCCTTGTTTCCTAGCATTGCAATACCGTTTACGCTCACTTTTACCACTTGCTACCATGCTGTTTTTATATTTTCAGATTACAAAAACCTATATCTACCATCCATATTGCACTTGTATCACCATCTCTTCGCCGAACTAGTGCACCTATACAATTTACCATTGTATTGGGTGTGTTGGGGACACAAGAGACTCTTTGTTATTTGGTTGCGTGGTTTCTTGAGAGAGACCATATTCATCCCACGCCTCCCATGCATTGATAAACCTTAGGTCATCCACTTGAGGGAAATTTGCTACTGTCCTACAAACCTCTGCACTTGGAGGCCCAACAACGTCTACAAGAAGAAGGCTGTGTAGTAGACATCAAGCTCTTTTCTGGGGCCGTTGCCAGGGAGGTGAGTGCTTGAAGATATATCTTTAGATCTTGCAATAGAATCTTCTAGTTTCTTGTTTTGTCACTAGTTTAGTTTATAAAAGAAAATTACAAAAAAATGGATTTGAGTTTGCCTGATACGCTTCATCTTTTAAATATCTTTCGTGAGTATGATGGGAAGGAAAATTGTGCTCAAGTACCAGAAGAAGAATTACATAGAATGCTTGGCATAAAATATGTGAATGATGAGCATGATCGCAATGTTGTTAGTATGAATTCTTTGAATACCCATGATGCTAATGATATGCAAAGCCACAAGCTTGGGGGTGCTATGTTTGATGAATATGATATTTTTAGTCCCCCAAGTTTTGATGTGCAAATTTATTATGATGAAAGCATGCCTCCTATTTATGATGATTATTATGATGACACGTATGCTATAAAGAATAATGATAACCATGAAACTTTTCATCTTGATCCTAATTTTCAATCACATGATAGTTATTTTGTTGAGTTTGCTCCCACCACTATTCATGAGAATAAATTTGCTTATGTGGAGAGTAATAGACTTTCTATGCTTGTAGATCATGAAAAGAATGCTTTAGGTGCTGGTTATATTGTTGAATTCATTCATGATGCTACTGAAAATTATTATGAGGGAGGAATATATGCTTGTAGGAATTGCAATAATATCAAGTTTCCTCTCTATGTGCTTAAAGTTTTAAAGCTATGCTTGTTTTGCCATCCTATGCTAGTTGATTATTGTTCCCATAAGTTGTTTGCTCACAAAATCCCTATGCATAGGAAGTGGGTTAGACTTAAATGTGCTAGTCATATTCTTCATCATGCTCCCATTATGTTTCAATTCTTATCTTTTATGTGAGCATCATTGAAATCATCATGCCTAGCTAGGGGCGTTAAACGATAGCGCTTGTTGAGAGGCAATCCAATTTTATTCTTGTTTCTTGCTTTTTGGTTCTGTTTAGTCATAAATATTTCATCTAGCCTCTGGTTATATGTGGTTTTATGTTTTAATTAGTGTTTGTGCCAAGTAAGACCTATAGGATCTTCTTGGATGATAGTTATTTGATCTTGCTGAAAATTCCAGAAACTTTATGTTCACGAAAACAATTGTTTAAAATCACCAGAACGTGATAAAATACTGATTTCAATTGCATAAGATCAATAATCAAATTATCTAGGTCGTCCTATTTTGGTAGAATTTTTTGAGTTCCAGAAGTTTGCGTTAGTTACAGATTACTACAGACTGTTCTGTTTTTGACATATTCTGGGTTTTTTTAGAGAAAAGGCACCGGCCGAGCCCGAGGAGAGCTCGAACCTAACCCGGCTTTGAATTAACAGATTGCACAAAAGACTGTTTTTTTACAGATTCTGTTTTTGTGTGTTGTTTGCTTATTTTGATGACTCTATGGCTAGTAAAATAGTTTATAAACCATAGAGAAGTTGGAATACAATAGCTTTAACACCAATAAAAATAAAGAATGAGTTCATTACAGTACCTTGAAGTGGTGTTTTGTTTTCTTTCGCTAACGGAGCTTACGAGATCTTCTGTTAAGTTTTGTGTTGTGAAGTTTTCAAGTTTTGGGTAAGGATTCGATGGACTATGGAATGAGGAGTGGCAAGAGCCTAAGCTTGGGGATGCCCAAGGCACCCCAAGGTAGTATTCAAGGATAACCAAGAGCCTAAGCTTGGGGATGCCCCGGATGGCATCCCCTCTTTCGTCTTCGTTCATCGGTAACTTTACTTGGGGCTATATTTTTATTCACCACATGATATGTGTTTTGCTTGGAGCGTCATTTTATTTTCTTTTGTTTTGCTTGCTGTTTGAATAAAATACCAAGATCTGAAATTCTTAAATGTTAGAGAGTCTCACATAGTTATATAATTATTCGACTACTCATTGAAGATATCTTCACTTATATCTTTCGGAGTAGTTTGTCATTTGCTCTAGTGCTTCACTTATATCCTTTTAGAGCATGGTGGTGGCTTTATTTTGAAGAAATATATGAACTCTCATGCTTCACTTATATTATTTTGAGAGTCTTTAGAATAGCATGGTAATTTGCTTGGGTTATAAAATTTAGTCCTAATATGATGGGCATCCAAGATGGGTATAATAAAAAAATTCATATAAAGTGCATTGAATACTATGTGAAGTTTGATACTTGATGATTGTTTTGAGATATGAAGATGGTGATATTAGAGTCATGCTAGTTGAGTGGTTATGACAAATACTTGTGTTAAAGTTTGTGATTCCCATAGCATGCACGTATGGTGAACCGTGAAGTCGGAGCATGATTTATTTATTGATTGTATTCCTTATGAGTGACGGTCGGGGACGAGCGATGGTCTTTTCCTACCAATCTATCCCCCTAGGAGCATGCGCGTAGTACTTTGTTTCGATAACTAATTGATTTTTTTCCTCAAAAAAAATAACTAATAGATTTTTGCAATAAGTACGTGAGTTCTTTATGACTAATGTTGAGTCCATGGATTATACGCACTCTCACCCTTCCACCATTGCTAGCCTCTCTAACACCGCGCACCTTTCGCCGGTATCATACACCCACCACATACCTTCCTCAAAACAGTCACCATACCTACCTATCATGGCATTTCCATATCCATTCCGAGATATATTGCCATGCAACTTTCCACCGTTCCGTTCCGTTTATTATGACAAGCTTCATCATTGTCATATTGCTTTGCATGATCATGTAGTTGACATTGTATTTGTGGCAAAGCCACTGTTCATAATTCTTTCATACATGTCACTCTTGATTCATTGCACATCCCTGCACATCACGGAGGCATTCATATAGAGTCATATCTTGTTCTAAGTATCGAGTTGTAATTCTTGAGTTGTAAGAAAATAAAAGTGTGATGATCATCATTATTAGAGCATTGTCCCAGTGAGGAAAGGATGATGGAGACTATGATTCCCCCACAAGTCGGGATGAGACTCCGGATGAAAAATAAAATAAAATAAAATAAAATAAAAAAGAGGCCATAAAAAAGAGAGAAAAGGCCCAAATAAAAAAATAAAAAAATGAGAGAAAAAGAGAGAAGGGACAATGCTACTATCCTTTTACCACACTTGTGCTTCAAAGTAGCACCATAATCTTCATGATAGAGAATCTCCTATGTTGTCACTTTCATATACTAGTGGGAATCTTTCATTACAGAACTTGGCTTGTATATTCCAATGATGGGCTTCGTCAAAATGCCCTAGGTCTTCGTGAGCAAGCGAGTTGGATGCACACCCACTTAGTTTCTTTTGTTAGCTTTCATACACTTATAGCTCTAGTGCATCCGTTGCATGGCAATCCCTACTCACTCACATTGATATCTATCAATGGGCATCTCCATAGCCCATTGATACGCCTAGTTGATGTGAGACTATCTTCTCCTTTTTTGTCTTCTCCACAACCACCATTCTATTACACCTATAGTGTTATGTCCATGGCTCACGCTCATGTATTGCGTGAAGATTGAAAAAGTTTGAGAACATCAAAAGTATGAAACCATTGCTTGGCTTGTCATTGGGGTTGTGCATGATTTAAATATTTTGTGTGGTGAAGATAGAGCATAGCCAGACTATATGATTTTGTAGGGATAACTTTCTTTGGCCATGTTATTTTGAGAAGACACGATTACTTTGTTAGTATGCTTGAAGTATCATTATTTTTATGTCAATATTAAACTTTTGTCTTGAATCTTATGGATCTGAATATTCTTGCCACAATAAAGAAAATTACATGGATAAATATGTTAGGTAGCATTCCACATCAAAAATTCTGTTTTATCATTTACCAACTCGAGGACGAGCAGGAATTAAGCTTAGATGCCGATACGTCTCCAACGTATCTATAATTTTTATTGTTCCATGATATTATATTATCTATTTTGGATGTTTATGGGCTTTATTTTACACTTTTATATTATTTTTGGGACTAACCTATTAACCCGTAACCCAAAGGCTGCCTCCTGTTTTTTCCCTTGTTTCAGTGTTTCGTAGAAAAGGAATATCAAACGGAGTCCAAACGGAATGAAACCTTCGGGAAAGTTATTTTTGGAACGAAAGCAGTCCAGAAGACTTGGAGTATATGTAAGGGAAGCTACAAGGAAGGCATGAGGCAGGGGGTGCGCCCTCCACCCTCGTGGGCCCCTCGTGGCTCCCCTGATGTATTTCTTTCGCCTATATATATCCGTATACCCAAAAACCATCGGGGGACAGAATAGATCGGGAGTTCCGCCGCCGCAAGCCTCTGTAGCCACCAAAAACCAATCGGGACCCAGTTCCGGCATCCTGCCGGAGGGGGGATCCCTCACCGGTGGCCATCTTCATCATCCCGGCGCTCTCCATGGCGAGGAGGGAGTAGTTCACCCTCGGGGCTGAGGGTATGTACCAGTAGCTATGTGTTTGATCTCTCTCTTTCGTGTTCTTGAGGTGATACGATCTTGATGTATCACGAGCTTAGCTATTATAGTTGGATCTTATTATGTTGTCCCCTCTACTCTCTTGTAATGGATTGAGTTTTCCCTTTGAAGTTATCTTATCGGATTGAGTCTTTAAGGATTTGAGAACACTTGATGTATGTCTTGACGTGCTTATCTGTGGTGACAATGGGATATCACGTGATCCACTTGATGTATGTTTTGGTGATCAACTTGCGGGTTCCGCCCATGAACCTATGCATAGGGGTTGGCACACGTTTTCGTCTTGACTCTCCGGTAGAAACTTTGGGGCACTCTTTGAAGTTCTTTGTGTTGGTTAAATAGATGAATCTGAGATTGTGTGATGCATATCATATAATCATACCCACGGATACTTGTTGTGACATTGGAGTATCTAGGTGACATCAGGGTTTTGATTGATTTGTGTCTTAAGGTGTTATTCTAGTACGAACTCTGTGATAGATCGAACGGAAAGAATAGCTTCATGTTATTTTACTATGGACTCTTGAATAGATCGATCGTAAAGGATAACTTTGAGGTGGTTTCGCATCATACCATAATCTCTTCGCTTGTTCTCCTCTATTAGTGACTTTGGAGTGACTCTTTGTTGCATGTTGAGGGATAGTTATATGATCCAACTATGTTATTATTGTTGAGAGAACTTGCACTAGTGAAAGTATGAACCCTAGGCCTTGTTTCCTAGCATTGCAATACCGTTTACGCTCACTTTTACCACTTGCTACCATGCTGTTTTTATATTTTCAGATTACAAAAACCTATATCTACCATCCATATTGCACTTGTATCACCATCTCTTCATGAACTAGTGCACCTATACAATTTACCATTGTATTGGGTGTGTTGGGGACACAAGAGACTCTTTGTTATTTGGTTGCAGGGTTGCTTGAGAGAGACCATCTTCATCCTACGCCTCCCACGGATTGATAAACCTTAGGTCATCCACTTGAGAGAAATTTGCTACTGTCCTACAAACCTCTGCACTTGGAGGCCCAACAACGTCTACAAGAAGAAGGTTGTGTAGTAGAAATCAGTGGACTACCGCCGCCTCAACTCCATGACGGTGATCGGAAAATTTCCAGTACCAATCATCGATGAACTACCGCCGTCTACAAGAAGAAGGTTGTGTAATAGACATCAGTGGTTCTTGAAGCTCGACCTGTGATACGTCCATTTTGCATCATGCTTTTATATTGATATTTATTGCATTATGGGCTGTGATTACACGTTATGTTACAATACTTATGCCTATTCTCTCTTATTTTACAAGGTTTACATAAAGAGGGAGAATGCCGGCAGCTGGAATTCTGGGTTGTAAAAGGAGCAAATATTAGAGACATATTTCGCACAACTCCAAAAGTCCTGAAACTCCACGGAAGTTATTTTTGGAAATAATAAAAAATATTGAGCAAAGAAAATACCAGAGGGTGCCCACACCCTGGCCACGAGGGTGGGGGCGCGCCCTCCTGCCTCGTGGGCCCCCTGGTGCCCTCCGGTGCCCATCTTATGCTATATGAAGTCTTTCGTCCGAGAAAAAAATAATAAGAAAGCTTTCGGGCGAGACTCACCGCCACGAGGCGGAACCTTCATGGAACCAATCTAGGGCTCAAGTGAGCTGTTCGCCGGGGACACCTCCCCGGAGGGGGAAATCATCGCCATCATCATCACCAACGCTCCTCTCACCGGGAGGGGCCCAATCTCCATCAACATCTTCACTAGCACCATCTCCTCTCAAACCCTAGTTCATCTCTTGTATCCAATTCTTGTCTCTAAGTCTGAGATTGGTACTTATAGGTTGCTAGTAGTGTTGATTACTCCTTGTTGTTGATGCTAGTTGGTTTATTTGGTGGAAGATTATATGTTCAGATCCATTATGCATATTAATACCCCTCTGATTATGAACATGAATATGATTTGTGAGTAGTTACGTTTGTTCCTGAGGACATGGGAGAAGTCTTGCTATTAGTAGTCATGTGAATTTGGTATTCGTTCGATATTTTGATGAGATGTATGTTGTCTCTCCTCTAGTGGTGTTATGTGAACGTCGACTACATGACACTTCACCATTGTTTGGGCCTATAGGAAGGCATTGGGAAGTAATAAGTAGATGATGGGTTGCTAGAGTGACAGAAGCTTAAACCCTAGTTTATGTGTTGCTTCGTAAGGGGCTGATTTGGATCCATATGTTTATGCTATGGTTAGGTTTACCTTAATACTTCTTTTGTAGTTGTGGATGCTTGCAATAGGAGTTAATCATAAGTGGGATGCTTGTCCAAGTAAGGACAAGACCCAAGCGCCGGTCCACCGACATATCAAATTATCAAAGTACCGAACGCGAATCATATGAACGTGATGAAAATTAGCTTGACGATAATTCCCATGTGTCCTTGGGAGCGCTTTTCTCTATATAAGAGTTTGTCCAGGTTTGTCCTTTGCTACAAAAAGGATTGGGCCACCTTGCTGCACTTTATTTACTTGTGTTACTTGTTACCCGTTACAAATTACCTTATCACAAAACTATTTGTTACCTATAATTTCAGTGCTTGCAGAGAATACCTTGCTGAAAACCGCTTACCATTTCCTTCTGCTCCTCGTTGGGTTCAACACTCTTACTTATTGAAAGGACTACGATAGATCCCCTATACTTGTGGGTCATCAAGACTCTTTTCCGGCGCCGCTGTCGGGAGTGAAGCGCCTTTGGTAGGTGGAATTTTGTAAGGAAAAATTTATATAGTGTGCTGAAATTTCATCATCACTTGTTACTATGGAAAATAATCCTTTGTGGGGCTTGTTCGGGGTATATTCACCCCGACCAGTAGAGCAAAGAGTTGCTCCTCAACCTACTAAACCTACTGAAAATGAAAATGTCTACTTTGAAATTTCTTCGGGTATGATAGAGAGACTGCTAGCTAATCCTTTCGCAGGAGATGGAACATTGCATCCCGATTTACACTTAATCTATGTGGATGAAGTTTGTGGATTATTTAAGCTTGCAGGTATGCCTGATGATGTTATCAAGAAGAAGGTCTTCCCTTTATCTTTGAAGGGAGATGCATTGACACGGTATAGGCTATGTGATGATATGGGATCATGGGACTACAAGCGATTGAAATTGGAATTTCATCAGAAGTTTTATCCTATGCATCTTGTTCATCGTGATCGTAATTATATATATAATTTTTGGCCTCGCGAAGGAGAAAGCATCGCTCAAGCTTGGGGGAGGCTTAAGTCAATGTTATATTCATGCCCTGATCATGAGCTCTCAAGAGAGATGATTATTCAAAACAATTATGCTCGGCTTTCTGACAACAATCGCTCCATGCTCGATACTTCTTGTACTGGTTCTTTTATGATGAAGTCTATTGAATTCAAATGGGATTTATTGGAAAGAATTAAACGGAACTCTGAAGATTGGGATCTCGATGATGGTAAGGAGTCAGGTATAACACCTAAGTTTGATTGTGTTAAATCTTTTATGGATACCGATGTTTTCCGTAAATTTAGCACTAAATATGGACTTGACTCTGAGATAGTAGCTTCTTTTTGTGAATCTTTTGCTGCTCATGTTGATCTCCCTAAGGAGAAGCGGTTTAAACATAATCCTCCCATTGAAGTAAAAGTAGTTGCACCTATTAAAGTTGAAGAAAAGACTATCACCTATAATGATCCTATTGTTCCCTATTGCTTATGTTGAGAAACCACCTTTCCCTGTTAGAATTAAGGATCATGCTAAATCTTCAACTGTAGTCAACAAAAGTAATATCAGGACACACAAACCCCCTGAGCAAGTTAAAGTTGAACCTAATATTGCTATGGTTAAAGATCTCTTGGTTGATAATATCGATGGGCATGTTATTTACTTCTGTGATGAAACTGCTAGGATTGCTAAACCCGGTGTTAAAGATAAACATAGACCTGTGGTAGGCATGCCTGTTATTTCTGTTAAAATAGGAGATCATTGTTATCATGGCTTGTGCGATATGGGTGCTAGTGCAAGTGCAATACATATTTACTTATACAAAGAAATTATGCATGATATTGCACCCGCTGAGTTAGAAGATATTGATGTCACCATTAAACTTGCCAATAGAGATACTATTTCACCAATTGGGATTGTTAGAGATGTTGAAGTCTTGTGTGAGAAAGCTAAATATCCTGCTGACTTTCTTGTTCTTGGTTCCCCACAAGATAGCTTTTGTCCCATTATATTTGGTAGACCCTTCTTGAATACTGTTAATGCTAAGATAGATTGCAAGAAGGATGTTGTTACTATTGGTTTGGATGATATGTCTCATGAGTTTAATTTCTCTAAATTTCGTAGACAACCTCGTGATGAGGAATTGCCTAGTAAAGATGAAATTATTGATCTTGCTTCTATTGTCGTACCTCCTAGTTATCCTTTAGAACAATATTTGCTAGACCATGAAAATGATATGTTTATGAATGAAAGAAGGGAAATAGATGAAGTATTCTTTAAACAAGGACCTATTATGAAGCACAACTTGCCTGTTGAAATCCTAGGGGATCCTCCTCCACCCAAGGGCGATCCCGTGTTTGAGCTTAAACCATTACCTGATACCCTTAAATATGCTTATCTAGATGAAAAGAAGATACATGTTATTATTAGTGCTAACCTTTCAGAGCATGAAGAAGAGAAATTATTGAAAACTCTGAAGAAGCATCGTGCTGCTATTGGATATACTCTTGATGATCTTAAGGGCATTAGTCCCACTCTATGTCAATACAAAATAAATTTGGAGAAAGATGCCAAACCAGTTATTGATCATCAACGACAGCTGAATCCTAGATGAAAGAAGTGGTAAGAAAGGAAATATTAAAGCTCCTTGAGGCAGGTATAATTTATCCCGTTGCTGATAGTCAGTGGGTGTCGGTGTCAAAACCGGCGGATCTCGGGTAGGGGGTCCCGAACTGTGCATCTAGGCGGATGGTAACAGGAGACAAGGGACACGATGTTTTTTACCCAGGTTCGGGCCCTCTCGATGGAGGTAATACCCTACTCCTGCTTGATTACTATTGATGATATGGGTAGTACAAGAGTAGATCTACCATGAGATCAAGGAGGCTAAACCCTAGAAGCTAGCCTATGGTATGATTGTTGTTCGTCCTACGGACTAAAACCCTCCGGTTTATATAGACACCGGATACGTTAGGTTACACAGAGTCGGTTACAATGGTAGGAGATATACATATCCAGACGCCAAGCTTGCCTTCCACGCCAAGGAAAGTCCCATCCTACACGGGACGAAGTCTTCAATCTTGTATCTTCATAGTCTTGGAGTCCGGCCGTGACGATAGTCCGGCTATCCGGACACCCCTAGCCCGGGACTCCCTCAGTAGCCCTCGAACCAGGCTTCAATGACGATGAGTCCGGCGCGTTGATTGTCTTTGGCATTGCGAGGCGGGTTCTTCTCCAAATTCCATATACTTGTCGAATAGTGTCCAGCTTCTGATAAATGTTGCGCTCCTCGGCTTCTACGCCCAATAATGGCCATCTTCCACGTGTTTGAATGAATGCGAAAAGCCGTGGTATTTTTACAATATTCCCCTAGCCGCCAAAGGAGCCGCTTATAAAGGGGCAAGGATCTAGATCTCGAGTCACACCATTCCCCTTCATGAAGCTTTCATCGGAGCGCCTCGACCAAAGCCCATTCCATCATGGATGACGACGGCTCCTCCTCTCGCTCCCCAAATTTCAGCCAGAAATTGGGAGAGATGCTCACCCGCATAGCGAGCTAGTTATACTCCAAGCCAAGGGATTACTCCCTCCCGCCTTCATGGTTCCGGTTCGAGCCGGACTTGCCACCTACACGGGCGGAAAGCAAGCGGAGGGCGTCCCCGATCCCTCTCAAGGAGAGCGGGTGTGCTTCATCTCTAATCCAAGAAGAGGACTCGGATTTCCAATCCATCCGCTTTCTCCGGGGCTCTTGAGTTCTACGGCCTCCAATCGCACCATCTTACTCCTGCCGCCCATCTTGCACATCGCGGGCTTCGTGGCCCTTTGCAAACTGTTCTCGGGCGCCGAGGCTCATTTCGGCTGTGGAAGAGAATATTTTGCCTAGTTCCCCGTTCTCATGAGGGGTCAATATATCAAGTGGGCGGAGCCGAGCTATGGTGCATCGCCAACCGGATACCTATCCGAACCCCAAAGAAGGCGTCCGAAGATTGGCCTTCAGAATGGTTTTATATGGAGGACGTCCCGCTGCCGGATCCTGTTCGGATCGGCCTTCCGGAGTTCAGCAATGCTCCTCTGAAGAAGCGCCTAAGCTGACGCCCTCGGACTGACCATGACAGGAGTCATGGCAATCTGCGTTATGAGGGGAGTGCAGCCGCTCCAATACAGGGGCCACCCCATGTGGGACTTCAACGGGGAGGACGATGCCACCCGCCATGGCCACAAAGGGCCAGGATCGGTCACCGAACTGGTGAAGATCTTGTCTGCCATGTACAAAGGAGAGGAGGAGGATTTCCTCCGTGTCAACCCACTGAAGGAGTTTTCTTCGAATAATCCTAGAAGCTGGGTAAGCAAACATCCTTGTGACCTATCCGATCCACCCGTAGTTAAATATCTCATTTCATGGTTTTTGCGCAGGAACTGCGCCGGACTGTGGAGAAGATACACAGCCCGCCCCCACAACCTGAGGATCCGGAGCGATCCCTCGATCCGACCTCCGAAGAGGATCCCTATAATAAAGGAGTTGATCGACGGGTGTTCTACCAACTTAGCATCGACAATGCTTTGGTAGCCATTACGGCCGATTACCCGAATACTTCCAAATTACAGTAATCGAGACCAAGATCCCAAAACCACGATAATGACCCATCCGTGCTTATTTTTGATTGTCGATACCAATGGTGCTTCGGGGGTACCTTCGAGGCAGAAGCCGAGCCCAAGCGACCGCCAACAAAGGGCAAAGTGCGGCCTCAAGAAGCTAAAAAAGAAGTGCGGTCCAGATCGAAACTCCGCCGCAACGGTATGGCATGTCACCATACTTCCGAGATTGATTCCGGAAGGCGTACTAACGCCGATGCTCTTTTCAAGAAAAAGAGCGCCACGGATCGAGCCCGGAGAGGCTGCCGATCAAACCTTCACCGACAAGCTTCAAAGCCAGGTCCGGAGGTCGAGGCGAGCACGAGACGTCGTCGGATGCTCCTCCGATGCAGGATGCCGACAGGTTGTCCGCCACCAACTCCGAGGTGGAGAGCGCTTTGAATCACAAAGCGCCACGGACAGTTCTTCGTGACGCATGTTTCTCCCCAGAGGCCCCGAATGCCTTTGATTCGAGATGCGCATCTCCGTGCTGCTCAAGATGGTCTAGCCAGAGCCACGGAGCAAAGTATGTGAAGGACATACGGTAAGGAAATTTGACAGCTACATATGCCAAGAGTCTCGAGACTTAAAATAGTTAGAATAACTGATTTAAGGATCATTTGTTATGCAGATCTTACGTAAAAGAATACCCGATCGTCCCAGAGCTAGAAGAGTGCAGGGCCCAACTTGAGGCCGCACAAGCCGCTACGGGGGGAGCCACAGAGACCCCCTCTGGTAATATACGCTTCAGAAGATAAATAATTTATGAAGTGCGGCGTGTGTGTAAATCTGACAAAAAATATTGCAGATGGCGCCGGACTAGATCAGGACAAGCAACAGCTCTTACGCTGGTTAAAGGCCGGCGAGAGCGTGCTTACGAGGGTGCGGCAGGAGAAGAATAACCTCCGAGACGCCAACACCAAGTTGGGTGAGAAACTAAAGGACGTTCGTGCCCAGTTAGCTAACTCCGAAAGGAGAATCGGCGGCTTCGTCGCGGCATTTTCAGTAAGTGCTTGAGCAAACTTTGAAAAGAGTTTGGCGAGGAAGGTCACTAACATAAACATGTTTGTAGGTTTGCTCGCAGGTCGTCCTGAGGAGGAGATGCCCAGTTCTTCGGGTGATCTTCTTCCCGAATTCGTCGTCACCGCATCGAACGAGTCCGGCAGTGATGAAAGGCATCACCAAGCCTTGTGGCCATCTATCTCCTCGCCTCAAGGCGTTGGGGAGTCATGGAGCGGCTTCAACGAGCACGGCGGCGCTTCCGCTATGGAAGATATCGGCCATTGCCGTCAAGGCGCCAGAGAGGCTCGGGCCATAGTGAAGACGCGGTACACAAAGGCTGACCCAAACCACATGGCCAAGGTCGGACCTGTGGGGCGGATGGGATGGAGATCCTCAGAAAGCAGTGTACGGCCAAGTAGAATTGGCCGCCAAGTATTCCCAGCAAGATTGTAAATTAGATAGCCTATTAGATGGCATTGAGCAGGAATACAATGAGTCGAGTTGACTATGTAAAAATATGACATGAAAGAATGTCTTCTAGCCGGATTGTAGATCGTTTGTCATAGCGGACCTTTTAACCCGACCTCCGGACCCAATAGTCCGCAGTGTGTCCGAATACCTTCGTGGTTATATAAGAACCATGGTATGCATGGAGACCAGCGTAGGGGTCATTGTTGCTTTATGTCGTACAAGTGCCCAACTAGTTATGTTATATTACATGGATAGTAAGAAACATCTTCCGGGAGAATAGTTCCGTTAGGGGTTCCTTTCACGGGATGCATGCCCTAAAGTGCATGTCAAAGCTGCTATAAAGCGAGAAAATCATCTCGGGAGCAGATGTGTAAATAGTTAAAAATCATCTTTTAGTTCACCGACCAAATATTCCCTTAAGAATGCTAGCTTTGGCTTCACCCGGTCTGAGGTACACATCCGGGTGACGGCAAGAATAATTGCAGAGGTGCTCCCTTTACCTCCTAGCCGAACAATCGGGAACGTAGGGGTAAGCACAGGAGCCAGGCACCCAAGCTTGGCCAAAACTTAAGTCATATCGATGCATATAATGGTGAATAAAAGGCACATGCGGAGGTTTAACACATGTGTTGGGCATGAAAGCTCAGATAAATAAGCTTCATAAAGAAGCCCCGAATATAATGAGCGCGGACAAGCGCGTCAAGTGTGTCTTAAAAGCGCGAACGAGCCTCTAGAGGCTACAAGAGGAAGAAGGGGAAGGAGACAAATAACAGAAAGCAAAAAGCAAAAAATAAAGAATGCGGACGGAGGAAGGAGACGAACTTGGAGTCCGGCACTTAGGCGTAGAATCTTCGTAGACGGGCTGCGTTCCATGGGTTCGGTTCAAGTCGGTTATCCGATGCGTTTCACAGACGGTATGCTCCGCCGGTCAGGACCTGGTCGATGATGAAGGGACCTTCCCACTTGGGCTTGAGTTTGTCCTTTTTCTTGTCCGGCAGGCGTAGAACTAGTTCGCCAACGTTATAAGCTTTGGCCCATACTTCCCTGCTTTGATATCTTCGAGCCTGCTGTTGATAGAATGCGGAATGAGCTTTTGCCACGTCACGCTCCTCCTCCAATCCGTCCAAACTATCCTGCCGATCGAGCTCGGCTTCTCTTTCTTCGTACATGCGCACTCGAGGTGAGTCATGTATTATGTCGCAGGGCAAGACTGCCTCTGCGCCGTACACCATGAAGAATGGAGTGAACTGTACGATTCGGCGTGGTTCGCAGCCCCCAGAGTATGGAGTCGAGCTCCTCAACCCAGTGCGTGTTAGATTCCTTGAGGGACCGCACTAGTCTGGGTTTAATGCCGCTCATTATTAGACCATTTGCCTGCTCGACTTGGCCGTTGGTTTGAGGGTGATAGATCGAGGCGTAATCGAGCTTGATGCCCATGTTTTGCACCATGATTTGACCTCATCGGCCCCGAAGTTGGTGCCATTATCGATGATATCGTGGGGGACACCGTAACGGTGTACTACCCTCGATATGAAGTCTATCATCGTCCGGATTCGGCCGTTTTAACAGGTTTGGCCTCGATCCATTTGGTGAATTTATCCACCATGACCAATAGGTATCTTTAATTGTGGGTTCCTCCCTTGAGGGGTCCAACCATGTCAAGCCCCCAGACCGCGAATGGCCAGGTGATGGGTATAGTTTTAAGGGCGGTGGGTGGCATGTGGCTTTGGTTAGCAAAAAGCTGGCAACCGACGCATCGTTGGACTAAGTCCTGCGCATCTGCCCGGGCCGTCGGCCAATAAAATCTTGTACGGAAGGCCTTGCCTACAAGGGCCCGGGCTGCGGCGTGGTGCCCACCCAGTCCCAAGCATGGATTTCAGCCAGAGGTTTCGCCCTTCCTCTTCGGAGATGCACCTTTGAAGGACTCCGGTAGTGCTTTTCTTATAAAGCTCTCCCTCGTGGACTTTATAGGCTTTAGAGCGCCGTACTATGCAGCGAGCCTCATTTTGGTCTTCGGGGAGTTCCTGCCTAGTTAGGTAGGCTAGGAATGGTTCCGTCCACGGGGCGATAACCGCCATTATTTCGTGAGCAGAGGAAGTTATATCGAGGCCGGAGCCTCCGGTTGTGTCAGAGTGTTCGGCGTCAGGCGATGCGGTTGGGTCCGGATTTTTATTGCCGGACTCCCCTTCCCATAGTACGGATGGCTTGAACAGCCGTTCCAAAAAGATATTGGGTGGGACGGCATCGCGTTTTGCACCGATGCGCGCCAATATATCCGCCGCCTGGTTGTTATCCCGGCTATATGATGAAATTCAAGCCCTTGAACCGTCTTGACATTTTTAGGGATCGCTGCGGTATGCTGCCATTTTCGGATCTTTGGCGCCAAAGTCTCCGCTTATTTGGGATATTGCAAGGTTTGAATCCTCGCGCACCTCTAGGCGTTTAATGCCCATGGAGATCGACATCCGGAGGCCGTGCAGAGGGCCTCAGATTCGGCCGCGTTGTTGGAGTCCGTATACATTATCTCGAAGGACGATGGACTGTGTCCCCGGTTGGGGATGTCAGACGACGCCAAATTTGTGCCAGCCAACATTTTGGAGCCGTCAAAGTGCATGATCCAATTGAGTATGCGCCGTACTCTTTAGGGAGTTCGGCCAGACATTCGGCCACGAAGTCGGCCAAAAGCTGCGACTTGATAGCTCGTCGTGGCTTATAAGTTATGTCGAATGGGAGGAGCTCTATGGCCCATTTAGCAATCCGGCCCGTCGCGTCGCGGTTGTTTATAATGTCATTAAGAGGTACTTCGGAGGCTACCGTTATCGAACACTCTTGAAAGTAGTGTCGCAGCTTCCGGATGCCATGAACACCGCATATGCTATCTTTTGATAATGTGGGTACCGGACTTGCATGGAGTTAGGACGGTGGACACATAATAAACCGGTTTTGAATAGGGAACCGGTGTCCGCTCTGCTTTCTCGTTCGACAACGAGCACCGCTACCGACAACTTGATGTGTTGCGGCGATGTATAATAGCATTGGTTCGCCTGTTGGGCGCTGCCAGACCGGTTTGTTGCCAAAATGGCCTTTATTTCTTCGAAGTTCGGCCGTGGCGGCATCCGTCCACTCGAAGTGTTCGGTCTTGGCGGAGGAGGCGTTAAAGAGGTAATGCCTTTTCTCCTAAACGGGAGATAAAGCGGCTTAGAGCCGCTACGCATCCCGTCAATTTTTGTATTTGTTTGAGGTCTTTTGGAATATCCAATTGTGACAGAGCTCGAATCTTGGCTGGGTTTGCTTCAATTCCTCTAGGACACAATGAAGCCTGTGAGCTTTCCAAATTGAACGCCAAGACGCATTTTTCCGGATTGAGCTTGATGTCATATTTTCAAGATTGTCGAATGTGAGCCTCAAGTAGTCTACTAGAGTTTCGACGTGCTTGCTTTTGACGACCACGTCATCTACATATGCTTCCACTGCTTTGCCGATCTGGTTTGCGGACATGTCCGAATCATGCTACCGATGTGTTGCGCCGGTGTTTTTGAGCCCAAAGGGCATTGTGTTGAAGCAGAACGGGCCGTATGGAGTGATGAATGTTGTTGCAGCTTGGTCCGGCTCCGCCATCTTGATTTTGTGGTAGCCGGAGTACGCGTCGAGGAAGCACAATGAGTCGTGGTCTGTCAGAAGCGTTAATGATTTGATCAATTCGAGGGAGGGGGAAGGGATCCTTTGGGCAAGCCTTATTAAGGTCTTTGAAATCAACACATAGGCGCCAGGATTTATCCTTCTTTGGTACCATCACCATGTTTGCTAGCCAGTCCAGATGTTTTATATCTCTGATGAATCCGGCCTCCAAAAGTTTGGCTAGCTCCTCTCCCATGGCCTGTCTCTTGGGTTCGGAAAAGCGCCGAAGAGCCTATTTGACCGGCTTGAATCCTTTTAGGATGTTTAGGCTGTGCTCACCGGTGACGTGGGATTCCTGGCATGTCTCAAGGGTGCCAAAGTAAGATGTCCCAGCTTTTCTTGTAGAAATTCTCGTGGTGCAGCGTCTACATCGTGGTTTAATTGTGCCCGATGGAGGCCGTCTTTGCGAGGTCCGTTGGGTGGACTTGGAATTTGACTATTTCGTCCGCTGGTTTAAAAGAGGTGGACTTGGATCTTTTATCAAGTATCACATCGTCCCTCGTTTCACCGTGGAGCGCATCGCGGTGAGTTCCTACCGCTAGGGCTTTGGATAGTGCCTCAAGGGCTAGTGCGGCCGTCTTATTTTCGGGCCTGAGTGCTATGTTCGGATCACTAGCGAGAGTGATGATTCCGTTGGGACCTGCATTTTAAGCTTCATGTACCCATAATGGGGTATAGCTTGAAAAATTGTGAATGCCTCTCGTCCTAATAAAGCATGGTATCCATTGTTGAACGGGGCCACTTGAAATGTGACCTCCTCGGACTGTAATTGTCCCGTGAAATAACACTACGTCCATCATGATTTTTCCTGTGCAGCATGCTTCCCGATTGGGGATTATTCCTCTAAAGGTTGTGCTGCTTCGCTCAATGCGGTTCCAGTCTATTTCCATTTTTCGTAGGGTTTCCTCATAGATGAGGTTTAGTCCACGCCGCCATCCATGAGTACCTTAGTAAGGCGAAGCCGCTTACTATCGGGCTAAGGACCAATGCGGTTGGTGCGGGCAGTTCGGAATTTAGGTTCCTCACTGGCATTGA
This sequence comes from Aegilops bicornis, assembly GCA_021605145.1. Classification (NCBI taxonomy): domain Eukaryota; kingdom Viridiplantae; phylum Streptophyta; class Magnoliopsida; order Poales; family Poaceae; genus Aegilops; species Aegilops bicornis. The sequence continues at coordinate 174,466,096 of CM038674.1, forward strand.
AGGTAATAGCTGTGTCACTCCATGGATTTATTGTTGCTACTTGGTAGACTTCGGCAAGGTTGCGGAGTTGTCGTTTTTGCATGTTATTTGATGCGTAAGTCTTGAAGACTGTTAACACCGTACTGGTGTTGCTGGGCTGGGATTCTGAAGCTAGAAGCTCTTCGCCACTTTTGGCCACCTGTCGTAGTATCCAACATGCTCGAAGGCTATGAGTTGGAGTGGCGCCCTCGTGCTATGAATTTTGCAGGATCCGCTTAGCCAACCCTCCAAAGACGGTTCCGCACCCTTTAGGGGTTTTGGTTTTTGGTATTCAACCCTGTGCTTGATAGTGATGCACCCTTTTGTTCCGGACTAGGGATGTATTCGGGGCCGGATTATCCCAAAATTTACTTTCGGTTTTCCAGGCGCTCTCCTTCGCATAGTACTTTTGTACGATGGTCACCAAGTCAGAAAAGTGTGTGATTTCGCGACGACTTATGGCGTCTAGGATTCCCTTGTCCGTGCAATTATTGCAGAAGATTGGTATTGCGTCCTCCTCTCGGCAGTCCTTTATCCTGTTCATAACCAGGAGGAATCTGGCCCAGTAATGATGTACTGTGTCGGCGGGCTCTTGCTGAATTCGAGAGAGATCACTAATGTTTGGGTGGGCGGGTGGCACTAAATCCGGAACCCTGTCCAATTTAGGACTCAAGGGCCGGGAAGTTTCCGAACTCGGAAGCTTGGATTTTTGAGTGCTATCCAATGAGTCCGACCCGCCGCCTGACTTTAAGTTCAGGGCTTGATCGACATCCGTCCCTCCCAGGAATCCGGCATGGAGGGATCGGGAATCCGGACGTAGCTAGTCCTTAAGATAGAAAAAGAGTCTCCGCATTGCTCCTCTATCGCAACCACATGATGGGTAGCCTGGGGAGAGTTGATCTCTCTCAGATTGGTTTTAGGCCCGATCCGGTCGTAATCTGTGGCGACTCCCAGGGCGGCGATGCGATCCAAGAGCTCGTTTATGGAGGAGAGCTCGATCGGATCTAACTGTTCGGCAAGTTCCGAATTAACATAGAGATTGGTTTCGATGACTCGAAAGGTCATCGTCGCTGACGCCTCGAACTAGCGGTCATGAGAAAACCGCCAGCCAAGAGTCTCGACCGGTGGCCAAGGCTCCTTTGGCGATGGTATCGTCTTTTAAAGACGAGATGAGGCATCCTACCGATGGCGGCAACGCAGAGGAACTCTCAATGAAAGCACCAATGTCGGTGTCAAAACCGGCGGATCTCGGTAGGGGGTCCCGAATCGCGTCTAGGCGGATGGTAACAGGAGACAAGGGACACGATGTTTTTACCCGAGTTCGGGCCCTCTCGATGGAGGTAATACCCTACTCCCGCTTGATTAATATTGATGATATGGGTAGTACAAGAGTAGATCTACCACGAGATCAAGGAGGCTAAACCCTAGAAGCTAGCCTATGGTATGATTGTTGTTCGTCCCTACGGACTAAAACCCTCAGTTTATCTGCAGACACCGGATAGGTTAGGGTTACATGTAATCGGTTACAATAGTAGGAGATCTACATATCCGTGTCGCCAAGCTTGCCTTCCACGCCAAGGAAAGTCCCATCCGGACACGGGACGAAGTCTTCAATCTTGTATCTTCATAGTCTTGGAGTCCGGCCGTGACGATAGTCCAGCTATCCGGACACCCCCTAGTCCGGGACTCCCTCAGTGGGTAAGTCATGTCCATTGTGTTCCTAAGAAAGGAGGTATTACTGTCGTTCCTAATGATAAAGATGAATTGATTCCGCAAAGAATTATTACAGGTTATAGGATGGTAATTGATTTCCAAAATTAAATAAAGCTACTAAAAAAGATCATTATCCCTTGCCATTCATTGATCAAATGCTAGAAAGATTATCCAAACATACACATTTTTGCTTTCTAGATGGTTATTCTGGTTTCTCTCAAATACCTATGTCAGCTGATGATCAAGCAAAGACCACTTTTACTTTCCCTTTCGGTACTTTTGCTTATAGACGTATGCCTTTTGGTTTATGTAATGCACTTGCTACCTTTCAAAGATGCATGATGGCCATATTCTCTGACTTTTGTGAAAAGATTTGTGAGGTTTTCATGGACGATTTTTCCGTTTATGGATCCTCTTTTGATGATTGCTTGAGCAACCTTGATCGAGTTTTGCAGAGATGTGAAGAAACTAAACTTGTCTTGAATTGGGAGAAGTGCCACTTTATGGTTAATGAAGGCATTGTGTTGGGGCATAAAATTTCTGAAAGAGGTATTGAAGTTAATAAAGCTAAAGTTGATGCTATCGAAAAGATGTCGTGTCCCAAGGACATCAAAGGTATAAGAAGTTTCCTTGGTCATGTCGGTTTTTATAGGAGGTTCATTAAGGACTTCTCAAAAATTTCTCGGCCTCTGACTAATCTATTACAAAAAGATATTCCTTTTGTCTTTGATGATGATTGTGTAGAAGCATTTGAAATACTTAAGAAAGCATTGATTTCTGCACCTATTGTTCAGCCTCCCGATTGGAATTTACCCTTTGAAATTATGTGCGATGCTAGTGATTATGCTGTAGGTGCTGTCCTAGGGCAAAGAGTTGATAAGAAATTAAATGTTATTCAATATGCTAGTAAAACTCTAGATAGTGCCCAGAGAAATTATGCCACTACTGAAAATGAATTTTTAGCAGTTGTATTTGCTTGTGATAAGTTCAGACCTTATATTGTTGATTATAAAGTAACTATTCACACTGATCATGCTGCTATATATCTTATGGAAAAGAAAGAAGCGAAACCTAGACTTATTAGATGGGTTCTCTTGCTACAAGAATTTGATTTACATATTATTGATAGAAAGGGAGCTGAGAACCCCGTTGCAGATAACTTGTCTAGGTTAGAAAATGTTCTTGATGACCCACTACCTATTGATGATTGCTTTCCTCGTGAACAATTAGCTGTCATAAATGCTTCTCGTACTACTCCATGGTATGCTGATTATGCCAATTACATTGTTGCTAAATTTATACCACCTAGTTTCACATACCAGCAAAAGAAAAAGTTTTTCTATGATTTGAGACATTACTTTTGGGATGACCCACATCTTTATAAAGAAGGAGTAGATGGTGTTATTAGGCGTTGTGTACCTGAGCATGAACATGAATAGATCATACGCAAGTGTCACTCCGAGGCTTATGGAGGACACCACGCTGGAGATAGAACTGCACATAAGGTATTGCAATCTGGTTTTTATTGGCCTACTCTCTTCAAGGATGCCCATAAGTTTGTCTTATCTTGTGATGAATGTCAAAGAATTGGTAACATTAGTAGACGTCAAGAAATGCCTATGAATTATTCACTTGTTATTGAACCATTTGATGTTTGGGGCTTTGATTATATGGGACCGTTTCCTGCCTCTAATGGATATACACATATTTTAGTTGCTATTGATTACGTTACTAAGTGGATAGAAGCTATTCCAACTAGTAGTGCTGATCATAACACTTCTATTAAGATGCTTAAAGAAGTTATTTTTCCGAGGTTTGGAGTCCCTAGATATTTAATGACTGATGGCGGTTCACATTTTATTCATGGTGCTTTTCGCAAAATGCTTGCCAAGTATGATGTTAATCATAGAATTGCATCTCCTTATCACCCACAGTCTAGTGGTCAAGTAGAATTGAGTAATAGAGAACTCAAATTAATTTTGCAAAAGACATTAATAGATCTAGGAAGAATTGGTCCAAGAAACTTGGTGATGCATTATGGGCCTATAGAACTGCATATAAAAATCCTATGGGTATGTCTCCGTATAAAATGGTTTATGGAAAAGAATGTCACTTACCTCTCGAACTAGAACATAAGGCATATTGGGCTATTAAAGAGCTCAATTATGATTTCAAACTTGCCGGTGAGAAGAGGTTATTTGACATTAGCTCACTTGATGAATGGAGAAGCCAGGCTTATGAGAATGCCAAACAATTTAAAGAAAAAGTTAAAAGATGGCATGACAAAAGGATACAAAAGCGTGAGTTTAATGTAGGTGATTATGTATTATTATAAAACTCTCGTTTAAGATTTTTTGCAGAAAAACTTCTCTCTAAATGTGAAGGTCCTTACATTATCGAGGAGGTCTATCGTTCTGGTGCCATAAAAATCAACAACTTTGAAGGCACAAATCCGAAGATGGTGAACGGTCAAAGAATCAAACATTATATCTTAGGTAATCCCATAAATGTTGAAACTAATATTATTGAAACCGTAACACTGGAGGAATACATAGGACACTTTCCAGAACGTTTCAGACTCCGAAAAGGAATAGGTATGTGGTACGGTAAGTAAACCGACTCCAAAATAGTTCTAATGGCAAATTTTATCCGTTTTGGAATATTTAGAAAAATAGGAAAATAAGAAGCAGTCCAGGAAGGACACGAGGCCTCCACGAGGGTGGAGGGCGCGCCCTACCCCCTGGGCGCGCCCCTACCTCGTGGGCACCTCGTGCGCTCTCCGGGCTCCGTTTTCTTGCACAATACTTCTTTTGGTCGGTAAAAATTCATTATATCATCTCCCGAAGGTTTTGACTCTCGTATCACGCAAATATCCTCTGTTTTTGTTTCGAGCTGTTGCTGCTGCGGATTAGAGCAAGATGTCTTCTCAAGAGTCAGTCGGGGAGAGCCAGGTGTCTCATCCTGCATCGAGATCAAGGACAAATAGCGATGCTGACCACTTTGGGCCAGCAAGGGAGGAAGAGATGGAGGCTGATTTGAAGAGGATACATGCCATGGAGGAGGATCAAGAAGTCACTTCTCGCTTCCAAGATGGATTCACAATGGGGGAACTACAGAGCTCGGCTATTCCAAACTCGGTTATCCCTTCCAATGTTAGATTTCTTTCTTATGTGAATATGAAAAAGAGTGTTACTTGTTCCCCCACAGCTATGCAACATCCATGGGTGCAAGGAGCTTTAACCGTCACGGGTAAGCTCCGTAAGGAGATAATGGACCTCAAGCAGCAACTCAATAAGCTCGAGGAAGAGAATCGTATCTTGAGGAGTATCATCGCCAAGAATATCACACCACCACCTCCGAAGAAAGAGATATAATCACATGGGTATGGGCACTCCCCTTGGCAACTGCCAAGCTTGGGGAAGGTGCCCCGGTATCGTATCACCATCACACTCCTATCTTTACCATTTTTCTTAGTGCGATCCTTTTAGTAATATCTTGATCTAGTAGAATAAAGTTTTAGTATGATTTAGCTTTGAGTTTTGCCTTATGATCCCTTTATGTAATCGAGTCCATGAGCTATATAATAAAGATTAGTGTTGAGTCGAGGGCTTGATTATCTTGCTATGATCTTGAGGGAATAAAATAAAAAGAAAGAATAAAAAGAAATAAAAAGAGATCATATTGATCTTATGGAGAGTAATGACTTCACATAAAGAGTATGATGATTAAAAATTGTTGAGAGTTGACAAACATAGTTTTGGTCATCGTTGCAATTAATAGGAAGTAATAAAGAAAGAGAGGTTTCACATATAAATATACTATCTTGGAAATCTTTTATGATTGTGAGCACTCATTAAAATATGACATGCTAAAGAGTTGATGTTGGACAAGGAAGACAACGTAATGGGTTATGTTTTCTTATATTTGAAATAAAGTATATTGTCATGGATCATCCAACATGTTGAGCTTGCCTTTCTCCCTCATGCTAGCCAATTCTTTGCACCAAGTAGAGATACTACTTGTGCTTCCGAAACACCCCTAAACCCAGTTTTGCCATGAGAGTCCACCATATCTACCTATGGATTGAGTAAAATCCTCCAAGTAAGTTGTTGTAACACCCCGAGAATCATGCTACAGTAATCCCCTTCTAATGATGCCTTGTCATCATTGTTACTGTTGCTAATCTCACTTTGATTCTATTTCAGTTCAAATTTCAAATTCAAAATAAAGTCCAAAACTCAAAGTTTTCAAACATGAAAACTAAAATGTTCATCATGTGGCAAATAATCATTTGACAATATTGGCGGTGAACCAACATTTTTGCAAGGTGCTTAAATGGCCTAAACCAATTAAATAAAGGGCTAAAGCAAATAAATTAAATGCTTGTTAGGTTATAAAAATAATATACTACTTTATTTTGGTGCCAAGTTAATTATAGAAGTGGCCTAAGTTAAAATTGTATTTTATGTGCAAGATTGGTTTTTATAAATCTATTTTGCTTTACGGACTTAAAAAGAAAATGTAAAAGTTAAAAAAAGAAAACCAAAAGAAAATAGAGAGAGAGAGAGACAAAGAACCCCTTGGACCTAACCCACTGGGCCGCCCACCTAACCCACCCGAGCCACCCCAGATCCCCCTCGCCGTCCCCTTCCTCGTTTCTCGACTGGTTTTAACAGGCATAGCCTCCGAACCCACTGGCCGTCGTCGGCGAGGGATAAAAGGCCACGCCACGACGCCTCGAGCCCTCCCCTCACCTACCGCCACACCCACTCCCCTTGACGCCGCCTTTTCCCCTTCTCTCTTCCTTCCTCCCACTCGCTAACTGGAGAAAGGGGCCGGCGCTTTTGTCGCCGTCAGCGCCACCACATGACCATTGCAGTCCCGGACGCCTCCGGCGTGCCCACCGCCTCGCCCGGCCTCTTCTCGCTTTCCCCGACCACGAGCTCGGGTGGGAAGCCACCAGGGAACCCACCGCCTCCCGTCTACAACCTCCGTCCTCCACGGTCGCCGCCATCTCCCTCGACTCTGCGCCGCCTGCAGCTACTAAGCCACCGAAGGCCACCTTGTGCCCCAGCAGTGAGCACCGCCTCTCCTTTCCCTCCGCCCGCTTCTGCTTTGCCTCGCACGCTCCCACTTGTCGCCTCTGCCGTTCTTTGGGACTGCAACTCCACCGTCTTTGCCTGTTGTCATCGCCATCGTCATTGACCGTCCCGGGCTCACGGCCGTGCTCGAGAGCCCCTGGTGCCAGTTCCTTGATTTCGCCTCCCCATGCCCCCCTAGCCGCTAGCCGACCACCCTCATCTCCGGCCGCCTTCCCTCACCAGCGGCACTCCGGCCACTCCCGCCGGGCCACCACCATGAAACGATGCGGCTTCGTCCGCTTCGTTCGAGCAACTAGGACACGAGCAGGAGGCGCCCGTAGCTAAATCCCCCCGTGGTCGTGCTTCCGCCGTGGTTTTGCCACCGTGACTGACGCCAAGGCCTTCATGAGCCGTGTTGGGGCCCCCCCAGGGTCACTACCTGGTGGTCCCAGGGGCCCGGGCTGGCCAGTTGACCGAGGTCAACTCGATCAAGCAACCCAGATCAGCGGTGGTGGGACCCGTCCATAACTCTAATTAAATTAGTTAACTTAATTAATCTAAACTAACGAGTCACTAACAGGTGGGCCTAGAGTTTAATTAACTAGGTTTAGGTTAGTTTTAACTCTGTTTAAACCCGCTGTCTATGACAGGTGGGTCCCCCATGTCAGTTTTGACTAGTCAACGTCTTGTTGACTACTGACGTCACCCCTGACCTCATGATGATGCAGTAATTCATTTTGTGAATTATTTTAGTTAATAATAAAGCTATAATATTATTAAAACTTTGAAAATTGATAGAAATTAAACCGTAGCTCGGATGAAAATGTTTTCTATATGAAAGTTGCTCAGAAAAATCCAAAGAATCCGAATATGCGGTCCGTTCATCTGTCACATGCCTCTAGCATGCTGAACATGGAACATTTCCCCTCCGGTTCATCTGTCTGACAAACGTCCGGAACCGGGAAAACTTTCCCGGATGTTATTTCACTTCACCGGTATCGTGTAGCACTGCGTTAGAACACCTCTAGCACCGCTTATTGTCTTGTTTGCATATATTTGTGTGTATTTACTATTTCTTCCCCCTCTTCTCTCTGGTAGACCCCGAGACCGATGATGCCACTGTGATCGACTACGTCGTCGACAATGACCCCTCCTTGCCAGAGCTACCAGGCAAGCCCCCCCTTTGATCATCCCGATATCGCCCATTCCATTCTCTTATGCTTGCATTAGATTTTGCCATCACATCGATTGCTCCTATTACGATGCATAGCCCGCTTTTGTAACCTTGTTGTACCTTACCCGCTTATCCTAAACCGCTTAGTATAGGTTGCTTAGAGATCCATCGGTGACCCCCACTTTGTCCCGATCGCCTAATCGATAATCGTAAGACCTGATCAATGGGATCGAAGACCAGCCCCGACACCCCACATCACTTCCCTTAGTTGCTCGACACTCTTTGGGTTACTATCGAGTACCGAGGGTGAGACCTCATCAAGACTTCCGATGTTAACCCCGTAGTGTAGTTATTCAGCCAGGTCATCGAGGGTGATTTCCTCTTTAACCACTTCTGATACGACTCTGTCGTGCAACCCCTCAAGTGTGGACCTCGAGGTTGAATCCTCTTACGTTCACCTTGATGATTACATCGAGTGGGATTCACCGGGGGTGATTCCTCGGGTTTTCCCCTTGAAGTTTGGACACACAGTTACTATGATTACTATGACTTTACACTGAGCCATGTTACTAAAGACGGGTCGACCCTGAGGGGTACCCGCGTGAGCTTAATTGCGAGTGATGTGGAGTCGGGTTAACCTGGAGGGTGCCCGTGAGATAAATACGAGGCGTGGCCGGGCATTCCTAGCCCTTGCCGCAAGTCCTCGAGACGGGGCAACGGGGTCACATCTTTCGTGAATCTCTGCTTGTTACCGCGCGTTCCTAATCCACTACGATTTGGATATTTGATCCGAGGGGCCTCGCCCGATAGCACTAACCATCACGTGGGCATAGTATGGGCGTTCTGCGTCAGATACATCAGAAGCTTAATAGACATCAACATCGAGCGGCGCTGCCGGTTGGACTGCGTAAGCGCCTGCCTTGTTGAAGGAGGTAGCTAGGTCTGCTCACCGGCCGCCCTCGCAACGTGCATGAGTTCCCGGGGAGATGGCCCATGACCCCTGGGGGCATAGGTTTAGTCCGGCGTGCTGGCCTCTCTATTAAGCCTAGGTTGGGTTGCGGCGTATTGTTTGGCCGAGGCCGGGCATGACCCAGGAAAGTGTGTCCGGCCAGAGTTAATCAAGCGTGGTGGGTAAGTTGGTGCACCCTTGCAGGGAAGAAAACATCTATCGATAGCCTGTCCTACGGTAACAGACACTTGGAGTTGTATCCCGATCGATACAACTAGAACTGGATACTTGTGATGAGAATTGGATGGTGATGAGTAATGAATTGTGATGATAATCGGATAGTATGGCTCTGGGATTTCTTTCTCGCAGGAGTCGAGAAAGGATCTCCTACGAGGTTGATAACACTACTACTTTACTTTATGCTACTCTACTCCTTCCGGTTGTCGCAAGATGGTGGTTTCGGAAGATTCTAGTCTTTGATAGGACTAGGCCTTCTCTCTATTCTCGCATTTCGCAGCCCACCCACATATACAGCATTCCTTTGATAATGTTGCATATGTAGTGTAGATCCTTGCTTGCGAGTACTTTGGATGAGTACTCACGGTTGCTTTGCTTCCCCTTTTCCCCTTCTTTCTTCTTTCTGGTTGTCGCAACCAGATGGTGGAGCCCAGGATCCAGACGACACCACCGGCGACTACTACTACCCCGAGGGTACCTACTACTACGTGGAGGCCGCCGACGACCAGGAGTAGTTAGGAGGCTCCCAGGCAGGAGGCCTTGCCTTCTCGATCGTTGCTGCTTTTGTGCTAGCCTTCTTAAGGCAAACTTGTCTAACTCATGTCTCAGATTTCAGATATTGTTGCTTCCGCTGACTCTTGTGTATTCGAGCCCTCGAGGCCCCTGGCTTGTAACATAAAGCTTGTATTATTTTATTTTGTGTCTAGAGTTGTGTTGTGATATCTTCCCGTGAGTCCTTGATCTTGATCGTACACATTTGCGTGTATGATTAATGTACGATTGAATCGAGGGCGTCACAGTTGTCATCGGTGCTAGCAATAAAAATTGCTCTCTAAATATGTATGATTGATTAGTGTGGAGGAAATAAGCTTTATACGATCTTGTGATGTGGAAGAAATAAAAGCGATGGACTGCATAATAAAGGTCCATATCACAAGTGGCAATATAAAGTAACATTCTTTTGCATTAAGATTTTGTGCATCCAACCCTGAAAGCGCATGACAACCTTTGCTTCCCTCTGCAAAGGGCCGATCTTTTACTTTTATCTTCTACCTTATGCAAGAGTCATGGTGATCTTCACCTTTCCTTTTTACATTTTATCCTTTGGCAAGCACATTGTGTTGGAAAGATCCTCATATATATACCCAACTGGATGTAAGTTAGCATGAACTATTATTGTTGACATTACCCTTGAGGTAAAAGGTTGGGAGGCAAAACTATAAGCCCCTATCTTTCTCTATGTCCGATTAAAACTCTGTAACCACAAGTGTTGCGTGAGTGTTAGCAATTGTGAAAGATCAAATGATAGTTGAGTATGTGGACTTGCTGAAAAGCTCTTATATTGACTCTTTCTGATGTTATGATAAATTGCAATTGCTTCAATGACTGAGATTATAGTTTGTTAGTTCCCAACGAAGTTTCTGATTCATACTTTGCATTGTGAATAGATTATTACTTGAGCATAAGAAATCATATGGCAATATCCATATATGTTGCTGCTATAAGAATGATCATGATGTCCTCATGTCCATATTTTATTTTATCAACACCTCTATCTCTAAACATGTGGACATATTTATCGTTATCGGCTTCCGCTTGAGGACAAGCGAGGTCTAAGCTTGGGGGAGTAGATACGTCCATTTTGCCTCATGCTTTTATATTGATATTTATTGCATTATGGGCTGTTATTACACATTATGTCACAATACTTATGCCTATTCTCTCTTATTTTACAAGGTTTACATAAAGAGGGAGAATGCCGGCAACTGGAATTCTGGGCTGGAAAAGGAGCAAATATTAGAGACCTATTCTGCACAACTCCGAAAGTCCCGAAACTCCACGGAAGTTATTTTTGGAAATAAAAAAAATATTGAGCGAAGAAAATACCAGAGGGGCCCACACCACAGCCCACGAGGGTGGGAGGCGCGCCCTACCCCCCTGGGCGCGCCCCTGCCTCATGGGCCCCCTGGTGGCCCTCCGGTGCCCATCTTCTACTATATGAAGTCTTTTGTCCGAGAAAAAAATCATAAGCAAGCTTTCGGGAAGAAACTCCGCCGCCACGAGGCGGAACCTTGGCGGAACCAATCTAGGGCTCTGGCCGGAGGCTGATTCTGCGGGGACACTTCTCCGGAGGGGGAAATCATCGCCATCGTCATCACCAATGCTCCTCTCATCGGGAGGGGCCAATCTCCATCAACATCTTCACCAAAGACCATCTCCTCTCAAACCCTAGTTCATCTCTTGTATCCAATTCTTGTCTCTAAGTCTGAGATTGGTACTTATAGGTTGCTAGTAGTGTTGATTACTCCTTGTAGTTAATGCTAGTTGGTTTATTTGGTGGAAGATTATATGTTCAGATCCATTATGCCTATTAATACCCCTCTGATTATGAACATGAATATGATTTGTGAGTAGTTACGTTTGTTCCTGAGGACATGGGAGAAGTCTTGCTATTAATAGTCATGTGAATTTGGTATTCGTTCGATATTTTGATGAGATGTATGTTGTCTCTCCTCTAGTGGTGTTATGTGAACGTCGACTACATGACACTTCACCATTGTTTGGGCCTAGAGGAAGGCATTGGGAAGTAATAAGTAGATGATGGGTTGCTAGAGTGATGTAAGCTTAAACCCTAGTTTATGTGTTGCTTCGTAAGGGGCTGATTTGGATCCATATGTTTCATGCTATGGTTAGGTTTACCTTAATACTTCTTTTGTAGTTGCGGATGCTTGCAATAGGAGTTAATCATAAGTGGGATGCTTGTCCAAGTAAGGACGCCACCCAAGCACCGTCCACCGACATATCAAATTATCAAAGTACCGAACGCGAATCATATGAACATGATGAAAACTAGCTTGACGATAATTCCCATGTGTCCTCGGGCGCTTTTCTCTATATAAGAGTTTGTCCGGGCTTGTCCTTTGCTACAAAAAGGATTGGGCCACCTTGCTGCACTTTATTTACTTGTGTTACTTGTTACCCGTTACAAATTACCTTATCACAAAACTATATGTTACCTATAATTTCAGTGCTTGCAGAGAATACCTTGCTGAAAACCGCTTATCATTTCCTTCTGCTCCTCGTTGGGTTCGACACACTTACTTATCGAAAGGACTACGATAGATCCCCTATACTTGTGGGTCATCAACCTGCATGCCGGATTCCATCAGATAAGAATGGCCAAAGGCGAGGAGTATAAAACAACATTCCAAACACACTCTGGGCATTGGGAGTACCGCATCATGCCTTTCGGAGTGGCAGGAGGCCCGGCCACATTCAACGGGGGCATTCACACTACTCTGCGTCCAGTCATGCGCGAGTGTGTTATCTCCTTCTTCGGTGACATTATCATCTTCAGCAAAACCCTGACTGAGCACATCCAGCACATTGCACGCGTGCTTCAGCTACTCAGAGATGACCACTGGCAAGTTAAACAGTCCAAGTGCTCCTTCGCTCAGCGCCAGATCGCCTACTTGGGCCATGTGATAGATGAGCGCGGCGTCTCTACCGACCCCAGCAAGGTTCAGACAATCCAACAGTGGCCTACTCCCCCGTGCGCCAAAGACGTGCGCAGCTTCCTCGACCTTGCCGGCTATTATCGGAAATTTGTCCAACATTTTGGGATCATCTCAAGACCACTGTTCACCTTGCTCAAGAAAAACCATCCATTTGTCTGGACAAGCAACACATGTATATGCGTTTGATGTTACAAATCAAGCTCACCTTCTGACCAGATCAGAATCTCCAGATTTCAGTAAGAAGTTCGTGATCGACATTGATGCATGCGCCTATGGCGTCGGAGCTGTTCTTCGGCAAGACGGGCACCCGATAGCTTACATGAGCAAGCCTCTCGGCCCCAAGAACCATGGCCTTTCTACTTATGAGAAAGAGTGCATGGCCATCCTCATGGTAGTGGAGCAATGATGCCCTTACCTGCACAATGATGAATTCATCATCCGTACAGATCAACGAAGCCTAGTGCATCTTGACGATCAACACTTGTCCACCCCGTGGCAGCAGAAAGCGTTCACCAAACTGCTCGGGATGCGCTACAAAATCTGCTATTGCTCCGAGTCTTCCAACACTGCTGTTGATGCCCTGTCGCGTTACACTCCTGAGGATACGGTGTCGGCCATATCGGTCTGTACACCTGCTTGGCTGGACGACATCGTCGCAAGCTACAACGCAAACCCCCAAGTTCAGAAGATTCTGGAAGACTTGTCCAAACGACCGGACCCAAAAGGGTGTTTCTCCACGCGCAATGGATTGCTCTACTTCCGCGATTGGCTCTGGCTGGGCGGCTCCCCTGCCCTACAGCAACGGATGCTCCGTGTGTACCATGACAGCACCATGGGCGATCACTCCGGCGTGCCAGTCACCTATCGCTGCCTCCGGCGCCTCTTCGCCTGGACCAAGATGAAGGAACACACACGCCGGTACGTCCAATCCTGTTCCGTCTGCCAACAAGCGAAACCAGAGCGCGTTCGCTATCCAGGACTGTTCGAGCCACTTCCGATACCTGACGGTGCCTGGAAAGTGGTCACCATGGACTTCATCGATGGCCTCCCTTCTTCGGGCAGGTACAACTGCATCCTCGTCATCGTCGACAAGTTCACTCGCTACGCCCATTTCCTCTCTCTGAGCCACCCATTCACGGCGGCCAAAGTTGCTCACGCCTACCTGGAGAACATATACAAGCTCCATGGACTCCCAGAGGCGATCGTGTCGGACAGAGATCCCGTGTTCACGAGCAAATTCTGGCAAGAACTATTCAAGATCATCGGGTCTGAACTCAACATGAGCACGCCGTATCACCCGCAAACTGACGGGCAGACGGAGCGAGTCAACCAGTGCCTGGAAATCTACCTACGGTGCTTCACCCATGCCTGCCCAAGCAAATGGCACCAGTACCTCGCCCTCGCAGAATTCTGGTACAACTCCTCCTTTCATTCATCCCTGGGCACCTCACCTTTTTGTTGCTCTGTATGGACATGAACCTCGCCACTTGGGCATCGAGGCGGCTTCTACTTGCTCCATTCCCTCCCTCAAGGACTGGCTCGAGGAACGCAAGCACATGCAGCAAGTTCTGTCCGAACACCTTCACCGAGCTCGTAACATCATGAAGACTAAGGCCGACAAGAAGCGCACGGACCGCTCCTTCGTCGTGGGGGATACCGTCTTCGTCAAGCTCCAACCCTACGTGCAAACGACGGTGGTGCGTCGTACCAACCACAAGCTGTCCTTCCGCTACTTCGGACCCTACAAGATCATCCGTGTCGTCAACCCCGTCGCCTATGAACTCGAGCTTCCCGCCGGCGCCAAGGTCCATCCTGTCTTCCACATATCCCAGCTACGTCGCGCACTCTCCAACAACACAAACGTTGAGGACAAGCTGCCCGTTCCCCCCGAGGAGCCACTGTCACCGGTTGAGATCATCGACACACGCTGGCGCAACACTCCCCAGGGACGGCGCGAACAGGTACTCGTGCGCTGGTCCGATCCGTCCACTCTCGACGCCACTTGGGAAGACGCCAAGTCCATGCACGAGCGCTTCCCTGAACTACTGGCTTGGGGGCAAGCCAGTTCTCAAGGAGGGGGGATGTCAGCGCACGCACCGCCAAGGCGACCGAGGCTTCACTCCGAGACGCGTCGACAACATGCCCAAGAGGATCGTGTAGCCCAACCAAAGATTCGTCGGCCCAGAGTGGGCCCGCTGAGCCCGCTCGCCAAGTGGCTCGCTACTTAAACCCCAGATGACAGTGGGATCGGCGTCCAGATGGATCAGGATGGACGGCAGCTCTCCTCTTTCCCCTTTCTCCTTCCCCACCTACTTTCCTTTCTTCTCCCGCAAGAACAGCGAGACAGATTGTAACTCGAATTCGAGGCTTGTATCGTGAGTAAGTGATAGATCGGTCTGGTACCTAACATTGATGATGTGGAATAAAGTGTCCCCACCACACGCCTCATTACTATGTGCTTGTTCGTATATCGAGAGGCGTGTGAGTTTGTTTCTATTGTCTGCGGATTTGTCCTGCTGATGTTGTTCCTATGTGCGAACAACGCGGATGTGTGTCTTAGTCATCCAACTCCCTTCCAACCGACGAAGTTTAAGCACCCGTGCCTTGTTGGGGAGCGTGTGAGATTTTGTGTTCCCTGACTCAGTCTAGCCGAACATGTGTCGTTTTATAGAGCCTCTCCAACGTTTTCTTATCTAGAATTGTGATTGTTGTGATTTGCTACATAAATGATGGCCGTTGACGTCTATTGGTCTACATTAACTACTTCCTGCCCGTTACACAAGTTTCTGGGCTTCAACAAGTTTGCTCCGCTGAGACGGAGACCCGAATGCGCCACGAGTTTTGCTCACGACATGTTGTCGATGGATGATGAAGTAGACTTCGACACCCCTAAGACTTGATGCCTTTTTTATTATTTTTGAGGGTATTTTTTAATGGTCCATGATGCTTAATAATATATGACCTATGGTCTTTTCATTTTTTACCTGTTTTATAAAGACCGAATATTTCAAGATTATCAAAACTGGTACACATAAATAATACACTTATACACTGTGAAAAAAACATAGGAGTACTTTCTTTTTGAGGGATAAAAAAAACATACTATTTTTTTGAGGGATATAAAAAAAACATACTTATACGCCATCTCCTGGCAAGTGCCCGAACCCACCCCAGCCCTTCTCCGCCCCTCCGCCCGACCCAGGTGCTCCGCCTACCTAGGGCATCCGCATCCTCCTCTCCCCTCTAGCCCCCGCGATCGGGCCGCCCCCCGCCGGCGAGCGATGTTGCCCCCTCCGCGCCGCGGTCCGGCGTACAAGACCAAGATGTGCGCGCTGTGGCAGAACGGCAACTGCGACCGCGAGCTCTGCAGCTTCGCCCACGGCACGGCCGAGCTCCGCCGGCCCCCCTCCTCTCGGCCCACCTTCCCGCCCCACCACGCCGGTACGTATGCGCACCCCCTCTCCCCGTGCCCGCCACCCCATTGCCCCTCCTGTTCGGTCGCGTGTCGTTTCTTGCCGAGATCCTCACCCCGGGGTTTAGGGTTTCTGTCGTAGCGAGATGCGGGGAGGGTTGGATGCTGCGGAATTATCTTGATTTTTATGGTAGTCAGGGTGTAGATCTACGGAAATTTAGATGTATGCATGAATGTTGGGAAACCTAGGGTATGGAATACTGCCAGAGATGGCTGAATGCCGGAAATATTGGGTTTTGGATCCCACCAAGAATGGTCGTTCGCGAAATTCAGGTGATTTGTATCTTAGCGAAATGAAACGGTTACCTCTGAAGAACACCGCGGTCAATATGAGTTGTTTGCCCACCACACGAACGGCAAGTTACAAATTTCTAATTTTTATTTCTTGAGGAGATGCGGTAGACTAGAAGGATGTATTTATGAGAATTTGTCCATGCTAGTCCTTCTGAAGGAATGATGTCTGAATTGGATTATTATGGATGGACGTTCTCAGAGCATTTTCCTATTTTCTAGGCGACATCATGTTGACAAGATATTTTTTGTGCTTGCTTCATGATTCATTTAATTTATGTGTTTCATGTGTTGTGGCTTATTGTGCTTGCGTGGTTTACTATGATTTTCGTACTACTGCTTGAATTGAACATCAGCTGCTGCAGATAGATAACAATTGAGTAATCATTCTAACAACTGGAAGCTTGTTGCAGAATTAGGTGGCATTCTTTCTGGTTGTCTTTTGATTTAATTGTCATCACAAATTTGTTAGACTCAACTGCTGCCAGAGGATAACATGGCCTTTTCCATAGATTTCTTCGATTGGTATTTCGATGATTTGTCGTGACCACTAAATGCTCGGGCTGTATCAGAAGGTGAACCTTTGAGGGTCTTGGCCTCCTTTGATTGATTCCCATAATATGTTTGATGTGCTATGATCACGACAGAGTCCACTGAATGATTAGCAGGCTTTACAATGAACCGAGTTGCATATCTTTTGATCATGGCACATCAACTAGTTTCATTGGGAAGTATTCTTATCGCTGGCAATCCAAGTCGCCGAAGATATCTGGACAAATGCTAGTACATTTATATGGTGATATCTGGATTATGGCAGACCTTATTTCATCATAATTGCTGTATGGGCTGTTTATGGAGCTTCCATCTATTTCACTTCAGATGATCAACATTATGAGTATTGGTATTATCCTAATGGATGCATCATTGTATCTTGGTGTCTGCTTATGTATTATTTTTTGGCGCTGCGTTTTTTTTGCGTGGCTAATGACATTATCCTGGAGCTGCTGCTACTTATTGCTAATTGAATAATCTTGTAGATCAAGTTCGTGGTAAGCTTGACAGGCTTATGGGTGTCTTCTCTCCTTATCGCTCCATTTTACTTTGTTGACATGAGCTCTTCCTTGTATAAAACTTGTAAACCTTCGTTTCTTTTAGGGAGAAGAGATTATAGAGGTGGTGATTTCAGAGGCAGGATTGAAAGGAGGTTCTCACCTCGCAGGAGGCATTCCCCTGGAAGAGATTTCAGGGGTCATCGTTCCCTACACGATCGAAGGCCAACTTCTCGAGAAAGGGGTAAACTCTCTCTCTCTCTCTCTCATACACACACACACACACACACACACACACACACACACAGAGAACTGTTCACTTCTACGTTCTGCTTGCTCCTGCTATACGTTCTTATTTGTAATTTTGCTTGCAGAGTCTAGCTTTTCACGGTCTCCCAGCAGGAAGAGGTATATATTGCAGTTCAACATATGATCCTCGTCTTTTGGAGCCATTTAATTGTAAAATTACTTTGAACACATTAGTATTTTTAAAGTTATTTTGTATTCTTATATGCATAATTGTTATCAACATAGCAGATAACTATGATTTGTTCCAATCTAAATGGAATGCAATGCAGCACACTTCACTGCAGTCTCACTGGATTTGTTGGTTTACTAGACATGTTCTATCTGTCTTGAATATGAGCAAGTCATGTTTATCTTGTAATTTACTGTATGTTATCTTCAATCTTTCAGTGAGAGGAGGCATGAAAAGAAGATGGATGATGGAGAAACCAACTCATCTAAGAGTTCTCCTATCTCTGATAATAATGATAGGAAAAAGGAAAAAGTCACTAGTGGTGACGAGAAAGAGGATTATGAAAAGGAGGTATGAGGCTTTGAGCACCGTGTAATCCAGTTTATAGATCACATGCACTTTTGTCACATTTTCCATATTGAAATTCTGAATTTTTCAAAATTTGAATATTGTGCAGCTGAAACAAGTTAGATCAGATATGGAGGCTTTGCGTGACGATAAATCTCATCTCGAGGTCAGTTTTTGTTTCAATGCAATGTTGTGCATTGTTACACATTCCACCCAGAAATGTATGTGTTTTTGCCAAACATCGAATCCAACTTGTTGGCAAGGCTATATTTATGTAGGAGACTATTAATGTCCAGAATATCATATTTCTTAGACATAGCTAGTAAATGTTAGCGTACCATGTTATTAAAAGAAAAAAGATTAAATTATATTTATGCCCTTTGTTCAATGTATGTCATTTACATCGTCCGACCTTCTAAAATCTTCACTCTGTGCTCTAATTAACATTTACTCTGTAGATTGTTTTGGATGAGAAAATGGACGAAGTTCGCAGGATTTCTAGCCAAGTAAGTGACCTTGATCAGCAGCTGAGGAGGGAGAAAGAAGAATGTCATAGGTATCTAAGCAACACTTGCGCATGCCAATTTGGTCACTTTCTTTATTATTAATATCAATAGCTAGGTTGTTTTATTATGTAGATATCCTGTTCTCATATTGAATTATGATTCCAACGTAGAATGACGTCAAAAATGAAGAAGTTCCTAAAAGCTCATGTCCGTTTTATGAAAGCTCGGGAGGAGTTGAAAAGGTGCATATTCATCAATGTTAAATCTTGTAACGAAATACTTTCTTGGCTTGCTTACATCACTATATTCTATCTTTCATGACTTGCGAATTTGTAGTAACTAAGTATTGACTATTGGAGCTGTGCAGGTCACAAGCTCGTTTTGAGAGACTTGGTGATATGCTTGCTTCAGAAATTTTAAAGCGTGGGGCTAATGAAGAAGCTTCCAGCATCCATGTTGATGAAGATCTAAATGGACCTTATGAAAGGAGTCCAAATGCTACTCCAGCTAAAAAGAGATCAATCCCATACTCAACTAGTGATGAGGCAAAAGCTGGTAGGTTGCTTGGATTCTTGGATGATTTATATATACTGCTGAAGAACATATGATGATCAGTACAATGTGGATCTCGTACATATTTTTCCTTCCGTATGCATCTTAACATGTTTAAGCAACCCATCTTATTAAGTACTGTATTAAGCAATAGCTAAAGGTTCCGACTATGTTAATCTTAAGCATTAAATACATGTGATTAATTACTATGTAGAATTCCACTGGAGGGGTAATTTTTTTCTTCACATTATTGAGATTTCATTCTGTACATTATTGCAGAAATATCTTTCTATCATATTGCTTGTATACTTGCATCTAATCTTTTGTCCATTTTTTCAGCTAAGAAAAGAAGAGAGCGAGAGACTGATGCATTCACTAGATCAGATAAATATAGGTCAGAAGGCGATATTACAGACTATGATAAAACAATTAAGGGTAGTGATGGAACAAAATCTATATATTTGAAGAAGAGACTGTGGGAAGATGAAAAGAATAAGCTTGGAAATGCTGCCTCCTCTGCAGACCAGGTCCAGTATTTCCCTGTGCCATCTTAGTTTTGTGTTAAATGTCATATCGTGATTGCTGGCTTGTTTATTACCTCATGCCATCTCAGTTTTGTGTTTAAATGTCAGATTGTGATTGCTGGCTTGCTTATAAGTAACGAGTGAACCTCATAGTTTTCCTTCATTATCGAGTCTGCTAGACTATTAGCAATGAATCATCTTGACGAATGGATTCTGCATATTACAAGAGAATACTTAATTGAGTAGATACTTTTAAACTTACAGGTGAAAGATTCTCCAGTGAAGCACGCTTTGCCCTCCACTGGTATGGCTGCTCGTGCCTTATATGACCTTAACGAGGCAGTTGAACTGGATGATAGAAACGAACAGATAGATGCATTGCTAGAAAACGATGCTGACGGGACTAGATCACCTGTACCTCCAGTGGGCCAAAATGCCTTCGAGCAGGTGACTATCCTCCAAGAAACCGCGAACTTGTTTTATCATACGCACTAAAAAAAAAGCATGACATTGCTCATTTACATTCTCCCCGCCTATATTTCTTATTATAGAAGAATAGTTATTGGCTTGCATATGACGAACATGCGTGCTCACAGTTGCATCTTCTTTCCCAGTATGAGGACCTCGACGAGGAAGTGGATGTGGACGTATAAGCCGAGCGCAGAGTTGATATGATAAACGACGCGATGGCGGTGGCTAGCATAATACACCAGTTGGCTTCTGGGAGTCCGAAGACTGTTATTAGCATTTCCGTGTACAAAGTGGCATCTTTTGTGTTTTTTTAGCATAATATACCTATCTATTTGATATATATATATTGGGTGTTTTTAGCTTTTTACTCGGAATCCTTGTTTTGTAGTGGCATCCTTTGGTGTTGAGCTGTGACTTTGTTGATCCTGGTTGCGGCCTGCTCCGTGGAGCCCAACTTATTTTCGTGAATGGCAACTCTGTCTCTTCGATTTTGCTCCGTGGGGTTTCTATGTCATCTCTCAAGCCAATCAGCCCAGTACGGGTGACTAATGTATTTTCTATAACGCATTCCCTGTTTTTGGCGTCATGGTGGATTATGGTAATCCTGGTTACCTATCTAGATTATGTCTCACTATGCAGCATATGGATGGTGTATACGGTGTGATTTGATCATTCGTACGTATAACCTTTTTTGCAACTAGCTCGTGAGTTTGAGGTTCTCTCTCCCATAAACTATGTGCACAAGCGCATTATTCTCTTGAAGTAAAACACAATAAGGTGTCCTGCCGGAACGGGAGGTGTTGCCCACAGCGGGTCGTCGCGTGCCCTCCTTGAGGGAGAACCGGAGAGCTTCTGGGACGTGCCTAAGGCCGACAACGTGTACATAGTGGAGTGGCATGGCTGCCCTTAGGCCTCGTTTGTTTCGCGAGTATTGGAGGGGTTTTCAGCGGAATTTCCCTGCGAGGCCCAGATTCCTCCCGAATACCCGTTGGCCCATTTGATAGGCAGGGTTTTCTCGGCCCAACCCCGTCGATTCCCCTTCGACCCACCTGTTCCCACGCGGTTCAGAATCATCGAGCCCCTCCTCGAGGATTTGGCCGCCCCGATTCGAGACGACGCCGCGCCGCCCGACTCGACGCCGGCGATCTCCCCTGGCCTACTGGACTTCTCACCGGTGGTTAGTCATCGCAGCCCCTCCCATCCCCTCCCCCTCTTCTCCATGGCTGCCACCGCCCGCACGCCCTCTGTCCGCCTCGTCCTCACCGGCGAGCACGCCAAGAACGGCGTCCCCTACCCCAGCTCCCTGGTCCTTTCCTCCTCACAGTTGCCATAGTTGTGCTGGCCATAGCTGATTGATTCCATGGTTAACCTATTCTGTCAGTGATACATGAGGATTATATCGGGCAATAAAACAACTAATTATTCTGCCAAGAGAGTTGTCCCACAGTTTGGAGATGCAGATATTGGTATGTGCATGAGATCTGTTGTTGCCAAAGTATAATCAGCTGACATATTGTTGACCCAGTACAGCTGGATCTGGATTGTCTTAGATATTGTCTTAAGCGTAAGTAGAAGGTCGTTTCTTGACAACTTCATCTAATGGAACCAGATGAACACGTGAAACTGGTGTTCAGTTTAGAGCACCATGGACTCCCCTTTTCTGAATGCATTTAGCAACAGTTAGATGATTTCATTTTACTAACTAGGATAGGATGGCTCCTTACAATGTGCACCAATTCTTAGCTTAACAGCCATGTGCTTGTTGAAGCTATCATCTCCAACTCCACATTAGCATAATGCAATGCAATAGAAAGCATCTTTCTAACTATTTGGCACAGAGTTGGTACTATGCAGACTTTTCCTGCCGCAAGTGTTGATGGCTCGCTGACAAAATTGTGCTGAGATGATCAGGTTGCAGTTGCCATCCTTGTTCTGAAATGCAGACTGCCATGTTTGTCTTGATTATTGCATTGTGGCTGAAATTGCCATTTTGGCATGAAATGTTTACAGGTTTTCCGCTGTTTTACAATGCTATCTGTCTAGTTCATGCAGAGCAGAGCAAGAGAAATATGTCTATCAAGGGAACAAGTAGATATCAGATAACCATTGCAGCTTTGTCACAAGCCTTGAAATAGCTTCAGGTTTTCCTGTGTGCTGCAATTATACAATAGAAGATATAGGAAAAGAAAGTTGAGAACCGAATTTTGCCAGATTACAACTTGTAACCCCCTTCCTGCTCAGGCAGATCCAATCATTTCATGTTCTAATGACCCAAAATTGCAATTGAGCATGGCATACCAATCTAGATGACATTAAGCTATCCAGCCCAATATTTTTCTTCACTAAAGTTGCTCTTCCTAACTACTATAGTTATCTGTTGGCTGTTACTTTATTTTATTTTTTAAAGATTTTTTTGACCTGCTGTATAACTTGCGTGATATGATTCTATGTTTCACATGTACGTATAGTCTGCAAGAAAGCTAGCCGACTCCTTTCTCCTGTTTCTTTTTGTGGGTTAGTAACTTTCTTTGGACCGGTCAGATGTTGCCTTTCTGCTGGACAGTGGACTGGGGTTGGTGGGTGCAGCCGCCACAGACCATCGGGGCTATGTATTCTTGTCAATTGGCAGCAAGCGTCCCTAATAGACTTAGAGATTTGATGTAGTCTGAATACTGCCCGACCACTTGAGTTTGTAACACTTGTTTCTCAAAAATATAAAATCAGTAGTTTCAGTGTACTCTTGTTCTTGGCTGTCCAAAACAACCTGACTTCAGGAGCAAAGCCAATAATATGGCAAGATTTGGCAGCCTCCATAATAATATTTGGCAAAAATAATGGGTAAATATACTATATAGTATGAAGATTTGAGCTGAGTCGATGTTCTTGTCAATTTCGTCAGTTTGGAGGAAGAAGACTCGCAAGGAGGCCTCCAACTAAATTGCTCATGGCCAATTATCCTCAGCCCACCTACCACCTAGCACCGACGTGAGGTGAGGATCTCTGTCTTCCGGGATATTAACAATGTGTTTGCTAGGTTTTTTTTTGCGAGGGAGTGTGTTTGCTAGTTTGAGAGAAAGGGAGTTTGTCATCAAATCAAATGCTTACGCATGCACAAGGTGCAGCATTAATATGAATTAAACTACTCTTTTTTTGGTTTACATGTACTCTCATGACCAAATTACAAGCAGTTTTGCATATAATAAAGATGCAGATCTTTCAAAGTGCAGGGGCTGGAGGAATTTGACATGATTTCAAACATAGTGCAGTAGCAAGCATGGAAGCAGTCACACAAGCTTAACCTTTTTTTTTCTGTACTTGTGTAGTACAGGGATTTGGCTTTAAATCCGAAAAAAAGGAATTTCGCTGAAATTCGCACTTCTCGTTTGGGCCCGGTATTAGTACTAACCGGTCCAAAATTTTGGCCTTTTTTGAATGTTCAGCAGCGATGCTTGTCCATCATTGCTGCATCTGGGTGGCGGTGCTCGGAGCATGGCTGCTGTTAAGCGTGGTGGCTTATTATTTTTTCATATAATGGACTTGTTCTCGAGCGTTGAAACCTCAACTCTTCATAAGTTATGATGATGACCATTCTGTAGCTTAGCATACATAATTTTGCCTACAAACTTTTGCTTTTGTGTTGTCACTCTCGTAAGACCTGGAGTACTAGAACATAGGTTGGCCTATTTAAGCTTTGTCACTCTCATTTTGCTTTTGTTTAATAATCAGGTTCCCAGGCAACCAGAGAAGCAAGATTAAACAATCTGGACAAACTTTTGGTCATTCAAAAACTGGATGATGATGACATCACTAAGAGCAATTCGTCTGCATGACAACATTATTTTCAACGTTGCTTGGTCTGTAATAATATAACTGATTGTGAGCTATTGCACAAGTCCTGTGTTTCATTATGTTTGTTGCAAAATTATGGTGTTGCTGTGAAAGATCATGGATGAGATATTTTTTATTCCAAGTCATGCTGTTATGAGAAATCATGTTGTTATTGTGATATACTTGATATTGTTGTGATGAGATATTGGTCCGAAGTCATGCCAAATTATAACGTTGCTCTGAAGAAATCTGGAAGATTATTCCCCTGTAGCAAGTTTCATGAGGTCACAGTTTTTGTTAGGTGACCTTTACAATTCTGTAGCAAGCTCTTAATATGATATTTTCTTGTAAAGATTGCATTTTTAGATGTTTGCACTATCTTATCTAAATTTGGCAATCCCTGCCTACCAAATAAGTTTTTCATATGAAGGGAATTGTAGTTAGTGGGATTTGGGGGTTTCAAGGGGATTTGAGAGGATTGGGTGGAAGGAGGGGATTCACCACAAATCCCCACCACCCCAAACCTCTCAAATCCACTTCTACCAAATGAGGCCTTAAGGATGCCGACTGGACACTGCACCACTGCCGCGTGTACCATGACGACACCACCATTGACGCGACGATGATGATGGTGAGCGCCTCGGAGGACGACAACAACGATCAATGTCAGGCGATGTTAGCTCTCTTGTCTCTCTTCGTCGTGAATCAACGTCGGAGGTGCACCGAGGGTGTGAGAGTTCTGGTGGATTTAGGGAATTGCTGGAGGTACCTGAGCTCTTTGGCAGGATTGGGGATTTAGAGGGGGTGGATTTGACTAAATAGAAGAGCTTCTACACGTCATCTCCATAGCATTCATCATCCTAATCGATATCGCATACAACGACATTGTAAGGCAATCTTCAACCATTCATCTATAAGTAATACTAGCGTGTAGTGCGTGGCGCCACGCTGCGCCATATTGATTAACATGGTATTTTTTTTCAAGGTTTGATAGTTCATTCTATGATTTAATCTGCAGCATAGTAATTCATACATAGGAGTTGATGCGAGCAAAGGAAATCTATAATACATAGTAGTAGTAGCAGTAGATCAGTAGATGTCAAGTTTCTGTTCTTCTCTTAGAGCTGAGAGGGTCAATTCCCCCTTTGGGTTTGTTTATGTACAATTCCTTTACTTCTCATGTGGCATCAAACATTCATTGCTTCAAGTTTGTGTGATTTACTAATCACATAGGATTCAACATTACATGTTACTTCAATCATGTGTTTTCATATTACTATGAAAATCCTGCAAATAAAAGAGACCCTAAATATAGGAAAAAATCACATAGAAAAAGGCCTAAACCGGCGTTTTGGAGCTCGGTTTATAAAAAATTAAAAAAATTGGACTTCCCAGTTTTAAAAAATCTGAAAAATTTGTATAAGTATACAGGGATGTGATGTGCATGTATTTAAAATTTCAGAATGAAATACCTTAAAATGCAATTTAAGTAAATAAATAAAATCATGAACTTTGAGGATGAATAGTGCACTTACTAAAAAGCCCCAATTTTTTTTGTGTGGCACTCATTTTATCATATTTCGTCCTAAGAAATACACACTTCTGAATTACGTCTCCAAGTATATGTGTATTTTTTTTCATTTTTAAAAAAATATGTAAGTTCGAACTTTTTTTTAGGGTATGTAAATTCGAACTTTGATCATTTGAAATTCGGCCTCCATGGGGGCCGAGCTCCATTGAGCATTTTCGCAAACCGACCTTATCATTTGGTGGTCTGGACAAATCGTCAGAATACCCAGAAAAGACAGGGAGAAGAGAAAGGATCAATTTCCCGGCGATCCTTTCGCGGCTGGAGTGGGGCGCCCTGCGGTTTCCGGTACACGTACACCGGTACAGTTCTTCTCCGATAAACAGATCTAGGGCGTGTGAGAGAGAGGGAGGGATACTCCGAGGTTAATCGGAGGCGACGGATGGGCCGCCGCCGGTCGGGCGCCGACGCAGCCGAGACCCCTCGTCGCGCCTTGGCCATGCTCTCATCCAAAGCCGTCGCGTGGCGCCGCATCATCGTCGTATGCAACGGAGAGCCGCCGCGCTAATTCGTCCTCGGCGGCTCGGCGTTCTCCCGCCTCGTGTGAAGTTTCCGAAGAGGCGGGGGAGCAAAAAGCAGTTCTTCCTCGAGCTGCAGACGGAAACCGCTTCCTGTCCCCTCGAGGCTTGGTCCGAGTCTCTCTCGTCTTCGTTCTCCGGGTTGCAGCCGGAGGCGGAAATCGATCAGTTATATATACTCCCGAGCGGTCACCGCTCACCACCGAACCCATAAGATTCAGTGGAGAGCAGCCACGACGCCGACCGCCCCACTCCCGCCGGCTATTTTTCTCCGTCCTCTTGGCTAATCCGCACAATGGTGGTGAGTTCCTTCTCGTCCCATACCTCTAGATTCGTTTCCTTTCGACAGTAATACCGCGGAATAGTATAAATATTGCATCATCGATCTAAGAAAAAATATACTCCCTCCGTCCCAAAATATAACATCATTTTTGACACTGATAATGTAAAAAATGGTCTTCCATTTTTGGACGGAGGGAGTATCTTTTGAGGCAGCATGGGACATATCTTTTCTACCGCTGAAAAGTTGCATTTTTTAGACTAAGAGAAACTATTAGCATCTTTGAGGACGTATCGAATTTGCATCTTTGAGACTGTCAAAATTGCAGCATTCTTCAATACAAAATCAACTCTGATTTGTTTCTACTCTAAATGCAGAATGACAGTTGTCCGAAGCAGGAAGACAATGGAGATGACAGGCTCAGCAACTTGCCTGAACATATTTTGCTTACCATCATTGATCGACTTGATATCCGCGAGGCTGCAAGAACCAGTGTCCTCTCTGGCCGGTGGCGGCACCTCCCTGCTATGCTCTCTCGACTTGTGATAAATGTTTGGGACTTCTTAGACGCGTTCAATTGCAACAATGATGAAATTGTTCGGGGCAACGAAGCCGTGGTTAAAGTGACAAAGAGCATCCTGGCACGCAGAGATTTAAGCTGAAATACCATCCAGTTTCTGTGCATGACGTTCATCTTGAGAGAAGATGACCCAATATCCACCGGGCATGCTGTTGCTCACGCCATGGCAACCCAGAAGGTTGAGATAGCTGAGTTCACAATTTTGACGGAGAGAGATAATATATTTTGTGATGATGATGATCTGGTCATCTATGGGCGACGATTCATGCTGTTCTTTGATGCATGTCCAAATGCATTTGGTGGTCTCACACGCCTTAACCTAGAGAATCTGAGATTTGGTGAATCAGACATCCCTAACGTCCTCAACACTTGCAAACGTTTGAATCATCTACGGCTGTTCTATTGTGACTCAGGAAGTTGTACCGTGCTGAAAGTTGAGCACGCGCAACTCAGTGAGCTCACTATTGTTAATTGTTCTTTTGAAAGAGTTGAGCTCAACTCATTTCCGAAACTCACACGCATCGTCTTTGAGGGTTGGATCTCTTTCGAAGATCCACTATCTTTTGGTTATGTCCCGTTGCTTGATACTGTAAGCCTCACAAATGTCAGTCTTAGTTGGCACAAGATGATCAAGTTAAGCAAGTTTCTTAGGCGTACTCCATCTGTGAAACGCTTGAAACTGGGATTTAATTCTGAAAAGGTATGTCAAAATGCTTTGTTTTCCTAGCTCTGGTCACACTTCTTATCTGCTCAGCCCATCATGTCTTCATTTGTTGCAGATTTGGGTTCAACCAGAATGTCTGACGGAAAGGCTGGCATATGTGTTCCACCAATTAAGGTTTGTGAATCTAAGTAATATGCCTGAGGGGTATGATCTCACCTGGACATTGTTCATACTTAAAGCCGCGCCGAACCTGAAGGAGCTGTACATGAGTGTATGTTCTTACCTAAATCTTGCCTCTTCTATCTACCGAATTTTGAAGTTTGCCATTGTTCACATTGAATACGAATGGCTGTGAATCACTTAAAATGTTTCTGTTTACCTATCTTCCTATGGTATACAGGTATGGGATCATCTGTGTGAAATGAAAACAGATGCAAAGGAGAGGGAGTCACTCTCGTACAGTGAGAATAAGGGTGCAGAATGGGAATCATCTGCAACTGCTTTCCAGCATCAGAGTCTGGTCACGATCGCCATCTTCGGGTTCCGAGCTCGAGACTACATGATGAACTATGTCAGGCGTGTCATGGAAACAGCCGTCAATCTAAAGGACGTGTTCTTGTATGATCGGTTGACGTGTGACAAGTGCCGCAGCATCCCGTCGCGGTTTCCGCCTAAGTGGAAGCAGGACTGTGTGGAGAAGTTTATCACAAATGGGATCAAGTCGTCTGCCACAATGCAATTCCAGACCATCGGCTATTTAAGGCCTGATCATGTTGATAAGCTGTGGTTCCTGTAGTGTTTTCAGGTTAGTTTGTGTTGCAGTTCCATTCTTTGCCTGAAAAGATAGCTGAACACTTTTGTGTTGTCAGTACTTTTCAAGGAATAATTGTTTCGCTGACAGAATCTCTGATCTGGTTTTGCAGCTGCAACGTTTGGACGGTGTTTGCAGCTGCAACGTTTGACAGAATCTCTGATCTGTGCTACAAATGAGTAGCTAGCCATTTTCGGGACGTGGACGTTTTGGACGGCGTCGCAGGAATTCATTCATGCCTAAATTTGGAATACCAACAGATTACAGAAATACAGACTATATAGTACTAGTGCGAATGCAGACGTGGATGGGCAGTCCACTAGATTGTCGTTCTCGAATTTGATGCATGTTCTGTGTCTGCAACTTTGGGGGCACGGAGACGTCAGATAAATACGTATATATTTTCCATGTATGACTTTGGGAGGACTAATTAATATTTGTGTTTCATTAATTAATTAAAGCACTTGAATATAAGTGTGATATTAAGGCTGCTAACAATGGGGTATCATATACTCCCTCCGTTTAGTGATTTAAATATTTTTGTATTTCTTTATGAAGGGAGTACTAGTGCATGATACTAGTGTGATACTAGTGTGGCCCCTCCTTGGTACGTTGGCCCCGATCATCCTTTGAGAAGCTCACACATATTATCCACCCCCTTTCCAAATCGACACTCAGTTCTTAAAAGAGCGCTTTGCCGCTCGAACATGTCATTTTGTAAATTTTTGAAAACCAGTTTGACATTATTTTTACATGGTGGCCTGCACCTCTTCCTCGCCTACCAGGAAACCATTGCCTTGAGCTCTCTCGACTAGGGGTGTGCATATAAACCGAGGGCCAAAAACCGATCTTGAATTACCCGAGACCAAAGCAGAAATGACCAAAACCGAAATTCAATATGGCCTTAGTTTTTTTCTTCAATTTGGCCTCAATTGACCACTGAACTGTATTAGCTAAAACCCTAAGAGACCACCGAAATAACCAAGTTTTTTCTTGAGACATACCGAAATAACCAAGTAAAAATGTATATAGCTAAAACCCAAAGAGCAGCCCAACTCACCATCTCACTCCGTAAGGCCCATCAAGCTCCTAACCCTCTGGCAACCCTTGCTCTATCCCCAGCAGGCCAACCACCAATTCCCGCACTGCGCCTCAATAATCTCTAACCCTA
Source organism: Aegilops bicornis (assembly GCA_021605145.1). Lineage (NCBI taxonomy): Eukaryota > Viridiplantae > Streptophyta > Magnoliopsida > Poales > Poaceae > Aegilops > Aegilops bicornis. Next base: position 174,495,917 of record CM038674.1, read on the forward strand.
TATACCACCCCTTGCATGTGTTTATATTCATAGCAAGCGAAACTAGGGTTAGTCCCCTTGCCGTCGTTTGCGTCAATCCAGCGCCGACATCTACCTCCGAGTTGATCATGCTGGTTCAGATGAGATGAGAAGGAACTGTCTGCTCCGTTGTATTGGGTTGGCTTTGGCTATGGCGACTCCGCCGCCGCTAGCCTATCCATCAACGACGCGAACCAATTGCGTCTACGAATGGAGCCCTCACCAGCCCCGACGCATCAGTTTATGTCGTCTATGTTGTCTACAGATCGCCTTTGGAAGGAATATGATGTTGGGGCCCAGTCAGGCTACGATATGGGATCAAGGTCTGCTAATATCCAAGGTCAGCTAGTGCCGCATCTGGTTCGAAGGTAGAAAGGTCGGCGCTCATGTTATATTGAATCACAGCTAGCACTAGTGCTGAGGCTACGACACCAGGGAAGTAACCAATTGTGAAGAGGAAAAGGCAGCAAGATGGAACGGAGGTGGAAGAGATGGATCATACTATGGCTGCCTCCCATGAGGAGGACCGTCGGGCCCAGTGAGTCTTTTAAGTTGGAAGTGTCGCAGTTTGGGCAATCCCGCGATAGTTCGAGAAGTCCGTGACCTCACGGCCAAATTTGCCCAGGCTATGCTATGCTTAGTCGAAACTCAATTACCTAGCGCACGTGCCGAGATCCTAACTCAATCGTTCGGTTATGATAAGTCTTTTGCTGTTGGTATCTCTTGGAGGAGCGGGGGTCTTGTAATATTCTGGAAAGATGCAATTAAATTAGAGATTATCGGTTACTCGAGATATCATATTGATGTTACTGTAAGTGAACTAGGACCTGCACCTTGGAGAATGACCTGCGTGTATGGCGAGGCACAGGTAGGGGAGCGATATAAAACATGGAACACTTTATGCTCAATAACAGGTTCTTCAAACCTCCCATGGGTGTCTCTCAGTGATTTTAATGAAGTTCTAACACAATCTGAGCATGAAGGATCAATCAAAGGGGTCAAGGACACATGGATGGATTCAAGGACACATTAGATATATGTGGTCTTGCTAACCTCGACTACATAGAAAGAGTATGGACATTCGAGAAAAAAGTCTCAGGGGGAACTTACACTAGAGTACATCTGGATCAGGCAGTTGCGGATTCTTCTTGGAGCTTGATTTTTCCTTTTGCCGAGGTGGAGAACGTGGCGGCGGTGTGCTCGGATCATGGCCCAATCGTACTTAGGATGATGCAAAATGCGGCGACAAGCCATCTACCAAAGAGTTTCAAGTATGAAGTAATGTGGGATCGTCACCCTGAGGAGAAATCCCGGCGTTGTTCCGTGGGTCTGAGCAAGGGATCCTGAACTTATCCCAGGTGAATTACAGGATCATCTCGCTCATTCCGAAATTTCCAGGGGCTTCAGACAATCGCCAGTTTAGGCCCATCACGGTCATTAACGTGATTTTTTGGATCCTCGCCATGGGGTACGCCAATAGGGCGGCCCTACTGGCGCCGCAGATCACCCATCCGAACCAATCTGCCTTCATCAAGGGAAGGTTCATATTGGATGGAATACTGGTTCTCCACGAGATTAAGAAGAACCATCTTAAAGCGGTGCTCTTCAAGATCGATTTCCACAAGGCTTACGACACCGTTCACTGGTCCTTCCTCTGGGAGGTGTTGAGCTGAAAGGGCTTCGATGCAAGGTGGATTGCTAAGGTAATGCATCTAGTGTCAAGTGGATGCTCTGCGGTGAACATCAATGGGGAGGTGGACCCTACTTCCAGATGGAGCAAGGTGTCTACCAAGGGGACCCCCACTCCCCTTTCCTCTTTAATCAGGTGGTTGACGCCTTGGCGTCGATGTTGGACTTGGCAAAGAGGGCCGGTCATATCAAGGGTGTTTGTGGCAATCATTTGGGGGGGGGGGTACGCACCTCCAATACGCTGACGACACGATCCTGATGCTCGAGGGGTCTGACGAGGACATTTTCCATCTCAAATTCCTGCTCCTTTGTTTTCAAGAGACGTCAGGCCTGACCATTAATTTTGCCAAGAGCGAGGTCATGGTCCTTGGGTACTCTTATGCCGAGCGCCTCCGGATTGCGAACCGGCTGAATTGCCGGCTTGGCACGTTCCTAACCTCGTACTTGGGCATGCCCATTAGTGACTCCCGCATACAAGGGAAGGACCTTCGGCCGACTGTGTCCAAGGTCTAATACAGAGTAGAACCTTGGCAAGGCAGGTGGCTCTCCAAGGCATCACTGGTTATTCTCATCAATTCTTTGATGATTAGTCTCATGATGTACCTGATGGGATTCTATAGTCTTACTGAATCCCCTCACCAAGACATCGCCAAATATTAGTCCCGTTTCTTTTGGGCTAGCAAGGGTGGCAAACAGAAATACCATATAGTGAAATGGTCGGAAATCTGTAAGCCCAAAGACCAGGATGGTCTTGGCGTGATCTCCTCTAAGCACATGAACATTGCCCTGTTGTCCAAATGGTTATGGCGAATCACCTCGGGGGAGGGTGGCCTGTGGTTATACATTATCCGCACAAAGTATTTGCGTGGTTAGCCCCTGGCTTTTGCCATATGTTCTGGGGGATCCTAGTTCTTAACAAACGATCATCCAGCTCATGCCAGCTCCGCGTCTTGGATCCTCGATCTCTATTGGATGCGGGAACTCCACGCTCTTCTGGCTAGACCGGTGGTCTAGAGATCGTCCCTTCTCTATCCGGTTCCAGCCCCTGTTTAATATATGTGCTGAACCACACTTGTCGGTGGCCTTAGCCTTAGCAAATTTAGGCAACATAGGTTTCCCGTACCATTGGGTCAGCTGAGCGCGACTTATGGGAGGAACTCGTGGCATGTGTCGCCCTCCACACACCTTTTCTCGACGAGGACTCGCCGCGTTGGTTGTTGGAGACCAACGGCCAGTTCTCATCCAGGTCGCTTTATCGGGCTATCCTTCCATCTCCAGGGCCGGATGAGCTCTCCCTCCTTTGGGAGATGAAATTGCCTTTGAAGATTAGGATCTTCCTCTGACAACTTGTTAGGGGCCAGCTTCCGTCAGGGACGAAGGTGCTCAAGCGCAACGACCCTTCCGATGGGATGTGTCCCTTGTGTGCGCTCCCTGAGGATTCAAATCACATCTTCTTTATGTACCCTGCGGCTAGGTTCCTTTGGTCTTGCTTCCGCGAAATTGTTGCTGGGAGTTGGACCTACAACAACTTCCCAGACATTTTCTCGGAAGCCCGTAGTCTTCCGTCGATGGCGCGTCCCGCCCTTTGGGTTACGGTCGGGACGCTCCTTTGGACGCTTTGGAACATGCACAATAAATTGGTGATTGAACACATCATCCCCTCCCGTGCGACTTGTGACGCCCCGATTCAATCGTACACTAATCATACACGCAAATGTGTACGATCAAGATCAGGGACTCACGGGAAGATATCACAACACAACTCTAGACACAAATTAAAATAACACAAGCTTTATATTACAAGCCAGGGGCCTCGAGGGCTCGAATACATAAGGTCGAATACAAACGAGTCAGCGGAAGCAACAATATCTGAGTACGGACATGATTTAAACAAGTTTGCCTTAAGAAGGCTAGCACAAAAGCAACATCGATCAAAAAGGAAAGGCCTCCTGCCTGGGAGCCTCCTAACTACTCCTGGTCGTCGGCGTCCGTCACATGGTAGTAGGCACCCTCGGGGTAGTTGTAGTCGTCAAAGGTGGCATCTGGCTCCTGGACTCCACCATCTGGTTGCAACAACCAGAAAGAAGAAAGAAGGGGGAAAAGGGGTAGCAAATCAACCGAGAGAACTCAAACAAAGTACTCGAAATCAAGGAACTACACTACTTATGCATCGGTATCAATGAAAGGGGTAGTATCTGTGGACTAACTACAGAATGCCAGAATAAGAGGGGGAGAAGCTAGTCCTATCGAAGACTAACATCTTCTGGAAACCACCATCTTGCAACAACATGAGGGAGTAGAGTAGTATAACATAAGTCATATTTATGTTGTTGTATCAACGCTCCGGGATCCTTTCTCGACTCCCAAAGCAACATATCCAAATCATGCCTCAACATCCAGTTCTAGTTGTATTGATCGGGATATAACTCCAAGTGTCCGTTACCGTAGGACAGGCTATCGATAAATGTTCTCTTCCCTGCAGGGGTGCACCAACTTACCCACCACGCTCGATTAACTCCGGCCGGACACACTTTCCTGGGTCATGCCCGGCCTCGGCCAAACAATACGCCGCAACCCGACCTAGGCTTAATAGAGAGGTCAGCACGCCGGACTAAACCTATGCCCCTAGGGGTCATGGGCCATCGCCCCCGGAACTCCCGCACGTTGCGTACGCGACCGGTGAGCAGACCTAGCTACCTCCTTAAAAAGGCAGGTGCTTACACAGTCCAACCCGGTGCGCGCCGCTCAATTGCTGACGTCTATTAAGCTTCGGCTGATGCATACGACACAGAACGCCCATACTATGCCCACATGATGGTTAGTGCTATCAGGCCAGAGGCCCCTCGGATCAAATATTTGAATCGTAGTGGATTAGGAATGCGCGGTAACAAGCGGAGACTCACGAAAGATGTGACCCCGTTGCCCCATCTCGAGGACTTGCGGCAAGGGCTAAGAATGCCCGACCACGCCTCGTAATTATCTCGCGGGCACCTTCCAGGTCAACCTGACTCCACATCACTCGCAATTAAGCTCGTGCGAGTACCCCTCAGTGCCGACCCGTCTTTAGTAACATGGTTCAGCGTAAAGTCATAGTAATTGATACATCTCCAACTTATCTGTAATTTATGAAGCATTCATGCTATTATATAATCTGTTTTGGATGTTTATGGGCTTTACTAAGCACTTTTATATTATTTTTGGGACTAAGCTATTAACCGGAGGCCCAACCCATATTGCTGTTTTCTTGCCTATTTTAGTGTTTCGAAGGAAAGGAATATCAAACGGAGTCCAAACGGAATGAAACCTTCGACACAGTAAATTTTGGAACAGAAGCAATCCAGGGGACTTGGAGTGCACGTAAGGGAAGCTTCAAGGTGGCACGAGGCAGGGAGGCGCGCCCACCTCCCCTGGGCGCGCCCCCACCCTCGTGGGCCCCTCGTGGCTCCCCTTACCGACTTCTTTCGCCTATATATCTCCATATACCCTAAACCTTCGGGGAACAGAATAGTTCGGGAGTTCCGCCGCCGCAAGCCTCTGTAGCCACCAAAAACCTCTCGGGAGCCCGCTCCGGCACCCTGCCGGAGGGGGGATCCCTCACCGGTGGCCATCTTCATCATTCCGGCGCTCTCCATGACGAGGAGGGAGTAGTTCACCCTCGCGGCTGAGGGTATGTACCAGTAGCTATGTGTTTGATCTCTCTCTCTCTCTCTCGTGTTCTTGATTTGGCACGATCTTGATGTATCACGAGCTTTGCTATTATAGTTGGATCTTATGATGTTTCTCCCCCTCTACTCTCTTGTGATGAATTGAGTTTTCCCCTTGAAGTTATCTTGTCGGTTTGAGTCTTTAAGGATTTGAGAACACTTGATGTATGTCTTGCCGTGCTTATCTATGGTGACAATGGGATATTCACGTGATCTACTTGATGTATGTTTTGGTGATCAACTTGCGGGTTCCGTAACATTGTGAACTTATGCATAGGGGTTGGCACACGTTTTCGTCTTGACTCTATGGTAGAAACTTTGGGGCACTCTTTGAAGTACTTTGTGTTGGTTGAATAGATGAATCTGAGATTGTGTGATGCATATCGTATAATCATGCCCATGGATACTTGAAGTGACATTGGAGTATCTAGGTGACATTAGGGTTTTGGTTGATTGTGTCTTAAGGTGTTATTATAGTAGGAACTCTATGATAGATCGAACGGAAATAATAGCTTCGTGTTATTTTACTACAGACTCTTGATTAGATCGATCAGAAAGGATAACTTTGAGGTGGTTTCGTACCCTACCATAATCTCTTTGTTTGTTCTCCGCTATTAGTGACTTTGGAGTGACTCTTTGTTGCATGTTGAGGCATAGTTATATGATCCAGTTATGTTATTATTGTTGAGAGAACTTGCACTAGTGAAAGTATGAACCCTAGGCCTTATTTCCAAGCATTGCAATATTGTTTGTGCTCACTTTTATCATTATTTACCTTGCTGTTTTTATATTTTCAGATTACAAAAACCTATATCTACCATCCATATTGCACTTGTATCACCATCTCTTCGCCGAACTAGTGCACCTATACAATTTATCATTGTATTGGGTGTGTTGGGGACACAAGAGACTCTTTTTTGGTTGCAGGGTTGCTTGAGAGAGACCATCTTCATCCTACGCCTCCCATGGATTGATAAACATTAGGTCATCCACTTGAGGGAAATTTGCTACTGTCCTACAAACCTCTGCACTTGGAGGCCCAACAACGTCTACAAGAAGAAGGTTGTGTCGTAGACATCAGTAATCATAGTAACCGTGTGTCTAACACCAAGGGGAACCTTGAGGAACCACCCTCGGTGGATTCCACTCAATGTAATCATCAAGGTGAACGTAAAAGGAACCACCCTCGAGGTTCACACTTGAGGGGTTGCACGACACAGTCGTATCGGAAGTGGTTAAGGAGGAAATCACCCTCGAGGACCACGACCGAATAGCTACACTACAAAGATCTCATTAGGAGTGATGTATGAGGTTCCACCCTCGGCACTTGATGGTAACTCTGCAGAGTCGAGCAACAAGAGGGGCGTGATGTGATGTGAGGTGCTGGGCTCTGGTCGTTGATCACGTTGATCGAGTCGTCGATTATGAAGCAGGGGCAACAAGGACCAGGTGGGGGTCACTGATGGATCACTAACCAACCTATACTAAGTAGTTTAGGATAAGCATGTAGGTAACAATAAGCAGGTTACAAAAGCAGGCTATGCATCAGAATAGGAGCAAACAATAACAGTAGCAAAATCTAATGCAAGCATGCGAGAATGGAATGGGCGATATCGGGATGATCAAAGGGGGGGCTTGCCTGGAAGCTTTGCTGAAAAGGAAAGAAGGGTCGTCGGTGAAGTAGTCGATCACAGATGCAACATCGGTCTCGGGGGTCTACCGGAGAGAAGAGGGGGAAGAAACAGTAAATATAAAGCAAACAAAGCATCATAAAGCATAACATGGCAATATGCTGTGCCGGGTGTGACCTAACGTATGGCTACACGATATAGGTGAAGGGAGAATTCAACCGGGAATGTTTTCCCAGTTCCGGACCTGTGTTAGACAGATGACTGGAGGGGGAATGTTCCATGTTCAGATAGTTAGAGGCATCAGACAAGTAAACGGACCGCGTATTCGGATTCGTCTCATCGTTTTGAGCAACTTTCATGTAGAAAGTTTTTCGATCCGAGCTACGGTTTTTTTCTATGATTTTTCAAAAATTTTAGCATTTTCTAAAATTATTTAAATTACCAGAATTAGCAGAAAAGGAAAATGACGTCAGCATTGTGTGGGGATGATGTTAGCGGTCAACAGACTCGCTGGCCAGGTCAAAACTGACCCGTGGGTCCCAACTGCCATGGACAGAGGGGCTAACAGAGTCTTACTTTAACTAAGCAGAGTTAATTAGCTACATGACCCCACCTGTCAATGACTCATTAACTAACTAATTAATTTCAATTATAAAAAAGTTTCAGTTAAACTAATTATGCGGTGAGGACCGCATGTCAGTGACACTGTCTGCCGAGTCAGCACGTTGACTGGGTCAACCCAGTCAACGGGGCCCCCAGGGTCCACTGGCAGCGAGCCAGGGGTGGGGCCCGCCCAGCCACGTCGACAGACGGCGCCGGAGCGACACCGACGAGGCAAGACGCGGCGGCGCGCCTCGGGAGGTGGTCAGAAATCACGTACAGGGCACCGTTCGTCGAGTTTTCGGGCACGTTCGAAAGCTATGGCTGCGCCACGTCCAACGGTGGTGGTTGTGGCGGTGGGGGTGACCAGAATCGAGCGCTGCGAGCTCATCGGCGGACGGCCGGAATCGGGCGCGAGAGGAAATGGCGGTTCAGCGCATTAGTGAGTGAACTGAGAGGCCAGGCGAGACGTACGTGAAGCGGCAAGTGCAACGGGCGCTGGCCCGTGACCATTTGGCCACTGGAGGCACGCCGGCGACGAGCGCAGGCGGCGGCATCGTTCAGGTGAGCATGGAAACAATGACTCCGAGCACGACGAGCAGTGGAAAGTGGCGCGTTCGAATCCGATGGCTACGACGAGCACGACTGCGAGCTCAGCCGAGCTCGACATCGTGTGTGGTGATAGCAGCAGCATCAGCGATGGAGCTCCGTTCGGGAAACTTGGCGCGTCGGCTACGGGCTGCGACAAGCAGCGCAAAGAGGACGAGAAGGAAGGTGTGGAGCTCACCGAGCGGTCACGAAAGACCCTTGGTGGTTTAGGAGCAGCAGAGCTCGCCGGGGAGGAAGGGGATCGCCGTGGCCCAAGGTTGAAGACAAGGTTGTGGTGCTCGGTGCAGGGGGTCCTGGCTCCGCTGGGTGGCACTGGTCGACGCAGCAGTCAACGGTGGAGTAGGCAGACCCGGGGAGACGTCGAGGCGGTGGCGGTCGTCACGGGAACTACGGAGGCGCGACAACGGAGACGCTCGAGGAAGGGTGAAAGGTGATTTGGTGGGGAGAGGGGAGAGGAGAGGGGCGAGGTGAGTGGGGGTGGCAGACAAGTGGGAGGCGAGGGGGCTGAGGCGTCGGGGCGGTGGAGACCTTATCCTCTCACGGGGGTCATCGCCGGCGAGGTGGTTCGGTGGCGACCAGCCTCCTGTAGCGACGCGCACCGGGGGAACAGTGGGGGAGACGACCGGGGCGAGGAGCTGGGCCTGGCCGGCTGGGCCTGTCTCTGTGGCCTTAGGCCCAGGGGCAGGGGGGGGTTCCTTTTTCCTTCTTCTTTTTTGCATTTCCATTTCTTTTCTCTTTTTTACAGAATGCTTTGCAAATTTTTGGAGCTACCAAAAGGATTCTGTAAAATGTGGGACTTGGCCACATAATTACAATGCAATGTTTGACACAGCCACAAAAAGTTTGGAAGAAGTTTTAATTAGATGGAATTTGCAAAAAGATGGAAAAGCAATTAATTTCTTTGAGTTGGCACCGCTTTAATTTGTCAGAGTCCATCTTAGCTTGGAGGTGATGTTGTTTTCCTTAACAATCATTTGTTATGGAATTTTTACTAAATGATGGACTATTTTGCAGTAACTTTTGTGCAACTTCAAAAATCACTTGCAAATTGAATTTGGTTCCAAAGTGGAATTTCAAATGAGATTTGAATCAAAGGTGATTAAGCACTGTTTGTAAAAATGATTAGCTTAATCACAGTGGGTTACTGTAGCATGACACTGGGGGTGTTACAAATCTCCTCCACTACAAGAAATCTCGTCCCGAGATTTAAGAGGTGGAGTAAGGGGAAAGACTCGGGAAGGACGGAGGTCAACACAAGATAGGTACGTGGGGACTATGTGAGTGAACGTGGCATAGAGGCATCTCTCAAGTTGAAATTCAAGAAAGTCATCGAGAGCAAGGTGAGGTGCAATAAGAAGCTTCAACCTGGTAGACAATCATTTGTTGCCTGAAACAAGGGGGTGAAAGGGGTTCAGAGCGATGGTAATAAGTATCACGTCTGATACCAGAATAGATCGCCTCTCGGAAGGCGGCTCGAGATCTTCATATGAAGCCAAGCATGAGAAATAACCTTGGAAACAAGGGTGTACAGGAGAGTCAGATTTCGATCTTGTGGAACTGTGGGTTATGGGCCCACCATGTGGGTTAAAAGCAGGAAGGCGCTAACATCTTGAACGGTCATGATAGCAAGGCAGGTCAGAGGATAGCCTGTCATTTCTGTTGGCAACAAAGTTTGGTACCAAGGGCGTGGGACGAAGAGAACCATTTTCCTGCTCGTTAAAACGAGGCTGACCAATATGCAAAGTTCTCGTCCATCAGGGTTTACCGGAATGTCACTAACACTAAAAACAGGGTCGTACCGACTGATTTGTACCTCGAGGTGTTTCCATAAGCAGGGGATTATTTCTTATTATAACATATATAGATCACCAGAAAGGTTAAACAAACCAATAGAAAGGAAAATGTGTTTAAACACAAGATTTAGGAGTGTACTTTCCCAAGGAAAGGCGGAGCATGATATACATGACAGGGCTCCAAGTATGAAACCATTTAGACAAAGGGGCAAGGAATTTATGAGGTTTACCATACAACGGTGTTTGGATAATTGAACAAGAAACCGTTAGCATTGCGCTCCCAATGTTCTTGTTGATGAACGGAGTACCATAGACATGCTTCGGGATAGCATTGACATGGTCATCAAGGAAAGGTCAGACTTTGGATACACAAATGATCCATCAGAACAACTTATAAAATAAGTCATACAATTTCAGCAAGAAAAAGATGATTTTTGTGGCCGACGGGCTCGACAACAATTCATCGAGGGCGCAAGGATGGTATTTCTCATCATGAATTTGATTGATAACCTGGAAGAGCTCAGAATGATGGTGATGATCACGACATATTTGTTGAGATACCATGAAGATGTAATCGATCTGTGATGACATCAAGTCAAAGGAATGATGAAACGAATGGTTATTGGTACCACGGGTACGACACAAACTCAAAATCAAGCTTCTTGTTCAAGTAGAAATGACATGATCAGGAAGATTGACATAGGCTTAGCTCATTGTCAAAAATTGTGCTCCGGGAAGAAGGACCAGGTAGCACAGTTAAAATTTAGCATGATAATGATATCGCCGATCAGGCTAGGAATGACTTGAAGGATTACACTCGTAAGAAACGAAAATTACTTAGACTTATTGAATCAGAGTGCGGAATCGATTCACTTACTGGCGTTCTCGAGTGACTAATAACTCAGAACCCGGGGAAATCTGAAATCGGTGAGAGGCAATACTAGATGAAGACTCATAGGAAGCAACATAGTTCTTAGTTATTCTCAAGACACCGCTGGGTAACACTCTAAGGAAGAACAAAATAGAGGCTGTGGAGATGCATTGATCTGTAGAAGACAAGTGCTTTAACTTGTCCGAGAAATGGAATCAAAGGGGCACAATCATGGTCAGAACCACATTTGCAAAGGACCAAACATAGATACATGATGAACTTATAATAAGTGGATCATTATTATTTTTACAAGAAGCTTCCATGATAAGTTCCACATCGGGTCCATGGGCATGAACACAAAGTTCAAGGTCGACTCCCACTTCTCCAAAGCACAACCTTACATTCACTTCTCGTTTTGGAAATGGCATTAGTGTTGGAAGTTTTACCTGGTGAAATACCAGATGAGTATGACCCATGAAATCTTTCGGGTTCACACAGGTAGGGAAGGCATTGGTTCAATCCATTGGGGCATCTTAGGAACACATGCCATAAACTTCAAGAGTAAATAACACAAGCTCGATAGTAGAGCATGGTTGAGAAAGCAGAGGGTACCATTTACCAAAGGCATTATGTATCAGGGGAAGAATTCGCAAGATTTTTGAATATGAAGGATATTGTCGGATAATTATCCAACAAAGGATTTGGCGGACCGCAAGGAATATGATGTGAGTGTCGATGTTCAACCAGAAGAAGAAATAATGCAAAGGCATCAGATTATAGGGACATCTGAATAATTTCAAAGCTTAAATACAAAGGAATTATGATTTCCAACTCGGTGGGGGGGGGGGGGGAGGGGGGTCATAAGCAGAGGCTCTGATCAAAAGATAAGTAAGTTGAATAGACATATATAACAATCAATCAAGGTTTGATTTGCCGAGAACCAGCTCATGTCCGGAGTGACGTCTGAGCCAAAAAGACGAATGTTAGTGTTGACTGAGGATTGCTTGCATCTGCAACATATTGAATCAGCAGACTCAAAATGATAGTGATAAAGGTTGCCAATAAGATTACTAGACTTATGGGATTAACCATAATGCAAGCAGGCAAGAATTTCAACAACAATAGGCTGCTGAGGATTTTCGAAATATCGAATGGTATTTCGAAGACTCTTGTGAAACACATGAATAACCGAATGAATACCCGGTGATTGTGAGGAATTATTCGTACATGTATTCATGTGGAAAAGGAGCTGCAACACAATAGGCACAATGGATTCTCAAAATATCTGAAGGTATTATCGGGTATCTTGTAATCACAAGATCAATGGGGAATGATTGTATGAATGGCGAGTGTATGTGGTTAGCAATAGGGGGTTTATCGGTGATATGGAATTGCAACAGCGAAGGGCACAAGGGTTTCGGGGAAACATCGGAGAGTATCTCGAAATCTTCTGGTGCAGCAAGCGATCATCTGGACTAAAGGGGCTCTTCGGGAGAAAGTATTTTCGAGAACCTAAAGTTAGATTTTAGCAAAATCATCTAACCCAAATAGAAGAGAGATGAGAATCCCAGAGTATAGACGAGGAGTAAAAGATCCTAATACCACCCAATGGCGATGTGGGCCCGTAAGACACACAACCATGTTAGTAAAAGTTTTGTAGTGACTAGACTCAACTTCGGTCAAGGAGTTGGAAAGGGGGCTACCTACAGGCAGTCGGCTTTGATACCAACTTGTGACTCCCCCGATTCAATCGTACACTAATCATACACACAAATGTGTACGATCAAGATCATGGACTCACGGGAAGATATCACAACACAACTCTAGACACAAATTAAAATAACACAAGCTTTATATTACAAGCCAGGGGCCTCGAGGGCTCGAATACATAAGGTCGAATACAAACGAGTCAGCGGAAGCAAAAATATCTGAGATACGGACATGATTTAAACAAGTTTGCCTTAAGAAGGCTAGCAAAAAAGCAACATCGATCGAAAAGGCAAGGCCTCCTGCCTGGGAGCCTCCTAACTACTCCTGGTCGTCGGCGTCCGTCACGTGGTAGTAGGCACCCTCGGGGTAGTTGCAGTCGTCAAAGCTGGCATCTGGCTCCTGGACTCCACCATCTGGTTGCAACATCCAGAAAGAAGAAAGAAGGGGGAAAGGGGTAGCAAAGCAACCGTGAGTACTCATACAAAGTACTCGCAAGCAAGGATCTACACTACTTATGCATCGGTATCAATGGAAGGGGTAGTATCTGTGGACTAACTGCAAAATGCTAGAATAAGAGGGGGAGAAGCTAGTCCTATCGAAGACTAGCATCTTCTGGAAACCACCATCTTGCAACAACATGAGGGAGTAGAGTAGTATAACATAAGTCATATTTATGTTGTTGTATCAACGCTCCGGGATCCTTTCTCGACTCCCAAAGCAACATATCCAAATCATGCCTCAGCATCCAGTTCTAGTTGTATCGATCGGGATACAACTCCGAGTGTCCGTTACCGTAGGACAGGCTATCGGTAGATGTTTTCTTCCCTGCAGGGGTGCACCAACTTACCAACCACGTTCGATTAACTCCGGCCGGACACACTTTCCTGGGTCATGCCCGGCCTCGGCCAAACAATATGTCGAAACCCGACCTAGGCATAATAGAGAGGTCAGCATGCCGGACTAAGCCTATGCCCCCACGGGTCATGGGCGATCACCCCGGGAACTCCCGCACGTTGCGTCTGTGACGGTGAGCAGACCTAGCTACCTCCTTAAAGCGAGGTGCTTACGCAGTCCAACCCGGCAGCGCCGCCGCTGTCGACGTCTATTAAGCTTGGCCGATGCATACGACGCAGAACGCCCATACTATGCCCACATGATGGTTAGTGCTATCAGGCCAGAGGCCCCTCGGATCAAATATTCATATCGTAGTGGATTAGGAACGCGCGGTAACAAGCAGAGACTCACAAAAGATGTGACCCCGTCGCCCCGTCTCGAGGACTTGCAGCAAGGGCTAAGAATGCCCGGCCACGCCTCGTAATTATCTCGCGGGCACCTTCTAGGTCAACCCGACTCCACATCACTCGCAATTAAGCTCGCGCGGGTATCCCTCAGGGCCGACCCGTCTTTAGTAACATGGTTCAGTGTAAAGTCATAGTAATCATAGTAACCGTGTGTCTAACACCAAGGGGAACCCTGAGGAACCACCCTCGATGGATTCCACTCGATGTAATCATCAAGGTGAACGTAAGAGGAACCACCCTCTAGGTTCACACTTGAGGGGTTGCACGACACAGTCGTATCGGAAGTGGTTAAGGAGGAAATCACCCTCGATGACCATGACCGAATAGCTACACTACAGAGATCTCATTAGGAGTAATGTATGAGGTTCCACCCTTGACACTCGATGGTAACTCTGCAGAGTCGAGCAACAAAAGGGGCTTGATGTGATGTGAGGTGTCGGGCTCTGGTCGTCGATCACGTTGATGGAGTCGTCGATGATGAAGCAGGGGCAACAAGTACCAGGTGGGGGTCACTGATGGATCACTAACCAACCTATACTAAGCAGTTTAGGATAAGTAGGTAGGTAACAATAAGCAAGTTACAAAAGCAGGCTATGCATCAGAATAGGAGCAAACAATAACAGTAGCAAAATCTAATGCAAGCATGAGAGAATGGAATGGACGATGTTGGGATGATCAAAGGGGGGCTTGCCTGGAAGCTCCGCTGAAAAGGAAAGAAGGGCCGTCGGTGAAGTAGTTGATCACAGGGGCAGTATAGGTCTCGGGGGTCTATGGGAGAGAAGAGGGGGAAGAAACAGTAAATATAAAGCAAACAAAGCATCATAAAGCATAACATGGCAATATGCTGTGCCGGGTGTGACCTAACGTATGGCTACACGATATAGGTGAAGGGACAATTCAACCGGGAATGTTGTCCTGGTTTCGGACCTATGTCAGACAGATGACCGGAGGGGGAATGTTCCATGTTCAGATAGTTAGAGGCATCGGACATGTAAACGGACCGCGTTTTCAGATTCGTCTCGTCTTTCTGAGCAACTTTAATGTAGAAAGTTTTTTGATCCGAGCTACGGTTTATTTTCTATGTTTTTTCAAAGATTTTAGCATTTTCTAAAATTATTTAAATTACCAAAATTAGCAGAAAAGGAAAATGACGTCAGCATTGCATGGGGATGATGGTAGCGGTCAACAGACTCACTGACCAGGTCAAAACTGACCCGTGGGTCCCAACTGCCATAGACAGAGGGGTTAACAGAGTCTTACTTTAACTAAGCAGAGTTAATTAGCTACAGGACCCCACCTATCAGTGACTCATTAACTAACTAATTAATTTTAATTATAAAAACGTTTCAGTCAAACTAATTATGCGGTGGGGACCGCATGTCGATGTTGGCTGCCCGGTCGGCCAAGACGTTGTCCAGGTCAACCCAGTCAACGGGGCCCCTGTGGTCCAGCGGCGGCGAGGTGGGCCTGCCCAGCCACGTCGGCAGACGGGGCCGGAGCGATGCTGGCGAGGCAAAACGCGGCGATGCGGCTCGGGAGGTGGTCGGAAATCACGTCTGAGGCACCGTTAAATCGAGTTTTGAAGTTAAAGCTACGGCTGCGCCACGTCCAATAGTGGTGGTTGTGGCGGTGGGGGTGACCGGAATCGAGCGCGGTGAGCTCATCAGCGGACGGCCGGAGTTGGGCGCGAGAGGAAACGACGATGCAGCGCGTTAGCGAGCGAACTAAGAGGCCATGCGAGACGTACGTGAAGAGGCGAGTGCAATGGGCGCTGGCCCGTGACCATTTGGCCACCGGAGGCACGCCGGCGACGAGCGCAGGCACCGATGTCGTTCGGGTGAGCATGGAAACAGTGACTCCGAGCACGGCGAGCAGCGGCAAGTGGCGCGTTCAAATCCTACGGCTACGGCGAGAACGACTGCAAGCTTAGTCGAGCTCGACAGCGTCTGTGACGATAGCAGCAGCAACGGCGACGGAGCTCCGTTCGGGCAAACATGGCGCGGCGGCTACGGGCGACGACATGCAGCGCCAAGAGGACGGGAAGGAAGGTGTGGAGCTCATCGAGCAGTCACGAAAGACCCTTGGTGGTTTCGGAGCAGCAGAGCTCGCAGGGGAGGAAGGGGATCGCCGCGGCCCAAGGTTGAAGACGAGGTCATGGTGCTCGGTGCAGGGGTCCTGGCTCCGCCGGGTGGCACTGGTCGATGCAACAGTCGACGGTGGAGCAGGCAGACCCGGGGAGACGTCGAGGCGGTGGCGGTGGTCACGGGAACGACGGAGGCGCGACAACGGAGAGGCTCGAGGAAGGGTGAAAGGGGATCTGGTGGGGAGAGGGGAGAGGAGAGGGGCGAGGTGAGTGGGGTGGCAGACAAGTGGGAGGCGAGGGGGCCGAGGCGTCGGGCGGTGGAGGCCTTATCCTCTCGCGGGGGTCGTCGCCGGCGAGGTGGTTCGTCAGCGACCAGCCTCCTGTAGCGACGCGCACCGGGGGAACAGTGGGGGAGACGACCGGGACGGGGAGCTGGGCCTGGCCGGCTGGGCCTGTTTCTGTGGCCTTAGGCCCAGGGGCAGGGGGGGTTCCCTTTTCCTTCTTCTTTTTTGCATTTCTATTTCTTTTCTCTTTCTATAGAATGCTTTGCAAATTTTTGGAGCTACCAAAAGGATTCTGTAAAATGTGGGACTTGGCCACATAATTACAATGCAATGTTTGACACAGCCACAAAAAGTTTGGAAGAAGTTTGAATTAGATGGAATTTGCAAAAAGATGGAAAAGCAATTAATTTGCCGAGTTGGCACTGTTTTAATTTGCTATAGTCCATCTTAGCTTGGAGGTGATGTTGTTTTCCTTAACAATCATTGGTTATGGAATTTTTTCTAAATGATGGACTATTTTGCAGCAACTTTTGTGCAACTTCAAAAATCACTTGCAAATTGAATTTGATTCCAAAGTGGAATTTCAAATGAGATTTGAATCAAAGGTGATTAAGCACTGTTTGGAAAAATCATTAGATTAATCACAATGGGTTACTGTAGCATGACACTAGGGTTGTTACACGACTGATGCCATTTTCAAAATGTCTGGCTTTCTACAGCTTTGGAGGCTGCTTAGCAAGCGACACGATCGTGATTCCATCGACAGGATAATCTCCGGACTAAGTTCCACTGCCACCAGACTTGCTCCTCCGCTCCCTCCGCCGCCTCCGGAGCCGGACTAGTCGTTTAGGGCTTTAATCTTTGGGGATTGTTGTGTTGTCCCCCCAACAAGACTTTTGTGTTTTTTCTTTTGTTCTCTTGTTGTTGTCCCCTTTTTACTACGTGCTCTGGCCGTTGCACTACAAAAAAAAAACACTTCCGTGAGATACATGTTTGTCACAGTAGGTCGCATTTTTTGTCATGCATGTACATCCATGACGATTTTATGACAGAATCAAGATAGTCATACATGTGCTGTCGTAGAAGTGTTCCATGACATTACCAAAATTATCATCACGAAAGTGTCCACTTCCATGACTGTCGGGGGGATGAACCCCGGGCAGGCAACGGAACCCGGATCCTTTTTCAAAACAACGGGGCCGGCGTCGCCCCTCAAGCCGGCACGCGCTTGGCCGGGTCGAGCGACCCAGCCGAATCCCGCAACCCGGACAAACTCTCTGACCTGGCCCAATACCTCGACTCGGCCTCGACAACTAGTACAAGACAGCCGAACCCGGCGCAACCAAGGCTTCCCCAACAAGCCAGCTCCACCCGTGGCGTGCTCCGCAACCCATCCACGGGTCAGCTCCCGTCCCATCCAGGCCGTACGATGGGACGAGTCTTCAGCCACTGATGACCAAGGCAACAGTGCCCCGCCCATGCCTCTGGTCAGCCGGAGCGTGGCAATAGTGCCCCTAACCTACCCGCTGACCAGGGCCAGCGTGGCTATAGTGCCCCCGCCATCATCGCCGACGACAATAAGCGGCAACCTGACGAAGCGCCAGTGTACACGACTCGACTCGGCCACCCCCTGACGATCGACAAGACGGCGCACAGTCCCCCTAGGCACGCGGGACCCACACCTAGCGGAACCCGGCGAACCATAGGCCCCCAGCGGGTCCCAGCCCGGGTCCCCAGACGCCGACGACCCGGACCCACCAATTTGTAACATTATTGTATCCCTGGGGGGTTGGCCTATAAAACCCCCCAGGAGCCAACGTAGAGACGTAACATAGAGAAAAAGAAAAACAAGCAGGAAAGCATAGAGGAACTAGCCACCAAACAGTAACATCCACCCGGGGAGAAGGAGCAGCCTAAGCCTTGGTCAACCTTCCTTCCTCCTCCATACAGCTCTAGGAGCAACCTTGTACTGTCAAACATCAAACTACACTCGGCCGGACTAGGGGTGTTATCTCTCCGGAGAGCCCCGAACTTGGGTATGTCTTGCGTCCCGCGCTCGCTCATGCCAACCCCGCCTCCAGAGCCTACCAGTGCCCTCTAGCCTCCTCCTCTCTTTAGCCATCCCATGGCATCTGCCGTGTGCCCACCACGACAGTTGGCGCCCACCGTGGGGCAGCTCGAGGAGCTGGCCGGGAGCATGCTTCGGATGGGGCCCTTCTCCTACTCCGACGAGTCCGTCATGCTGGCGGACGGCACCGCCGACGCACTCACCGCCTCCTTCGCCATGCTGCGCATATCTGATGCGCCCACGGCCATCGAGTACCCCAGCGAGGTACTCAGCTACTCCGACTCCCCCCTCTCACTCGGCTGTGGCATTTCCTCCGGGGCAATGGACGTCCACGTGAAGGTCTTCGTCACTGACGATGGCGCCTCCTCCTCATCGAGCAAGACGAGGAAGGCTGCCAAAGCCAGGGCCGCAGCGGAACGGACCGAGCCGCCTGATCCGTTGCGCACAGAGATGCAAAGCCTCAGCGTCCCCATCGGCACCGACGTCGACACCACCAACGTTGCTGAGGCCCGAGCCCAGCTCGAGGAAAGGCGCCAGCAGATGCTGGACCTGTCCGAGATGCTCGCCGCCACCGAGCATCGCCTGGATTCCGCTCAGCTGGAGCACAATGCCGCCTACGGATTCACGCCCGCCGCGGCCGAGCCGAGCCGGGTCACCGACGTGCGTGCCCGGGGAGGAGCGACCGGCCGGGCGCTCGACACCGTCCCGACCGTCTACGAGACCCCAACGAAGAACATGCGCGCTGCCCAGGCAGCCGCAGTCGACCTGGATCAGCTCACGGGCGAGGCACTGACGGAGCGCATCGGGCGGATGCGCGACCTCCTAAATGCGGCCAACACTCAGCAAGACGGCCTCAACCAGCTCGCCAAGCCGGCGGGATCCGGCTCCGTCCGCATCGGCGGACCCAGCGAACTTCAGCACACAGCTTCCTCGCCACCCGGCGAGGCGCACTCCGGCCGAGCCCAGACTCGGCGCGACCCGGCCGCCACGGTCGCCGATGGTTTGGGCGACGAGCCCATCCCGGAGATCCTGCGTGGACCTGGCCAGCATGGCCGGCGTCCGGCTCCAACCGACCCAGCCCCCCATGGCCTGGTCGCCAGTTGACTCGGCCCGCGCGCCATCGACGACGCCGACGCTCGTCACCGCCTTGACCAGCTCGCTCACTCCCTGGAGGTGGAGGAAAGTGGCGCTATCGGGCCGGCATGCTTCGGCCCACGCATCCGGGAAGAGCCCTTTCCTAAAGGGTTCATACTCCCCCGCGACACCCCCAAGTACAACGGGACCGTGAAGCCAGAAGATTGGCTCACCAACTACACCACCGCCATTGGCATCACTGGTGCCAATCACCGACTGGCCGTGCGCTATGCACCGCTCATGCTCTAGGGGTCGGCCCGCACCTGGTAGAACAGTCTACTGATGGGCAGCATCAAGCAAGCCTTCGTCCGCAACTTCACGGGGACCTACAAGCGACCCGGCCGCCCTAGCCAGCTCGCCATGTGCATGCAAGGGCCTACAGAGACCGGTCGCGAGTACCTTGCACGCTGGACCGAGCTCCGGAACAGCTGCGAGGGCGTCCATGAAGTCCAAGCGATCCAGTACTTTGTCAACGAGTGCCGAGACGGCACCCTCCTCAAGCACAAGCTCTTACGCTCCGAGCCGGCCACCATGGCCGCGCTCATGGTGACGGCGGACAAATACGCCAACGCCAACTCCGCCATGAAAATCCAGGTGGCGCTGGATGAAGCCGGCAAGGCAAAGCCGGTTCCCCCTCCAAAGCCGGCCGGCGAAAGCAGCCGGCAGCAGCACCACTAGAACAACAAGCGCAAGGCCGACTAGCCGGCGCAGCGCTATGACAACCGGCTCGTTGCGGCCACCGAGCCCGCGGCGGACCCGGCGGCCAAGCGCCGGCAGACCGGCAAGACGGCGTGGCAACCCGCCATGAGCTTAGAAGAGATGCTCGATGCCCCCTGCAAGCACCACAGCAGCACAAGGCTATCCACGCACACGCTCCCGCAGTGCGGCATCACCAAGCGCATCATGAGGGGCGACGTCCCGCCTCCTCCGGCTCCGGCTCCAGGCGCGTGGTAGCCACCTCCAGCTGGCGGCACGATGCGTGACGCCGCCTACCCGGACCAGAACGCGGCCTACGTCGTCCTCACCAGCCTCGACGAGGACAAGCATAGCGAGCACCTCCTTCGGCAGGAGGTGAACACTGTCGTCCCGGGCAAACCAGAATTCATGCACTGGTCGGACCGCCCAGTCACCTGGACCCGGGAGGACCACCGGCAGTCATGCCGAATCCGGGTGGTTACGCCCTCGTCCTCAACCCCACCATCGTCGCGCGGCGCACATGCAAGTTCTCCCGAGTCCTCATCGACGGTGGCAACATCACCAACATCCTCTACCGCGACACAATGACCAAACTTGGCCTCAAGACCGAGGACCTGGAACCAACCCAGACGATCTTCCACAGCATCGTACCCGGACTCCCCTGCTCTCCCATTGGCTGGGTCTGGCTCGATGTCCTGTTCGGTGACAGCAACCATTTTCGACGCGAACCAACCTGGTTCGAGGTAGTGGACCTATCCAGTGCATACCACGCACTGCTGGGCCGACCTGCGCTCGCCAAATTCGACCTATCCAGTGCATACCACGCACTGCTGGGCCGACCTGCGCTCGCCAAATTCATGGCGGTCCCCCATTACGCGTACCTGAAGATGAAGATACCGGGTCCGAAGGGCCTCATCACCATTACCGTCGACTACCGCAAGTCCCTGGAGTGCGCCCGAGACGGCGCCAAGCTGGCTGAGTCGCTGGTCATTGCCGAGGAGCGGCGCCAGCTCGACCGGATCATCGCGATGGCAGGCGAGGCCTCGACCGCGTCAATCCCAACCAAGGATCCGGCTGACGAGGCCGCCTTCAAGCCCTCCAAGGAGACCAAGAAAGTGAAGCTGAACCCGGAGGATCCCAGCTGCAGCAAGTACATTGTCGTAGGCACCTGCCTCAACAGCAAATAGGAAGGCGAGCTCGTCAACTTCCTCCGTGAGAATCGGGATATCTTCGTGTGGACCCCCAAGGACATGCCGGGTATCCCGAGGAAGTACGCCGAGCACAAAATTCACGTCCGCAAGGAAGCCAAGCATGTCCGTCAACCCCTGCGACACTTTTCTGAAGAAAAGAGAAGAGCCATCGGCGAAGAGGTCACCAAGCTTTTGGCGGCTGGCTTCATCATGGAAGTGTTTCACCCCGAGTGGCTGGCCAATCCAGTCCTCGTCCTAAAGAAGAACAAGACCTAGTGCATGTGTATTGACTACACCAGCCTCAACAAGGCCCGTCCCAAGGATCCGTTCGCCCTCCCGCGGATCGACCAAATCATCGACTCGACCGCCGGGTGCGAGTTCCTGTCCTTCCTGGACGCTTACTACAGCTACCACCAGATTAAGTTGGACCCGGCCGACGCCCTGAAGACGTCCTTCATCACGCCCTTTGGGGCGTATTGCTACATCATCATGTCGCTCGGCTTGAAGAACGCCAGCGCCACCTTCCAACGCTGCATGCAGAAATGTCTACTGCCGCAACTCGGCCGCAATATCCACGTTTACGTGGACGACATCATGGTGAAGACTAAGCAGCACCTCACGCTCCTCGATGACTTGAAGGAAACATTCAACAACCTCCACGAATACAAGGTCAAGCTTAACTCGGAAAAATGCGTTTTCGACGTCCCGGCTGGAAAGCTACTCGACTTCCTCGTCTCGGAACGCGGCATTGAGGCGAAGCCGGAGAAGATCAAGGCCATCGAGCGCGTGCGCAAGCAGGCTCGGCTGCGCGATGTCCAGAAGTTCACCGGCTGCTTGGCCTCGGTCAGCCGGTTTATAAGCCGGCTGGGCGAGAGGGCGCTACCCCTGTACCAGCTGATGAAGAAGATGAAGTCGTTCGAATGGAACGACCAGGAAGACGAGGCTTTCCAAGACCTCAAGCGTATGCTCTCCACCATACCAGTCCTGGCCGTTCCGACCGACAAGGAGCCGCTGTTGCTCTACATAGCCATGACCTCACGGGCGGTCAGCACGGTGCTGGTGGTTGAGCGACCAGAGAAGGGCAAGATCCAAGCCGTCCAGCGCCCGGTCTACTATCTGAGAGAAGTGCTCTCGAACTCCAAGCAGAACTACCACACTACAAGAAGATGTGTTACGGCGTGTACTTTACCGCCAAGAAGCTGAAGCAGTACTTCCGAGAGCACGTCATCACCGTGGTCAGCACGGCTCCCATCGGAGAAATCATTGGGTGCCGGGATGCCTCTGGCCGGGTCGCCAAGTGGGTGCTCCAGCTGGCCGGCCACACCATCCTCTACGAGACCCGCACCACGATCAAGTCTCAGGCCCTGGCCGACTTCCTCGTCGACTGGACCGATACCCAGTACCTACCGCCGCCCCCCGACTCGACGCATTGGCGCATGCATTTCGATGGGTCCAAGATGCGACTCGGCCTAGGGGCCTGAAGGAAATATGCCCTAGAGGCAATAATAAATTTATTATTTATTTCCTTATTTCATGATAAATGTTTATTATTCATGCTAGAATTGTATTAACCGGAAACATAATACATGTGTGAATACATCGACAAACATAGTGTCACTAGTATGCCTCTACTTGACTAGCACGTTAATCAAAGATGATTAAGTTTCCTAACCATAGAGATGAGTTGTCATTTGATTAACGGGATCACATCATTAGGAGAATGATGTGATTGACTTGACCCATTCCGTTAGCTTAGCACTTGATCATTTAGTATGTTGCTATTGCTTTCTTCATGACTTATACATGTTCCTATGACTATGAGATTATGCAACTCCGTTTACGGAGGAACACTTTGTGTGCTACCAAAGCGTCCACAACGTAATCGGGTGATTATAAAGGAGCTCTCTGGTGTCTCCGAAGGTACATGTTGAGTTAGGCGTATTTCGAGATTAGGATTTGTCACTCCGATTGTCGGAGAGGTATCTCTGGGCCCTCTCGGTAATGCACATCACTATAAGCCTTGCAAGCAATGTAGCTAATGAGTTAGTTACAAAATGATGCATTACATAACGAGTAAAGAGACTTACCGGTAACGATATTGAACTAGGTATTGAGATACCGACGATCGAATCTCTGGCAAGTAACATACCGATGACAAAGGGAACAACGTATGTTGTTATGCGGTTTGACCGATAAAGATCTTCGTAGAATATGTAGGAGCCAATATGGGCATCCAGGTTCCGCTATTGGTTATTGACCAGAGAGATATCTCGGTCATGTCTACATAGTTCTCGAACCCGTAGGGTCCGCACGCTTAACGTTCGTTGACGATATAATATTACATGAGTTATGTATGTTGGTGACCAAATGTTGTTCGGAGTCCCGGATGAGATCACGAACATGACGAGGAGCTCCGGAATGGTCCGGAGGTAAAGATTCATATATTGGATGATATGGTTAGGCCAAGGGGTCAGGCCCACAGGGCTATAAGTCGGTGCAAAAGGAGTTTTGCGGAGGCCAGGGGGCCAAACGCCGGAGACCCTGGCCCCATGGCGTCTGGGCCAGACACCAAGGATTGTGGCGTTTGGTCCTGTTGTCCGAGTGGGACTCTTGCCTTTCGGGCAAAACCGACTTTGAGGAGGCTTTTGCTTCAAGTTTCGACACCAGGGCTCAACATATAAATAGAGGGGCGCGGCTAGCACCAAAGACACATCAAGAAACACCAAGCCGTGTGCCGGCAACCCCGTCCCCTCTAGTTTATCCTCCGTCATAGTTTCCGTAGTGCTTAAGCGAAGCCCTGCGGAGATTGTTCTTCACCAACACCGTCACCACGCCGTCGTGCTGCCGGAACTCATCTACTACTTCGCTCGTCTTGCTGGATCGAGAAGGCGAGGGCGTCATCGAGCTGAATGTGTGTAGAACTCGGAGGTGCCGTGCGTTCAGTACTTGAATCGGCCGGATCATGAAGACGTACGACTACATCAACCGCGTTGATAAACGCTTCCGCTTAGCGATCTTCAAGGGTATAAAGATACACTCCCCCTCTCGTTGCTATGCATCACCATGATCTTGCGTGTGCGTAGGAAGTTTTTTTGAAATTACTACGTTCCCCAACAGTGGCATCAGAGCCTGGTTTTATGCGTAGATGTTATATGCACGAGTGTAACACAAGTGAGTTGTGGGCGATACAAGTCATACTGCTTACCAGCATGTCATACTTTGGTTCGGCGGTATTGTTGGATGAAGCGGCCCGGACCGACATTACGCGTACGCTTACGCGAGACTGGTTCTACCGACGTGCTTTGCACACAGGTGGTTGGCGGGTGTCAGTTTCTCCAACTTTAGTTGAACCGAGTGTGGCTACGCCCGGTCCTTGCGAATGTTAAAACAACACTAACTTGATGAACTATCGTTGTGGTTTTGATGCGTAGGTAAGAACGGTTCTTGCTCAGCCCGTAGCAGCCACGTAAAATTTGTAACAACAAAGTAGAGGACGTCTAACTTATTTTTGCAGGGAATGTTGTGATGTGATATGGTCAAGACGTGATGCTATATTTTATTGTATGAGATGATCATGTTTTGTAACCGAGTTATCGGCAATCGGCGAAACCATATGGTTGTCGCTTTATTGTATGAAATGCAAGCGCCCTGTAATTGCTTTACTTTATCACTAAGCGGTAGCGATAGTCGTAGAAGCAATAGATGGCGGAACGACAACGATGCTACAATGGAGATCAAGGTGTCGCGCCGGTGACGATGGTGATCACGACGGTGCTTCGGAGATGGAGATCATATCACTTATACTGATTGCATGTGATGTTTATCCTTTATGCATCTTATTTTTCTTTGATTGACGGTAGCATTATAAGATGATCTCTCACTAATTATCAAGAAGTGTTCTCCCTGATTATGCACCGTTGCGAAAGTTCTTCGTGCTGAGACACCACGTGATGATCGGGTGTGATAGGCTCTACGTTCAAATACAACGGGTGCAAAACAGTTGCACCGCGGAATACTCACATTAAACTTGACGAGCCTAGCATATACAGATATGGCCTCGGAACACGGAGACCGAAAGGTCGGACGTGAATCATATAGTAGATATGATCAACATAGTGATGTTCACCATTGAAAACTACTCCATCTCACGTGATGATCGGACATGGTTTAGTTGATTTGGATCACGTGATCACTTAGATGACTAGAGAGATGTTTGTCTAAGTGGGAGTTCTTAAGTAATATGATTAATTGAACTTAAATTTATCATGAACTTAGTCCTGGTAGTTTTTTTTGCAAATTATGTTGTAGATCAATGGCTCGCGTTGTTGCTTTCATATGTTTATTTTGATATGTTCCTAGAGAAAATTGTGTTGAAAGATATTAGTAGCAATGACGCGGATTGGATCTATGATCTGAGGTTTATCCTCATTGCTGCACAGAAGAATTATGTCCTTAATGCACCGCTAGGTGACAGCCCTATTGCAGGAGCAGATGCAGAGATTATGAACGTTTGGCTAGCTCAATATGATGACTACTTGATAGTTTAGTGCACCATGCTTAACGGCTTAGAATCGGGACTTCAAAGACGTTTTGAATGTCATGGACCATATGAGATGTTCCAGGAATTGAAGTTAATATTTCAAGCAAATACCCGAGTTGAGAGATATGAAGTCTCCAACAAGTTCTATAGCTAAAAGATGGAGGAGAATCGCTCAACTAGTGAGCATGTGCTCAGATTGTGCAGGTGCGACAATCGCTTGAATCAAGTGGGAGTTAATCTTCCAGATAAGATAGTGATTGACAGAGTTCTCTAGTCACCATCACCAAGTTAGTAGAACTTCGTGATGAACTATAGTATGCAAGGGATGACGAAAATGATTCCCGAGCTCTTCCTGATGTTGAAATCGACGAAGGTAGAAATCAAAAAAAGAGCATCAAGTGTTGATGATTGACAAGACCACTAGTTTCAAGAGAAGGGCTAAGGGAAAGAAAGGGAACTTCAAGTAGAATGACAAGCAAGTTGTCACTCCCACGAGGAAGCCCAAAGCTGGACCAAAGCACAGGCCCAGGTGCTTCTCGCCAAAGGAAATGGTCACTGGAAGCGGAAATACCCTGAATATTTTGTGGATAAGAAGGATGGCAAAGTGAACAAGGGTATATTTGATATACATGTTATTAATGTGTACCTTACTAGTGTTTATAGTAACACCTGGGTATTTGATACTTGTTCGGTTGCTAAGATTAGTAACTTGAAACAGGAGTTACAGAATTAACAGAGACTAGTTGAAGGGGAAGTGACGATGAGTGTTGGAAGTAGTTCCAAGAATGATATGATCATCATCACACACTCCCTATACTTTCGGGATTAGTGTTAAACCTAAATAAATGTTATTTGGCATTTGCGTTGAGCATGAATATGATTTGATCATGTTTATTGCAACATGGTTATTCATTTAAAGTCAAAGAATAATTGTTGTTCTATTTATATGAATAAAACCTTCAATGGTCATACACCCAATGAAAATAGTTTGTTGGATCTCGATCGTAGTGATACACATATTCATAATGTTGATGCCAAAAGATGCAAAGTTAATAATGATAGTGCAACTTATTTGTGGCACTGCCGTTTGGGTCATATCGGTGTAAAGCGCATGAAGAAACTCCATAAAGATGGATTTTCGGAATCACTTGGTTATGAATCATTTGATGCTTGCGAACCGTGCCTTTTTGGCAAGATGACTAAAACTCCGTTCTCCGGAACAATGGAACGAGCTGCTAACTTGTTGAAAAAAATACATACCGATGTATGCGGTCCAATGAGTGTTGATGCTCGTGGCGGGTATCATTATTTTCTGACCTTCATAGATGATTTGAGCAGATATGCGTATATCTACTTAATGAAGCACAAGTCTGAAACATTTGAAAAGTTCAAAGAATTCCAGAGTGAAGTGGAGAATCATCGTAACAAGAAAATAAAGTTTCTACAATCTGATCGTAGAGAATAATATTTGAGTTACGAGTTTGGCCTTCATTTTAAACAATGTGGAAAAGTTTCACAGTTCACACCACATGGAACACCACAGCGTAATGGTGTGTCCGAACGTCGTAACCGCACTTTATTGGATATGGTGCGATCTATGATGTATCTTACTGATTTACCACTATCATTTTGGGGTTACGCATTAGAGATAGCTGCATTCACTTTAAATAGGGCACCATCTAAATCCATTGAGACGACACCGTATGAACTATGGTTTAGCAGTAAACCTAAGCCGTCGTTTCTTAAAGTTTGGAGTTGCGCTGCTTATGTGGAAAAGGTTTCAACCTGATAAGCTCGAAACCAGATCGGAGAAGTGCGTCTTCATATAATACCCAAAGGAAACTGTTGGGTACACCTTCTATCACAGATCCGAAAGCAAAACATTTGTTGCTAAGAATGGATCCTTTCTAGAGAAGGAGTTTCTCTCGAAAGAAGTGAGTGGGAGGAAAGTAGAGCTTGATAAGGTAATTTGTACCTTCTCCCGAATTGGAAAGTAGTTCATCACAGTAAATCAGCTCCAAAGGATTCCTACACCAATTAGTGAGGAAGCTAATGATGATGATCATGAAACTTGATTAAGTTACTACAAAACCTCGTAGGTCTTCCAAAGTACAGTCCGCACCAGAGTGGTACGGTAATCCTGTTCTGGAAGTCATGTTACTAGACCATGATGAACCTATGAACTATGAGGAAGCGATGATGAGCCCAGATTCCACGAAATGGCTTGAGGCCATGAAATCTGAGATGGGATCCATGTATGAGAACAAAGTGTGGACTTTGGTGGAGTTGCTAGATGATTGGCAAGCCATATTGTATAAATGGATCTTCAAGAGGAAGATGGACGCTGATAGTAGTGTTACTATCTACAAAGCTCGACTTGTCGCAAAAGGTTTTCGACAAGTTCAAGGTGTTTGACTACAATGAGATTTTCTCAACTGTAGCGATGCTTAAGTCTGTCCGAATCATGTTAGCAATTGCCATATTTTATGAAATCTGGCAAATGGATGTCAAAACTGCATTCCTTAATGGTTTTCTTAAAGAAGAGTTGTATATGATGCAACTAGAAGGTTTTGTCAATCCTAAAGGTGCTAACAAAATGTGCAAGCTCCAGCGATCCATCTATGGACTAGTGCAAGCATCTCAGAGTTGGAATATACGCTTTGATAAGTTGATCAAAGCATATAGTTTTATACAGACTTGCGGTGAAGCTTGTATTTACAATAAAGTGAGTGGGAGCACTACCGCCTTTCTGATAAATATATGTGAGTAACATATTGTTGATCAGAAATGATGTAGAATTTTCTGGAAAGCATAAAGGAGTATTTGAAAGGAGTTCTTTAAAAGAAAGACCTCAGTAAAGCTACTTACATATTGAGCATCAAGATCTATTGAGATAGATCAAGACACTTGATAAGTTTTTTCAATAAGTACATACCTTGTCAAGATTTTGAAATAGTTCAAAATGGAACAGTCAAAGAAAGAGTTCTTTCCTGTGTTGCAAAGGTGCGAAATTGAGTAAGACTCAAATCCCGACCATGGCAGAAAATAGAAAAGAGAATGAAAGTCATTCCCTATGCCTCAGTCATAGGTTCTTTAAAGTATGCTATGCTATGTACCAGACCTATTGTATACCTTGCTTTGAATTTGGCAAGGGAGTACAATAGTGATCTAGGAGTAGATCACTGGACATTGGTCAAGAATATCCTTAGTGAGGACTAAGGAAATATTTCACGATTATGGAGGTGATAAAAGAGCCCATCGTAAAGAGTTACATCGGTGCAAGCTTTCACACCGATCCAGATGACTCTAAGTCTCAATCTGGATGCATATTGAAAGTGGGAGCAATTAGCTAGAGTAGCTCCATGCAGAGCATTATAGACATAGACTATTTGCAAAATACATACGGCTCTGAATGTGACAGACCTGTTGACTAAGCTTCTCTCACGAGCAAAACATGATCACACCTTAGTACTCTTTGGGTGTTAATCACATAGTGATGTGAACTAGATTATTGACTCTAGTAAACCCTTTGGGTGTTGGTCACATGACAATGTGAACTATGGGTGTTAATCATATACAGATATGAATATTGGTGTTAAATCACATGGCTATATGAACTAGATTATTGACTCTAGTGCAAGTGGGAGACTGAAGGAAATATGCCCTAGAGGCAATAATAAAGTTATTATTTATTTCCTTATTTCATGATAAATGTTTATTATTCATGCTAGAATTGTATTAACCGGAAACATAATACATGTGTGAATACATAGACAAACATAGTATCACTAGTGTGCCTCTACTTGACTAGCTCGTTAATCAAAGATGATTAAGTTTCCTAACCATAGACATGAGTTGTCATTTGATTAACGGGATCACATCATTAGGAGAATGATGTGATTGACTTGACCCATTCCGTTAGCCTAGCACTTGATCGTTTAGTATATTGCTATTGCTTTCTTCATGACTTATACATGTTCCTATGACTATGAGATTATGCAACTCCGTTTACGGAGGAACACTTTGTGTGCTACCAAACGTTACAACGTAACTGGGTGATTATAAAGGAGCTCTACTGGTGTCTCCGAAGGTACATGTTGAGTTGGCGTATTTCGAGATTAGGATTTGTCACTCCGATTGTCGGAGAGGTATCTCTGGGCCCTCTCGGTAATGCACATCACTATAAGCCTTGCGAGCAATGTAGCTAATGAGTTAGTTACAAAATGATGCATTACGTAACGAGTAAAGAGACTTACCGGTAACGAGATTGAACTAGGTATTGAGATACCGACAATCGAATCTCGGGCAAGTAACATACCGATGACAAAGGGAACAACGTATGTTGTTATGCGGTTTGACCGATAAAGATCTTCGTAGAATATGTAGGAGCCAATATGGGCATCCAGGTTCCGCTATTGGTTATTGACCAGAGAGATGTCTCGGTCATGTCTACATAGTTCTCGAACCCGTAGGGTCCGCATGCTTAACGTTCGTTGACGATATAGTATTACATGAGTTATGTATGTTGGTGACAGAATGTTGTTCGGAGTCCCGGATGAGATCACGGACATGACGAGGAGCTCCGGAATGGTCCGGAGGTAAAGATTCATATATTGGATGATATGGTTAGGCCAAGGGGTCAGGCCCACAGAGCTATAAGTCGGTGCAAAAGGAGTTTTGCAGAG
Organism: Aegilops bicornis; assembly: GCA_021605145.1. Lineage (NCBI taxonomy): Eukaryota > Viridiplantae > Streptophyta > Magnoliopsida > Poales > Poaceae > Aegilops > Aegilops bicornis. The sequence goes on from CM038674.1 coordinate 174,526,523, forward strand.
GCCAGGGGGCCAAACGCCGGAGACCATGGCGTCTGGCCCTGGGCCAGACGCCAAGGCCCATGGCGTCTGGGCCAGACGCCAAGGATTGTGGCGTTTGGTCCTGGAGTCTGAGTGGGACTCTTGCCTTTCGGGCAAAACCGACTTTGAGGAGGCTTTTGCTCCAAGTTTCGACCCGAGGGCTCAACATATAAATAGAGGGGCGGGGCTAGCACCAAAGACACATCAAGAAACACCAAGACATGTGTTGGCAACCCCGTCCCCTCTAGTTTATCCTCCGTCATAGTTTCCATAGTGCTTAGGCGAAGCCCTGCGGAGATTGTTCTTCACCAACACCGTCACCACGCCGTCGTGCTGCCAGAACTCATCTACTACTTCGCCGTCTTGCTTTGGATCGAGAAGGCGAGGGCGTCATCGAGCTGAGCGTGTGTAGAACTTCGGAGGTGCCGTGCGTTCGGTACTTGGATCGGTCGGATCGTGAAGACGTCTGACTACATCAACGCGTTGATAAACGCTTCCGCTTAGCGATCTTCAAGGGTATGAAGATACACTCCCCCTCTCGTTGCTATGCATCACCATGATCTTGCATGTGCGTATGATTTTTTTTTTGAAATTACTATGTTCCCCAACAGGGCCATCATCGTGCTATCGTCCCCAAAGGGCGACCGACTCCGCTATGCACTCCAGATCCACTTCGCCGCCTCCAACAACGTCGCCGAGTACGAAGCCCTTGTGCACGGCCTCCGGCTTGCCAAGGAACTCGGCATCCGGCGCATCCTGTGCTACGGCGACTCGGACCTAGTGGTGCAGTAGTGCTCCGGCGAGTGGGACGCCCGGAACTCCAACATGGCAAGCTACCGCTTCCTCGTCCAGAAGCTGTCCAGGTCTTTCGAGGGCTGCGAGTTCCTCCATGTCCCGCGCGCGGAGATCGAAGCGACCGACACGCTCCCCAAGATCGCCTCATCTTGACAATCCATATCGTCCGACGTCTCCCTTGAGCACCTGCACAAGCCATCCGTCAAGCCGTTGCCGGACTCTGAGTCCATCCACGTTCCAGACGACCAGGCCACATCTCAACCCGACACAGGGACCGCCGAACCCGGCCCGGGGGCTGCTCAGCTCGACCCGACCACCATCGCCCCGGACCCGGCCGTCGCCATCCCCGACCCGGGGGCTGCTCAACCCGGCTCGGGGGTTGCCGACTCGGAACCCGCCCCGGTGGCCGTCTTCGCCGTGGTAACAGCTCCGTCTTGGGCCTTGCCAATATCAGAGTTCCTGGAGAACGGGGTTCTCCCCATGGATGAAACCGAAGCCTGGAAAGTGCAGCGCCGGGCATTCGCCTACAACATCATCAACAACGAGCTCGTCAAGCGCAACTCCACCGGCGTGTTCTAACGCTGCATCGAGCAGGAGCAGGGCGTTGACATCCTCCTCGACATACACCAGGGCGAATGCGGGCACCACGCCGCGTCGCAATCCGTGGTGGCCAAGGCGTTCCGCCATGGTTTCTACTGGCCCACGACCCTCCAAGATGCCGAGTCACTTGTTCTCAAGTGTGAGGGATGCCAGCGCTTCAGCAAGCGCAGTCACCAGCCGGTGTCAGCACTCCACACCATTCTGATCGCCTGGCCTTTCGCGGTCTGGGGACTCGACATGGTGGGACCCTTCAAAACCGCTCGAGGCGGCATGACGCACCTGCTGGTGGCGGTGGACAAGTTCACCAAGTGGATCAAAGCACGACCAGTCAAGAAACTGGACGGGCCAACAGCCGTCCGGTTCATCAAAGACATAGCGGTTCGCTACGGCATGCCGAACAACATCATCACGGACAACGAAACCAACTTCGCCAAGGGCGCACTCGAACAATACTGTTCCGTCTCCGGCATCCGCCTCGACCTGGCCTGCGTTGCACACCCGCAGTCCAACAGGCAGGTTGAGCGGGCCAATGGCGTCATACTATCGGGCATCAAGCCACGACTCATTGAGCCACTCATCCGCTCACCTGGCAGCTGGCTCGACGAGTTGCCGGCCGTTCTGTGGAGTCTTCGAACCATGCCGAATCGGTCGACCGGGTTCACCCCGTTCTTCCTCGTCTATGGAGCCGAAGCCATCATCCCGACCGACGTCGAGTTCGACTTGCCACGCGTCGCGATGTACACCAAAGCCGAAGCCAGAGAAGCCCGCGAAGACGGCGTCGACCTGCTCGAAGAAGCCCGCCTCCTGGCGCTCAGCCGTTCGGCCATCTACCAGCAAGGTCTGAGGCACTACCACAGCAAGAAGATCAAGCACCTCGCGTACTGCAAGGGCGACCTCGTCCTCCGACTCGTCCAAGAGCAAGCCGGCCAGCACAAGCTGTCCCCTCCACGGGAGGGCCCATTCATCGTGAGCAGGGCCTTGCGAGACCGCAACGCCTACTACCTCATCAACGAACGCAAGTCAAACAAGCGCAAGAGAGACACCTCTGGTGAAGAAATGACCCGGCCGTGGAACGCGGAACTCCTCCGCCCGTTTTACACTTAGCCGCAGGAATGTATGTATTATCGCATTTTGTAAACGCATGAACTATGGGGTCCCCAAACGAGACTCGGGGGCTGCCTTTTGTCGACCAACTTACTATGTCCCTACCTTTTTTGCATCACTATGCTCCTGAACCCGGCCACCGGCCCGACTCGCTCGACCCGGGGGCTCGGGGACTGGCCGGCTTGATCACCAACCCCCGCCTCACTTGGTGATTCCTGATGCACTAAGGACGTCGCGGTCCCCCACTTCGCCCTAGGCCACAGACCCGGCTTCGGCTGTCGGCTGGCAAGCACAACGGACCAGAGCTCCCTCACGCTTCAAACACCAAGTCAAAGGCTGCCGGGTCAACCAACCCGGCCCGTCGCTTAGGAAATGAGAGTAAAACAGCCGCACGACCGGTTGCTCGCCAACCGGCTCCGCCGGGTTGCCGCCAGCCGGCTCAGTGGGTGTTTCGCTCACGCTCAACGTTTCGAAAAACCCAAAGTACTGTGCCCTCCTCTCAAAGCATCGAACTCCTTGTCACGGAACGGAGCCTCGGCCGTCAGACTCGCAGGGGGGGGGGGGGGAGTTGGCGAAGGGAAAAGCGCAAGAAATCAGTCCAAAAAACGAAAGGCAAGAGTAGAAACATTCACGACATATACACATAAATATCTAAAGGCCCACGGCCCGAGTTCATTACACCCAGAACCCCCAGTGGGTGGGTGGACCTGCTACCTAACAAATCCGACTAAGATATATCAGGCATCTCCAGCGCCGCGCCGCGATGTCGACGGCTGTCCCCTTGCGGCCTCCGGGTCCAGCGAGGCACCGGTGTCCTCGGCACCCTCATCACGGTAGACGCCTGTCTCCTCGGAGCTCCCCTCCAGATCATGAAGAACCAGGCCGTAGTCTTCACCGGCTACGACCCCGCCATCCTCTGCCCGCTCAGGGTGGAACTCGTCATGGAAGGCGAACTCGATGATGTAGCTGGCCCGGGAGGCAATCCGGCCGGCTTGCTCCTGCAACAGCTGCTCCGAGCTAGCCCGTTGGCCCATCAGCGCGTCTAGCTACAGGTCCGGATGCTAAGACAGCGTGAACCGGAGCGCCATCTCAGTACTGGCACGAGCAGCGGAGACGCGCCACTCGTGAAGCCGGTCCGGTCCCATCTCCAGCCAACGTGCCAGGCGCGTGAAGCTGTTCAGCTCGATGGAGCCCGGCCAAAGGGCCGTCGTCATCGCGGTGCCGGCCTGGGACAGCCGCCCCATCTGCTCCCCCAGGACCCGCAGGCGGGCCTCGGCGGCGGTTATGATTTCCGGGAAGGTCCACGCCACCTGTGGGTCCGTCCCGGATCCGACGACTCCCATCGGGTCGCGCTGAAAGCGGACGGCTTCCTCCGCCAGCCGATGCATCTCCCCGATGCATCTCCGGGAAGGCCCCTGCCAGAAAAGCGAAGCATGTCAGGTAAAAAGACAACATGGACGAAAAGCCGGATCCCGACCCGGCAAAACACAAGAAAAGCACTTACTGGAGAAGGACTGTTCCAGGTGCTGCGCTTCGAGCAACGTACCACGCCGCTCCCATCAATGGTGCGGTCGCGCTCCTGGAGCGCCTTCTCCAGGTCGGCCGCCTTGGCAAGGGCCGCCTTCAACTTGGCGTCCTTGTCATCGGTCACCTTCTCGGCTGCCTCGCGACGACAAACCTCATCTTGACGGGCCCCCTCAGCCGTGGCAGCCTGCTCCCGCAGGCGCTCCACCTCGGCCTGGAGCCGACCCTTGTCGACGGCCAGCCTGCCGCGCTGCTGGTCCGCCTCGACCAGGGCCTGCTGTGCCTCCACCACCTTTGCGGCCTCCGCCTTAAGGAGCTCCACCTCGGCCTTGAGGCGGCTCTTATGACCCGCCAGCTGCTCCCGCAGCTGGTTGGCCTCGTCAAGCGACTGCCGGGCCGCGGCCTCCTCCGCCCTCGCCTGCGCCACCTTGGCGCCAAGGCGGCTGGTGTCGGCAACAAGCCGGTCATAGTGATGACCAGCCCGGAGCAACCGGGTCTACCGGGACAACACCTCGGCTACAAAAAGGAAGATTCAGGAAAGAAAAAAGCAAGACTTAAGATTTGGCCCAACTGTTACACAGTTGGCCCGAATCTCGGGGGCTACACCCAGTGGGTGCGCTAGCGCGCCCCCACTAGAAAAGAGCATGAAGATACCTGCGGAAACGCGGAGCTCCTCCTCCTTGGCGGCGAGTTGCTGAAGAAAGCAGTAATCAGAACAAGGACAACACTCTAAAGATTTGACCCAACTACTACATAGTTGGCCCGAACCTCGGGGGCTACACCCAGTGGGTGCACTGGCATGCCCCCACAAAGAAGAAGTTGCAAAAGAAGCTTACCAGCACGGCGCGCTCCAGGTCCCGCATCCGCTCCACCTCGGCCTGGGCGAAGGCCTCGAGCCGGTCCGTCCGGCCGCACAGACGGCGGCTGACGGCGTCCATTGCCGCCTTCTCCTGGGTCTGAGGTCCGAAGACCATGGTGCCCCCGCTCCACGCCGGCTGCGGCGCGGCGGCCCGACGCCCTCCTTGCCAGGGCACCAAAGCGTGCTCCCCACTGGCCACTCCCAATGCGGCCAGCACCTCCTCCGACGCCCTCTCTGGCGCCGTCGACGACCCGGATGCCGGGACGCCCTGCGTCACCGCCACCGGTACGGACGCCGGGACGGCCTGCTGCACCACCACCGACCCAGCTGCCGGGATGGCCCGCGGCACCGCCGCCCGCGGTGCTTCCTCCAACACTGGCGGCGCCTCCTCCAATACGGCGCCACCGCCGCCTCCATTGGCCCCCGCCCGCTCGACATCGTCGACCCACGGCGGGGTGTCGTCCTCCACCTCCACGACCTCCTGGTCGAGGATCACCACCTTAGCCCGGCCTTCACGGCCGCGCTCACTCACCGACGACGGCTCGAAGACCGTCGCCGCCACCATCGAGCCCTCTGGCATCTCGCGCCCGGCCGGCTCCTCGTCGGCTCGCGCCCATGCCACCACAACGTCAGTCGAAGCCCGGACCGACGCCGCCTCCAGCTCCGCCTCGGCCCTGTTCCTGTCCCGCCAGGCCAGGCGCTCGGCGTCGGCCGGGTCCAGGCCGAGGTCCGGGTCGTCCCGTTCCTCCTCCTCGACCTAGTCAACGAGGTCGGACCGGTTCCTGCGGAATGCGGCCCCCTCAGCAGCCACGACGTTCATTGCCGCCCTCGCCAGCGCGATCGGCGACCTGAAGAAGAAGACATGATGAGCAAAAGCAAAGCCAGCTCGACCGTTCGAACGCATACAGGAGAAGAAACTTACCCTGTCAGGACCGAGACGGGGGCTGGCCTCCCATGCCCGGCACCACGCTTCCTCTTGGCCGGCCTCCCGCTCCCGGTCAGGTCCGCCGCGCGCTTCAGGGCCCGGGGCCGCGGCACGACGTTGTCTTTCCTGTGCGGGCGGCTCGGCGCCGCCCCACGCGATGACCCGGCTCCGCCCGCGTTGCCGCCTCCCCCACCCAGTGCCACTACACCAACAACTGGCGTCAGCATCACCCGCGCCGTGCTGCGGCCAACAACTCGAGAAACACAAAGAAAAAGACAAGACTTACCTGCGCGGCGCCTAGCGCCAGCGTCGACCTCGGCCTCCTCCTCCCCGTCGTGGGCCACGGGCTCCTCCGACGCCACCCGCACCACCTGCGACAGAGCCCGGGCGTAAGGATGCCAGATCGCATTCAAAAGCACCTCCCGCGTCACGTCAGGGCGAACAAGGAGATGCGCAACAGCAAAGTAAGGTGACCAAACACTCACCAGTGGCGCCGGATTCGACTCGCTGTACGACACCTTGCTGAACCGCCAGTCCTCCCCAAGGTTGGCCTTGGAGATGTCGTTCACCCGGCGCGCGATCTGCTCCGCTGACAGGCGCGCCGTCCCCATACAGTTGGGGTCTTGAAGACCGGCCATCTCGCCGATGAGGCAGGAGCGCCTCTGCAGTGGGAGAACCCGACGCATGATGAACGCGGCGATGGGGTCGTTGCCGGTGAGCCCCTCCCGCGTCCTCATCACTGCCATCCGCTCGCAGAGATTGAGAATCTCCTGCGACGGCGCCTGGGGGAGTAGCCCCAGTTCATCTTCGCCCGCAGCGGCGCGATGGCGAAGGCAGAAAGATTGATGCGGTCCGCATCCAAGTTGCGGACATAGAAGAAGGAGTTCTGCCATTTCTTGGCAGGATCCTCCAGCAGGATCTTGGGGCAGTCCACCCCCGACCGCTTCGAGATGACGGCGGCGCCGCAGTCGGCGAACTCTCCAGCCGTCGGGCCCTGCTGCTTCAGGGAGAAGAAGCGTGCCCAGAGGTCGATCGTAGGCTCGACCCCTAGATACCCCTCGCAGAGGGTGACGAAGCCCGAAAGCTGGATGACGGTGCCAACGCCGAGATGGTGCGACTGGAGCCTGAAGAACTCCAGGAACGTGCGGAAGAAGGTGCTCACTGGCAACCCAAATCCACGCTCGAAATACGTGAGGAAGACCGCGCGCTCCATCTCCTGGGGCTGTGGCCTTTGCTCGCCACGCAGCAGACGGACGTCGACATCCGTCTCCCGCGGCAAGCGCCGGGACGCACGAAGATGGACATCCGTCTCCCGCGGCAAGCCCCCATCGATGAAAGCAAGAGAGGAAGAAAGAATATGGACGACGACGAGGTTCTGCTCGGAGCAACGGGCGTTGCGGTGCGGCGGTCGCAAGAAGCAGAGCAAGAGCAAATGGGCAGGAGAGCGCGAGCGAGAATAATGTCCGCCTCCCCCCTTGCTCCCAATTTATAACCCTCGGTTTGAACGTGGGGGAGTGGGATCATCTGCACTCGCCTTTCCCACTACCCCGCAATAAGTGCGCACGTACGCACGAAATAACTGCCCGGGGAAGAGCAACCGGCCCCCGGACGCCACAGTAAATCCGCACGCGTGGGCCAAGGGAGCGGCGGCTGCAGGCCCCAGCCCATCACCCAGTCCCGTCATGCGCGTGGCCTGTCAGGCCCCTCCGGTTTTCGGGAACCACGTGGTGCCCGCGTGAAGCCAGAGGGATTGCCCCAAGATTCGACGGACTCCTCGCCCCCCCCCCCCCCGCCGGGACGCCGCGATCCAGTTTCCGAAAAAACCGGCACACAGTGGGTGTTGCCGGACCCGGCGCTCTCAGAATTCGCCTTGCTCAAAGGGGGAAACTACGAAGGCCCACTCATCCGAAGACAGTGGACCTTCACAGCTTCGGGGACTACTGTCGAGGGGATGAACCTCGGGCAAGCAACGGATCCCAGATCCTTTTTTAAAACAACGGGGCCGGCGTCACCCCTCAAGCTGGCACGTGCTTGGCCGGGTCGCTCGACCCGGCCAAACCCCGCGACCCGGACAAACTCTCCGACCTGGCCCAGTACCCCAACTCGGCCTCGACAAGTAGTACAAGACAACCGAACCTGGCGCAACCAAGGCTTCCCCAACAAGCCAGCTCCACCCGTGGCGTGCTCCGCAACCCAGCCACGGGTCAGCTCCCGTCCCATCCAGGCCGTACGATGGGACGAGTCTTCAGCCACTGATGACCAAACAGCGATTGCCCGCCCATGCCTCTGGTCACCGGGCGTGGCAACAGTGCCCCTCACCTACCCGGCGGCCGGGGCAGGCGTGGCTCTGATGCCCCGCCATCACCGCGATGACAAAGAAGCGGTGACTGACGGAGCGCCCATCAGACACGACTCGACTCGGCCAAGCCTTGACGATCGACAAGACGGCGCACAGTCCCCCTAGGCACGCGGGCCTGCACCTAGGGGAACCCGACGAGCCATAGGCCCCCAGCGGGTCCCAGCCCGGGTCCCTAGACGCCGACGACCCGGACCCACCAACTTGTAACATTACCATTGTATCCCTAGGGGGTTGGCCTATAAAACCCCCGAGGAGCCAACGTAGAGACGTAACATAGAGAAAAAGAAAAACAAGCAGGAAAGCATAGAGGAACTAGCCACCAAACAGTAACATCCACTCGGGGAGAAGGAGCAGCCTAAGCCTTGGCCAGCCATCCTTCCTCCTCCATACAGCTCTAGGAGCAACCTTGTACTGTTGAACATCAAACTACACTCGATAGGACTAGGTGTGTTATCTCTTCGAGCCCCGAACCTGGGTATGTCTTGCGTCTCGCGCTCGCTCATGCCAACCCCGCCTCCGGAGCCCACCAGCGCCCTCGAGCCTCCTCCTCTCTTTAGCCATCCCATGGCATCTGCCGTGCGCCCACCACGACAATGACGATAAATCGGGCGTCACAGAAGTGCTTTCTTCAAGGGTGACCAACACGTGGCATCCACTATAATGGAACGCCGTTTATCTATCGGGTCGGGTTTTGGATCCGATAACCCATTAACAACCCTGACCAATGGGAAATTTCCATGTGTAAAATTCTTATTGGCTGGATGAAACACATGTCAGCTCGTCAATGGGTCAGATAGGCGCCTATGATATGTCGACACGTGCGACGGCCCACCATTGGCCCATTTAGCTTACAAAGCCGGCCCATTTGACTTGGTCGAAAGTTAACAGGCTGGCCCATGAAAAGCCTGTTAACGGTCTCTTTGCTAATAGCCCATTTTACGGTCCGGTAACTCACGGCCCGTTAGGCCCTAACAGAAATCGGCCCAACAATGTCATGTGGGCCGTCGAATATAACACTAGCCCATTTCACTTTCGGCCCATGTATGGCCCACGACGTCTTTCGGCCCATATGAGGCCTTCATATCTTTAGGCCCTATAGAGGCCAACGGTGACTCTAGCGAACAGTAAATTTCTTTGTACCCGTTAACGGTCCGTGATTCACATGGGTCGTTTCAAGCCCGTGTTAGCTTTCGGCCTATTGACGGCCCATACGTTCTTGGGCTCCTTTCCGGCCCTCGACTACTTCCGGCCCGTTACTGGCCTGTTCCCCTAATGGGCCAAATTCGGCCCGTGGCAAGAGTCGGCCCGTTTCTGGCCTGTTAACCCGTTGCGCCGTTTCCAACCCATCCTATATTCCGGCCCATTAATAACCCATTATGCCTGTGACAGAATTAAGCCTTTGCTGTCCTCCGGCATGTTAACGGCCCGTTACCATGCTGGGCCGATACCGATTACGCCCGTTTACGGCCCATGTAGACCCATTTATCCGACGGCCTGAGGCCCACCAATTCTACGGCCCTGTTGGAGGCCCATTTATAGACGGCCCGTAGGAGACCCATGGATCCTACGACCCATAGTAAGGTCAAGGTTACCACAGTTCGTATATGGCCCATGGTTGTTGCAACCACTAGCAAACCAGGGAAAAAGAAGACTAGGAAATAAATAAGGCTGAAACTAACACTAGGCTATTAAGGCGATTGCACAGATTACATCCACTCGGCATCAAAGATCGCTACAAGTGCAAATATAGGGAGCACCTACACTATACAAAAATGTCTTGCTGTTTTCTTCAGCCGGTGGCTGCACGTTAAGAACAAATTTTGTATCGCACCAAAACAAATCACAACTATAAACCAAAAGGAAGATTGGCAGAAAAGTTAACAGTCTAACAGATAAATGCACCACCAGAAGTTCAGAAGCTCAGTTCATTTGATCCGACTGTTACGTTTTCATGCTGTATTGTCCAATGGAGCACCATAACCTTCACCTTCATTTCTCCTAGGCTCCTGAACAACATAGAAAATGTCTGATAGTCTGGTTTCAAAACCATGCATATCTTGACGACATCGAACAATATCTCTCCTTGTTTCACAAAGGGTCTCTGTTAGGGAATAGACTTATGCCTGGAGCGCAGATACAACATTGTTTTGAGCTTGCATATCTTGATCATGAGGCAGTTTGGACGAGATTGCCTTAACAACCAACCCAGTATTACGCAAGAACGTGCTTTTGGCACTGTTAGTGGACATGTACTGACCCACTGCAGCAAGAGCTGACATTGCGGTTATAGTTGCCTCGCCACCTTCGTAAGGTGGCGGTTCCCTCATTTTTTCCATAGCTTGCTGAAAAGTTGAGTTTTTAACATTAGTAGTACCGAGCGAAGATATTAAGGAGGCAGCAAAACCAAACAAAATAGCTTTGGTCTATATCCGTAACTTATTACGGTGAACCCATGTAAAATATTAGTTGTATTTTATTGCAAAGTACATAATAAAACCAGGTTCCAAACATATGACCATGTACCATCGCTAATGTTTTGTCTATTTCTTCACATTGTATTGAGGGCTAAGGATAAAGAGACGAAGTTTATAATACGGTAAGCATAGTATGACATCATTCATATCACAAAACAACTGAAAACAGACAAACATGCAATTGTAACATTGTGTGGGCAAGTCCAGCACAGAACTAGATTACAGGTCAAGATCAAAGGAACATCACTCCTCTCTTTTAAACCTTGTAAGGTGCAATGATATGCTAAGACAATTGTGTATAAAATTGAAAAGAGTAATAGACATTGGCTGCAAACCATGCAGTTCAAGGCACAAGTCAGAGTAAGTAGTAGTTAAAAGGCATGAGGATTAAGGACTTACAACAGTGGCTTTGGTGGTGTAGTCATGCCCTTCTTCTTGCTGGTGTGATAGTCCTTGAAGATTTCCACAACATTTGGTTCAGGTACTTTTTGGTCCTTGCAGGCTTTCCTCTGCATTTGGAACAAGTCAATATAGATCTGATAATATGGTACATCGAAAAGAGTGAAACAGTAGCTAACTACAAGAGCCTCGCAGTGTGCAATATAGCTACGAGATCCTGTCGTCTGGTGGAATTTCACTTTCGTATGGTTGGCCTTGTTCTTTGAATAGTTCACCTACAAGAAGATAGATTTGTGTGGCACATGCGTAAATAGGACTTCAACATGTGATCTGATCACATATATATATAATGTACCTGATACATCGGATCAGACCAGTGTTTAACGAGGCCCCTCCAATCTTCATCTGATATATTTTCCACTAGAGATGTTTGGGAAAGTTCACTATTAGCCTTGCCTTCAAAGTGAGTTTTCCTCAAGTCATACCGATACTGTCGCAGAGCAGATGAAAACATGGGTGCAAGCTTGTCTGGTTGCATCATCTTGGCTATCCAACTTGAACCTCATCTGTTGAAAATTATGGGAGTCTCATTATCACCAACCTAGAAAGTATGGGACAGAGCAAGACGATATTACTAGTTTCCTTACATAACCATACTTACAGATAAATGGTCGAGGAAGGTGTTGAACTGGGTTTCGTCTTTGTCATTCCTGTACTGAATCCATGTTGGGAGGTACGTGACACCTAACGACAACCGCTGCCTATGATACTAACTTGGCTGACTCTGTAGCATCACGTGGCCTTTTTAAACCTACCTCAAAACGGATTCCATTCTTCCTCTTGCGCCTAGGTGCTAGTCCAACAATGAACATAGGAAGTGTTAGTGTACATCAAACTGTGAGACTACATATCAAGAAGCATGCAACTGTAACTCGACTCTAGCAACTACCTTCTTGCTGTTGAAGCTCACAAGGTTCATCTGATCTTACCAACTCGTCTTGTGTCAAGAGTGCTTGGGAAGTAGTGTCAGGTGGCAAGGGAGCTTGGGAGCGTCTTTGCTAGCTCGATTGGCCTTTAAGTAACTCGTCATTTGGTAATCTTGTGGACGGTGTTGCAAGAACTAGGGCTGTCTCTGCTTGTTTGGTGGCAGCTATTTGTTTCTGTTTGGCTTTTTTTGCAGCTCGTGTAGCATGGGATACCCTGTTTGTAGAATTTTCTGCTGGACTTTGACATTCTATTGCACCATCAGTACCAGCAGAATCTGCAGGATTCTTCCGCTTCCCATTTCCTGCCATTCTGTGTTTCTTCCTCTTTCTCTGTGCCATGTTAAGTTAAGCCGACAAGAAAAAAGAATAACAATTTAGTTCTTCAGAACAAATTGATGCTTGATACAGATGAACTGAACTTTGATGTTAGACAACCACATGATAGGATGATGTAATATGTATGAAAAATAGGACGGAAGAGATAACCAGAACTATGATGTGTAAACTAAGCAGAAGACATTTTACTAAATTAGAAGCAATGCAATGGAAGGTAGACACCATATGAAAGATGCGACAAATATCGCTCTGCCAAGTTAATAGTGTCTCATCATAAATGGCGTTTGAACAAATGTGAAGTAGTACAAGAAATAAATCATATGCAAGATGCAAACAACATCACACTACCAAGTTAGAGGTCTCTCGTCATTAGTGCCATTGCATATTCACAGCATTGCATATTCACAGCTTATGATTTGTGAACTAAGGAGAAGGCATTTCAACAAATTAGAGCAATGAAAGCTAGACACCATATGAAAGATGCAACGAATATCACTCTACCAAGTTAAAACTGTCTCATCATAAGTGCCATTTCAACAAATTAGTAGTACAAGTTAGAAAAGAATGCGAGATGTAACCTATATCACACTCTGAAGTCAAACGTGTCTTATGATAAGTGATTGTTGCAGGTTACACAACAGTAGTAATTTGATGTAAGAACATGGTGTGATAGACATATATTGTATGTTCCAGAAACATGAACACGTGTCTTATTCAAGTATAATGTGTAAAGTAAGCAGATGGAATTCAACAAAATTAGAAGCAATACAAGCTAGACATCACACATAACATGCAACCACATATAACAGTGCCAAGTTAGAGGGAGCACTGGTGATGGTGCACTAGGGGAGACATGCTCATCATAAACACAACTACGTTGAGTGTCTATGCATGTGTTGTCCTGGAAATCATCTTGGGGGGATGGAGGAGTAGAAACTGTAGAGGCCCTCCCTTTGGAAGGAGCACCTTTATCCCCTGCCTTGCTAACTTCCTTCCGCTTTATTGATTTTGAAATGTCAAGTAAAACCGACAAGAAAAAGCAATAAAATTCTCTCTTCAGAACTCATTCATGCATGATACTGACAATCACTACTTTGATGTAAGGCAAACACATGATACCAGGATGGAATATGTACGAAAAACAGGATGGCATGGCATGTTCACAACTGTTTGTGTAAACTAAGCAGAAACCATTCCAACAAATAAGAAGCAATGCAAGCTAGACACCACATGAAAGATGCAACCAATATGACTCTGCCAAGTTAAAAGCGTCCCATCATAAATGGAATTTCAACAAATTAGAAGCAGCGCATGCTATAAATCATATGAAAGATGCAACTAATATCACACTGCATATACTAAAGGTGTCTCGTCATATTGATTGATGCGGGATACAAAAAAAACAGTAGTTTTATGTAAGGACATGCTTAATAGACATATTTACTATGTACTAAATACAGGAAGGCATGTCACATTAACAGGTATAATGTATAAGCTAAGCAGAATAGCACATGCAGTTTAACCAGATTGGAAGAATTACAATCTAGACACCATATGCAACATGCAACCACATATCATGCTACCAAGTTAGAGCAAGCACCTACGATGCTAGTGTAGGGGAAATGCGGTAATCAACTACAAAGCTATGTTCACTATCTTCATCTAGCCTTGCTGTTTCTTGAGAATCATGTCGGGAGGCTGACGCTGCATTCTTTAAATGAGGAGTAGTCCACTTGCCTGACTGCCTCATCATAAGTGATTGATGAGGGATACACAAGAACATTAGTTTGATGTAAGAACATGGTTAATACAGAGATGTACTAGTATGTACCAAAAACAGAAAGGCATGTCATATTCAAAGGTATAATGTGTAAGCTAAGCAGATGCAATTTAACCAAATTGGAAGCAATACAAGCTAGACATCCAACTGGAGTGGTCGGCATGATCATCTAGGACCTGAGAGCCTCGTGGGAGGTGGGCTGCTTCGCCATCATCGCGGCTTTTTAGTTGCCTTCCAGGTGATGCCTGTCTTTCTTTGGGCTTGTCCTTTGGCTCGGCCAAAGGCTCTCGACTAGCTATTTGTCTTCTGGTGCTCATGGGATGGTGGTTCATGTAAAAAATATCTTTCCTTATCTTATAATGACCGACTTCAGCCTTTCGAATACAAGCTAGACACCATATGGAACATGCAACCACATATGACACCGTGAAGTTAAAGCAAGCACCTGGGATGGTGGTTCATTGCGAGCGAGGTCATCAACTCCAGAGCTACGTTTACCGTCTCCATGTGCTGACACTGCACCCTTTATAACGCTGTAACGTGTCGTGCTGAAAGTGCAACTATCCCTAGGTGGTTTTGGTAATTCATAACAACATATAGCTCATTGAGCTAATGCTATTCCAAGACTATTATTTCAGGAAAGCTCAATGAATGGCATGGCATGGATGATGAAAGTGGATCCCTCAAAATACTAAGGACAAAGGATTAGCTCAAGACTCTTCATTTTATATTAAAGTGATCCAAGATCACATTGAGTCTATAGGAAAAGCCAATACTATCAAGGAGGGATGAGGTGTTGCTTAATGAGCCTCTTGCTTCATGTGCTTAGTGATATGCTCCAAAACCCTCAGCTACTTTCTCACATCCACAAATGACCTAAACCTAAAGCCAAAATCGGTCACACCGATTCTTCCTATCCGGCGCCACCGATTTCAAAAGTCATAGCCACTGCCACAAACCCTAGGCAAATCGGTTCTACCGATAGGGATCTCGGTCTCACCGAGATGGGATTGTAATCTCTCTGTTTCCCTTCGCAACGTTTCGGTCTAACCGAAGTGAGCGATCGGTCCCACCGAGATTGCAATGTAAATTCTCTGTTTCCCTTTTGTAACATTTCGGTCTCATCGAAAAGAGCAAATCGGTCCCACCGAGTTTACCTGACCAACTCTCTGGAAAGCTTATTACGAAAATCGGTCTCACCGAGTTTGCGTAACCGGTCTTACCGAGATTACGTTATGCCCTAACCCTAACCGAATCGGTCTCACCGAGTTGCATGTCAGTCCCACCGAAAAACACTAACGGTCACTAGGTTTACTAAATCGGTCCGACCAGTGCATTGAATCGGTCCCACCGAGTTTTGGTAAATTGTGTGTAACGGTTAGATTTTGCGTGGAGGCTATATATACCCCTCCACCTCCTCTTCATTCGTGGAGAGAGCCATCAGACTAAACCTACACTTCCAACTTACCATTTCTGAGAAAGAACCACCTACTCATGTGTTGAGGCCAAGATATTCCATTCCTACCATATGAATCTTGATCTCTAGCCTTCCCCAAGTTGCTTTCCACTCAAATCCTCTTTCCACCAGATCCAAATCCTATGAGAGAGAGTTGAGTGTTGGGGAGACTATCATTTGAAGCACAAGAGCAAGGAGTTCATCATCAACACACCATTTGTTACTTCTTGGAGAGTGGCGTCTCCTAGATTGGCTAGGTGTCACTTGGGAGCCTCCGACAAGATTGTGGAGTTGAACCAAGGAGTTTGTAAGGGCAAGCAGATCGCCTACTTCATGAAGATCTACCGCTAGTGAGGCAAGTCCTTCGTGGGCGACGGCCATGGTGGGATAGACAAGGTTGCTTCTTCGTGGACCCTTCATGGGTGGACCCCTCCATGGACTCGCGCAACCGTTACCCTTCGTGCGTTGAAGTCTCCATCAACGTGGATGTACGATAGCACCACCTATCGGAACCACGCCAAAAACATCCGTGTCTCCAATTGCGTTTGAATCCTCCAAACCCTTCCCTTTACTTTCTTGCAAGTTGCATGCTTTAATTTCCGCTGCCTATATACTCTTTGCATGCTTGCTTGAATTGTGTGATGATTGCTTGACTTGTCCTAAAATAGCTAAAATCTGCCAAACTCTAAAATTGGGAAAATGTTAAGTTTTTAATTGGTCAAGTAGTCTAATCACCCCCCCTCTAGACATACTTCAAGGTCCTACAAGTGGTATCAGAGCTTTGGTCTCCATTTGCTTTGATTTCCATAGCTTTGGTGGTCATAGCCTTGGTTTCACAACCTAGGAGAGTATGGCGTCTAGCGAGGGAAATTATCACCGTAGAGGTCCTTACTTTGATGGTACTAACTTTGCTAGTTGGAAGCATAAGATGAAAATGCATATTCTCGGACATAACCCCGCCGTTTGGGCAATTATTTGTATTGGCTTCCAAGGTGAATTCTTTGATGGGAGAGAGCCGAACCGTGAAGCTAATGCGGAAGAATTGAAGATGCTGCAATACAACGCTCAAGCTTGTGATATCATCTTCAACGGATTGTGCCCCGAAGAATTCAACAAAATCAGCCGTCTTGAGAATGCAAAGGAAATTTGGGATAGTTTGATTGATATGCATGAAGGTACCGAATCCGTCAAGGAATCCAACTTGGATGTGCTCCAAAGTTAGCTTGACAAGTTCAAAATGAAGGATGGTGAAGGTGTCATTTGAAATGTACTCTAGGCTTGCTCTTATTAAAAATGAGATTGCCGGCTTAGGGAGTGAAGAGATGACCGACAGATTCATCATCAAGAAGATCCTAAGAGCATTGGATGGAAAGTATGATACCGTGTGCACATTGATCCAAATGATGCCAAACTACAAAGATCTCAAGCCAACGGAAGTCATTGGAAGAATTGTTGCTCATGAGATGTCACTCAAGGATAAGGAGGAACTTCACAACAAGTCAAGTGGTGCTTACAAAGCCTCAAGTGAAGCCCCACATCATCAAGTGAGAAACAAACCTTCAATGAAGAATTGAGCTTAATGGTGAAGAACTTCAACAAATTCTACAAGAGTAGAAGCAAAGAAAGAAGCTCCAAGTCAAGGTCTTACCATGACAAAAGATCTTCTAGTCGAGAGCGCAATTGCTACAATTGTGGGAGACCTGGACACTATTCCAATGAGTGTACGTCACCCTACAAAAGAAGAGAAGATTCTCCAAAAAGAAGAAGCAAAAGAGAAGAATCACCACCAAGAGAGAGGAGGAGTAGAGATGATCGTTATGAACGAAGACCCTCACGGAGAAGCAAGGATTCGGAAAGGAAGGACAAGTCATCAAGGAGCTACACAAAATGAAGACATCAAGCTCATGTTGGTGAATGGGTATCCGGCTCCGACTCCGACAATCACTCCTAGAGAAGCTATCACTCCGACTCCGAATATACTCAAGATGAAGGTGTTGCTGGTCTAGCACTTGTGTCAACCAACTCCTACGGCATATTTGATTCACCAAATGAAGGAATTGGAAGATGCTTCATGGCCAAAGGTCCAAAGGTAACACATCCTGAGTATGTTGATTTCAATAGTGATGAAGATGACTTGCTTGTGGATGATGATCTACTTGTTGACAACTCTAGTGATGAATACTATGATGAAACGTCAATTAATCATGCTAATCAAGATAAAACGAATGACAATGATAAGGATAAGATTGAGCTTCTAACTAAAGAACTAAACACTCTTAAGTTGGCTCATGAAACTATCTTCGAAGATCATCGAGAACTATTAAGGGCTCATGAGAAGTTACGCTTTGAAAAGCTCAATCTTGAGCAAGAGCATGAGTTCTTAAAAGCAATCAATGATGATCTCCGTAAGAAAAGTTCTTCTTACATTGCCGAGCGTTTACTCTTATCTACTTACATGCCTCAAGTCAAGTCTAGTAACAAGTACAAGAAAGATACTTCCTCTAGTAGTAACAATAATAATGTCAAATCCAATATTGTTGCTTCTAGTAGTTCTCTTGATTCCACTAATGATTATCTTAGCCAAGTTACACTTGAGCAAATAAATAGCCTATTGAAGGGAATTATAGAGAAAGGTGTTTACAAGAGCCTTGCCGGGAGTAAGCAATTCGAGGAAATTGTACGCAAGCAAGGAAGACACCGGAAGAATCAAGGTGTTGGTTTTGAACGAAAGTTCAATGCCAATGGAGTTGAGTGGGAAGAAGATCAATACCCCAAGACGAAGTTTGTTCCTCAACAAGAGAAGTATGATCCTACTTCCTTCAAGGGAACACAAGCACAAGATGATCTTCCACCACAAGATCACAAGAACAAAGGCAAGGACAAGCTTCAAGAAGAGATTAATGCATTTGAAGAAGCACCTAAGGCCTCGTTCAAGTGGGTTCCCAAGACTACGTCAAGTTCTACTTCGTCAAGTACAACTACAACTCCAAGGATTCCCATCAAGATGATGTGGATCCCGAAGAAGAAGAACTAGAGAGTTCTTGAGGGTGACTCCGCCAACATTCTTCAGTCATATCATTATGGCAAGAACAAGTGCAATCAACTTCCACATCTTGCACTAGTTCAAGGAGTCACAAACCCTCATGTTGGTAAGGCAAGGGACAAGGTAACCTAATGATTTCATGGACATCATCTTGTGTGTGCATCACTCTATGTCTATGGATATTCTTGTTTGTTCCTTGTGGGACTAACCCATGTAGGTAAGTTGAAAGTGCAACTCACTCCAACGAATTGCTCCAAATGATCTACATCAACATTGAGCATCCACATCTTCAACACCTACATGAAGTCATCATCGACAAAACCCAAGGTTAGTTCATCCCTCTAAGGGGGATCTCACATCTAGGGGAGCTTAACTCTAAGAATTGAGTCAAAGCAACTCTAATGGTGTGAACACATCAATGCATTATGTAAAAGTGGTAACCCCACTTGAGCTTAAGCGATGAGTATGACCTATGATCAAATGTTCTCATTTGACTCCTAAGTCAATATACTCATATATAGATGACCTAGTCATCGCCAATTGTTTGATAGATGCTAGAATTGGTTGTGCATGTTTTGCCACATATTTCATTTGCCATCTTATTGTGTGAGCATGTTGGTGCATATTTTACTCATTCAATGACATCCACTTGTTATTTTGATTGATTTGCCTCTTTTTCTTTTTGCCAAGTGGATGGACAAGAATGCCTAAGAACCTTCTCCAGCTATCTATGCTTTTCTCGTCTCAAACTCTATTCATGCTACATCACAAAATTTGATCAAGTCAGATTCGAACCACTCTGTGTGAGGAGCACTCGGAGTCCCCGATTCGTCATAGACTTAAACTTCCAAAACTTCTTTGTGATTCTCGATCTGACCGATTCCTCCGTTTCGGTCCTACCGAGATCATTAAGTTGATCTAAGTTTTCAATCTCGGTGCAACCGATTTGAACTTTTCAGTCACACCGAGTTGTCAGAATCGCATAGTTATGCATCTCGGTGCCTCGGTGTTGTTCCACTCGGTGACACCAACAGGGTCGGGCTATATATAGTCACGGGCTAAAATTTGGAAATTCCTCCGAACCCCTTCGCTCACAAGAATAGCTCGCTCTGCCTCCAAGGTCTCCGGATCGTCTCCTCGTTGCCCGGCCGCCTCCGTCAGCTGGTCTCCGCCCGCCGTCAGCGAATTCAACCCCGCCGTTGCCGCCGTGGCGAAGTTCATCGCCGAGCTAGGGTATGGACTCGATCACTGTGCTATCCTCGTCTGATTCCTAGCACATTGTGTTCTTATTGATTCTTGCCACGATTGAAACACTCCTATCCAGTCAATGCAATCAGTAGATTAGATGAGATTCAAAATTTTAGGGTTAGGTTTCCGCCGAAACCATCTCGGACCCACCGAGTTGAAAAACTCGGTCCCACCGATTTGGCTTATGCCATTACACTAGTAACTCTTGGTCTGACCGAGAATTGCTAATCGATGAGACCGATTTTAGGACTTTGTGAAACCCTAGCAGTCTCGGTGCAACCGAACTGTGACTCGGTCCAACCGAGTTCATCAGTTTAGGTTCCAAAACTGCTTCGGTATCACCGAGTTTGAAAATCGGTTGATCCGAAATGCTTTCTCGTGGAAAACTAAAACTGAATTTTTGAATCATTCTTTTGCAAAAATCTCTGCATTTTGTGATGCTCATCCACTCTATCTCATCTATAACTCTTCACAGGTCAGCGATCGGTGTTTGCGGCATGTCGCACTGTGAGTGACAGCGAGCAGGTCGAAGAGCAGATTGACATGAGTCGTGGCACTAGTCCCTCCAAAGACTTCAGATGAAGGCAGCAGAAGCACTCCTAGCAACCTGCCTAAGGCTGCTACCAGACAAAGGAAGAAGAGAACTTCAGACTCTGAAGATGAGGATTATAGAGCTGAAGAGGATGAGGCTACTTCCAAGAAAGTAGTGCTCAAAAAGGAGTATGGCTCAGCAAAGCATACAAAGCCTGTCCTCAATAAGAAGGTTCCTGCCAAGAGGACACCTATGCCCAAGGTCAGAAGGTCCACTCAAGTGCCAGAACAGACTGAACCCAAAGAGGCACCTGAAAAGAAAGTCACATCTTCCAAACCCAAGAAAGTTCCCACTGGAGAAACAATGAAGTTTACCATTGAATCAGAGGATGAAGCTGCTCAGGATAAGAAGAAGAAGAGAGCAAGAACCACAACTTCCCAGGTTCTTGGAAAGCCCTCAATGATAAGAGACTCTGAAGAGGAAGAAGAGGTTGCTGCACCAGCACCCAAGGCACCAAAGCTTATGGGTGATGCTATTAGATCAGGGGCTGCAACATCTAAGCCCAAGGAAGCACCCAAAGCTGCCCCCAAGGCCAAGCTTGCACCAAAAAGGAATACCAGGAGTATTCCAGCTGCTGAGAAGGACAAGGCCCCAGTGCCTAATGTTGCTGATGAGGACGATGAAGAAGGACAGGTCCTAAGGAAGCTCAAGCCCAAGATACCAGACCACAATGATGCCCATCCTGTGGCTGAGGACATGAACATCAGAAGAGACTCAGGGTTGAGGCTATGGAGGCTAACAGATCCATATGCCACAAGGAGAAGAACTGCTGTTGATTACAGGTTCCATACAAAGGAACAATAGGACTTCTATGAGACAATCTTGTTGGACAAGAAGCCCATAGTATGTGATATGAGGTGGGTCAACTGGACCTACATAAAGGAAAATGAAGAGCACTATCCTGGAGTGCAAGACAGTTTTGTTGCTTGTGGAGTTGCAGATTATGTTGGGCAAAAGCTCACCAACTGGAATGATGAACTTATCATGCAATTCTACTCCACAACACACTTCTATTCAGATGGGAGGATACTTTGGATGTCTGAAGGTACAAGGTACCAGTCCACTGTTGAGGAATGGGCAAGACTGATCAATGCCCCAAAGGAAAATGATGATGACCTGGATGTATATGCCAAGAAGAAGATGGACCACAATTCCATGGCACACATGTACAAGGAGATCCCACACAAAGCTGTTGAGACACATAAGTTTGGGTCAGTCCACTTTCTTCTGTCAGGGCTGCCCACAATCAACTGCATCCTAAGGCACACTCTATTGCCTAAGTCTGGTGACCACAACATGATCATAGGGCATGTAATCAACATGTTGCATTTGTTTGATGTGCCTCAGAAATTCAAGGTCATGAGCCTTATGGTTGAAACCATTAAGAGGACTGCAGCAGATCAAAAGAGGAGCTGTGGATATGCCCCTCAGATTCAAGAGTTGATTAACTCAAAGATGGGAATAGGCAAATATCTATTGGATAAGGAACATTTTCCACTTTATCCAGACTTTGAGGACAATGAGGTTGTCATGAATGAGAATGATCCATCATCTATACATGCTCAAGAGAAGAAGGAGAAGGCAAGGAAGGAGAAGGCTGCCAAGATGCCAACTCAAGAGGAGGCATCTAAGTATTTCTTGAAGAACAAGCAGGAGCAGCTTGGTTACTTAATAGCATCAACACTGAGGATTGAGAAGGGATTGGCCACCCTCACTCAGAATCAAGAGAGCTTGGAAAGAATCATGGAACTCAAATTTCATGATCTTGATGTCAAAGTAACTGAGATTCAGTCAGTTGTGGAGCAGGTACAGGATGACATGCAGGAGAGGCAGGGCAAGACTACCACTAATGTGTTTGCCAGAGTGCCTAGAGCCCAGAGGTCAGTTGCAGTGCCTGTGAAAAACACTAGAGCAACATCATCTGCACCAGCTACAACTCCTACAGCTCCAGTGCAACCAGCTCCAGCATCAACTCCAGCACCCTCTACTTCAACTGAAACCTTCGTTCTTGGAGTTATCCGAACACCACCACCTGAAGATCAAGCCTGAGAGACGATCTAGCACTATGCATTTTCTATGAACTTTTTGGTAACTTGTTGCCAAAGGGGGAGAAAAATGTATAGATCATAGGCTTCGAGAGAGAGAGTGTTGCTTTTGTTCTCTCTTGATTTGGTGGTTAAAACTTGTTTTCTTTTGATTGCTTGAGATACTATGCTATTCTTGTGAGACATTGATGATCATGTGTTTGATCATAAGCTACACTTATGCATGTTTGATGATATTATCTTATCTATCCTATGTGATCATTCACCTTGCTTGGTGATGAGTGCATGTATTCAATATTTATCATTTTGAGCGCTCCACCAAGATGTATGTGACATGGAAGAGTAACCCATGAGCCTAATTCCTTGTGCATTTGCAGTCCAAAGCAAATCTTAAACTATGCACAAATTTAGGGGGAGCTCTTGCTTATCACATACTTCTCAAAGCGACGATGTTTTTCAATCTTATTATCATTTGTCGAAGCTTTGATCTACATGTTGTCATCAATTACCAAAAAGGGGGAGATTGAAAGTGCAACTATCCCTAGGTGGTTTTGGTAATTCATAACAACATATAGCTCATTGAGCTAATGCTATTCCAAGACTATTATTTCAGGAAAGCTCAATGAATGGCATGGCATGGATGTTGAAAGTGGATCCCTCAAGATACTAAGGACAAAGGATTAGCTCAAGACTCTTCATTTTATATTTTAGTGATCCAAGATCACATTGAGTCTATAGGAAAATCCAATACTATCAAGGAGGGATGAGGTGTTGCTTAATGAGCCTCTTGCTTCATGTGCTTAGTGATATGCTCCAAAACCCTCAGCTACTTTCTCACATCCACAAATGACCTCAACCCAAAGCCAAAATCGGTCACACCGATTCTTCCTATCCGGCGCCACCGATTTCAAAAGTCATAGCCACTGCCACAAACCCTAGGCAAATCGGTTCTACCGATAGGGATCTCGGTCTCACCGAGATGGGATTGTAATCTCTCTGTTTCCCTTCGTAACGTTTCGGTCTAACCAAAGTGAGCGATCAGTCCCACCGAGATTGCAATGTAAATTCTATGTTTCCCTTTTGTAACATTTCGGTCTCACCGAAAAGAGCAAATCGGTCCCACCGAGTTTACCTGACCAAGTCTCTGGAAAGCTTATTACCAAAATCGGTCTCACCGAGTTTAAATGTCGGTCTTACCAAGATTACGTTATGCCCTAACCCTAACCGAATCGGTCTCACCGAGTTGCATGTCAGTCCCACCGAAAAACACTAACGGTCACTAGGTTTACTAAATCGGTCCGACCGAGTCTGTTGAATCGGTCCCACCGAGTTTTGGTAAATTGTGTGTAACGGTTAGATTTTGCGTGGAAGCTATATATACCCCTCCACCTCCTCTTCATTCGTGGAGAGAGCCATTAGACTAAACCTACACTTCCAACTTACCATTTCCGAGAGAGAACCACCTACTCATGTGTTGAGGCCAAGATATTCCATTCCTACCATATGAATCTTGATCTCTAGCCTTCCCCAAGTTTCTTTCCACTCAAATCCTCTTTCCACCAGATCCAAATCCTATGAGAGAGAGTTGAGTGTTGGGGAGACTATCATTTGAAGCACAAGAGCAAGGAGTTCATCATCAACGCACCATTTGTTACTTCTTGGAGAGTGGTGTCTCCTAGATTGGCTAGGTGTCACTTGGGAGCCTCCGACAAGATTGTGGAGTTGAACCAAGGAGTTTGTAAGGGCAAGGAGGTCGCCTACTTCGTGAAGATCTACCGCTAGTGAGGCAAGTCCTTCGTGGGCGACGGCCATGGTGGGATAGACAAGGTTGCTTCTTCGTGGACCCTTCATGGGTGGAGCCCTCCGTGGACTCATGCAACCGTTACCCTTCGTGGGTTGAAGTCTCCATCAACGTGGATGTACGATAGCTCCACCTATCGGAACCACGCCAAAAACATCCGTGTCTCCAATTGCGTTTGAATCCTCCAAACCCTTCCCTTTACTTTCTTGCAAGTTGCATGCTTTAATTTCCGCTGCCTATATACTCTTTGCATGCTTGCTTGAATTGTGTGATGATTGCTTGACTTGTCCTAAAATAGCTAAAATCTGCCAAACTCTAAAATTGGGAAAAGGTTAAGTTTTTAATTGGTCAAGTAGTCTAATCACCCCCCCTCTAGACATACTTCAAGGTCCTACATGTGCCTACCCGCGAAGAAAGCTGGCGCAACTTCTCTCTTTTCTTTTCTGCTTCTCTCGAGGCAGACTCTGAAATACCCTGGCATAAAAACACAATAGTGAGAGTATGGGTGAAGTGTGTGCAGAACTAGTGCACTGTAAAAGTAGCAGATAGCATGTGGCTGAAAAATAAGTGACAGGAGACATATGATAGCAACATTGCATGGCAAACAAAATTAGATTCTACTCCGTATGATTTTGTAATATATGAGCACAAGAAATGCAGGTACTCCTCCAGCACACCACCACATGTGGTCATATCAAGATAACAGTCGACTGAAAATAAATAGGCCAGTCGATTTTTTTAATGAACCATCCGATCTATAAGGAATGGGCAGATGGCCTTCGTCTACCTCCCGCCAGTCACTGTTGACGATCTTTCTCGAACCGCCAGCGACCACCAGCCCAGACCCCTGCCTCCGCCGCCCCGCCCTCCCCTCGACCTCACACCACCGCCGTGCTTGGCAGCGCCCCCAGGCCATCCCTTTAATCCCGGCCGACCACCAGATCGGGTGCCAGTAGCTCTAGGCCCCACACGCCCCTAAGATAAACACCGAGGCGCTGCTTTCCCGGTGTAATAGGCGGACTAGTGCCTATTATGCCGGGAATGCTTCCGTTAATTGGGAATCAACTGACCAAGAATTGAAATTCTGGGGGGCGACGGACCTCTAGCTAAGGTGAAATAGTATATGAGGAGAAACCTTGTGCATCGCGAGTTACTAGGAACTTCTAGTGTCAAGATGAAGCGGTCAACTAGTGTCTTCTGTGGGATGAATACCGTGCAAGCAGACATGTAAGATTTGCACGAATAAGGGAAGAGGAGTACCCTTATCGGTTGCCAGTGTGGTCTCCTCCATATGTCACGGCGATCTTCTTTTTTCTCCCGGGGGAACCGTGTTTTGGAGAACCGTGGATCCTTGGACAAACCCATGGCCAAATTATTGACTGTGTTGCCGTGGCCGTATATCGATGGAGGGGAAGCAGATCCGAGGCGGTGAAGGACGACGTAGCAGGAACAACTCTGGTGCGATGGACGGTGGCGAAGTTGGAGTGGCAGCGGTGAGGCGCAGGACGACGTGATTGAACTGGCTCGGTTATGGACGGCTCGACCTCGGCTTCAACTACTAGCCGTGGAGGGCGTTGCGGCTGAGGTTGCAATGGACGATGACGTCAGGGTATCGGCTCCGGCGTGATGGAGGAGGGCGGCGGTTGATGAGTGGGATGGGGTGGTGAATGGAGGACGCCGGGGTTTCGCGGCTGGTGGAGAGGTAGTTTTTGCGCCCACAAAGTACGAATGGGGAATCGGACGGGTGGGCAGGGGGGGGGGGGGGGGGGAGGAGCGAGAACCATGTTTCGGTCTGGGACGCGCTTGTTTTTGGCTTTTTTGAACAGAAGATGGGACACGCTTGTTTGAAATTTGGGGAAAGTACAAACTTTGCCCCCCTCTTAAATTTCGGACGTACTGCGGGTCGGGGGTAGGTTGGTAATCCCAGGTGTCCCAAATAATGGGCGGGAGCGATTTCGGCCGCGCGCATGTGTGCTTAGGCGGCCATTGTGTATGAATGTTTTTCGCAGCGGTTATGCGTGGCGTCTAGATGAAGCTACAAACCTACCCCGGTTTAGACCTTTGGACGTCGGGCGGTAGGTTTCACGGGTCGGAGTTATTAGAAAAGTAATTTCCTTGTACTACCAAACATTGGTCTCACGCGGTTTCAAGTAGTAGAGGCTCTTTTGGCGCTTCGTTCAAATTTTGAAACACAAGCATTCACGTTTAGAGTACTCTTGAACTTTGAGGATTGACCTAAATAGACAACCTTAAATTTGACCTTGTATGTTTGAAAACCTCATTAAATTATCCACTTTTTTGAAATTTTGACACTTGAAAATCCTATAACTACGATTATTTTGGAATGGAGGAGCTAAATTTGAATCTATTTTGTACACGACTACATATGCTATTATGTACAAAATCAGAGCAAAGATTGGTGCCCCCATAATTTAGGTATGATTTACAAATGCCATGATATCAAATTCAAATAATTGAATGGACTTCATGTTGAATTCGATTTTTAAACCACCTTAAGTTGAATTCAAATGTATGCTAGTTCATAGGTAGCTATTTATAATGTGCATTGTGTAACTTTTGTATGTATAATGTGCTTTACACACACAACATGAACTATACTCACGTTTATATTCGATTGCTAAAGCGATGCATTGTCTGGAGTTCAAAATACTAACTATGTGGATCAATTGTGTCGAATAATAACATAGACATGCTCAAATTTAATAGAATCTAGATTTCTGATGGATCAATGACCGTTCCTTACGCGAATTGCAAATATCATGATCCCATCCTATTATTTGGATACAATTTATATCTTTAATAAATGTGTACAGCAGTCTTTTTCGTGTAGTTTCACTCTCCATCGGTGGTCTCTCACACATGCTCACACACTCTCTCCCGAGGTGTCTTTCTCGCACACATGCTCTCAATATAACCCTCCCTCCCTCTCGTAACCATTTACAACTGTTTTCACTAACCTTTATCACAAGCACTCTTCCTCTCGCAAGCATACACATGCACAATCCCCATCGACCCTTTCTATATACATAGACCTGCCTACGTGTCTCCTGTACGCACATTATCTTTAGGCATGTCTCTCACGCATTGTCTCACACCTCTCTTCCTAATCGACGAGTATGATTCTAGCAGAGCATTCTATAGGATGCCCCTTAAAGTTAGTGTTGGGGAACATAACATAAATTCAAAATTTTCTACGCATCACCAAGATCAATCTATGGAGATTCTAGCAACAAGAGAGGGAGAGGATTAGCATCTTCATACCTTTGAAGATCGCTAAGCGGAAGCGTTACAAGAACGCAGATGATGGAGTCGTACTCGCGGTGATTAAAATCGCGGAAGATTCAATCTAGCGCTAAACGGACGGGGCCTCCGCGTTCAACACACGTACAACCCGGGGACGTCTCCTCCTTCTTGATCCAGCAAGGGGAGAGGAGAAGTTGAGGGAGAGCTCTGGCAACACGACGACGTGGTGGTGGAGCTTTTGGTATTCCTGTAGGGCTTCGCCAAGCACTACGGAGAAGGAGCAAGAGCTGGAGGAGGGAGGGGCTGCGCCAGGGGAAGGGGTGCTGCAGCCCTCCCACCCTCCCTCTATTTATAGGGTGAAGGGGAGAGGGGCCGACCCTCTAGATCCCATCTAGAGGGGGGGGGGGGGCGGCCAGGAGGGGAGGCTTGCCCCCTAAGCAAGGTGGAGGCGCCCCCTCCCCTAGGGTTTCCAATCCTAGGCGCCTTGGGCCCTAGGGGGGGGGGGCGCACTGATACATCTCCAACGTATCTATAATTTTTGATTGTTCCATGCTATTATATTACCCGTTTTGGATGTTTATGGGCTTTACTTTACAATTTTATATCATTTTTGGGACTAACCTACTAACCGGAGGCCCAGCCCGAATTGCTGTTTTTTGCCTATTTCAGTGTTTCGAAGAAAAGGAATATCAAATGGAGTCCAAACGGAATGAAACCTTCGGGAGCGATCTTTTCGGAACAAACTCAATCCAGGAGACTTGAAGTGGACGTCAAGCAGCAAACGAGGCGGCCACGAGGGTGCCCGACGCGCCCTAAGGGGGTGGGCGCGCCCCCCACCCTCGTGGGCCCCTCGTGGCTCAACCGACCTACTTCTTCCTCCTATATATATCCACGTACCCTGAAAACATCCAGGAGTAGCACGAAAAACTATTTCCACCGCCGCAACCTTCTGTATCCGCGAGATCCCATCTTGGAGCCTTCGCCGGCTCTCCGCCGGAGGGGAATCAACCATGGAGGGCCTCTACATCATCTCCAAGGCCTCTCCGATGAGCTGTGAGTAGTTTACCACAGACCTTCGGGTCCATAGTTATTAGCTAGATGGCTTCTTCTCTCTCTTTGAATCTCAATACAAAGTTCTCCTCGATCTTCATGGAGATCTATTCGATGTAACTCTTTTTGCCGTGTGTTTGTCGAGATCCGATGAACTGTGGGTTTATGATCAAGTTTATCTATGAGAAATATTTGAATCTCCTCTGAATTCTTTTATGTGTGATTAGTTATCTTTGCAAGTCTCTTTGAATTATCAGTTTGGTTTGGCCTACTAGATTGATCTTTATTGCAATGGGAGAAGTGCTTAGCTTTGGGTTCAATCTTGCGGTGTCCTTTCCCAGTGACAACAGGGGCAACAAGGCATGTATTGTACTGTTGCCATCGAGGATAAAAATATGGGGTTTATATCATATTGCTTGAGTTTATCCCTCTACATCATGTCATCTTTCTTAATGCGTTACTCAGTTCTTATGAGCTTAATACTCTAGATGCAGGCAGGAGTCGGTCGATGTGTGGAGTAATAGTAGTACATGCAGAATCGTTTCGATCTACTTGTTGCGGACGTGATGCCTATATACATGATCATGCCTAGATACTCTCATAACTATGCACTTTTCTATCAACTGCTCGACAGTAATTTGTTCACCCACCGTAATACTTATGCTCTCTTGAGAGAAGCCACTAGTGAAACCTATGGCCCCCGGGTCTATATTTTATCATATAAATTTTCAATCTACTTTTATTTGCATCTTTTACTTTCCAATCTATATCATAAAAATACCAAAAATATTTATCTTATCTTATTATCTCTATCAGATCTCACTTTCGCGAGTTACCGTGAAGGGATTGACAACCCCTTTATCACGTTGGTTGCGAGGTTCTTGTTTGTTTGTGTAGGTGCGTGGGACTTTTGAGAAGCCTCCTACTGGATTGATACCTTGGTTCTTAAAAACTAAGGGAAATACTTATGCTACTTTGCTGCATCACCCTTTCCTCTTCAAGGGAATACCAACGCAGTGCTCAAGAGGTAGCAAGAAGGATTTCTCTCACTGTTGCCGGGGAGGTCTTCGCTGAAGTCGAGACATACCAAGTACCCACCACAAACTCATCTCCCTCGCATTACATTATTTGCCATTTGCCTCTCGTTTTCCTATCCCCCACTTCACCCTTGCCGTTCTTTTCACCCTCTCTTTTCCGTTCGCCTCTCTCTTTCGCTTGCCTTTTGTGTGCTTGTGTGTTGGATTGCTTGTCACAATGGCTCAAGATAATACCAAATTTTGTGACTTTTCCAATACCAATAATAATTATTTCCTTAGCACTCTGATTGCTCCTCTTAATGATGCTGAATCTTGTGAAATCAATGCTGCTTTGCTGAATCTTGTTATGAAAGATCAATTCTCCGGCCTTCCTAGTGAAGATGCCGCTACTAATCTAAAGAACTTGGTTGATTTGTGTGAGATGCAAAACAAGAAAGATACGGATAATGGTATTGTTTAATTGAAGTTATTTCCGTTTTCACTTAGAGACCGTGCTAAAACTTGGTTTTCGTCTTTGCCTAAAAATAGTATTGATTCATGGAATAAGTGCAAAGATTCTTTTATCTCTAAGTATTTTCCTCCTGCTAAGATCATCTCTCTTAGAAACGATATTATGAATTTTAAACAACTTGATCATCAGCATGTTGCCCAATCTTGGGAAAGAATGAGATTAATAATTCGCAATTGCCCTAGTCATGGTTTGAACTTATGGATGATCATAGAAAAATTTTATGCCGGATTGAATTTTGCTTCTAGAAATCTTTTAGACTCGGCCGCGGGAGGCACTTTTATGGAAATTACTTTAGGAGAAGCTACTAAAATCCTTGATAACATTATGGTTAATTATTCTCAATGGCACACCGAAAGATCTACTAGTAAAAAAGTTCATGCTATAGAAGAGATTAATGTTTTAAGTGGAAAGATGGATGAACTTATGAAATTGTTTGCTACTAAGAGTGCTTCTATTGATCCTAATGATATGCCTTTGTCTACTTTGATTGAGAATAATAATGAATCTATGGATGTGAATTTTATTGGTAGGAATAATTTTGGTAACAACGCGTATAGAGGAAACTTTAATTCTAGGCCGTTCCCTAGTAATTCCTCTAATAATTATGGCAATTCCTACAACAACTCTTATCGAAATTTTAATAAGATGCCCTCTGATTTTGAGAATAGTGTTAAAGAATTTATGATCTCTCAAAAGAATTTTAATGCTTTGCTTGAAGAAAAATTGCTTAAAGTTGATGTATTGGCTAGGAACGTTGATAGACTTTCGCTTGATGTTGATTATTTGAAACTTAGATCTATCCCACCTAAGCATTATATCAATGAGTCTCTCAAAGCCATGAGAATTTCCATTGATGAGTGCAAAGAAAGAACCGCTAGGATGCGTGCTAAGAAAGATTGCTTTGTAAAAGCGTGTTCTTCTAGTTTCCATGAAAATAATGATGAAGATCTAAAAGTTATTGATGTGTCCCCTATTAAATCTTTGTTTTGAAATATGAATCTTGATAATGATGGGACTGGATATGAGTCAACTTTAGTTAAAAGGCGTCCCAATAATTCGGAGTTTTTAGATCTTAATGCTAAATTTGGTAAAAGTGGGATTGGAGAGGTCAAAACTTTACATAGCAATGAACCCACTATTATGGATTTCAAGGAATTTAATTATGATAATTGTTCTTTAATAGATTTTATTTCCTTGTTGCAATCCGTGTTGAATTCTCCTCATGCTTATAGTCAAAATAAAGCTTTTACCAAACATATTGTTGATGCCTTGATGCAATCTTATGAGGAAAAACTTGAATTGGAAGTTTCTATACATGGAAAACTTTATGATGAATGGGAACCTACTATTAAAATTAAAATTAAAGATCATGAATGCTATGCTTTATGTGATTTTGGTGCTAGTGTTTCCACGATTCCGAAAACTTTATGTGATGTGCTAGGTTTCCATGATTTTGATGATTGCTCTTTAAACTTGCACCTTGCGGATTCCACCATTAAGAAACCTATGGGAAGGATCAATGATGTTCTTATTGTTGCAAATAGGAATTATGTGCCCGTAGATTTCATCGTTCTTGATATAGATTGCAATCTTTCATGTCCTATTATTCTTGGTAGACCTTTCCTTAGAACGATTGGTGAAATTATTGATATGAAGAAAGGGAATATTAGATTCCAATTTCCATTAGGGAAAGGCATGGAACACTTTATAAGAAATAAATTCAAATTACTTTATGAATCTATTATGCGAGCTACTTATGAATTGAATGCCAAAGATGGCAATACTTAGATCTAATCTCGCTTTTATGCCTAGCTAGGGGCGTTAAACGATAGCGCTTGTTGGGAGGCAACCCAATTTTATTTTTGATTATTGCTTTTTTGCTTCTGTTTAGTAATAAATATTTAATCTAGCCTCTGTTTATATGTGGTTTTATGTTTTAATTAGTGTTTGTGCCAAGTAGAACCTATAGGATAACCTACGGTGATAGTTAATTTGATTCTGCTGAAATACAAAAACTTTTGCACGCACGAAAATAATTTTACTAAATCACAGGAACGTGTTTTTGCGTCGATTCTTTTTGAAGTAGATCAATAGACAAATTTCCCAGGACCTCCTATTTTGGTAGGATTTTTAGAGTTCCAGAATTATTCGAAAGTTACAGATTGCTACAGACTGTTCTTTTTTTGACAGATTCTGTTTTTCGTGTGTTGTTTGCTTATTTTGATGCATCTATGGCTAGTATCGGGGGGTATGAACCATAGAGAAGATGGAATACAGTAGGTTTAACACCAATATAAATAAATAATGAGTTCATTACAGTACCTTATGTGGTGGTTTTTCTTTCTTGCACTAACGGAGCTTATGAGATTTCCTGTTGAGTTTTGTGTTGTGAAGTTTTCAAGTTTTGGGTAAAGATTTGATGGACTATGGAATAAGGAGTGGCAAGAGCCTAAGCTTGGGGATGCCCATGGCACCCCAATATAATCCAAGGACAACCAAAATCCTAAGCTTGGGGATGCCCCGGAAGGCATCCCCTCTTTCGTCTTCGTCTATCGGTAACTTTACTTGGAGCTATATTTTGATTCGCCACATGATATGTGTTTTTCTTGGAGCGTCTTGTATGATATGAGTCTTTGATTTTTAGACTACCACAATCATCCTTTCTGTACACACCTTTTGGGAGAAACCCACATGATTTGGAATTTATTAGAATACTCTATGTGCTTCACTTATATCTTTTGAGCTAGAAAATTTTGCTCTAGTGCTTCACTTATATCTTTTAGAGCACGGCGGTGGTTTAATTTTGTAGAAATTGTTGACCTCTCATGATTCACTTATATTATTTTGAGAGTCTTTTAGAACAGCATGGTATTTGCTATGGTTAAAAAAATTGGTCCTAGAATGATGGGCATCCAAGTTGGGTATAATAAAAACTACCATAGGAAGTGAATTGGATGCTATGATCTATTTGATGCTTGATAATTGTTTTGAGATATAGAGGTGGTGATATTAAAGTCATGCTAGTTGGGTAATTGTGAATTTAAAGAATACTTGTGTTGAAGTTGGCAAATCCCTAGCATGCACGTATGGTAAAAGTTGTGTAACAAATTTGTTGCATGGGATGCTCTTTTGATTGCCTTCCTTATGAGTGGAGGTCGGGATCGCGTGATGGTTAACTCCTACCAACCCTCCCCCTAGGAGCATGCGTAGTAGTACTTTGCTTTGAGGGCTAATAAAACTTTTGCAATAAGTATATGAGTTCTTTATGACTAATGTGAGTCCATGGATTATACGCACTCTTACCTTTCCATCATTGCTAGCCTCTTTGATACCGTGCATTTCCCTTTCTCACCTTGAGAGTTGGTGCAAACTTCGCCGGTGCATCCAAACCCTGTGATACGATATGCTCTCAACATAAACCTCCTTATATCTTCGTCAAAACAGCCATCATACCTACCTATTATGGCATTTCCATAGCCATTCCGAGATATATTGCCATGCAACTCTCCGCCGTTCCGTTTATCATGACACACATCATCATTGTCACATTGCCTTGCATGATCATGTAGTTGACATCGTATTTGTGGCAAATCCACCTTCATAATTTTTCATACATGTCACTCTTGATTCATTGCCCATCCCGGTACGCCGCCGGAGGCATTCATATAGAGTCATATCCTGTTCTAGTTTTGAGTTGTAAATAAAAAGAAGTGTGATGATCATCATTATTAGAGCATTGTCCCTCAAAAAAAAAGAAAAAAAAGAAAGGCCAAAAAAAGAAAGGCCAAAGAAAAAAAAGAAAAAAAAGAAAGGCCAAAAAAAAGAAAGGCCCAAAAAAAGGGGGACAATGTTACTATACTTTTCCACACTTGTGCTTCAAAGTAGCACCATGTTCTTTATATAGGGAGTCTCATATGTTGTTACTTTCATATACTAGTGGGAATTTTTCATTATAGAACTTGCCTTGTATATTCCAACGATGGGCTTCCTCAAAATGCCCTAGGTCTTCAGGAGCAAGCAAGTTGGATGCACACCCACTAGTTTCTTTTGTTGATCTTTCATACATTTATAGCTCTAGTGCATCCGTTGCATGGCAATTCCTACTCCTCATGTTCACATCAATTGATGGGCATCTCCATAGCCCGTTGATTAGCCTCGTCAATGTGAGACTTTCTCCTTTTTTTGTCTTCTCCACACAACCTCAATCATCATATTCTATAACACCCATAGTGCTATATCCATGGCTCACGCTCATGTATTGCGTGAGAGTTGAAAAAAGCTGAAGCGCGTTAAAAAGTATGAAGCAATTGCTTGGCTGAAACCGGGGTTGTTCTTGATGGGAGTATTTTGTGTGATGAAAATGAAGCATAGCCTAACTATATGATTTTGTAGGGATGAACCTTCTAATGCCATGATATTTTGAGAAGACATGATTACTTTGTTAGTATGCTTGAAGTGTTACTATTTCTTATGTCAATATGAACTTTTATTTTGAATCATTTGGATCTGAACATTCATGCCACAATAAAGAAAATTACATTGAGAATTATGCTAGGTAGCATTCCACATCAAAAATTCCGTTTTTATCATTTACCTACTCAAGGACGAGCAGGAATTAAGCTTGGGGATGCTTGATACGTCTCCAACGTATCTATAATGTTTGACTGTTCCTGTTGGGAACGTAGTAATTTCAAAAAATTTCCTACGCACATGCAAGATCATGGTGCTGGTATAGCAACGAGAGGGGAGAGTGTTGTCCACGTACCCTCGTAGACCGTAAGCGGAAGCGTTATGACAACGCGGTTGATGTAGTCGTACGTCTTCACGATCCGACCGATCCAAGTACCGAACGTACGACACCTCCGAGTTCAGCACACGTTCAGCTCGATGACGATCCCCGGGCTCCGATCCAGCAAAGCGTCGGGGATGAGTTCCGTCAGCACGACGGCGTGGTGACGATGATGATGCTCTATCGGCGCAGGGCTTCGCTTAAGCTCCGCGATGATATGACCGAGGTGGAATATGGTGGAGGGGGGCACCGCACACGGCTAAGAAACGATCCGTAGATCAACTTGTGTGTCCATGGGGTGCCCCCTGCTCCCGTATATAAAGGAGTGGAGGAGGGGAGGGCCGGCCCTCTCTATGGTGCGCCCTAGGGGAGTCCTACTCCCACCGGGAGTAGGATTCCCCTTTCCTAGTCCAACTAGGAACCCTTCCATGTAGTAGGAGTAGGAGAGAAGGAAAGGGAAGAGAGAAGGAGAAGGAAGGAAGGGTGCGCCCTTTCCCTAGTCCAATTCGGACTAGTCCAAGGGGAGGGGTGCGGCCACTCTTTTGGCCCTTTCTCTCCTTTCCCGTATGGCCCAAAGAGGCCCAATACGAATTCCCGTAACTCTCCGGTACTCCCAAAAATACACGAATCACTCGGAACCTTTCTGAACTCCGAATATAGTCGTCCAATATATCGATCTTTACGTCTTGACCATTTCGAGACTCCTCGTCATGTCCCCGATCTCATCCGGGACTCCGAACTCCTTCGGTACATCAAACCTCATAAACTCATAATAAAACTATCATCGTAACGTTAAGCGTGCGGACCCTACGGGTTCGAGAACTATGTAGACATGACCTAGAACTATTCTCGGTTAATAACCAATAGCGGAACCTAGATGCCCATATTGGCTCCTACATATTCTACGAAGATCTTTATCGGTCAAACCGCATAACAACATACGTTGTTCCCTTTGTCATCGGTATGTTACTTGCCCGAGATTTGATCGTCGGTATCCAATACCTAGTTCAATCTACATCGGCAAGTCTCTTTACTCGTTACGTGATGCATCATTCCGTAACTAACACATTACCTATATTGCTTGCAAGGCTTATAGTGATGTGCATTACCGAGAGGGCCCAGAGATACCTCTTCGACAATCGGAGTGACAAAACCTAATCTCGAAATACGCCAACCCAACATGTACCTTTGGAGACACCTGTAGTACTCCTTTATAATCACCCGATTACGTTGTGACGTTTGGTAGCACCAAAGTGTTCCTCCGTAAACGGAGTTGCATAATCTCATAGTTATAGGAACATGTATAAGTCATGAAGAAAGCAATAGCAATATACTAAGCGATCAAGTGCTAGGCTAACGGAATGGGTCATGTAAATCACATCATTCTCCTAATGATGTGATCCCATTAATCAAATAACAACACATGTCTATGGTTAGGAAACATAACCATCTTTGATTAATGAGCTAGTCAAGTAGAGGCATACTAGTGACTATATGTTTGTCTATGTATTCACACATGTATCATGTTTCCGGTTAATACAATTCTAGCATGAATAATAAACATTTATCATGAAATAAGGAAATAAATAATAACTTTATTATTGCCTCTAGGGCATATTTCCTTCAGTCTCCCACTTGCACTAGAGTCAATAATCTAGTTCACATCATCATGTGATTCAACACTAATATTCACATCTGTATGTGATGAACACCCATAGTTCACATCGTCATGTGACCAACATCCAAAGGGTTTACTAGAGTCAATAATCTAGTTCACATCGCTATGTGATTAACACCCAAAGAGTACTAAGGTATGATCATGTTTTGCTTGTGAGAGAAGCTTAGTCAACGGGTCATCACATTCAGAGCCGTATGTACTTTGCAAATATTTTATGTCTACAATGCTCGCACGGAGCTACTCTAGCTAATTGCTCCCACTTTCAATATGTATCCAGATTGAGACTTAGAGTCATCTGGATCGATGTAAAAAGCTTGCATCGATGTAACTCTTTACGACGAGCTCTTTTATCACCTCCATAATCGAGAAATATTTCCTTAGTCCTCACTAAGGATGTTCTTGACCAATGTCCGATGATCTACTCCTAGATCACTATTGTACTCCTTGCCAAATTCAGAGCAAGGTATACAATAGGTCTGGTACATAGCATAGCATACTTTATAGAACCTATGATCGAGGCATAGGGAATGACTTTCATTCTTTTTTCTATTTTCTGCTGTGGTCGGGATTTGAGTCTTACTCAATTTCACACCTTTGCAACACAGGCAAGAACTTTTCTTTGACTGTTCCATTTTGAATTACTTCAAAATCTTGAAAAGGTATGTACTTATTGAAAAACTTATCAAGCGTCTTGATCTATCTCAATAGATATTGATGCTCAATATGTAAGTAGCTTTACTGAGGTCTTTCTTTTAAAGAACTCCTTTCAAATTCTCCTTTATGCTTTCCAGAAAAATTCTACATCATTTCTGATCAACAATATGTCATTCACATATACTTATCAGAAATGTTGTAGTGCTCCCACTCACTTTCTTGTAAATACAAAGCTTCTCCAAAAGTTCAGATAAAACCATATGCTTTGATCAAATCATCAAGCATATATTCCAACTCTGAGATGCTTGCACCAGTCCATAGATGGATCATTTGGAGCTTGCACATTTTGATAGCAACTTTAGGATTGACAAAACCTTCTGGTTGCATCATATGCAACTCTTCTTTAATAAATCCATTAAGGAATGCAGTTTTGACATACATTTGCCAGATTTCATAAAATGTGGCAATTGCTAACATGATTCAGACAAACTTAAGCATCATTACGAGTGAGAAAATCTCATCGTATTCAACACCTTGAACTTGTCGAAAACCTTTTGCAACAAGTCGAGCTTTGTAGATAGTAACACTACTATCAGTGTCGTCTTCCTCTTGAAGATCCATTTATTTAACATGGCTTGCTGATCATCGAGCAAGTCAATCAAAGTCCATACTTTGTTCTCATACATGGATCCTATCTCAGATTTCATGGCCTCAAGCCATTTCGCGGAATCTGGGCTTATCATCGCTTCCTCATAGTTCGTAGGTTCATCATGGTCTAGTAACATGACTTCTAGAATAGGATTACCGTACCACTTTGGTGCGGATCTTATTCTAGAAGACCTACGAGGTTCGATAGTAACTT
The DNA here is from genome assembly GCA_021605145.1 of Aegilops bicornis. Taxonomy (NCBI): domain Eukaryota; kingdom Viridiplantae; phylum Streptophyta; class Magnoliopsida; order Poales; family Poaceae; genus Aegilops; species Aegilops bicornis. The sequence continues at coordinate 174,564,712 of CM038674.1, forward strand.
GATCTGAAGCTTCATGATCATCATCATTAGCTTCCTCACCGATTGGTGTAAGAATCACAGAACTGATTTACGTGATGAACTACTTTCCAATAAGGGAGAAGGTACAATTACCTCATCAAGTTCTACTTTCCTCCCACTCACTTCTTTCGAGAGAAACTTCTTCTCTAGAAAGGATCCATCTTAGCAACAAAAAACTTCCCTTCGGATCTGTGATAGAAGGTGTACCCAATAGTTACCTTTGGGTATTCTATGAAGACGCACTTCTCCGAATTGGGTTCGAGCTTATCAGGTGAAAACTTTTTCACATAAGCATCACAACTCCAAAATTTTAAGAAACGACAGCTTAGGTTTACTGTTAAACCATAGTTCATATGGTGTCGTCTCAACGGATTTAGATGGTGCCCTATTAAACGTGAATGCAGCTGTCTCTAATGCATAACCCCAAAACGATAGTGGTAAACCGATAAGAGACATCATAGATCGCACCATATCCAATAAAGTGCTGTTACGATGTTTGGACACACCATAACATTGTGGTGTTGCAGGTGGCGTGAGCTGTGAAACTATTCCACTTTGTTTTAATTGAAGACCAAACTCGTAACTCAAATATTCATCTCCACGATCAGATCGCGGAAATTTATTTTCTTGTTACGATGATTTTCCACTTCACTCTGAAATTCTTTGAACTTTTCAACTATTTCAGACTTATGTTTCATCAAGAAGATATACACATATCTGCTCAAATCATCTGTGAAGGTCGAGAAAATAATGATACTTGCCACGGGCATCAACACTCATTGGATCGCATACATTGGTATGTATTATTTCCAACAAGTCGAGCTCGTTCCATTGTTTGAACAACGGAGTTTCAGTCATCTTGCCAAAAAGGCACGGTTCGCAAGCATCAAATGATTCATAATCAAGTGATTCCAAAAACCCATCAAGCACGGAGTTTCTTCATGCGCTTTACACTGATATGAGCCAAACGGCAGTGCCACAAATAAGTTGCACTATCATTATCAACTCTGCATCTTTTGGCATCAATATTATGAATATGTGTATCACTACGATCGAGATCCAACAAACTATTTTCATTGGGTGTATGACCATTGAAGGTTTTATTCATTTAAACAGAACAACAATTATTCTCTGATTTTAAATGAATAACTGTATTCCAATAAACATGATCAAATCATATTCATGCTCAATGCAAAACGCCAAATAACATTTATTTAGGTTTAACACTAATCCCGAAAGTATAGGGAGTGTGCGATGATGATCATATCAATCTTGGAACTACTTCCAACACTCATCGTCACTTCCACTTCAACTAGTCTTTGTTTATTCTGTAACTCCTGGTTCGAGTTATTAATCTTAGCAACCGAACAAGTATCAAATTCTCGTGGGCTACTATAAACACTAGTAAAGCACACATCAATAACTCAGTATATCAAATATACCCTTGTTCACTTTGCCATCCTTCTTATCCACCAAATATTTGGAGTAGTTCCACTTCCGGTGACCATTTCCTTTGCGGAGAAGCACTCGGTTTCAGGCTTAGGTCTAGACTTGGGCTTCTTCACTTGAGCAACAACTTGCTTGCCGCTCTTATTGAAGTTCCCCTTCTTCCCTTTGCCCTTTTCTTGAAACTAGTGGTCTTGTTAACTATCAACACTTGATGTTTTCTTGATTTCTACCTTCATTGATTTCAGCATCACGAAGAGCTTAGGAATCACTTTCGTCATCCCTTGCATATTATAGTTCATCACGAAGTTCTACTAACTTGGTGTTGGTGACTAGAGAATTCTGTCAATCACTATTTTATCTGGAAGATTAACTCCCACTTGATTCAAGCGATTGTAGTACCCAGACAATCTAAGCACATGCTCACTAGTTGAGCCATTCTCCTCCATCTTTTAGCTATAGAACTTGTTGGAGACTTCATATCTCTCAACTCGGTATTTGCTTGAAATATTAACTTCAATTCCTGGATCATCTCATATGGTCCATGACGTTCAAAACGTCTTTGAAGTCCCGATTCTAAGCCGTTAAGCATGGTGCACTAAACTATCAAGTAGTCATCATATTGAGCTAGCCAAACGTTCATAACGCCCCAGATCCGCTCCTACAATAGATCCGCTACCTAGCGGTGCATTAAGGACATAATTCTTACGTGCGGCAAAGAATGAGGATAAACCTCAGATCACGGATCCAATCCGCATCATTGCTACTAACATCTTTCAACACAGTTTTCTCTAGGAACATATTAAAATAAACATATGAAAGCAACAACGCGAGCTATTGATCTACAACATAATTTGCAAAATACTACCAGGACTAAGTTCATGATAAATTAAAGTTCAATTACTCATATTACTTAAGAACTCCCACTTAGATAGACATCCCTCTAATCCTCTAAGTGATTGCGTGATCCATATCAACTACACCATGTCCGATCGTCACGTGAGATGGAGTAGTTTCAACGGTGAACATCAATATGTTGATCATATCTACTATATGATTCACGCTCGACCTTTTGGTCTTCGTGTTCCGAGGCCATATCTGTTATATGCTAGGCTCGTCAAGTTTAACCTGAGTATTCCGTGCAGCAACTGTTTTGCACCCGTTGTATTTGGACGTAGAGCCTATCACACCCGATCATCACGTGGTGTCTCAAAGACGAAGAACTTTCGCAACGGTGCATACTGTGGAGAACACTTCTTGATAATTTTTAGTGAGAGATCATCTTAAAATGCTACCGTCAATCAAAAGCAAGATAAGATGCATAAAGGATAAACATCACATGCAATCAATATAAGTGATATGATATGGCCATCATCATCTTGTGCTTGTGATCTCCATCTCCAAAGTAATCGTCATGATCTCTATCGTTCTGAAGCCGCGACACCATGATCTTCATCATCTTGATCTATATCAATGTGTCGTCACATGGTCATCTCGCCAACCATTGCTCTTGCAACTATTGCTATCGTATAGCGATAAAGTAAAGCAATTATTTGGCACTTGCATCTTATGCAACAAAGAGACAACCATAGGGCTTCTGCCAGTTGCCGATAACTTCAACAAAACATGATCATCGCATACAACAACTTATATCTCATCACGTCTTGACCATATCACATCACAACATGCCCTGCAAAAACAAGTTAGACGTCCTCTACTTTGTTGTTGCATATTTTACATGGCTGCTACGGGCTGAGCAAGAACCGTTCTTACCTACGCAACAAAACGACAACGATAGTTTGTCAAGTTGGTGCTGTTTTAACCTTCGCAAGGACCGGGCGTAGCCATACTTGGTTCAACTAAAGTGAGAGAGACAGATACCCGCCAGTCACCTTTAAGCAACGAGTGCTCGCAGCGGTGAAACCAGTCTCGCGTAAGCGTACGTGTAATGTCGGTCCGGGCCGCTTCATCTCACAATACTGCCGATCCAAAGGATGACATGCTGGTTAGCAGTATGTCTTGTATAGCCCACAACTCACTTGTGTTCTACTCGTGCATATAACATCAACGCATAAAACCAGGCTCGGATGCCACTGTTGGGAACGTAGTAATTTCAAAAAATTTCCTACGCACACGCAAGATCATGGTGATGGTATAGCAACGAGAGGGGAGAGTGTTATACACGTACCCTCGTAGATCGTAAGAGGAAGCGTTATGACAACGCGGTTGATGTAGTCATACGTCTTCACGATCCGACCGATCCAAGTACCGAACGTATGGCACCTCCGAGTTCAGCACACGTTCAGCTCGATGACGATCCCCGGGCTCCGATCCAGCAAAACGTCGGGGATGAGTTCCACAAGACGACGGCATGGTGACGATGATGATGCTCTATCGGCGCAGGCTTCGCTTAAGCTCGCGATGATATGACCGAGGTGGAATATGGTGGAGGGATCACCGCACGGCTAAGGAACGATCCGTAGATCAACTTAGGTGTCCATGGGGTGCCCCTGCCCCAGATATAAAGGAGTGGAGGAGGGAGGGCCGACCCTCTCTATGAGGCGCCCTAGGGGAGTCCTACTCCCACCGAGTAGGATTCCCCTTTCCTAGTCCAACTAGGAACCCTTCCATGTAGTAGGAGTAGGAGAGAAGGAAAGGGAAGAGAGAAGGAGAAGGAAGGAAGGTGCGCCCCTTCCCTAGTCCAATTCGGACTAGTCCAAGGGAGGGTGCGGCCACTCTTTTGGCCCTTTCTCTCCTTTCCCGTATGGCCCAAAGAGGCCCAATACGAATTCCCGTAACTCTCGGTACTCCCAAAAATACCCGAATCACTCGGAACCTTTCCGAACTCCGAATATAGTCGTCCAATATATCGATCTTTACGTATCGACCATTTCGAGACTCCTCGTCATGTCCCCGATCTCATCCGGGACTCCGAACTCCTTCGGTACATCAAACCTCATAAACTCATAATAAAACTGTCATCGTAACGTTAAGCGTGCGGACCCTACGGGTTCGAGAACTATGTAGACATGACCTAGAACTATTCTTGGTCAATAACCAATAGCGGAACCTGGATGCCCATATTGGCTCCTACATATTCTACGAAGATCTTTATCGGTCAAACCGCATAACAACATACGTTGTTCCCTTTGTCATCGGCATGTTACTTGCCCGAGATTTGATCGTCGGTATCCAATACCTAGTTCAATCTCAAGCATCGCAAGTCTCTTTACTCATACGTAATGCATCATTCCGTAACTAACTCATTAGCTACATTGCTTGCAAGGCTTATAGTGATGTGCATTACCGAGAGGGCCTGAGATACCTCTCCGACAATCGGAGTGACAAAACCTAATCTCGAAATCGCCAACCCAACATGTACCTTTGGAGACACCTGTAGTACTCCTTTATAATCACCCAATTACGTTGTGACGCGTTTGGTAGCACCCAAAGTGTTCCTCCGTAAACGGGAGTTGCATAATCTCATAGTTATAGGAACATGTATAAGTCATGAAGAAAGCAATAGCAATATACTAAGCGATCAAGTGCTAGGCTAACGGAATGGGTCATGTCAATCACATCATTCTCCTAATGATGTGATCCCATTAATCAAATAACAACACATGTCTATGGTTAGGAAACATAACCATCTTTGATTAATGAGCTAGTCAAGTAGAGGCATACTAGTGACTATATGTTTGTCTATGTATTCACACATGTATCATGTTTCCGGTTAATACAATTCTAGCATGAATAATAAACATTTATCATGAAATAAGGAAATAAATAATAACTTTATTATTGCCTCTAGGGCATATTTCCTTCAGTTCCATGCTATTATATTACCCGTTTTGGATGTTTATGGGCTTTACTTTACACTTTTATATCATTTTTGGGACTAACCTACTAACCGAAGGCCCAGCCCGAATTGCTGTTTTTTTTGCCTATTTCAGTGTTTCGAAGAAAAGGAATATCAAAAGGAGTCCAAACGGTATGAAACCTTCTGGAGCGATCATTTAGGAACAAACACAATCCAGGAGACTTGGAGTGGACGTCAAGCAGCAAACGAGGCGGCCACAAGGGTGCCCGGCGCACCCTAAGGGGGTGGGCACGCCCCCACCCTCGTGGGCCCCTCGTGGCTCAACCGACCTACTTCTTCCTCCTATATATATCCACGTACCCTGAAAACATCCAGGAGCACCACGAAAAACTATTTCCACCGCCGCAACCTTCTGTATCCGTGAGATCCCATCTTGGAGCCTTCGCCGGCGCTCCGCCGGAGGGGGAATCGACCATAGAGGGTCTCTACATCATCTCCAAGGCCTCTCCGATGAGTTGTGAGTAGTTTACCACAGACATTCGGGTCCATAGTTATTAGCTAGATGGCTTCTTCTCTCTCTTTGAATCTCAATACAAAGTTCTCCTCGATCTTCTTCGAGATCTATTCAATGTAACTCTTTTTGCGGTGTGTTTGTCGAGATCCGATGAACTGTGGGTTTATGATCAAGTTTATCTATGAGAAATATTTGAATCTCCTCTGAATTCTTTTATGTGTGATTAGTTATCTTTGCAAGTCTCTTTGAATTATCAGTTTGGTTTGGCCTACTAGATTGATATTTCTTGCAATGGAAGAAGTGCTTAGCTTTGGGTTCAATCTTTTTTTGACTATAAAGCTTTGGGTTCAATATTGCGGTATCCTTTCCCAGTGACAGCAGGGGCAGCAAGGCACACATTGTATTGTTGCCATTAAGGATAAAAAGATGGGGTTTATATCATATTGCTTGAGTTTATCCCTCTACATCATGTCATCTTTCTTAATGCGTTACTCTGTTCTTATGAACTTAATACTCTAGATGCAGGCAGGAGTCGGTCGATGTGTGGAGTAATAGTAGTCCATGAAGAATCGTTTCGATCTACTTGTTGCGAACGTGATGCCTATATACATGATCATGCCTAGATACTCTCATAACTATGCACTTTTCTATCAATTGCTGACAGTAATTTGTTCACCCACCGTAATACTTATGCTATCTTGAGAGAAGCCACTAGTGAAACCTATGGCCCCCGGTTCTATCTTTTATCATATAAGTTTTCAATCTTCTTTTATTTGCATCTTTTACTTTCCAATCTATATCATAAAAATACCAAAAATATTTATCTTATCTTATTATCTCTATCAGATCTCACTTTTGCAAGTTACCGTGAAGGGGTTGACAACCCCTTTATTGTGTTGGTTGCGAGGTTCTTGTTTGTTTGTGTAGGTGCGTGGGACTTTTTGAGGAGCTTCCTACTAGATTGATACCTTGGTTCTCAAAAACTGAGGGAAATACTTATGCTACTTTGCTGCATCACCCTTTCTTCTTCAAGGGAAAACCAATGCAGTGCTCAAGAGGTAGCAAGAAGGATTTCTAGCGCCGTTGCCGGGAGGTCTTCGCTCAAGTCAAGACATACCAAGTACCCATCACAAACTCATCTCCCTCGCATTACATTATTTGCCATTTGCCTCTCGTTTTCCTCTCCCCCACTTCACCCTTGCCATTTTATTCACCCTCTCTTTTCTGTTCGCCTCTCTCTTTCGCTTGCCTTTTGTGTGCTTGTGAGTTGGATTGCTTGTCATAATGGCTCAAGATAATACCAAATTGTGTGAATTTTCCAATACCAATAATAATGATTTCCTTAGCACTCCGATTACTCCTCTTAATGATGTTGAATCTTGTGAAATCAATGCTGCTTTGCTGAATCTTGTGATGAAAGATCAATTCTCCGGCCTTCCTAGTGAAGATGCCGCTACTAATCTAAAAAACTTTGTTTATTTGTGTGATATGCAAAATAAGAAAGATATGAATAATGATATTGTTAAATTGAAGTTATTTCCGTTTTCACTTAGAGATCGTGCTAAAACTTGGTTTTTGTCTTTGCCTAAAAATAGTATTGATTCATGGAATAAGTGCAAAGATGCTTTTATCTCTAAGTATTTTCCTCCCGCTAAGATCATCTCTCTTAGAAATGATATTATGAATTTTAAACAACTTGATCATGAGCATGTTGCCCAATCTTGGGAAAGAATGAAATTAATAATTTGCAATTGCCCTACTCATGGTTTGAACTTATGGATGATCATACAAATTTTTTATGCCGGATTGAATTTTGCTTCTAGAAATCTTTTAGATTCGGCTGCGGGAGGCACTTTTATGGAAATTACTTTAGGAGAAGCTACTAAACTCCTTGATAACATTATGGTTAATTATTCTCAATGGCACACCGAAAGATCTACTAGTAAAAAAGTTCATGCTATAGAAGAGATTAATGTTTTAAGTAGAAAGATGGATGAACTTATGAAATTTTTTGCTACTAAGAGTTGTTCTATTGATCCTAATGATATGCCTTTGTCTACTTTGATTGATAATAATAATGAATCTATGGATGTGAATTTTTTTGGTAGGAATAATTTTGGTAACAACGCGTGTGGAGGAAAATTTAATTCTAGGCCGTTCCCTAGTAATTCCTCTAATAATTATGGTAATTCCTACAACAACTATTATGGAAATTTTAATAAGATGCCCTCTGATTTTGAGAATAGTGTTAAAGAAATTATGATCTCTCAAAAGAATTTTAATGCTTTGCTTGAAGAAAAATTGCTTAAAGTTGGTGAATTGGCTAGGAACGTTGATAGACTTTCGCTTGATGTTGATTCTTTGAAACTTAGATCTATCCCACCTAAGCATGATATCAACGAGTCTCTCAAAGCCATGAGAATTTCCATTGATGAGTGCAAAGAAAGAACCACTAGGATGCGTGCTAAGAAAGATTGCTTTGTAAAAGCGTGTTCTTCTAGTTTCCATGAAAATAATGACGACGATCTAAAAGTTATTGATGTGTCCCCTATTAAATCTTTGCTTTGCAATATGAATCTTGATAATGATGGGATCGGAGATGAGTCAAATTTAGGTAAAAGGCGTCCCAATAATTCAGAGTTTTTAGATCTTGATGCTAAATTTGGTAAAAGTGGGATTGGAGAGGTTAAAACTTTACATAGCAATGAACCCACTATTATGGATTTCAAGGAATTTAATTATGATAATTGTTATTTAATAGATTGTATTTCCTTGTTGCAGGCAGGAGTCGGTCGATGTGTGGAGTAATAGTAGTAGATGTAGAATCATTTCGATCTACTTGTTGCGGATGTGATGCCTATATACATGATCATGCCTAGATACTCTCATAACTATACACTTTTCTATCAATTGCTCGACAGTAATTTGTTCACCCACCGTAATACTTACGCTATCATGAGAGAAGCCACTAGTGAAACCTATCTCTCCCGGGTCTATCTTTTATCATATAAGTTTTCAATCTACTTTTATTTGCATCTTTTACTTTCCAATCTGTATCATAAAAATATCAAATATATTTATCTTATCTTATTATCTCTATCAGATCTCACTTTCGCAAGTTACCGTGAAGGGATTGACAACCCCTTTATCGCGTTGGTTGTGAGGTTCTTGTTTGTTTGTGTAGGTGCGTGGGACTTTTGAGGAGCCTCCCTCTTTGGATTGATACCTTGGTTCTCAAAAGCGAGGGAAATACTTACGCTACTTTGCTGCATCACCCTATCCTCTTCAAGGGAAAACCAACGTAGTGCTCAAGAGGTAGCATGCACCAACCCACTAGGGGCTGGTTTCCTCCCATATTCAGCCCATTGAGTCCCCCGGGGCAGGTGGTTCCACCCGGTGGACCTCCGGACACCTTTCGGTGGTCCCGGTACAATACCGATAACCCTCGAAACCATTCCGGCGACTGAAACTGGACTTCCCATATATAAATCTTCACCTCCGGACCATTCCGGAACTCCTTGTGACGTCCGGGATCTCATCCGGGACTCCGAACAACCTTCGGTAACCACATACAATTTCCCATAACAACTCTAGCGTCACCAAACTTGAAGTGTGTAGACCCTACGAGTTAGGGAACCTTGCAGACATGACCGAGACGTTCTCCGGCCAATAACCAACAACGGGATCTGGATACCCATTTTGGCTCCCACATGTTCCACGATGATCTCATCGGATGAACCATGATGTCGGGGATTCAATCAATCCCATATACAATTCCCTTTGTCCATTGGTATGTTACTTGCCCGAGATTCAATCGTCGGTATCCCTATACCTCGTTCAATCTCGTTACCGGCAAGTCTCTTTACTCGTTCTATAATGCATGATCCCGTGACTAACTGCTTAGTCACATTGAGATCATTATGATGATGCATTACCGAGTGGGCCCAGAGATACCTCTCCGTCATACGGAGTGACAAATCCCAGTCCCGATTCGTGTCAACTCAACAGATACTTTCGGAGCTACTTGTAGTGCACCTTTATAGCCACCCAGTTACATTGTGACGTTTGGTACACCCAAAGCATTCCTACGTATCCGGGAGTTGCACAATCTCATGATCTAAGGAAATGATACTTGACATTAGAAAAGCTCTTAGCAAACGAACTACACGATCTTGTGCTATGCTTAGGATTAGGTCTTGTCCATCACATAATTCTCCTAATGATGTGATCCCGTTATCAATGACATCCAATGTCCATGGTCAGGAAACCATAACCATCTATTGATCAACGAGCTAGTCAACTAGAGGCTCACTAGGGACATGTTGTGGTCTATGTATTCACACATATATTACGGTTTCCAGTTAATACAATTATAGCATGAACAATAGACAATTATCATGAACAAGGAAATATAGTAATAACCATTTTATTATTGCCTCTAGGGCATATGTCCAACAGTGTCCCACTTGCACTGAGTCAATAATCTAGTTCACATCACTATGTGATTGTAATGAATCCAACACCCATGGTGTTTGATCATATCTCGTTTGTGATAGAGGTTATTAGTCAACGGTTTTGAACCTTTCAGATCCGTGTGTGCTTTACAAATCTCTATGTCATCTTGTAGATGTAGCTACCACACGCTACTTGGAGCTATTCCAAATAAATGCTCTACTATACGAATCCAGTTTACTACTCAGAGTCATCCAGATTAGTGTCAAAGTTTGCATTGATGTAACCCTTTACGACGAACTCTTTTACCACCTCCATAATCGAGAAAATTCCTTAGTCCACTAGTTACTAAGGATAAGTTTGACTGCTGTCATGTGATCCATTCCTGGATCACTCTTGTACCCTTGACTAACTCATGGCAAGGCACACTTCAGGTGCGGTACACAGCATAGCATACTGTAGAGCCTACATCTAAAGCATAGGGGGCGACCTTCGTCCTTTCTCTCTCTTCTGCCGTGGTCAGGTCTTGAGTCTTACTCAATACTCACACCTTATAACACAGCCAAGAACTCCTTCTTTGCTGATCTATTTTGAACTCCTTCAAAATCTTGTCACGGTATGTATTCATTTGAAAGTACTATCAAGCGATTTTGATCTGTGCTCATAGATCTTGATGCTCAATGTTCAAGCAACTTAATCTAGGTTTTCCGTTGAAAAACACTTTCCAAACAACCCTATATGCTTTCCAAAAATTCCACATCATTCCTGATCAACAATATGTTAACAACATATACTCATCAGAAATTCTATAGTGCTCCCACTCACTTCTTTGGAAATAGAAGTTTCTCATAACTTTGTATAAACCCAAAATCTTTGATCATCTCATCAAAGCGTATATTTCAACTCCGAGATGCTTACTCCAGTCCTTAGAAGGATTGCTGGAGCTTTGCATACTTGTTAGCATCTTTCAGGATTGACAAAACCTTCTGGTTGTATCACATACAACCTTTCCTCAAGAAAATTGTCGAGGAAACAATGTTTTGACATCCTATCGCAAGATTTCATAAATAGTGCAAGAATCGCTAATATAATTCCAACAGACTCTTAGCATTGCTATGAGTGAGAAAGTCTCATCGTAGTCAACTCCTTGAACTTGTCAGAAAACATCTTAGCGACAAGTCGAGCTTTCTTAATGGTGAAACATACCATCATTGTCTGTCTTCCCTTTTAGAATCCATCTGTACCCAACAGCCTTATGACCATCAAGTAGTTCTTCCAAAGTCTACACTTTGTTTTCATACATGGATCCTCTCTTGGATTTTATGGCCTTGAGCCATTTGTCGGAATCCGGGCCCACCATCGCTTCTCCATAGCTCATAGGTTCATTCTTGTCTAGCAACATGACCTCCAAGATAGGATTACGTACCACTCTGAAGTAGTACGCATCCTTATCGACCTACGAGGTTTGGTAGTGACTTGATGCGAAGTTTCATGATCACTATCCTCGTCTTTCACTTCAATTGGAGTAGGCACCATAGGAACAACTTCCTGTGACCTGCTACGCACTAGTTGAAGTGATGGTTCAATAACCTCATCAAGTCTCCACCATCCTCCCACTCAATTCTTTCGAGAGAAACTATTCCTTGAGAAAGGACCCATTTCTAGAAACAATCACTTTTGCTTCCGGATCTGAATTAGGAGGTATACCGAACTGTTTTGGGTGTCCTATGAAGATGCATTTATCTGCTTTGGGTTCGAGCTTATCAGGCTAAAACTTTTCCACATTAGCGTCGCAGCCCCAAATTTTTAAGAAACAACAGCTTAGGTTTCTCTAAACCATAATTCATACGGTGTCATCTTAACGGAATTACGTGGTGCCCTATTTAAAGTGAATGCGGTTGTCTCTAATGCCTAACCCATAAACGATAGTGGTAATTCGATAAGAGACATCATGGTATGCCCCATATCCAATAGGGTGCATCTATGATGTTCGGACACACCTTCACACTATGGTGTTCCAGGCGGTATTAGTTGTGAAACAATTTCCACAATGTCTTAATTGTGTACCAAACTCGCAACTCAGATATTCATCTCTATGATCATATCATAGACAATTAATCCTCTTGTCACAAAGATCTCCAACTTCACTCTGAAGTTACTAGAACCTTTCAATAATTCAGACTTGTGTTTCATCAAGTAAATATACTTAGCATCTACTTAAATCATCTGTGAAGTAAGAACATAACGATATCCACTGCGTGCCTCAACACTCATTGGACTGCATACATGAAAATGTATTACTTCCAACAAGTTGCTTTCTTGTTCCATCTCACTGAGAAACGAGGCCTTTCAGTCATCTTGCCCATGTGGTATGATTTGCATGTCTCAAGTGATTCAAAATCAAGTGAGTCCAAACGATCCATCTGTATGGAGTTTCTTCATGCGTTTTATACCAATATGACTCAAATGGCAGTGCCACAAGTAGGTGGTACTATCATTACTATCTTATATCTTTTGGCATGAACATGTGTATCACTGCGATCGATATTTAATAAACCATTCATTTTAGGTGCAAGACCATTGAAGGTATTATTCAAATAAACAGAGTAATCATTATTCTCCTTAAATGAATAACCGTATTGAGATAAACATAATCCAATCATGTCTATGCTCAACACAAACACCAAATAACAATTATTTAGGTTTAACACCAATCCCGATGGTAGAGGGAGTATGCGATGTTTGATCACATCAACCTTGGAAACACTTCCATCACATATCGTCATCTCACCTTTAGCCAGTCTCCGTTTATTCTGTAGCCTTTTATTTCGAGTTACTAACACTTAGCAACCGAACCGGTATCTAATACCCTGGTACTACTAGGAGTACTAGTAAAGTAGACATTAATATAATGTATATCCAATATACTTCAGTCGACCTTGCCAGCCTTCTCATCTACCAAGTATATAGGGTAGTTCTGCTTCAGTGACCGTTCCCCTCATTACAGAAGCACTTAGTCTCGTGTTTTGGTTCAACCTTGGGTTTCTTCACTAGGCAGCAACTGATTTGCCGTTTCATGAAGTATCCCTTCTTGCCCTTGACCTTCTTGAAACTAGTGGTTTTACTAACCATCAACAATTGATGCTCCTACTTGATTTCTACTTTCGTGGTGTCGAACATCGCGAATAGCTCAAGGAGCATCATATCTACCCATGATATGTTATAGTTCATCACGAAGCTCTAGTAGCTTGGTGGCAGTGACTTTGGAGAACCATCACTATCTCATCTGGAAGATTAACTCCCACTCATTCAAGCGATTGTAGTACTTAGACAATTTGAGCACATGCTCAACGATTGAGCTTTTCTCCCTTAGTGTGCAGGCTTAAGAAACTTGTCAGAGGTCTCATACCTCTTGATGTGGGCACTAGCCTCAAATCCCAATTTTAGTCCTTGGAACATCTCATATGTTCTGCGACGTTTCAAAAACATCTTTAGCGCCTCAATTCCAAACCGTTAGCATTACGCACTGAACTATCACGTAGTCATCAAAACGTGTATGTCAGATGTTCGCAACATCCACAGACGACGCTCGAGGTTCAACACTCGCCGAGCGGTGCATTAAGGACATAATCCTTCTGTGCAGTAATGAGGATAATCCTCAGTTTACGGACCGAGTCTGCATAATTGCTATTGTCAACTCTCAACTAAATTTTCTCTAGGAACATATCTAAAATAGTAGAGCCAAAGCGTGAGCTACGACATAATTTGCGAAGACCTTTCGACTATGTTCATGATAATTAAGTTCATCTAATCAAATTATTTAATGAACTCCCACTCAGATAGACATCCCTCTAGTCATCTAAGTGATACATGATCCGAGTCAACTAGGCCATGTCCGATCATCACGTGAGACAGACTAGTCATCATCGGTGAACATCTTCATGTTGGTCGTATCTACTATGTGACTCATGTTCGACCTTTCAGTCTCTTGTGTTCCGAGGCCATGTATGTACATGCTAGGCTCGTCAAGTCAACCTAAGTGTTTTGCATGTGTAAATCTGGTTACACCCGCTGTATTCAAACATTAGAATCTATCACACCCGATCATCACGTGGTGCTTCGAAACAACAAACTTTCGCAACGGTGCACAACTAGGGGGAACACTTTCTTGAAATTTTAGTGAGGGATCATCTTATTTATGCTGCCGTCGTTCTAAGAAAATAAGATGTAAACATGGCAAACATCACATGCAAATCATAGAGTGACATGATATGGCCAATATGATCTTGCGCCTTTGATCTCCATCTTGAGGCACGTCATGACACTGAGGGAGTCCTGGACTAGGGGGTGTTTGGATAGCCGAACTATCATCACGGCCGGACTCGAAGACTATGAAGATACAAGATTGACGACTTTGTCCCGTGTCCGGATGGGACTTTCCTTGGCGTGGAAGGCAAGCTTGGCGATACAGATATGTAGATCTCCTACCATTGTAACCGACTCATGTAACCCTAACCTATCCGGTGTCTATATAAACCAGAGGGTTTTAGTCCGTGGGGACGAACAACAATCATACCATAGGCTAGCTTCTAGGGTTTAGCCTCCTTGATCTCGTGGTAGATCTACTCTTGTACTACCCATATCATCAATATTAATCAAGCGGGGTAGGGTATTACCTCCATCGAGAGGGCCCGAACCTGGGTTAAAACATCGTGTCCCTTGTCTCCTGTTACCATCCGCCTAGACGCACAGTTCGGGACCCCCTACCCGAGATCCGCCGGTTTTGACACCGACATTGGTGCTTTCATTGAGAGTTCCTTTGTGTCTTCACCGATAGGCCCAATGGCTCCTTCAATCATCAACAACGACGCGGTCCAGGGTGAGACTTTTCTCCCCGGACAGATCTTCGTATTCGGCAGCTTTGCACTGCGGGCCAGTTCACTTGGCCATCTGGAGCAGATCGAAGCTCGCCCACAGCCATCAGGTCAGATTTGGAAGTTTGAACTATACGGCCGATATCCGCGGAGACTTGATCTTCGACGGATTCGAGCCACAGCCAAGCGTGCCGCCTTTGTCTCGATGGGCATGATCTAGCTCTGCTGACGAGCGATTGCCACAGGCCACACCATCATCCGCTCCGACCCTTAATTCGGAGCCGGATTCTCGATAGAAGGGCGAGTGGTTGGACACCGCCTCGGGGCTACAATCTCTACGGCGATCGAGCCGAACTCCATCCCTGTCCTTTGCGAAGACCTCGACTCCAGGGTGCCAGACTCCTCTCCGGACTCCGAACCCTCCGCGCCCCTGCCAATCAAATCCGATTGGGCGCCCGTTATGGAGTTCACTGCCGCGGACATCTTTCAGCACTCGCCCTTTGGCGACATCGTGAATTCACTAAAGTCTCTCTCTTTATCCGGAGAGCCCTGGCCGGACTACGGTCAGGAAGGTTGGGATACGAACGACGAAGAAATTCAACGCCCACCCACCACCCACTCTGTAGCTACCGTCGAAAGCTTACACGACGTGCTTGATTTCGACTCCGAAGACATCGACGGTATGGACGACGATGTAGGAGACAACAATGAACCAGCACCTATAGGATGCTGGACAACAACCTCATCTCATGATGTATACATGGTGGATACACCTAAAGGAAATGAAGACGAGGAACAACGGGGCCTTCTGAAGGATAAATCCCTAGAAAAGCAGTCAAAACGGCAACGTAAACGCGAACCAAGTCCCGCCTCAACAGAGACCCAGCCATAGAGCAGGGCGAACCGTTGGAAGACTAACTAGCTATCGAGCAATCGTCCGAACAAGACAACTTGGATAAACAACCCGTCCACTGGCGAAGACAACGGTCACGGACGATCTCACGCCGGACAAATTGTTGGAGCAAAATAACCTCTGAAAAAGGCTCATCGCCATCGGCGTAGCCTGAAAAAGCGAAGCGGAAGCTCAAAACAGCGGAAGATGCACTCGAGGATCGAGATGGAGCAAAGTATTCAACACATGAACAAATGCAGCGATAGTCGCCGAACAAAGAGCTACCCAGAAAGAAAGCTACTGCCCGAATTCGACGAGGAGGCCTTAGAGCCCCCACAATCAAAAAGTAAGAAGGCCACCCAGTCGGATGGACGACCCCACGGCAAAAAGAGAGCGGCAAATGGCGCTGCACACAAGCTAGTATGCGATCCGCATAAGGAATCACATCAAAAGGATGGCCCAGTTAGGTCCATCTATGGGCCAAGAAAGCAAGCTCTTCAAAGCAATGCAACACGCCAAAAATCCGAACATCACGGCACACCCAAATATAGGGGCGCCGCACATCCCCTATGTTTCACTGATGAGGTGCTGGATCATGAATTTCCAACGGGACTCAAACCCGTAAACATAGAGGCATACGACGGAACAAATGACCACAGAGTCTGGATTGAGGATTACATCCTCCACATACACATGGCTAGAGGAGATGATCTCCACGCCATAAAATACTTACCCCTTAAACTCAAAGGGCCAACTCGGCATTGGCTTAAAAGCCTCCCCGAAAATACCATTGGAAGCTGGGAGGAGCTCGAGGATGCGTTTCGGGCAAATTTTCAGGGAACCTATGTCCGCCCTCCGGATGCAGACGATCTAAGTCACATAACTCAACAGTCCGGAGAGTCAGCCCGGAAATTCTGGAACATGTTCCTTACTAAAAAGAACCAAATAGTCGATTGTCCAGGACGCAAGCCTTAGCAGCCTTCAAACACAACGTCCGAGACGAATGGCTTGCGGACACCTCGGCCAAGAAAAGCCAAGAACAATGGCTGCATTAACAAGCCTCATGACCCGCTTTTATGCGGGAGAGGACAGGTGGCTAGCAAGATGCAGCACCAGCGACCCAAGTACATCCAAGTCGGGGATGGAAGCGAAACCACGGCGCAACAAGGACCAGCGTCGGACTAAAGGGAACGGTCCAAAGAGCGCGGCGATCAACGCCGGATTCAAAATCTCACGGCGAGCAGCAAAAACTGCCCCTTAAGGACAATAGCGATGAGCTATCCAACTTCAACAAAATCTTGGACAAGATATGTCAAATCCACAGTACTCCACAGGCACGCAAACCATACGCATGAAATTGTTGGGTCTTCAAACAGTCCGCAGACTCAACGCCCGAACACAAGGCTCGACACACCAAGTGAAGATGATGGCCGAGCACCACAAGCAGAGCCCCAGAAAACAAAAGAATTTCCCACAAGAGGTTAAAATAGTAAACTCACTTCACGTGATCAAAGGGAAAAACAGAGCGGCGCCAACTAGAATGCGCGCCGCACATACTACCCTAGCGGAGTACCAACACTGGTTGTCAAAACCAATCACCTTCGACCATCAGGACTATTCCGAAATTATTCAGAACGCAGGATGGACTGCGTTGATATTGGATCCCATAATTGACGGATTCCAATTTACACAAGTCCTCATGGATGGCGGCAGTGACATAAACCTGATATATCAGGACACAATCCGCAGGATGGGGATAGACCCAACCAAAATTCGCCATAGCAACACCTTCTTTAAAGGGGTAATGCCAGGCCCATATTCCCATTATGCGGGCTCCCTCTTTGTTAGAAGTTGTGTTCGGTTCATCCGACAACTTCCGTCGCGAAAAGTTAGTCTTCCATGTCGCCCCATTTAAAAGTAGCCATCAAGCACTATTGGGACGCGAAGCTTTTGCCCGCTTTAATGCAATACCGCATTATGCATCTCTAACACTTAAAATGCCTGGTCCACGCGACATCATCTCATTAAAAGGGAGTATTAAGTGTTACTCGAGCACGGAAGAACGTGAGACTGCCTTGACAGCCCCACACCTATCCGGCTCCGCTAGTCAAAGAAACTGAATAGGTCATTCAAACCCCGGACACGGCTAGACGAGTCCAGCGCCTACTAGCGGCATACCCTCATACAAGGGGCTGCATGCATGTACAACAAGAGACAATAAAGCTCAATTTTCTTCACTTCTTCAAAATCGTACTCTGTTTATTTAATGTGAAGTACATTTTTCGCACGATCTTTTTCTTTCAAACTAAGTTCCTCTCTTTTACAGATGAACAACGTGCTACACCCGTCCAGGATACGACACAACGGAGACACAGGCGCAGACGTGCAGTAGGGACCCGTTGCAAGGATTCTTTTCAGATTAAGACCCTGTGTAAACCTTTTTATTGTCTCTTGTTGATATACATCCCCCGGTTCCTTACTATAACCGAGGAGGAGGCTGGCGTTTTGGCATTGGCCGCACCAGAATTTTCTTGGCGTGCACGGACACGGGGGCTTAGGGCATTATTTTGCCCGTTTTCATAAAGACCGAATACCTTAGGGAGTATTGGCGTCTTGAGATTAGGCCTTATATGCATCAGCTCCGAATCATGTCTTTGGTCAAATGTTGGGTTGCCCGGCTCCTGTGTTTTGCTGCCTTACGTTCCGTTTTATATCGGCTAACGGCACCGGAGAACTACTGCGATTGTGCCCCGGTTCGGCCGGGCGAGCACCTCGAGAGAAAGCCGAAACCGATCATGATATAGCGAGAGACCGGTCAACCACTCGATGACTCACTGGAATGTTTAGGATTCCTCCGCATTAACGAAGGACCGGTTTTCGGTCAGGCACATACGCACCCCGAATTCGGGAGAGTGCGGTGCCCCCAGGGGCTATATAGTAGCCCCACCCTCGAACTCCCATGGCTAAGTGAAAGTGATAAAGCATTATAGTCCGGTTGCCTAGGTGTCCGCGTAGAAGTCGCATACCTTGTGACTCGTCAAACCGTTTATTGACCAGCGCGATGTCCGCATCCGCCTCGTCAAGTTGCCACTTTAGTTCGGCATATTCATTAGTTCGGCATATTCATCAGTCCGGCTGGCCATCGGACGCCCCGCCACCTGTTTAGGAGCGGCGATATATTATAACTGAGATTTTGATCCTCGGCACACTGTCAATTTTGACAACATACCGAGTCTCAGGGGCTACCATCTATACAGGGCGCATTCTATATGCATAACTGTCAGAAGGTACATCATTTTTGTACCTCGAACCCCGTCGATAAGCTTCGACGGCTTCATGCAATCCGCTCTCGCGGATGCAATCCTTTCAATCACCGTACCCATTAGAGCACGGTGATCTTACGAGATAACCGCTTCGCCCGGTCCCTTCAGCTCCTCCGACCGCACACCACTTGGCGCCGGACCTCCCGGCCTCGCCGGACTTGGGGGAACCCTCCGTGACGACACCTCATGGTCGTCCGCCTCGCATGAGGGTGCGACAGGTGGAGGCGTTTCACTCTCCATCATCTCCGGAAGAAGATCCCCCGAAGACGAGCTCTGTTGAGAAGGGCTGAGGTCCGAACTACAAGGTACAAATTCGGTTATCTTCATAAATAAATGCAGGGATGTTCCTTATTTACAAGACCCCTTATTTTTACTTACGGCTCGCTGGAGGGCTGATCCCCTTGGGGAAATAGTGCGGCTGGGTTACTTCCCAGCGCCGGACTCTCCGACGAAGATTCCCTTCCCCTCTTTGAGGCCTTGACCTCCGGATCTTCCGAAGCGGTCCTCTTCTCTCCTCGAAAGACGGGACTTTTAATCCCTCCTTCCTTGATAGCCTCCTCCGTAGAGGCAGTTGCTTCCCCGCTCCCCCCTTCGCCTTCTTCAAAAGGCGCGGCCTTCAACATCTGGGTCAACATGGGATCCGGCGTGGTCTCAGGGAGGGGAGCCGGACACCTTATTAACTTTGCCTTGGCTATCCACTCCTGTTCAAGAAGCGGCTCCTTTAAAGGGCATATATATATATATAATAAATGAATGAACAGCTTGTCCGGTTGCAGGACTACTTACTTGAGTATCTGGGCGATTGCAGCTTAGTCCTACATCCTCAGTCACGTCCGGACACTTCTCTTGTGATCTGAAGAACAGTTTATACATCTCCACGGGCGCCGTGCCCATAAAATTTTGGAGAGCTCGTGGTCCCTCCGGATTAAATTCCCATAGGCGGAGGGTGCGACGTTTGCAGGGCAGAAGACGCCGGATCAACATAACCTGCGCCACTGCAACCAGATTGATCTCTCTTTCCTGGAGGTCTCGAATACGGCCCTGTAGCAAGGGAACGTCCTTGGACGGCCCCCAGTCGAGCCCCTTGTTGACCCATGACGTCAGCCGCTGTGGTGGACCTGAGCGGAAGGCACGGAGCGCCGCCCATCTGGTGCCCCAGGGAGCGGTGATATAAAACCACTCCCGTTGCCACAAACCAAGCTCCTCTTGAAAAGAGCCCTCGGGCCATGGAGCATCAGCACATTTGCTTATGACCGCCCCTCCGCTTTCTGCTTGTTGCCCCTCGATCATCTTTGGCTCCACCTTGAAGGTCTTGAGCCACAATCCAAAGTGGGGGTAATATGGAGGAAGGCCTCACATACGACAATGAATGACGAGATATGGAGGATGGACTCCGGATTCAAGTCATGGAAATCAAGCCCATAATAAAACATGAGCCCCCGCACAAAGGGATCCGTCGGGAAGCCTAACCCCGATGGAAGTGAGACACGAACACCACGTTCTCACCGGGCTCGGGAGTGGGAATGACCTGCCCTGGAGCGGGCAGCCTATGCGAGATCTCGCCGGTTAGATAGCTGGCGTCTCGCATCTTTAGCACATCTTCTTCTGTGATGGAGGAAGACATCCATCGGCCGTGCTGGTCGGAGTCGGACATCGTCGAAGGTCCGAAGCGCCTGAATCTGAAGCTTTGGGTGTTGGAACTTGAAGCGCGAGGCAAACTCGATGGAGGGTGTAAAGAAAAGAGGGCCTTGGTCTCATTATAAAGAGGTTGAATACCAAGAGCCCACCCCGTGGTCGATTAGGACTCGCCTTTGATAGAGGAGGCGTGCCAGCGAACGCGGTTGGGTTACACACGTCCGTATTGATGGGAATCCCGGAATAAGGGGCACAATCTATGCTTTGATAAGACGTGCCAGGGAAACCGCCTCGCTAAACGCGCTAAGGTGAAACGGTAAAAAACGATTCATATAGAGGCCTGGCCGTGGTGTGATGTCACGCCGCGGAATACGTCAGCAGATCTGTGCAAAAGTTATTCTCTCTACGGCGGAATGTGGAACTTGTTTTGCAGATCCGGACACTATCCTTGTGTTCAAAACCTTCTATGAAGTATTCGGAGGAGGAACCCACCTTGCAATGCCGAAGATAATATGCGCGCCAGACTCGTCGTCATTGAAGCCTGGTTCAGGGGCTACCGAGGGAGTCCTGGACTAGGGGGTGTCCGGATAGCCGAACTATCATCACGGCCGGACTCCAAGACTATGAAGATACAAGATTGAAGACTTCGTCCCGTGTCCGGATGGGACTTTCCTTGGCGTGGAAGGCAAGCTTGGCGATACGGATATGTAGATCTCCTACCATTGTAACCGACTGTGTAACCCTAACCTATCCGGTGTCTATATAAACCGGAGGGTTTTAGTCCGTGGACGAACAACAATCATACCATAGGCTAGCTTCTAGGGTTTAGCCTCCTTGATCTCGTGGTAGATCTACTCTTGTACTACCCATATCATCAATATTAATCAAGCAGGAGTAGGGTATTACCTCCATCGAGAGGGCCCGAACTGGGTAAAAACATTGTGTCCCTTGTCTCCTGTTACCATCCGCCTAGACGCACAGTTCGGGACCCCCTACCCGAGATCCGCCGGTTTTGAAACCGACAATCACCTTCTCACCGGCATGACACCATGATCTCTATCATCATGATCTCCACTATCGTGTCTTCATGAAGTTGTCTCGCCAATTATTACTTCTACTACTATGGCTAACGGTTTAGCAATAAAGTAAAGTAGTTACATGGCGTTATTCAGTGACACGCAGGTCATACAATAAATTAAGACAACTCCTATGGCTCCTGCCGGTTCTCATACTCATCGAGATGCAAGTCGTGATTCCTATTACAAGAACATGATCAATCTCATACATCACATATCATTCATCACATTCTTTTGGCCATATCACATCACATAGCATACCCTGCAAAAACAAGTTAGACGTCCTCTAATTGTTGTTGCATGTTTTATGTGGCTGCTATGGGTTTCTAGCAAGAACGTTTCTTACCTACGCAAAAGCCACATCGGTGATATGCCAATTGCTATTTACCCTTCACAGGGACCCTTTTCATCGAATCCAATCCGACTAAAGTGGGAGAGACTGGCACCCGCTAGCCACCTTATGCAACAAGTGCATGTCAGTCGGTGGAACCTGTCTCACATAAGCATACGTGTAAGGTCGGTCCGGGCCGCTTCATCCCACGATGCCGCCAAATCAAGATAAGACTAGTAATGGTAAGCATATTGAATAAACCAACGCCCACAACTACTTGTGTTCTACTCGTGCATAGAATCTACTCAATAGACCTAGCTCATCCTGCCACTGTTGGGGAACGTAGCAGAAATTCAAAATTTTCTACGCATCACCAAGATCAATCTATGGAGATTATAGCAACAAGAGAAGGAGAGGATGAGCATCTTCATACCTTTGAAGATCTCTAAGCGGAAGCGTTACAAGAACGCGGATGATGGAGTCGTACTCGCTGTGATTCAAATCGCGGAAGATCCGAACTAGCGCCGAACGGACGGAGCCTCCGCGTTCACCACATGTACAACCCGGGGACGTCTCCTTCTTGTTGATCCAGCAAGGGGAGAGGAGAAGTTGAGGGAGAGCTCCGGCAGCACGACGGCGTGGTGGTGGATGAAGAACCAGAGTCATGGGATTGCTTGCATGAAGCCTCAAAGTCAGACTGTCCAGTTTCAGCACTGATAGCCTTGTTGACTAACTTCTGGAAAGAAGTGCACTCGTGCAGACGAAGATCACGGCGAAGCTCGGGGCTAAGTCCCTTGCGGAACCTTGCCTGCTTCTTGGCGTCGGTAGAAACCTCTTCAGGAGCATAACGTGCTAGATTCCCAAACTCACGGCTGTAAGTATCCACAGTCAGTCTACCCTGGGTGAAATTGCAGAATTCCTCCCTCTTACGATCCATGAGACCTTCCGGGATGTGATGCTCACGGAAAGCGGCACTGAATTCAGCCCAAGTAGTAATTTGTCCAACCGGACGCATAGCCTCATAATTTTCCCACCAAAGGCTAGCGGGGCCTTCGAGGTGATAAGCGTAAAGTAACCTTATCGGCTTCAGCCACGTTGGCGAGCGTAGCTTGTGGGTGATGCCGCAAAGCCAATCATCCGCATCAAGAGGCTCAACGGAATATTTGAACTTCGGTGGATACAGCTTGACAAAGTCATTGAGTGACACCAGATCATTTCTTGGCTGGCGTGCGGTGTTTTGCTCAATCCGCTCCAGCAAGCGATTGGTCTCACGCTTATTGTGTTCTGCCCCCAACATAACTTCGGCCAAAGATGGCGGTTGAGGTAGATTTACATTCCTAGCTGCGCTGGCTTCTCCTTGCTCCGGAGCAGCAGGATTGTTGCGGGTGTTGACCATCCTAGGAAACAAAACAACGGTTTAAACCAGGATGGCAGAATTTAGCAAGGAAGTGCGGAATGTAATGGATAACACGGAATGCAGAGATGATCATCCGTATGACATGGTAATATAAAAACTGCCATATATATACCAACGGTCATACACACCATTCATAGTTTAGTACAAGCCCAACGGAGTACAACTATAGTGAAAGGCGTTACATCTCATCGGAAGCATTCCCAACTCCTATACATTATTTTTCTACACTTCCAGAATGATACACACTAAGTCATATTCCACAGGTCACGCAGGACGGTGGAAATACAACTATTATGATACTAGGGATACTACTACTAACTCAGACAGCTCCGTAGTAGTCCTCATAAAAGTCACCACCCAAGCCTGGAAGTGGAACATGATCATCCGGAAACAGACGATCCTGTGGAGCTTGCGGACCATAGGGACTCGGATGTGGCCGTGGTCCAACAAACGGCGGCAGACGAGGTCCACGAGGAGGGGTGATGCCTCCTACCTCACACCACTCCATAAAGTCTGGCAGACTAGCCCGCACAGGGTACAAGTCCCTCATGTCCATGTATCCGGCTTGCACGGCAGGTGCAAACCGAGTCGAGTAGCCTGATGATCAAGACGGGCATTAAAGAGCTCGAGACGCAAGGCCGGTTTTCACGGTCCTTGTCTTCCAAAGATCTCTCAGTAGTGGTGCCAAGGAGTGAGTCCTCATGGGATGCATCGCTGTACATACCTCGAAGGTAACCATGCGCCCCGAGGGAGGATCTTTGGCATGTAGCGGAAATCGGTGTTGCATGACAAAGGCGATTCGCTCGAATAATAGTCATCATTGAGTAGGCTGCATCTTGCACGGACATCCCAATAGTGATCCCAAGTCCATAAGAACAGTGGAAGCGGTTCAAGAGTCTCGGATAAGATGTATATATCCTGACCGTGCACGAGATATTGGCTTTGATTAAAATCTCTAAACTGCTCCTCGACGGTATATTCAGGATACCATCGGTAACCGTCTCGACCATCACCCGAACCAACATTGCCGTGTGACCACGTACACCAATGCAACGGGTCAGACGAACCACTTGGTTCTGGGGACGGGTGGCCATCTGAAAGCACATCCACAATGCAAAGACATTAGAATTTCTAGGGAAAATCGGGCAGCATAACATCTGTAAATGCTCAAAAACAGATTTGAGACATTCATAATCAGATTGCAAAACCACTCAACAACATCATATCAAGGTTACCGTTCAACTGATAGCATACTAAAAAGTAGTAGAAACTGAACTGAGGTTGTAACCAACAATCCTATAAGTTACTACGGATTAGTAACACGTGAACCTGATAGAGAGAAGAGAGCCTAGTCCTATACCCACGTAGAATGAGAAGAGGATGACTCAGATTAGAGGGCATAAGGTAAAGGAGTAAAAGAGCCTTACGTTCCCTCCCACAATCAATTCCCCTACATATAACTAAAGCATTTCTAGACTCAACATCGACCAATTTGGCTTAGCGAACCTACAGGCAGCCCTGCTCTGATGCCAACGCTGTCAGGACCCTGATTCCAAGTCACATCGACCTAGCCGGTAACACCTCATATCACTTTGCGGCCTCACGCACGGTATTCCCACGGGAGTCGCCTTACCATGGCCCGGGACCGTTTGCGCCTTTTGGCTCATGTATATGACAGTGTTGCTAGCATCCACATGACAAAGAACCCGGGCCGACATGGCTAGTCGTGAACCCAAAGCGGCGCTAACCCATGGGGACAGGCATACATGAATCACATCGAGCATGTCGGTCATCAACGTATGAATTCGGGCTGTAGCACTGGTATCCCGGGCTGTAGCAGGCTAGGCAGACTCGAATATCACCGCGTGACATTTTCTCGAAGGGACGGAACATAGGAACGAAGTGAAACACATGCCGCCAGTCAAGTGTCCAAGCAGTAGTCTTTGGGCTAGCGAGACTCCGGTGAACCGGGCAGAAGCGGACTACTATCGCCGTAAGCACAAGACTACATTTCCCCATATGAGAGGCTGCCAAGGATAAACAACTAGTTTGTCGGATCCCACTCATACCAAGCATTTCAATCATACACACAATATGCCCGATATGAGTACATACAACAAGGCATCACAACAAAACTCTACAACTCAAAGTACTTTATTTAAGAGGCTCCGAGGAGCCATACATAACATATCCATACAGGTAGGGGTCACATGGCCCAACACTCAAGTCATACAAACATACAAGCACATGCGGAAGCAAACTAGTCTGAGTATAGACTCTAAAAAGAAAGAAAGCTTGTTGAAGCCCTTCTATCTACAGTGGCCCTTCACAAGCCTTCGATCACCACCAGGTGGCTAGTTCACTCGTCGATGTCAAGGTCTACATAGAACCCATCGGAGGGGCGGTGTTGTCGTCTGAAAACATTAATTAAGCAAACATGAGTACGGAGGTACTCAAAGAAGTCTTACCACGTAATCCTATCATACATGCACATTCTCAAGAAGGTGGTGGAGTTATTTGACAAGCCAGCTTTGACTCTTGGCTAAGCTATCCCACGTGACACCACTTGAAAAGCATTTGTCGCATTACGCAGTCCACTAATCACCATCACAATACTCCACCGTGGATCCTCTCTCGTCAACCCACGAGAGGGCCATCCGCGGCACTCACACTTATCTTGAGGCTTTTAGTAGTATCCATTTACTTGTCTATGAACTGTATAGGTGACCAAGTAGTCCTTTACCGCGGACGCGGCTATTCGAATAGTTTATACTCTGCAGGGGTGTACTTCTTCACACATGCTCTCACCACTTACCGCCATTTACACGACATGTACTCGGCAACCTTCAAGCGGAAGCCCAACGTGGGTGTCGGCCACGACCTGACTAAACACACGAGCCCCGAGTCCAGGTTTATCGCCTATTCGGGTTCCATCCGCAGGGAGTCCGACCGAGGTTTCCACTAACGGCCCCGAACGATGTGTGCAGGTTCCCGAGACACCAAAGCAGGCGAATCGGTACACCGGGCCACGTGCCTACCGCAACACAACCCACCCTAAGGTCAGCGTTGCATGCGGCCCCCAGCATGCTACGAACACCAGAAACTACTTGCAACTCCCGGACTGAGGACAAGAGTGGTTAATAAGTCGAGAGGGTCAATTAAGGATCCCAATGCGTGGTAGTAGCTAAGTCTTAAATGACACACACAGATCTCAGTTCTTAGGGACGGCTTCAATGAAACAACCCACCATGTACTCCTACATGGCCTCTCATCGATACCTTTACCAAAACGTGTTCCACACTTTCACTCTCGAACCCGACACAACCTTTCACTCCAGTTCATCATCCCGATGAGCCAGACTTGACACAACTCTAAGCATAGCAAGCATAGCATGGTAGGAATCACAAACATGGCTCAATCAACTCCTACACATACTAGTGGGTTTCATCTAGTTACTGTGGCAATGACAGGTCATTCAAAGGAAGTGGGTTCAGCTACCGCAACACACAACAGTTTGAATCGCGTTGTCTTAATGCAAGAAACAAGAGCGTAAGCGAGAACATGGGTTTGTATCGGAATGATCAATGGGTTGCTTGCTCGATGTAGTGGTGGTAGGATACCGCCTTCGCACGGATATTCGGAATTATCCTCGGAGGCAGAACCTATCACGAAAGACATACCAAAAATAAACACACATGGCAATATGCAACAATATGATGCATGCTATGACATGGCAATATGGATGTGTTGGCCTAATGCAAGCTGGAACAAAAAGGGATGAACTCATTTGAATCAAGGATTCAAATGTTAGCTCATTTAAAATAGCCCTAAAGGTGTATTTTCTTAATCTTCTTAAACAGCAAGGTTAACTTGTTCTATCATGCATGAAACCTGTACCAATGGATAGAATGGATTTTTCAGATCATTTTTCATATATAAATCTTTGTATTTGGAGTTACAGATTAATTTCTATGAATTTTTGAAGTTTGAACTATATTCGGAATTTCCTATAATAGAATAAATCCAAGAATTCATTTCATCGCACAAGAATGCGTCAGATGATGTCATAGGTCAACGGGGACGCCCAGGTCAAACCCTGACTGGTGGGTCCCGTGTCGATGTAATTAGTTTAACTAAAAATTAATTAAAACTAATCCTAATTAGTTAATGTGGTCGGGCCCCACCGTCATAGACTCAACAGAAGTCAACCAGGCCCACCCGTGGTCAAGGTCGGCCTAAGTACACGGCGTTTAGTCACGCAGCGAGCCAGACGCGGCGGCGAGAGTGGATTTGGCCGTTCCGGCGACCAAATGGGCCGCGGAGGGTGTCTACGGGTGGCTGGGAGCAACCTGCAGCTCTTGGTGGCATTGGCTGGGCTCGGGGTGGCCGAAATCGGCGCCAGTGACGACCTAGGCGGCCGCCGAAGTTCGGGTGAAGACGAACTCGAGGCTACGGCGTGCGGTGAAGTGCGTGGAGTAGTGGGTTAGATGCTACGCGGTGTGGTGAGTGCGTTAGACACCGACGGGTGGCCGGTGGATGGCGGGAGCACGTCGGCGACGAGCTCCGCGGCGGCGAGTGCGGTTGAGCTCCGTGCGGTCACTACACGGCTCGGGAGCAAGAAAGGAAAGGAGGGGGAGATAGCTAAGCTCACGGGGAACTCGGGGAAGCACTCGGTGCGGTCGGGGACGGGCTGATGCGGCGGCGGCGTCGAAGGGGATCTCCGGCGACGGCGGGGTCGGGCGAGGTTGGTGCAGAGGCCTCGGGCTACACGAGCGCTCGGGGCTCGGCTAGCTCGAAGAAGAGGAGGGCGGCGGAGCTCCTAGACACGATGGGGAGGAGCACGGAGGACGGGGAGCGCGGCTACAGCGACGGCGTGGCTGCGGTGGCGTCGGCCATGGCGGGGGAGCGCGAGGGGGAGGAGCTGGGGAGGAAGAGAGATGTCTGGGGTTCGGGAGTGAGGAGCGCTGCAGCTCGGTGAGGGAAGCGGCGAGGCGGCACCAGTGCATGCATCGGTTCTCGCCGAGCACTGTCACTGCTGGTTAAGCCAAATACCATGGCCGGTTGGCTGGGCAGTGGGCCGGTTGGGTGGCGCCAGGTAAGGTTTTCTATTTCTGTTTTCTTTTTCTATTTTCTGTAACTTTGTGGATTTTAAAAAAAATACTTAAACAGCTTCAAAATTCACCAAACTGGACCAGGTCCTTAGGTGGAATATTTCCAACATGGAACATTTTTGTTTGGGAATATTTGGGCATTTGAAATAATATATATAATTTTAAATGCCCAAACTCAAATACTTATGATTTAATTCAAAGACCTTGGGATGACTCGAAAATTGTGCACCACTTTTGGCGAGGCTCAACCAAAGCAAAGGTGATGAGCATTTTAGAAGGGCATTTCAGGTTCATTGAAAATAATTTTAGTAAACCCTAGTTGGATTCAAAAGGGGTTCTGGGGGTTCTGTCTTCCCGATTTCAAATTTCAGATGAAAGTTAAACATGATGCACACACTAATGCATGGACTAGCTAGGATGTGACAACTCACCCCCACTCAAAAGAATCTCGTCCCGAGATTTAGGATCCGCTGCGAAAAAGGTGGGATACTCAAGTCGAAGACGATCCTCCCTTTCCCAAGTTGCTTCTTGCTCGGAATGGTTTGACCATTGAACCTTCGTAAACTTGATATTCTCGGCGTCGAGTGGTACGCTCGGTTTGATCAAGAATACGAACGGGATATTCTCGATAGGTGAGGTTATCTTGGAGATCAAGCGTTTGTGGTCCACTCCATGGATAGGATCCGAGAAGCAACGCCTGAGTTGGGAAACGTGGAAGACATCATGGACTCGGAAAGATGCGGAGGTAGTTCCAATTGGTAGGCAACTTCTCCTCGTTTGGCAAGAATGCGAAAGGGTCCAATGTAACGAGGAGCCAACTTGCCTTTGATACCGAATCGATGGGTTCCCTTCAAAGGAGTAACCCGAAGGTAAGCCTTCTCGCCAATTTCATAAGCCATAGGCTTATGTTTGCGGTCATATTGGCTCTTTTGACGAGATTGGGCTGTTTTCAATTTCTCACGAATAACGCGAACTTGCTCTTCTGCTTCCTGAATCATATCCGGGCCAAAGAGTTGTCTCTCCCGGTTTTCGACCAGTTAAGAGGCGTTCGACATTTCCGTCCATAAAGAACTTGAAAGGAGCTTTGCCCAAGCCAGCTTGATAGCTATTGTTATAAGCAAACTTCGGCGAATGGAAGGCATTTCTCCCAATTCATGCCGAAGAGATGACGGAAGATCGAAGCATATCCTCTAGGATTTGATTGACTCGTTCTACTTGACCACTTGATTGAGGATGGAAGGCGGTGCTAAAGGAGAGACGAAGTTCCCATAGCATTTTGGAAACTTTCCCAAAATCGAGAGGTGAAGAGACTTCCACGGTGCAAAGTTAATCTCCAATGGAACACCATGAAGAGACACTATTCGAGAGATGTACAAATCAGCTAGCTGGCTAGCGGTTATACTCTCACCAGACGGGTAGGAAGTGGGATACTTTGGAAAGACGATCGACGACAACGAAGATAGCATTGTTCCTCTCTTGGTCCTGGGAAACCCGGTAATGAAATCCATACCGATTTTATCCCATTTCCATTCGGGGAATAGCCAAAGGTTGAAGGGTACCAGCAGGCCGTTGATGTTCTCGCTTTAACTCGACGACGCACGTCACAATTAGCAATGTATTGAGCAATTTCTCTCTTCATCCTAGTCCACCAAAACCTCCGGGCGTAGGTCTTGATACATTT
Source organism: Aegilops bicornis (assembly GCA_021605145.1). NCBI lineage: Eukaryota > Viridiplantae > Streptophyta > Magnoliopsida > Poales > Poaceae > Aegilops > Aegilops bicornis. Next base: position 174,595,302 of record CM038674.1, read on the forward strand.
TAGTACTACCGGGATGAATGGTGAGAGGAGAGTCATGAGCTTCCTTAAGGATCAGTTGCCATAGCTGTTGTTTCTTGGGAACCACCAAGCGGTTCTCAAAGAAGACAACACCTCGCTCATCTATGGAGAAACACTTAGCAGCTCTGCTAGCAATGTTCTCCTTGATCCGAGATATTCCTCTATCATACTGCTGAGCAGTTATGATTCGATCCGTAAGGTTAGGTTTCGCCACCAGGGTGGAAAGGAATCCTCGAGGAACAATGTGAATATTAAGCTTACGAAATTCCTCGTGGAGAAAAGGTTGACTTTGTTGTAACACCAAATTGTTACAATAAGATTTGCGACTTAGTGCGTCAGCCATGACATTGGCTTTGCCTGGGGTGTAAGATATTCCTAAGTCGTAATCTGTAATCAACTCGACCCAACGTCTTTGCTTGAGATTCAAATCCGGTTGGGTGAAGATGTATTTCAGACTTTGGTGATCAGTGTAAATTTTGCAACGATTACCAAGAAGGTAATGTCGCCAGGTTTTGAGTGCATGAACCACTGCTGCAAGCTCTAGATCGTGTGTGGGATAGTTATCCTCATGTGGACGAATCGTCGAGAAGCGTAGGCAATCACATGACGATCTTGCATGAGTATGCAACCTAGTCCTTGCCGCGAGGCGCCGCAATAGATAATAAAGTCCTTAGAAAATCTGGTGGAACAAGCACGGAGCAGATGTCGCGCCTTTTTCGGTTCTCGAAAGCTGAACTCGTGACTGTATGGCGCCCATTCGAACTTCTTATCTTTCTTGAGGAGTTCGTGAGAGGTTTAGCAACTTTAGAGAAATTCTCGACGAAGCGGCGGCAATAGCTCGCTAAACCGAGGAAACTCCGAACTTGCTTGTCGATTCGTGTGGAGTCCAACAAGGGCGGCTTGAACTTCGCTCGGGATTGACAATGCCCTTACCGGAGATTACATGGCCTAGATAGGTCACTTCGGTAACCAGAATTCACACTTAGAGAATTTGGCATAAAGGCGGTGCTCTCGAAGTTTCATCAATACTAGCCTTAGATGTTCGGCATGTTCTTCCTCATTCTTGGAGTAGATGAGTATATCATCGAGGTATACCACTTTAATTTATCCAAATACTCCATGAAGATTGAGTTCATTAACCGAGAGAAGGTGGCTGGAGCATTGGTTAATCCGAAGGACATTACGGTGTACTCATATTGGCCATAACGAGTAACAAAGGCGGTTTTAGGAATATCCCCGTTCTTGATTTTGATTTGATGGTAGCCCAACCTCAAATCCATCTTGGAAAAGACTGAGGATCCAGCGAGCTGATCATAGAGATCGTTGATCCTGGGGAGCGGATACTTGTTCTTGATAGTGACCAAGTTGAAAGGTCGGTAATCCACAACCATCCGATCCGTTCCATACTTCTTCTTGACGAAGAGGACAGGGCAAGCCCATGGAGATGAACTAGGACGGATGAAACCCTTTTGCAAGGACTCATCGAGTTGTTTCTTAAGTTCGGCTAGTTCTAGGGGTGCCATCTTATAAGGTCTTCTAGAGATTGGAACGGTTCCGGGAACAAGATCTATCACAAACTCGACATCCCCGCCGTGGAACACTGGCAGTTCTTCTGAAAGACATCCGGAAAATCACGGACTACCGGAATATCTTCGAGGTCTGGAAGGGGGTTGGCATTTAAGGAGTAAAGCTGACGCTTAGACACTCGGGTCGAAACATTAACTGTCTTGCTCGAAGGATGGGTGAGTTGAACAGTTCTAGTAGAGCAATCAATCTTAGCATAATGGGCTGACATCCAGTCCATACCCAAGATGATGTTTATGTCCGAGGACTTGAGAGCTATTAGAGATGCAAGAAAGACTAATCATCGACAAGGATTTCATTCCCATGACTTATTCTAGAGGTTTGCCATCTAGAACCAGGAGTTTGAATTTCCATGGAGGTGTGCATGTCACGTAATGTGGTGTTGTGCAATCGAGCATAGCTATCGAAATAAATGAATGAGATGCTCCAAAGATCAAAAAGAACAGTTGCGGATGACAATTAACAAGGAGCGCATCGAGAACGGCGTTGGTATCCTCATAGGTTTCCTCACCGAAACATAGTTGACGTGGCCACGGCAAAGGGCAGCTGGTTTAGCATAGAGCACCTTTCCTGCCGGGCTTACCACGGCCAACAGACTTTCCGATCTGACTGGGATTGTTCTGGGGACACTCACGGATGTAGTGGCCCGTCTCTCCACACTTGAAGCAAGTTATCATATTGGGGCGTGGAGCAGCATTAGCAGCGGGGCCACCATAAGTCTTGGGTGGTACATACTGCTGGTTGGGGCGAGGCGCCTCAAAGGATGGCCTCGGGGTGAACCTGGGTGGCAGAGCAGTGCTTGGAATCCAAACCCGGCGCTCGAGATCCAGAGCGGATGAAGAACCAGAGTCACGGAGTGCTTGCGTGAAGCCTCAAAGTCGACCGTCCGGTTTCAAAGACTGATAGCCTTGTTGACTAACTTCGGAAAGAAGTGTACTCGTCGAGCGAAGATCACGGCTAAGCTCGGGGCTAAGTCCCTTGCGTAACCTTGTTCCGCTTCTTGGCGTCGGTAGAAACCTCTTCAGAGCATAACGTGCTAGATTCCCAAACTCACGGCCGTAAGTATCCACGGTCGGTCTACCACAGGTGAAATTGCAGAATTCCTCCCTCTTATGATCCATGAGACCTTCCGGGATGTGATGCTCACGGAAAGCGGCACTGAATTCAGACCAAGTAGTAATTTTTCCAACCGGACGCATAGCCTCATAATTCTCCCACCAAAGGCTAGTAGGGCCTTCGAGGTGATAGGCAGCGAAAGTAACCTTATCAGCTTCAGCCACGTTGGCAGAACGTAGCTTGTGAGTGATGCTGCGAAGCCAGTCATCCGCATCAAGAGGCTCAACGGAATATTTGAACTTTGTGGATACAGCTTGACAAAGTCATTGAGTGACACCAGATCATTTCTTGGCTGGCGTGCGGTGTTTTGCTCAATCCGCTCCGAAGCGATTGGTCTCATGCTTATTGCGTTCTGCCTCCAACATAACTTCGGCCAAAGATGGCGGTTGAGGCAGATTTACATTCCTAGCTGCGCTGGCTTCTCCTTGCTCCGGAGCAGCAGGATTGTTGCGGGTGTTGACCATCCTAGGAAACAAAACAACGGTTTAAACCAGGATGGCAAAATTTAGCAAGGAAGTGCGGAATGTAATGGATAACACGGAATGCAGAGATGATCATCCGTATGACATGGTAATATAAAAACTGCCATATATATACCAACGGTCATACACACCATTCATAGTTTAGTACAAGCCCGACGGAGTACAACTATAGTGAAAGGCGTTACATCTCATCCAAGCATTCCAAACTCCTATACATTATTTTTCTACACTTCCTAATGATACACACTAAGTCATATTCCACAGGTCATGCAGACGGTGGAAATACAACTATTACGATACTAGGGACACTACTACTAACTCGCATAGCTCCGTAGTAGTCCTCATAAAAGTCACCACCCAAGCTCGAGTGGAACATGATCATCCGGAAACAGACGATCCTGTGGAGCTTGTGGACCATAGGGACTCGGATGTGGCCGTGGTCCAACAAACGGCGGCAGACGAGGTCCACGAGGAGGGGTGATGCCTCCTACCTCACGCCACTCCATAAAGTCTGGCAGACCAGCCCGCACAGGTACAAGTCCCTCATGTCCATGTATCCCGGCTTGCACGGCAGTGCAAATCGAGTCGAGTAGCCCAAAGGATCAGCACGGGCATTAAAGAGCTCCATACGCAAGGCCCGGTTTTCACGGTCCTTGTCTTCCAAAGATCTCTGTAGTGGTGCGAAGGAGTGAGTCCTCATGGGATGCATCGCTGTACATACCCTGAAGGTAACCATGCGCCCCAGGGAGGGATGCTGGCATGTAGCGGAAATCGGTGTTGCACAGCAAGGCAGTTCTGGCTCGAATAATAGTCATCATTGAGTAGGCTGCATCTTGCACGGACATCCCAATAGTGATCCCAAGTCCATAAGAACAGTGGAGCGGTTCAGTAGCTCCGGGATAAGATGGATATATCCTGACCGCGTACGATATTGGCTTTGATTAAAATCTCTAAACTGCTCCTCGACGGTATATTCAGGATACCATCGGTAACCGGTCTCGACCATCACCTGAACCAACATTGCCGTGTGACCACACACATCAATGCAACGGGTCAGACGAACCACTTGGTTCTGGGGACGGGTGGCCATCTGAAAGCACAGCCACAATGCAAAGACATTAGAATTTCTAGGGAAAATCGGGCAGCATAACATCTGTAAATGCTCAAAAACAGATTTGAGACATTCATACTCAGATTGCAAAACCACTCAACAACATCATATCAAGGTTCTGGTTCAACTGATAGCATACTAAAAAGTAGTAGAAACTGAACTGAGGCTGTAACCAGCAATCCTATAAGTTACTACGGATTAGTAACACGTGAACCTGATAGAGAGAAGAGAGCCTAGTCCTATACCCACGTAGAATGAGAAGAGGATGACTCAGATTAGAGGGCATAAGGTAAAGGAGTAAAAGAGCCTTACGTTCCCTCCCACAATCAATTCCCCTACATATAACTAAAGCATTTCTAGACTCAACATCGACCCGGTTTGGCTTAGCGAACCTACGGGCAGCCCTCGCTTTGATGCCAACGCTGTCAGACCCCGATTCCAAGTCACATCGACCTAGCCGGTAGCACCTCATATCACTTTGCGGCCTCACGCACGGTATTCCCAGGCGCCGCCTTACCATGGCCCGGGACCGTTTAGCCTTTTGGCTCACGTATATGATAGTGTCGCTAGCATCCACATGACAAAGAACCCGGCCGACATGGCTAATCGTGAACCCAAAGCGGCGCTAACCCATGGGGACAGGCATACATGAATCACATCGAGCATGTCGGTCATCAACGTATGAATTCCGGCTGTAGCACTAGGCTAACAGGACTCCGGTATCCCGGGCTGTAGCAGGCTAGGCAGGACTCCGAATATCACCACGTGACATTTCCCGAAGGGACGTATATAGGAACGAAGTGAAACACATGCCGCTACCAAGTGTCCAAGCAGTAGTGCTGGGCTAGCAGGACTCCGGTGAACCGGTCATGGCGGACTACTATCGCTCAGAAGCACAAGACTACATTTCCCCATATGAGAGGCTGCCAAGGATAAACAACCACTCATACCAAGCATTTCAATCATACACGCAATATGCCCGATATGAGTACATACAACAAGGCATCACAACAAAACTCTACAACTCAAAGTACTTTATTTAAGAGGCTCCGAGGAGCCATACATAACATACCCATACAGGTAGGGGTCACATGACCCAACACTCAAGTCATACAAACATACAAGCACATGCGGAAGCAAACTAGTCTGAGTACAGACTCTAAAAAGAAAGAAAGCTTGTTGAAGCCCTTCTATCTACAAAGGGCCCTTCACAAGCCTTGGATCACCACAGGTGGCTAGTTCACTCGTCGATGTCAAGGTCTACATAGAACTCATCGGAGGCGGTGTTGTCGTCTGAAAACATTAATTAAGCAAACATGAGTACGGAGGTACTCAAAGAAGTCTTACCACGTAATCCTATCATACATGCACATTCTCAAGAAGGTGGTGGAGTTATTTGCAAGAAGCCAGCTTTGACTCTTGGCTAAGCTATCCCACGTGACACCACTTGAAAAGCATTTGTCGCACACGCAGTCCACTAATCGCCATCACAATACTCCACCGTGGATCCTCTCTCACAACCCACGAGAGGGCCATCCATGACACTCACACTTATCTTGAGGCTTTTAGTAGTATCCATTTACTTGTCTATGAACTGTATAGGTGACCAAGTAGTCCTTTACATGGACGCTGCTATTCGAATAGTTTATACCCTGCAGGGTGTACTTCTTCACACACGCTCTCACCACTTACCGCCGTTTACACGACATGTACTCGGCAACCTTCAGCGGAAGCCCAACGTGGGTGTCGGCCACGACCGACTAAACACACGAGCCCCGAGTCCGGGTTTATCGCCTATTCGGGTTCCATCCGCAGGAGTCCGCCGAGGTTTCCACTAACGGCCCCGAACGATGTGTGCAGGGTTCCCGAGACACCAAACGGGCGAATCGGTACACCGGGCCACGTGCCTACCGCAACACAACCCACCCCTAAGGTCAGCGTTATGTATGCCCCAAAGATGCTACAAACACCGTAAACTACTTGCAACTCCAGACCGAGGACAAGAGTGGTTAATAAGTCGAGAGGGTCAATTAAGGATCCCAATGCGTGGTAGTAGCTAAGTCTTAAATCACACACACAGATCTCAGTTCTTAGGGACGGCTTCAATGAAACAACCCACCATGTACTCCTACATGGCCTCTCATCGATACCTTTACCAAAACGTGTTCCACACTTTCACTCTCGAACCCGACACAACCTTTCACTCCGGTTCATCATCCCGATGAGCCGGACTGACACAACTCTAAGCATAGCAAGCATAGCATGGTAGGAATCACAAACATGGCTCAATCAACTCCTACACATACTAGTGGGTTTCATCTAGTTACCGTGGCAATGACAGTCATGCAAAGGAAGTGGGTTCAGCTACCGCAGCATACAACAGTTTGAATCGCGTTGTCTTAATGCAGTAAACAAGAGCGTAAGCGAGAACATGGGTTTGTATCGGAATGATCAATGGGTTGCTTGCACGATGTAGTGGTGGTAGGATACCGCCTTCGCACAGATATTCGGAATTATCCTGAGGCGTAACCTATCACGAAAGACATACCGAAAATAAACACACATGGCAATATGCAACAATATGATGCATGCTATGACATGGCAATATGGATGTGTTGGCCTAATGCAAGCTGGAACAAAAAGGGATGAACTCATTTGAATCAAGGATTCAAATGTTAGCTCATTTAAAATAACCCTAAAGGTGTATTTTCTTAATCTGTTTAAACAGCAAGGTTAACTTGTTCTATCATGCATGAAACCTGTACCAATGGATAGAATGGATTTTTCTGATCATTTTTCATATATAAATCTTTGTATTTGGAGTTACAGATTAATTTCTATGAATTTTTGAAGTTTGAACTATATTCGAATTTCCTATAATAGAATAAATCCAAGAATTCATTTCATCGCACAAGAATGCGTCGAGATGATGTCATAGGTCAACGGGACGTCCAGGTGAAACCTGACCGGTGGGTCCCGTGTCGATAATTAGTTTAACTAAAAATTAATTAAAACTAATCCTAATTAGTTAACAGGGCTGGGCCCCACCTGTCATAGACTCAACAGAGTCAACCAGGGCCCACCCGTGGTCAAGGTCAGCGCTAAGTACACCGGCGTTTAGCCGCCGGCGAGCCAGACGCGGCGGCGAGAGTGGATTTGGCCGTTCCGGCGACCAAATGGGCCGCGGAGGGTGTCTACGGGTGGCTGGGAGCAACCCGCAGCTCTTGGTGGCATTGGCTGGGCTCGGGGTGGCCGAATTCGGCGCCGGCGATGACCTAGGCGGCTGCCGAAGGTCGGGTGAAGACGAACTCGAGGGTACGGCGTGCGGTGAAGTGCGTGGAGTAGTGGGTTAGATGCTACGCGGTGTGGTGAGTGCGTTAGACACCGAGGGGTGGCCGGTGGATGGCCGGGAGCACGTCGGCGACGAGCTCCGCGGCGGCGAGTGCGGTTGAGCTCCGTGCGGTCGCTACACGGCTCGGGAGCAAGAAAGGAAAGGAGGGGGAGATAGCTAAGCTCACAGGGAACTCGGGGAAGCACTCGGTGCGGTCGGGGGCGAGCTGATGTGGCGGCGGCGTCGAAGGGGATCTCCGACGACGGCGGGGTCGGGCGAGGTTGGTGCAGAGGCCTCGGGCTACACAAGCGCTCGGGACTCGGCTAGCTCGAAGAAGAGGAGGGCGGCGGAGCTCCTAGACACGACGGGGAGGAGCACGGAGGACGGGGAGCGCGGCTACGGCGACGGCGTGGCTGCGGTGGCGTCGGCCACGGCGGGGGAGCGCGAGGGGGAGGAGCTGGGGAGGAAGAGAGATGTCTGGGGGTTCGGGGGGGGGGGGAGAGTGAGAGCGCTTCGCGTCGCAGCTCGGTGAGGGAAGCGGCGAGGCGGCGACCAGGTGCGTGGCATGCATGCGGTGCTCGCCGCCGAGCACTGCCGCTGCTGGCCAAATAAGCTCATTGGTGGCCAGCTGGGCTGGGCCGATAGGTGGGCCGGTTGGGTGGCGCCAGGTAAGGTTTTCTATTTCTGTTTTCTTTTTCTATTTTCTGTAACTTTGTGGATTTTTAAAAAAATACTTAAACAGCTTCAAAATTCACCAAACTGGATCAGGTCCTTAGTTGGAGTATTTCCAACATGGAACATTTTTGTTTGGGAATATTTGGGCATTTGAAATAATATATATAATTTTAAATGCCCAAACTCAAATACTTATGATTTAATTCAAAGACCTTGGGATGACCTGGAAAATTGTGCACCACTTTTGGCAGAGGCTCTGAACCAAAGCAAAGGTGATGAGCATTTTAGAAGGGCATTTCAGGTTCATTGAAAATAATTTTAGTAAACCCTAGTTGGATTCAAAAGGGGTTCTGGGGGTTCTGTCTTCCCCATTTCAAATTTCAGATGAAAGTTAAACATGATGCACACACTAATGCATGGACTAGCTAGGATGTGACAGTGAATTTGTATATTTTTATACTATATATAAAGTTGGTCATAATAAAGAGAAACGAAGAGCATCTCTCTCTCTCTCCATCGCATACGCCCCCCTCTACGCCCCTTTCACGTACGCACACAAACTATCTCCAGGTCCTCTAAAAGTAAGCCCCCAACACATTCAGGCATGTTTCATCTTTCTCTCGCGATATAAACAGTGACGATCATTGTATTTGAAGCGAAAGCACGATACGTACATTGGACTTCAGAATCCACTCATTACGGTCACCATTTACGTTTTGTGGTTATAGTAAGATGCTCGTGCATTGCACGGAACATCAAGATGCATTTGTATGAGTAGTTTATCCTATGGGAGAAAAGGATGAACAAGGGAAGGCCTTATTTGCAAATGCGGAGAGTGATGTGGGTATCTTTTTGCAAAATTGCCATAGTTTCCTTCCTATCCGTCGGATATAAATCGGATGGCCTATATTGCAGGATGGCAGGCACACCATCATCACCAACTCTGCTTTTTATAGCTCTTATTATACAGTCACGGGCTCATCATACAACTCTGTATTCGCTCAAGACACGACTAGTTGACCAGTTAAACGCTCCACGTGGCACCTCTAGTGTTGCATCACATTATCTCACTACCATCGGGCCCACCTGTCGGCTTGTATCTACTCTACATCTACACTCTTGTAAAATACACTCTTATAAAAACAGAGTTGGTGACGATGGTGTGCCTGCCATTCTGCAATATAGGCCATCCGATTTATATCTAACGGATAGGAAAGAAACTATGGCAATTTTGCAAAAAGGTACCCACACACCTCGCCACATATGCAAATAAGGCCTTCCCTCGTTCATCCTTTTCTCTCACAAGATAAACTAGTCATACAAATGCATCTTGATGTTACGTGCAACGCACGGGCATCTTGCTAGTAAGAATGAAAACAAACGACAAGAATATATTGGACGGTGGTTCGAAGTCATGACCGCGGGCACAGCGGACAAGGTGGCCTTGTATTGGTATGCTGAGCCATCTATTTTAACACACATGAGCTGGTGTGGTGATTATACACACATGGACGCATGCACATGAACTACATGCACGCAACACTCACACGAACACATGCACCCACGCACGCACGCAACACTCACACGTACACACGCAGCCACGCACGCACGCAACACTCACACGCAGCCACCACTAGAAAAAAAGACACATCCGTGACATTTTGGGCCGAACGAATTTTTTTCCTGTCATACTTATGACACCTCTATGACGATAATTGTGACAAAACCCGGTATCATCATAGAGGTGGTGGGATCCTACTTCTATGACAAAAAATCATGACAGAAAATGGGCTTTTTGTCCTGGGCGGGCTGGAGACGCAGCTGCATGATATTGTTTGGGCCGTCCATGATGAAAAAAACCGTGGTAGAAGCAAGGGCGAGGAAAATTTTGGGGAGTTCCCGGTTACGGTGGGTGGTAGGGGGCCGAGCGATCGCTGCTTTCTCGTACACGCATACGCTGCAAAAGGGGCGTTGGGCTCTAATCAACCCGAGCGAGGTATCGCTTAATCAACACGAAAGCGACAGATCAGCAGGTTACGGGTTATCGAACCCGAAAGCGATTGCAGACCGCAGGCTACGCTACATCGAACTCCGGAGCGACGAGCGATTCTTCGCCATCAGCCGCTAATCAAGCCGATCGATGCTGCCTCTGGATGAACAAAGTGGCGTTGCGGGGGTTTGGATGAACAAGTTAGCGTTGCGGGGTGTTGGATGAACAGGGAGCGGTGGGGTGGATGAACAGGACCCCGTGGCGTTGCCTCTGGATGAACAGGACCCCGATCGATCGAGCCGGTTGGGGCTGGATGAACAGGACCCCGTGGAGGGCTGGATGAACAGGACAACCCCGTGGAGGGCTGGATGAACAGTAGACGGTGGAGGGTGGATGAACAGTAGCCCGTGGAGGGGTGGTTGAACAGGAGCCCGTGGAGAGGGGTGGTTGAACAGTAGCCGGTGGAGTAGCGCACGGTGGAGGCTGGATGAACAGGAGCCCGTGGATGAACAGTCGCAGGTGGAGGCTGGAGGAGGTTGACGGTGGATGAACAGTAGCCCGTGAGGCTGGAGGAGGTCGACGGTGGAGATGAACAGTATCCCGTGGAGTCCCGTTTTGCGGTACGGCACACCCCTCCCGATGAACAGGACCCCCGTTTCGACCGTAGCGCTCCAACACAAGTCCGTTTCATCCGTTTTGCGGTACACCACGCCCCTCCCGATCAACAGGACCTCGTTACGACTGTAGGAGGTCCGTTTCCTCTGTTTTGCGGTACGCCAGACCCCCACGATGAACATGATCCCGTTTCGAATGTGGCCGGTCGAACACAAGGCCGTTTCCTCCGTTCTGCGGTACACCAGGCCTCGTTTCCATCGCCTGTTCCGTCCAGTCTGGTTGGCTCCCACGCATTCCGTTGCCCCCCGGTGAACATGACGCATTCCGTTGCCTCCCGATGAACACGACGCATTCCGTTGCCTCCCCATGAACACGACGACGACGCAGTTTCTCTGTTCTGACCCAGCCATGTACACGAGCCCCGCCGCACGTGCGCGAGTAGGCGTTCGAGACCCCGCCCAGATGTAATGTGACGCGGGTCAGATTTTCTTTCTTGCACCCTGGACGTTGTACGTACGTGTACATGCTACGTGCGCGCCTCTACTACGACACGTGCGCGCCTCTACTAAGACACGTGCGCGCCTCCACATCGACCCGTATGTACATACACGTCCGCGACCAGAATGAAAATGCTACGTACGCTTCAACCAGGTGGGTCCCTACTATCAGGCACTTCCTTGCGTGCGAAGATGTAGCTGGTGGGTCCCAGCAGTTAGGGGGCGAATCATTTTTTTTGCCCGGACGCACTTCCTTGCGTGTGAAGATGTAGCTGGTGGGTCCCAGTAGTCAGGGGAAACGTTTTTTCGTGAAATACGATGGCCCGTTCGGTGGGTCCCTGCTGTCAGGTGGAGGAATAATTATTTTGCACGTAATAAGGAGGCACTTCCTTGCGGCCGCCGTGGACCCAATTCGCGATCTGTCCGCACAATACTCTTCCAATGGAAGTCGTTCCTTGACCACGTTGACCACGCGTGCCGAGAGCACCAGGCGGTGGACGACGGAAGGCCTAGGAAGGGGACGATGCGGAGCCGAGGAAGACGCGGCAGTGGAAGCCCGCGCAGAGAGGAGTACGAGGGTTCACTGGTTCGGCTGCGGTGTGAGGCTGCCGTCGCCGCAGAATAACAGGGGGTGTGGGTGAGTAGAGGGATGGCCTGGCCAGTGGTGGGAGTAGTAGGGGGCGGTGAGGCCTCCACGACATCACAGCCAGCCACGTGAGGCAGAAGCACGCGGCACGACCGGCGCTGGTTTGGGCGGCTAGAGCAAGAAGACCAGAGGTTGAAGAAGCACTACGGCCGTTGGATGGACATCGTACGGTCACTGGAACTAGAATCATTCATATTGACTAAGTTGACAAAGCCCTCCGTCCCCGTCAACTTAGTTGTCCCACAAGTCATCCTCCCACTATGGTGGGTCCCAGCTAGCAGGGGGTATTCATTTTTTTGTGTGTAATAAGGAGGCACTTCCTTGCATGCGAAGATATAGCTGGTGGGTCCGACCTGTCAGCGAGGAGAACATTTTTTCGTGAAATACATGGGCCCTTTCGGTGGGTCCCAGCTGTCAGGTGGAGGAATCATTATTTTGTGCGTAATAAGGAAGCATTTCCTTGTGTGCGACCGTGGACCCAGCTGTCAGCCTCTCCACGTACAGTCCACGTCCTATGGATGTCATTCGTTGACCATGTTGACCAGGCCGTGCCGAGAGCACCATGGCGGTGGACGACGGCGAGGCCTAGGAAGGGAACGACACGGAGCCGGGGAAGACTCGGCAATGGTTGCCCATGCGGTGGGGAGTACGAGGGTTTATTGGTCCGGCTGCCGTCGCTGAAAAATAACAGGAGGTGTGGGTGAGTAGAGGAATGGCCTGGCCAGCAATGAAGTAGGGTGGGGCGGTGCGACCTGTGCGGCAGGACAACCGGCCATGGGAGGCGGAAGCAGGCAGTCCCACCAGAGCTGGTTTGGGCGGCTGGAGCAAGAAGATCAGATATTGAAGAAGCAGCACAGCTGTTGGATTAACATCCAACGGTCACTGCTGCTAGAATCGTTTGTGGACTAAGTGACAAAGCCAAAGTACACGTCAACCTAGTAGACCCACAAATTAGCCTCCAAATCTGTCCCAAACAACATACAACCCGAAATTTCTAGCCATATTCAAATTAATTTTAAATCTAAATATACCTTAATTTAAATTCAATGAAATTTTACCCGCACAAAAACAATGAAATTTAAAATATCAAAATCCGAAAGAAAATTGTATTTTGGAACTAATTGCCTGTTTGCTGTATTTTTTCATTTTACAACCCATTTATTATTACTTATAGCCCATTTCTTATTACTTATAGCCCATTTTCTAGGCAAAATGCATCCCTCCTCATCTTGAAAGATTTCCATTGGTGAGCGTAGAAAAGCAAGTAGGCCAACGTTGGTTATTCTGCAAAACAAAATAGCTGGCTAGCCATTTTCGTAAAGGAAAAAACAAACTGGGCTGGTCATGTGCTAAACATATGAAATAAAAGCACAGGCTAGACGGGCCACGGGTCCCTTTAACCAGTTGATACCCTTCTCCGTCCCGAAAAAAAAATTTACTGCAGCCTTCTTTGGGTCCCTCATCATCCTCACCATGTACAGTCATCTCCTTATTCCTCTCGGTTGTTGACCATGTTGACAACACCGGAGGGCGGCGCCGCGGTGAGCGAACCAAGGCAGAGGATGATGGCGAGGCCTCAGACGGGAACGAACATGAGCCGGGAAGATGCGCAGTGTTTTAGGGTGCGATGTGGCCATGATGCGTGCGGGGCAGCACAGCCAGCCGTGGGAGGCGGGAGTAGGCGGTCCCGCCGGCGCTGGTTTGGCTTTGGCGGCTCGAGGAAGAAGAGATTGAAGAAACACGACAGACGTTGAATGTCAATCCAACGGTCAAGGTTGGCACAATCGTTTGTTGACTAAGCCGACACCAAGTAGCATACTTTTTTATATATAGGAAGAAAAGAAAAATTGGGCTCGTTGGCCTGATAACATTCCAGAAACTGCGACCGTTCGATCTTGTGTCACAACTAAAACTACGAGGAAAATGCGTTCGTTTGCCATCCTCCTCCCAGTGAATGTTCGCCACATAAGTGACTAGCACCCTTGGTTTTCAACTGAGAGGTCTTGGGTTTGAGTCCCAGGATATCTCAATTTTGTCCTCCTTCCTTCCTCGCAAAAAAGGGAAAGAAAATCAAAGACTTGGGAAGGCGTAGAGAACAAGCTAGTGTACCAGTAAAGGACGTTGCCGAGTTTTAGAAAAAAGAGAGGCGTGCTCCTGCAGCTGGTTCAAATCCAAACCTAGACTATGACTACATATGGTGCTATGCTACTCTGCAAGTAATGAAGCTGACATATCCAACATTCACTTCTCCTCTTCTCTACTTAATCTGCCTAGCATCGGAAGCTCTGGCCGCAGCAACCATGTCCGTTGGCTGCTCGTCCACCTTCTCTTCAGCAGGCAACAACTAGATATGCGCCAAGTTGCCACCCGTACCATCGCCTGTGGGTCTCATCACACTCCCGCTGACACACACGCACCGCAGCCGGTTGCTCATCGCAACCCGCTGCCGTTGGTGTGGTGCCACTGCTGCAAATCACACAGAGTCATCCGTCGCGTCTCAACCACAATCCTCAACCCTGGCCGAGTCTTCTACAAATGCCCGAATCATGGGGTAATAATATGTTTAAGTGTTGTTCTGCTGCTTTCAGTTGTTGATTTTTTTAATAGTTTGGTTGATGATCTTCCAATTTGATGCGTGCAGAAAAGGGAAGATTCGTGTGATTTGTATTTCTGGGAAGTTGCTAATGTGGGGGAATGCAACTACGCTGATTATTTGGTTAGACGAGGAATCCCAATACCAGCAGGTTGGGGTGTTGGACAAGTAATTGAAGGAATGACAGAAGAGGAAGATGCAGAGCAGCAGGTTAAAGATGCAGTTCCTCTGATCATGGCCAAGCAACAGCTGCTGAACGGCCTTGACAGTAATGAGGAGATGAAAGAGCTTGTGAAGATAATGGGAAAAATCGATGTGCTCTGTAGGATGATTGTCTCTTTATTTGCAGTGTATGTAGCACTCATGATGTATTCAGTGGCTATGATATGAGCACTTTGCTGAAACTAGTAATGAATGAAACCTGTGTAGCAGGCTGGGCATAGTGTTGTGAACATCTAATGGTTTCTATTAACGGAAATCAGGGGTTATCCCCTTTTGCTCATAAAAAATAAATAGTAGAGGCCCTGTCGGGTCAGCTTTGTTCTCATTCGAAGACGTCGAGCAAATTGCAGTCCAACATCAGACTATGTCATCAAATTCAAGTTTCACAGCCAAATATGAGTACAATTAAACAACAATGTCATCATGTTTTAGTTGGCATACAATCACCAAACACAAATCAGCATACATAACAAGTGATGTTCTCACAAAGAAAATACTAAACAACATGTTCATCAGGTTTCAGTTGTCATAGCAAACACAATTTCACATAGTAGATAAAAAACGTCTTTTGACAGGCAAATACGACAAAAGCAATGTAATCATCATCCGTAGCAGCAGCGTCAACATCTTCGCCATGTGTATCAGTCTGAATCATACTTCCCCACGGTGTCATCTTCTTCTTCGTCCTCAACGTCCTTGAACGTTGGCTTCTTCTTGATCAACTCTTGTATGTCCACAACACGACATGCAATCTTTTCGCCGGCGTCATTAACGTGATGGTTCTCAAAGATATTAGGAACATCGTGTTATCTTGTACATCGTGAGCAGTGTAAGCATCATCTTGTTGTGCAACTTCATTAAATGAATTCCTCTGCTCAAACCTTTGCAATACTCTCCAGTCATCGCTACGTGCAAATGTGTCTTCCAAGAAAAATATCTGTGTTTCTTGATTTGCCAAAATAAAAGGATCTTTGGTCTGGTACGCCGCCTTCACATTGTTGGATTTGGAATAATCATTAGCTCTGGGTTTTGCGATCCTGGAAAACAGGTTATACCAACGACACCACAACAGAACCACACACCGATGATCCTCGAATCGAGATATATCGCAATCGAACAATGTCTGTTATGTTAGCATACATTTTAGTTGTCTCTTTGTCATACGTATCCGTGCTCATGATGGCACTGTTTTGTGTCTTCCTGCCTTCATCTCGTGCAAGGGTGTTGTAGCGCACATCTCCAACAACGCAAGATTCATAATGTCTTACCCGAGTATTAGGACCCATTGCTAGTGAGTAAAGGGCATCATCAACTGCCTCCCATCCTCCCGCATCTTCTTAACCTCTGGTTAGAAAATAGACAAGCTGATCATCTTATGTACTCAATATATTAAAAAAACTGACAGTGCAATTCAAAAGCTTACATGGCTCTTGAACCATTTCACAAATCCTACCATAACCAGTTTGTCAATGTTTCTTGGATTTTGCGGCAGTAACTCCTTTTTGTAGATGATGCACAACATAGTGATCGCGTCAAACATCTAAATATATAAGAATGTGTTGCAAGTTTAGTAGATTATGATGTATAAGCTGCAGTACAACACTTACTTGATATAAGGTAGTATCTCAGGACAGTTATTCGACACATACCAAACCATTTTGTCCAAATCTTTAGGTTTGTCCTCTTGTCAACTCTTCCATGTAACTCGAACAGAATAATCGAAAACATTGAGCCCGGGATTGTCTTCACCCACCTCTTTGCTAAGTCGATCATTTGTTTCAATGTATTTTGAGCGGAATGTCAACGCTTCAGAGCAATGTAGGCCTCTGCAATGGAACCCTCGGGTCTAGCTCTGTTCCTAACATAGCCCTTGAAAGTGCCTAGCCACCTTTCAATAGGGTACATCCAGCCATCTTTATCGACCTCTAAGTAGTGCCTCATCAGGTAGATGAACAGCCAAATGCACCATCACATCAGAGAAGGCTGGAGGATATATCTTCTCAAAGTCACATAGGATAGTTAGTATCTTGTCTCTAAGACGCTCCAAAGCATCTATCTTGATATTTCTACTGCAGAGTTCCCTGAAGAATTGTCCCAACTCTGCAACTGCTCTATATAAGTCAGGGCGGCCCAATCCTCTAAGGATAACATGTAAACCCCTTTGAAGTAGGACGTGGCAGTCATGAGTTTTCAACCCTTGTACCTTGTTTCCATCTTCACCGACTCTCCTTTCAGGGTTGGAAGCAAATCCATGTGGGAATCTCACACGTGACAGGACCTCGCAGAATTCTTTTCTTTTTACCTTGTCCAAGACGTACACAACTGGTGCCATATCACGTGGTTTACCTTCATCTTGCACCTGCAAATCCTGCCTGATACCCAAGTGTGTCAAATCAATCCTAGATTTTAAGGTATCTTTCGTCTTGCCTTCAACTTTAAGAAGTGTGCCGATAATGCTGTCACATATATTTTTCTCGATGTGCATCACATCAAGATTATGCCGCAGAGCCAAATCTTTCCAATATTCCAAGTCCCGCAAAGTGGACCTACGGGTAAACAATAAACTCTCTTCTGCCCTGCCACGCTTCCTTTTCCCGCTACCATTACCAGGATGGTTTCCTGGTGTAATATGCCTAACCTTCTCTAATTCCACTTGCAACTCATCAGCGGTGAGCCTCTTTGGCGCATCACAGTTTTCATGCTTTGCATTGAACACATGTCTTCGGTATTTTCTAGGATACGGCTTGTCCTTGGCAAGGAAACGGCGGTGTCCGATGTAACAGATCTTGCTAAGTATTGCGTATGATAGCGGATTCCTGTCACAGCGAACACATGCATTGTAACCATGTGTCGTTCGCCCTGACATAGTGCCCAAAGCCGGATAATCATGGATGCACCAAATTATAACAGCACGCAGAAAGAAATTAGCTGGTGGGCTGTTATATAGGTCTCGAGTGAGAACACCCCTCCATAGCTGTTGAAGTTCCTCCACAAGAGGCTCCATGAACAAATCAAAATCCTTTCCAGGACTTTTTGGACCTAGGATGAGCAAGGCCATCATGTAGTTTGATTCTTTGGTGTAGACATTTGGAGGCATGTTGTAAGGGATAACAAGCGCCGCCACATGCTATATGTGGCGCTCTGGTGGCCAAATGGGTTAAATCCATCTGAAGCTAAGCCAAGTCTAATGTTTCTCGGGTCAGCAACAAACTTTTTGTGTTTATGATTGAAGCTTTTCCACTCACTACCATGAGATGGATGGCTCATTACATTCTGATCTCTCTACTCCTGGTTCCTAGAATACCACAGTACATCCTCTCTTGTTTCAGCATCATGAAACAACCTATGCAATCTTGGTATAATTGGAAAATGTCTCAGAACATTATGAGGAATCCTCTTCACAGCATCGCCATCTTTCCATCTTGATGATTTCCATTTCGGGCATTCACTTAAGTTGGCATAATCCTTCCGGAACAGAACACAATAATTCTTACAAACATGGATCATATCATATCCAATTCCAACTTCACGAAGGAAATTCTTCATTTTACTGTAGGTGTGCGGCAGCTCAGATGCATCTGGGAAAGATTTGCGGAAAGCAGCCAACATCACATCGAATGATTTGTTAGTCATCCGCTCAGATGTCTTCACCTGAAGAAAGGTGACCATAGCTGAGAATACTGACAGCTTATTTCCTGGGGTGACAGCCACGTTGCACTGTTCCAACATGCGGACCCATCGTTTTTCTTCTGCAGGTGAAAGTTCACGGAATGCACGAGCATTTCATAGCATTGTTTCAATGTTGGTCAAACTCACTGGCTCCGTGTAACACCCCAAATTTTCTGGCCAAGTTTTTGATAGTAAAATTTTTGCCAGGAGTTTTTAAATTTTATTTCTGTGGATTTTCAGAACTCTTCTTTTATTGTTAAGGAGTTTCATCTTTTTCCCAAGTGGAGCTTTCCAAAATATATTGGACTTCTATGCCAGCTCATTATAACATTTTCTTAATCAGTGGATTTATTTATTAGATTATTTCACCCTGAGTTTTAATTATTAAAATGACTTGTTTTAAATTGTTTTGAGCTCTGTTTGTACTGCAACCAGTTGATAACTTTAACTAATTTTCCAACCAAAATTTGGAGATGTCATGAGATGTCTCTAAATCAATTATGTGCATTAATAAAATTATTTCATTCCTTATTTTGATTTTTACACCTGTTTTGCTTCTCTGGTCCAGTGGGCATTTTTGCACTACAACCCAATTAAATATTTCCATAGAGCCTCCACCAAAATTATGGGATGTCAGTGGTAGCATGCCATTCAACTTTATGCAAAAGCATAGTGATGTTCTTTGGAAAATTTGAGTGCAACAGCCTCTTTTTCATTCTGGACCAGGCTTGTGTTTTCTACTACAACTCAGTTATTTCTTGCTCTAATGACCTTGTGTTTTCTCATGCTTGTAGTCAACCCTGCAAAATGCCTAAGTCCAGGAGCATGCTCTATTTGGTGAACTTTTGGTCCTTGTAATGATACCACTCACTCCCTGTCCAGAAGTGTAGTTTTGCAAAACTTGCACTAGCAAGTTTCTCCTTTTGGCAAACTGACTTCACCCCCCTCTCTTTCGTCCATAGAGACACTGATCTGGAGAGTTTGGCCACTCCAAGAGCTACCTAGGTGCCTTTGGCATTTTGTCAAACACCCTGAGTGCATGACCAGTTTTGGCATGATTTCAAGTTTACATTGTGAGCTTGAGCTCCTGACCTACCCAGCATGTCCTAAGGTTTTGCCCTAGCCCATAACCCCTTTCTGCTAACTCCCTTGTGGTTTGGAACTCTCTAGGCTGCCCTGACATTTCATCGAGCACACCCCGAGCGTGCTCTGGGAGCGCCCAGAGCGTGCGTTTGGCAACCACATGCACCCGAGTCGCCGCGTCACACCCCGCACTCAAAATCCGGCCCCAGCCAGCACGCCGTGTCCCCTTGCACCGCCACACCACCCCGACCGCACCTTACGCCACCGCCAGGATGGCCGTGGCGGCTAGCTGCCGGCCGCTAGCAGGCCCCGACCGTTGTCGGCGCCGCCAAAGCCACCCCGGCTCGCCACCTGCCCCTGTGAGCAGTACGTGCTCATCCGCAAGCGTGTCCCCTAGCTCCCGTCATCGCCACGACCCCCTGCTGCTACAGAACATCGGTTCGCCGTCGTTATTATCTCCGGCTGCCTCGGGCCAACCTATCCACGCTATATAAGGAGGCCCCGAGCTCAAACCCGCACGCAGGCAGCCTCACACCGTCTCGCTAGTGCCCCCCCTAGCCGCCAATTGGAGGGGAGCAGGCCATCTTCAACCTCTCCGGCAACTCCAGCCGCCGCCACTAACCAGGCCATTCCGGCGCAACCAGGGCATCCCCTTCTCCACTCTCTCCACCAGGAACCTTCCCTTCCTCCCGTGATCACATCCCCCTACTCCATTTTGATCGGGAACCACCGCCGCCCCAAAACCACTTCGCCCCCGAAGCTTTCGTCCGCCCTTGGCTTCGCCACGCAGCTCACGCCGTCCCGCCGACTCCAGCGACTACCAAGAGGATCACCTCGACCATGGATCCATCCCCACCCTCGGCTTCCCTCAAGGACCCGCCGTTCACGCAACGGTCGCCGGAGTCTCCGCCTCCGCCGGGACAGAGGGAGAAGAAGGAAGGCGGACTAGTCAAACCTGACTAGTGGGCCACCTAGGACCCACTGTCAGTGACCATGCACGGTCCATGCAGAGTAAGTGGAAGCGTATTTCCAGATTACGCTTTCGACGTGTACATGTCTAATCGAACCGTTTTTCTTTTTTTCTGTTTTATTTTAAAATCAGATTTGACCAGAACTTTGATTGTCGATAACTTTTTAAATACAACTCCAAATGAATTGATTCTTTTTTCTACCTCTCTCAAATATTGTCTAGTTTATTTTAAGATTTATTTAAAAAAATTTCAAAACAACTTTTTGAGCTGTTTTTATTTTTTGTGTTAATTCAAATATATTCTTTTAAATAGGATTTTTGAAGATTTCAAGATGTTTTTGATGCACCCTTCTTTCCCATGACCTAAAGGCAAGCATTCTGAAACCCTGGTGATTTTTTTTGTATGTGTTGCATAGTACGGTGGCAACACCACCCCGACATATACATGCTTCATTTTATGTGAGGATGTGATCCTATTTATGGGTGCATATTTATGAGTTTATACTAATGAAGTTGACATGATGTGTGATGGAAATCACCGTCACACGTCTTTCATGCATACCGGGAGGAAAGAGGGGAAGACCTCTGTCTTGGGTAGACACGGTCTTGTCCCAAATCCCCCATCGAAATGGTCGTGTCCGGTATGGCATGAGGGTATGTTGCGTGATGTTTCCATCTGTTGTTGGAAATATATGCATTGTTATGCTAATCATGCAGGAAAATATTACAACCTCCTGAGTCGACCGTAGATCGAGTCCTGTGCCAGTAAACCCCATACTTGCTTCGTACTACCACTCGTCCCTACACCAAGTAGGGTACGGTTCAGTAAGTTGTCAACCCTTTCCTAGCACACACCGTATAGAGAGGCCGTGGTGGAAGATACTGGAGGCATCCGGTAGTCATGCCACCGGGTCCGGGAGCATGGGTGTTTCGGTTGTAGCCGAAAGGGGGTAGCTCCCCAGTTCTTGTGCGTATAAATTTTGTGATCCCATGTTACGTCGAGGTTGTGGCCTCCCACTTAGAGTTTTGCTTAACAGTGTCGTGGGTGATTCCGGACACATGTGAGTTAAGCCGTGTGTGCAAGTTAGGTGTGTTTTCAACAAAAGATCAGAGACGGAATTAGTCCCGATGGACTAAAGAAATCCATTACTCGTGGGTAAAGAGTACACCCTCTGCAGTGATTAAACCTATTCGAATAGCCGTGTCCATGGTTAAGGATTACAGTCTGGGATGGGTCAAGTGTCGGTCTTAGTGTCGGTCTTCGGAGGTGAAACTGTGAAACTGTTAAACCAGAACTGAATTTCACAACTTGTGGATTGCGATAAGTATGACATTTATCCCTATTGTTGACTAACCCGTGATCACATTGGTATTATCGAATATCCCTGGGATGGTTCTACCTCCTGGATATTCACTGTGTTTATTCATAAGCCCTTTATGCGGTGTCGCTCAGACGCCCGACTGTGGCATTTCTTTTAAAGCCCTTTATGCAGTGTCGCTCAGACGCCCGACTATGGCATTTCTTTTAAAAGCCCTTTATGTGGTGTCGCTCAGACGCCCGACTGTGGCATTTCTTTAAAAGCCCTTTATGCGGTGTCGCTCAGACGCCCGACTGTGGCATTTCTTTTAAAAGCCCTTTGTGCGGTGTCGCTCAGACGCCCGACTGTGGCATTTCTTTTAAAGCCATTTATGCGGTGTGTCGCTCAGACGCCCGACTATGGCATTTCTTTTAAAGCCCTTTATGCGGTGTCGCTCAGACGCCCGACTGTGGCATTTCTTTTAAACTCCTTTTTGAGGTGTCGCTCAGACGCCCGATCGTGGCTATTCTTTTGAAGTTCTTTATGTTATTTATTTCATTAATTTTAATACTACCATATTATTGCATATCCATAAATAACATGCTTGCACGCACCAGAGTTTTATTTATCTTATGTGACTAACGTCATGAGCATAATATATTTTCAGTACATCATTGTTAAATCATGCCTGTGTTCATTGTGTTTGCGAGTACATTCAAAGTACTCACTGGCTTGTCCCTGGCTATTGTCTTGGCCAGATTTCATGCTTGGAGAGGAGCGTTGCGATGACAGTCCCAGAACCTAGGCAACGGTGATAACAGCCACGCGAAGATAGGAGTTATCCTGGTCACTGTTCTGTGGGAAATGGAGTCCCATAGACGAGGATATTTCATAAACCGCTTCCGCCATCAACCTTTAGAAACCTTTTGTTTTACTCACAGGCCAGAATGGTCTTGTACTACATAAATTGTATTTTGCATGGATCTTCTGTATCAAGTTAGTGCCTTATCAGCTAACAGTTATCCTGGGGCTGGTAAGCACAAGGTCCATATTTCTAGGATTAACACGCGGAGAATCGGTCGCCACAGACTTGGTATCAGAGCCAGGCTGACCATTGGCTAATCCTATCTTAGCCAGGTCAATAAAGTTAGGCTAATAACCCACCGAGCCATAACCAAGACCTCAGCCAAGCTTCTCGCACAAGATAGCCACACAGTGACCCGACGCTTTCTGCAGTCGGTGCCCAACCTATCAACTAGACCGTCTATCACCCACCAGCGATCAGCACCAAAGGCGTCTCATTCATGGCGTGCGAAGGAAGACTCCGTCCCTTTTTCTATAAAAAGGACGCTTCGCCTCAACCCAGCCCAAAGACAGCCGCTACCCCAAAACCAAGCCACAATGCCTGGTCCCGTAGTACACCATGAGACTACAGCCACCAACCTTGGAGGTTTTGTGACCATACTCGCAAACCTTACCCGTCGTGCCTATGCGTTAGAAGATCCACCCGAATATGTTGTGTACCAAGGACCCATAAGTGGTGAGAGCCGTCAATTACAGGCCCCTTTGTACATATATACGGTAGGGGTCTCGCACCCGAGCGCCTTTACAAGTTCACCGGAAGAACTACTTCCTTTGAGCCACAAGCCATCCAACTAGCTGCTAGAGAGGCTATAGTTCATCTCGTGCACACTGCCGCCCGAGTTAAGCGTCGCTCGTTCCACTACTACCCAGGCGTGAAGGGTATGGTAGACCACCTCAAGTTGCCAACGGAGACCACGAGATGACCACTGACATTCTGCATCTAGTGCGCTATGTAAGTGCACTTGAGGACCTATTCGATCAAATCATTATTGATCTGGTCGTAGCTCGTAGAGAGCTGGTTCGTCGAGCCCCAACGAGAGAGGAGATCGAGCCCAATGCCGACAATCCAGTCGTCTTTGTTTGGACAACCGATCGAGACCACGAGGTCAGCCCAGCCGTCGCCCAAGGTGCTTTGATGACCCCGAAGTGCTTCGTCAGCCTCACAGGAGCACACTCCAACGGGGTTGTAGTCAACAATCCCCGTGACGGTCATCATCACTACCCCGAGCCTACAGCCCCTCAGCCCTCTCCAGCAAATTCCGCCGGTGAGAACCGTGGAGAAGCCTCGACATCCACAAGGGACGCCCGCTTGGATGTAAACGAAGTAGACTGAGTCACCCGAGTAGTGGCGAGTCCACGTGTACACTCGCTTTGTAATCCTGTGATCCCTTAAATTAACGCAGCCTGGCATCGTGCGTCTGTTTTATATGGTAGTCTTGCATGGATGTATTAGCATGCAGTGTGATTTCTCTATCCTTGGCGCAACCACCAAAAACCGCCCCGACAACCCCCACAGGGATACGTCACTTTAGTGAGATGTGTGTATCTGTGGTTGACCCGAGCTGAGCCGACCAATTCTTTACTTTTTACCACGGTAAAAGACCCAGCCCCGGTGCTATAAAAGGGCCACCGAGTGACCTTGCCAAGCACCCTTCAATTTGTGCACCATCCCCACAACCATTTCCTGCCATGCCGAGCCCTAGTATTTATCTGAGGACTCTAGATGCTACCCCAGGTAGTTTTGTCAAGATATTGTGGGATTTTACCCGCAGTACCATGGGCGCTACCCAGCCACCCCAGTACGAGCTGTTCAAATCGAGGATCACCCCTTCCACCTCGAGATATTGGGCAGCCGTGCACATCCCGCCTCAGAACCCAAACCAAGACCCCATAGAAGTCTCCTTCGTGGGGAAATCTATGCCAACCCCGCACATGGCCGTAGAAGCTGCTGTGTATGAAGCGCTTGCTCGCCTTCGATTCGCGGTACCCTACGCCAGCGAACGAGGGTATTATTATTTTCCAAGCCATGCAGCACCCGGAGGAGTAACATCCTTTCCAGGTGGAGGTATTGAGAGAGACCCCGTCTTGGCCAACCTTGTCCAGTACGTCATCGCTCAAGAACGTTTGACCCAACATGTGATGGGTTATCTGCAAAGCCTCGCGGATTTAAATCCTCAGATCGCCATCGGCAGATCACTAAGGCCCGACCAGGAGAGGCACATTCATCGACTAGTCAATCCCCTTTCTCCGATAGAAGAAGAGTGTATCCCTGTACCAGAAACGTTTTCTCAGGACCCCGTCCAGTTACCGTTTTCAATTTAGATGCACCGCTGTTTTTATTACTGCAACTTTTGTTTATGTGTTGTAACTTATGCTTAGTACCCCGAGTTTCGCAGCGAGTAAATCATTAATGTAAGCAGCTCTGTCGCTTTTGGACTTTAATGTATTACTGTTTTCCCTCGCGAGAAATCCTGGAGCGTGATTTCTTTTCCCTGAGTTGCCGCACCGTATAATTTTTCTCACGGCATAGATTTTTTTATCTCACGCGGCACCACGGCAACAGACTCACCACCACAATTACACGAACACATACACTGCTTGCAAAATTTTGCAATTGTGTTGCGTCTAACTAAGCACCTCCGGACAACAGTTAACACCCGGCACACCCCACTTACTCATCGTGGTCACCGCCACCACGGAGAGCCAGCAACCGAGAAGCGGCATCGCGACGATCGTCGAGGATCATCGCGCACAGGAGCATCGAGAGCCCCAGCACCGCTGCCAGCCCTCCGCACAGCAGGATCACGTACCAGTCCGGCGCCGCCTCCGCCATTAGCGCCTCGTCTCGAGCTCCGGCAAATGGAAACAGAGGAGAAGGAGAGAGAAGGAGGAGCAAGGCCAGGTGTGAGGAAGAAGAGGAGAACGCCGCGGTCATTTTATAGCTCGAGCTCGGTGTACGGTGGGCGAGGTCCACCAGCGCCGCTCGTCGCCCGACCGCCGGTGTTCGGAGGCGAATCCGCGAGCAGTGCTGACAGCGCACTGGCCCGCGAGGTGAGTGCACGCTGCCAAGCAGCTAAGCTGCCACAAGACTACCGCGGTATGGCCTAGGTGCCCTACGCGCTAGGCGTCGCCGGTGGAGAAAGCGCGGGAGAACGCGCGGGAGAGAGGAAGAAGGAGCCGGAGGAAGGAGAAGAGGCTGACCGTGGGCCCGGGTCCACCGCTACCAGAGAGAGCACTGTGCTCTCGGGTGCGACCAGCGTATTTTGAGATTTAGAAATTATTCTAAATTTTGTCCAGTGTAGAAATCACTAGCTTTCCCCCACAACCGTGGATTTTCCCCCACACCGCGCCAGTATCCCACACTGTATTTTTGCATCACTTATTGTGCTCATTTTGGCCGCTTTCGTTTTAATTCTTATTCATTTAATTTTAACTCTCAGCAAATCTCGAGGACGAGATTTTTCTTAAGGGGGATAGTAGTTGTAACACCCCAAATTTTCTGGCCAAGTTTTTGATAGTAAAATTTTTGCCAGGAGTTTTTAAATTTTATTTCTGTGGATTTTCAGAACTCTTCTTTTATTGTTAAGGAGTTTCATCTTTTTCCCAAGTGGAGCTTTCCAAAATATATTGGACTTCTATGCCAGCTCATTATAACATTTTCTTAATCAGTGGATTTATTTATTAGATTATTTCACCCTGAGTTTTAATTATTAAAATGGCTTGTTTTAAATTGTTTTGAGCTCTGTTTGTACTGCAACCAGTTGATAACTTTAACTAATTTTCCAACCAAAATTTGGAGATGTCATGAGATGTCTCTAAATGAATTATGTGCATTAATAAAATTATTTCATTCCTTATTTTGAGTTTTACACCTGTTTTGCTTCTCTGGTCCAGTGGGCATTTTTGCACTACAACCCAATTAAATATTTCCCTAGAGCCTCCACCAAAATTATGGGATGTCAGTGGTAGCATGCCATTCAACTTTATGCAAAAGCATAGTGATGTTCTTTGGAAAATTTGAGTGCAACAACCTCTTTTTCATTCTGGACCAGACTTGTGTTTTCTACTACAACTCGGTTATTTCTTGCTCTAATGACCTTGTGTTTTCTCATGCTTGTAGTCAACCCTGCAAAACCCCTAAGTCCGGGAGCATGCTCTATTTGGTGCACTTTTGGTCCTTGTAATGATACCACTCACTCCCTGTCTAGAAGTGTAGTTTTGCAAAACTTGCACTAGCAAGTTTCTCCTTTATGCAAACTGACTTCACCACCCTCTCTTTCGTCCATAGAGACACTGATCTGGAGAGTTTGGCCACTCCAAGAGCTACCTAGGTGCCTTGGGCATTTTGTCAAACACCCTGAGTGCATGACCAGTTTTGGCATGATTTCAAGTTTACATTGTGAGCTTGAGCTCCTGACTTACCCAGCATGTCCTAAGGTTTTGCCCTAGCCCATAAGCCCTTTCTGCTAACTCCCTTGTGGTTTGGAACTCTCTAGGATGCCCTGGCATTTCGTCGAGCACACCCCGAGCGTGCTCTGGGCGCGCCCAGAGCGTGCGTTTGGCAACCACATGGACCCGAGCCACACACACCTCAAGACTCAAAACCCGCCCCACCAAGACACCGTGTCCCCTTGCACTGCCATACCACCCCGACCGCCCCTGGCACCCCACAGCGTGACCGCCAGGATGGCCGTGGCGGCTAGCTGCCGGCCGCTAGCAGGCCCCGACCGTGGTCGGCGCCGCCAAAGCCACCCCGGCTCGCCACCTGCCCCTGTGAGCAGTACGTGCTCATCCGCAAGCGTGTCCCCTAGCTCCCGTCGTCGCCACGACCCCCTGCTGCTACAGAATGTCGGTTCGCCGTCCTTCTTATCTCCGGCCGCCTCGGGCCAACCTAGCCACGCTATATAAGGAGGCCCCGAGCTCAAACCCGCACGCAGGCAGCCTCACACCGTCTCGCTAGTGCCCCCCTAGCCGCCAATTGAGGGGAGCAGGCCATATTCAACCTCTCCGCAACTCCAGCCGCCGCCACTAACCAGGCCATTCCGCGCAACCAGGACATCCCCTCCACTCTCTCCACCAGAACCTTCCCTTCCTCCCGTGATCACATCCCCTACTCCATTTCGATCGGGAACCAACGCCCCAAAACCACTTCGCCCAAGCTTTCCTCCGCCCTTGGCTTCGCCGCCCGGCAACTCACGCCGTCCGCCGACCAGCGACTATCGGTAGGATCACCCTCGACCATGGATCCATCCCCACCCTCAGCTTCCCTCAAGGACCCGCCGTTCGCCGGCGACGGTCGCTGGAGTCCCGCCTCCGCTCGGGACAGAGGGAGAAGAAGGAAGGCGTACTAGTCAAACCTGACTAGTGGGCCACCTAGGACCCACTGTCAATGACCATGCACGGTCCACGTAGAGTAAGTGGAAGCGTATTTCCAGATTACGCTTTCGACGTGTACATGTCTAATCGAACCGTTTTTCTGTTTTTCTGTTTTATTTTAAAATCAGATTTGACCAGAACTTTGACTGTCGATAACTTTTTAAATACAACTCCAAATGAATTGATTCTTTTTTCTACCTCTCTCAATATTGTCTAGTTTATTTTAAGATTTATTTAAATTTTTTTCAAAACAACTTTTTGTGCTGTTTTTATTTTGTGTGTTAATTCAAATATATTCTTTTAAATAGGATTTTTGAAGATTTCAAGATGTTTTGGATGCACCCTTCTTTCCCATGACCTAAAGGCAAGCATTCTGAAATCCTGGTGAATTTTTTTGTATGTGTTGCATAGCACGGTGGCAACACCACCCCGACATATACATGCGTCATTTTATGTGAGGATGTGATCCTATTTATGGGTGCATATTTATGAGTTTATACTAATGAAGTTGACATGATGTGTGATGGAAATCACCATCATACGTCTTTCATGCATACCGGGAGGAAAGAGGGGAAGACCTCTGTCTTGGGTAGACACGGTCTTGTCCCAAATCCTCTGTATGGCATGAGGGGTATGTTGCGTGATGTTTCCATCTGTTGTTGGAAACATATGCATTGTTATGCTAATCATGCAGGAAAATATTACAACCTCCTGAGTCGACTGTAGATCGAGTCCTGTGCCAGTAAACCCCATACTTGCTTCGTACTACCACTCGTCCCTACACCAAGTAGGGTACGGTTCAGTAAGTTGTCAACCCTTTCCTAGCACACACCGCATGCAGAGGCCGTGGTGGAAGATACTTTGGAGGCATCCGTAGTCATGCCACCGGTCCGGGAGCATGGGTGTTCGGTTGTAGCCGAAAGGGGTAGCTCCCGGTTATGCTGCGTGGTATAAATTTTGTGATCCCATGTTACGTCGAGGTTGTGGCCTCCCACTTAGAGTTTTGCTTAACAGTGTCGTGGGTGATTCCGGACACATGTGAGTTAAGCCGTGTGTGCAAGTTAGGTGTGTTTTCAACAAAAAGATCAGAGATCGAATTAGTCCCGATGGACTAAAGAAATCCGTTACTCGTGGGTAAAGAGTACAACCTCTGCAGTGATTAAACCTATTCGAATAGCCGTGTCCATGGTTAAGGATTACAGTCTGGGATGGGTCAAGTGTCGGTCTTAGTGTCGGTCTTCGGAGGTGAAACTGTGAAACTGTTAAACCAGAACTGAATTTCACAACTTGTGGATTGCGATAAGTATGATATTTGTCCCTATTGTTGACTAACCCGTGATCTCATTGGTATTATCAAATATCCCTGAGATGGTTCTACCTCCTGGATATTCACTGTGTTTATTCATAAGCCCTTTATGCGGTGTCGCTCAGATGCCCGACTGTGGCATTTCTTTTAAAGCCATTTATGCGGTGTCGCTCAGACGCCCGACTGTGGCATTTCTTTTAAAAGCCCTTTATGCGGTGTCGCCGACGCTCGATCGTGGCATTTCTTTAAAAGCCCTTTATGCGGTGTCGCTTAGACGCCTCGACCGTGGCGATTCTTTAAAAGCCCTTTGTGCGGTGTCGCTCGACGCCTTGATCGTGGCATTTCTTTTAAAGCCCTTTATGCGGTGTCGCTCAGACGCCCGACTGTGGCATTTCTTTTAAGGCCCTTTATGCGGTGTCGCTCAGACGCTCGACTGTGGCATTTCTTTTAAAGTCCTTTTTGAGGTGTCGCTCAGACGCCCGATCGTGGCTATTCTTTTGAAGTTCTTTATGTTATTTATTTCATAAATTTTAATACTACCATATTATTGCATATCCATAAATAACATGCTTGCACGCACCAGAGTTTTATTTATCTTATGTGACTAACGTCATGAGCATAATATATTTTCAGTACATCATTGTTAAATCATGCCTGTGTTCATTGTGTTTGCGAGTACATTCAAAGTACTCACTGGCTTGTCGTTGGCTATTGTCTTGGCCAGATTTCATGCTTGGAGAGGAGCGTTGCGATGACAATCCCAGAACCTAGGCAACGGTGATAACAGCCACGCGAAGATAGGAGTTATCCTGGTCAGCTATTCCTGTGGGAAATGGAGTCCCATAGACGAGGATATTTCATAAACCGCTTCCGCCATCAACCTTTAGAAACCTTTTGTTTTACTCATAGGCCAGAATGGTCTTGTACTACATAAATTGTATTTTGCTTGGATCTTCTATATCAAGTTAGTGCCTTATCAGCTAACAGTTATCCTGGGGCTGGTAAGCACAAGGGCCATTTTTCTGGGATTAACACCCGGAGAATCGGTCGCCACACTCCGCCACCACCACCTCCTCCTCCTCTTCCACCTAAGCATCAGGCAGATCAAGATGGTGATCAGCTGCTTCCACGTAGTCAATAACATTGACGTTCACAGTTTCACCATGATGAACCCACCTAGTATATGTGACCGACATCCCATACAAGTGTAGATGATTTGCACAGTTGACCGGGGTCTTGTAACTGAATTCATACAACTGCTACACGGGCAGAGCACATCTGGTTTTGGACCACCATACTCAGCTATGATAAAGTTCATGAAGTTTTCAACCCCCTCGACATATGCAACAGAGAATCTTCGAGCAGAAGTTATGCAAGTCCTGTCCATCTGTTAGACATACAAATTAGTTCTTCTACTAGATATTACAGGAAAAAGTTATATGCTTTTTTATGAAGTCTAGGAAAAAAACCTAGGTCGATGTCTAAAGCTATGGCAAGATATTTGGACGAGCAGATCTAAGTAACGAAATATATGTAAAGCTAATTCAGCAAACAGATTTGAGTGCTAAATTATGGCAGGCTGTTTCAAGAAATCAATGAGGCCGAGCACACAGCCATCAAACTATCGAAGGCCATCGCAGCAACAAAGATCGAGTATAGAACGGTGTAGAGCTATTTCACCTAATGATTGACTTCTAGACCATGGCACCCACGCCACAATAAATATATGGCAGGATATTTTAGCAACTAGTCGGCCTTGGCATGCCATCTCAGCTAAGAAGATTGAGTGTAGAACAGGGCAAGGAAGCTTCTTAAGCAGAGCATATTGACTGTAAACTACTTTGGCAAACAGTGATATTAATAGCATCTATCAGCTAACATTCAGCGCTACACCGACATGAACGGGGCCTCGGTCTAGAATGCGCGTACCGTGGGAGAAGCTGACCGCCGTGCATCTCCACATGAACGTCGCCAACATAGCCAGCGGTGGCGGCGCGGCTAGAGGACGACAGTCTATGAGAGCGTACTGTGGGAGCGAGAGGATCGCCGTGCATCCCCTCGACGAACCGCGGCGCCGACGTATCAACGCGATGGGGAGGGCGGCTTTGGCGGAGCGAATGGAGTGGAGGGGGGCGGGGGGAGGGGCACGGGGGTTTGGGGAATATTATTGGCTAGTTGGCCGAAGGGCGGTTGAATCGGATTTGAGGGGAATTTTTGGGTGGGGTGGGGGGATTTTCGCGCGGTGGGCGGGGGGAGTTTGGCGCATGGTCGGTTTCTCCAAGTGCAGTCCCACGTGTCAGTGAAGAGGTAAGCCGAAGCGCGTTCCGTTTGCATGAGCCGTGTGCAGGACCGAACGTGTGTGGGGTGCAATGCGACCGCGGCAGGAGTGCTGTGAGTGTACCGCCTTTTTTCCTTTTAAACTAGGTGCTTCGCCCCCTCAAAAAAAATTGTTGCTTCGCCCGATCCATCGATACTACTACTAGTAATCCGGTAATCCCGACTAAAACGGCGCGGCCGGGTCTTTTCCCACGCGATATGCTGGGAGGTTGGCTTAGTTGGGTTTTTTAGGACGAGTAATGCTACACCTACGTAATCCCAGTTACGTAATTAACATAATGTGAAACGTGTGAGCTGTTGATTGTAGATTGGGGGGAGGGAGGGGCCCACCACCATGAAAATCAGGGGAGGAGAGAGAGAGGCAATTTACGTTAACCCTTTTTTAGGTTCCCGTAGATGTAGAAAGATGTGAAATGCGTGAATGTGTAGTGGACGTACTATTGGAGTGCCTAAGATAAATTGTGTATGTATAGACCCTATGTGTTTATTTTACTTCGCATGTTAGATTTGTCTCGACTCAATAAAAAGCAGAGTTGGTGATGATGGTGTGCCTGTCATGCTGCAATATAGGCCGTCCGATCTATATCTAACGGATAGGTAGGAAACTATGACAATTTACCCGCACTCCTCTCCACATTTGCAGATAAGGCTTTCCCTCTCTCATCCTTTTCTCCCACAAGATCTTGATCTTCCGTGCAACGCACGGGCATTTTGCTAGTACTCCTACAATATACTATATTATTGTGAAAGTTCATATACACCGGCCGAGATTAATGCAAACACGGCAGATTTTCATTACATTTCGAACTTCTATAGGACAGAAAAATAAAAGAAACACGACCCTAAACCTATTCTACGGCAGCGACCAATGTCCTCCATCTGCGATCTCTATGTACGGGGGCGGGTTCAAGACTCATGAAGTGAAGGTGCGGTCTCCGGCAAGGAAGAGTAGAACACGGGATACGGACCGGCCAGTTGGCACACCATGCCCTGCCGCATCCTCGGAGGAGTCCCCTACCTCGGCGGTGCCGGACGTTAGACGGCGGCAAGTAGGACGCGTGGCTGACGGTGCTCCAGCCGTCGGCCGCCAGCGTGGCCACCGCTTGTGCGGTCGCGTCCGCGTACGGCTACGCCGCTATTGCGTCGCGAGAGGCGAATTAAGCGAGGGCGGCGACCTCGAGCTTCATCCCCGAAGACAAGCTCTCCCATAGAGCGTTCACACTTGCGGTCATGGCGGATGTGGTGCCAGGTAGGAGGATGATGCGCTATGGTGTGGAGGTTAGCTGGGCGTTGCCGCTTTAAGTAGCGCATTCCGGTGAGGCCAAGCGTCCGGGTGCGTCATTAAGTCGCCGGAGTTGGTTCCTCGGGCACCGAGCCTCTTAACGACGACATACGAACGGACGACATGAATGCGGGCAGCTGGCGCTGACTGGGAACGCACCGCGCGGCGGCGTGAGGGACGAGGGTTTTGGTGTGCCAGGGTAGTCAGCTGCGGTCGTGGCAACGTTGGAGATGCCATTTGCTCACATGGGATCCCCGCATGTCATTGAAAAAGCAAGACGACCCGGCATGGTCTCAGGTCCTGAGGATGCAGTTGGCCGCGCTACACCACTCCGCGGACGCATCGCGGCGCCTCGTGCATCCTCGACGAGCCGGGTGTTGGGGTGTGTTTGGATTATGGCCAAAGTGCACCTTACCAAAATTTTGGTCATGACCCAAAGATTGGTCTTTGTTCTGATGGTTGCCATTTTTTTGGCATGCCAACAAACTCTAGCCAACTCTAGTTCATTTTTCTTGCCAATGTCGGCCAAATCATGGGCAACCAATACCTCAACCAAAATTTTGGCTACCCAATGCTTTGATGGGGCAACCTTGGGCACAAACAGAACATACTGTTGGTCGTGACACAACACTAACGCCACCCTCGGCACACTGAAACCGACCGTGTCTAGCGACGATATGAGCGTGTCGCTCACCATGGTCGCCGTGTCCAGAGGCGGTGCTGGAGCTGCGCCACGTTGTTCGCCCCAACGACCCACATGAACGGTTGTCGGTGGCGAGGAGGTCATGGGCCAGCTCCTCCATTGGACTAGTCTGCGCTACGTCTTCCCGACGGATGTGCCCCACATGTCGGTTTCCCTGTTTTCCCGGCCATATTCGAGCGTCAGTGCTCCACATTGCGCATTAGGCCTTTCACTATGTAGGCCAAGCGAGACAACTTATTGTTTATTTGAGCCGTTCAAGTATAATCATGTGACGTTTGATTATTTCTCATTCCTCTCCAACCCTCTTCTTCATCGATCATGTCACCCTCCGGTCGAGTCCATCCTCCCGCATGCCTCATTTGAACATTCCTCCGAGTATCATTCGCATGTACCCACCCTAGTCCTCTTTCAATCGATCTCCGGACCCCGAGATGAAATCGAGAGAGAACGAGTGGGGGCATGTGATACCTAAGGCGAATTCAAAATTTTGAACCGGTGATCATAGCATCCGCAAATCATATATAAAGGGTATTCAAAGTTCGTTTCGTTTTTGAACATACAATATACTCCCTCCTATCCTTTCTAGTTTACATATAAGTTTTATGTGTAGTCAAAGTATCTCTACTTTGATAAAAAAGTATCAACATTCAACAACGCCCAATCAATATTGTTAGATTGTACGTACTCCTAGATTTGTACTCGAGATGGTTTCCAATTTGTTTTCAACCACGTGAATGTGCTTGTTCTCGCGCATGCTCTTCCTACTAGGATTTCGCCACGTATAGCCAGTCCAATAGTAACTTTTTTAAGATCCCTGTCCAATAGTACACGTGGAGTACTGACAACATCTGTACTCCCTCCTTCCGTTTATATAGGGCCTATGTGGAGGAGAGAGATGTGAAAAAGTAAGGGGAGTGAGCTCTCATGCAAGAGCCTTAGCTATATACGCATTCCTAGTTAAATAGTACAATAAATATGAAGAAAGAGATAGAGAGGAGATGGAAAATAGTACTAATACAATAGCCAACCTTATATATTTTTTAGGGGAAATAGCCAACCTTATAGCCCACACTACCGTATGAGTGCATATAATAGATGATGGCTATAGATGACATGGCAGTTCCTCATAGCCATCGACTGGCTATATTATTAACCATGCTCTAATGCGTTTTTAAAACCGCATTTGACTATTGACAAGATTAATAGTACATGAAATGTATAATGTGAAAATTATATCATTGGAAACTCCTTTCACATACGAATTTGACCGTATGCTTTGTGTAAGTTGCATGTCATATATTATTACTCTAACATTTGGTCAAAGTTAGCCTCGAAAAGCGCATTAGGCCCTGTATAGTAAATGGAAGGAGGGCGTAGTAGTGGAAGTGGATCCTCTGACGTAGGTATCCCTGCCTTACCCTCCCTTTCGGTCACTTATT
Source organism: Aegilops bicornis (assembly GCA_021605145.1). Classification (NCBI taxonomy): domain Eukaryota; kingdom Viridiplantae; phylum Streptophyta; class Magnoliopsida; order Poales; family Poaceae; genus Aegilops; species Aegilops bicornis. The sequence continues at coordinate 174,630,509 of CM038674.1, forward strand.
GGCGGACCCCATGCTTGCTAGGCCCCGCATGTCAGTTACTCAATGGGTTCGGCCACGTCAGGGGATCCTCATCCGTAGTATATTCCCTCTGTTTTTATTTACTCCGCATAAAACGGAGGGAGCGATACTATAATAAATGATGCGGGCGGGGGAGGGGGAGGGACGTCGGTTTGCTCTCAACCGCGGTCCCACGAGCGAGCAAAAATGCAAGACGAAGCGCATTCCATTCGGTGAGCGACGTGGAGGGTCCAGCATGCCGGGCTGCAATGCGAACGCGACAAGAGCGATGTACAGTCAAAACCGATTGACTGGTTGTCACCAGAATCACTATTCACACCAGAACCTTCACTGCTCAGCCTACGCCTGCCACTGCCCTAAAACCACACCTAATCTCCAGCCCATTCCCCCACCTTTCGATCCCCTAGCCCACATCAAGCGTCCCCTAGTTTGCCGGAAAGCCATGGTGCGCCACAAGATCACTTACTACAAGATGCTGACGCCGGAGCGCCGCGCAGAAATCGCGGCGGCGGTCGGCGCCACAGACCTCCGTTCCCAAGCTCGCTTTGCGGCGGGCCAATCCCCGAGTTCTCCAGAGCCAAGCTACGAGGAGGAGGAAGTCGATCCAATGTTCATGGCAGAGGTCGCGGCGCAGAAGGCCCCCGATGGGTATGAGACGATGGACATCGACTTCATGCTGGCGTCCCAGTCCCCCATGGTGCAGGCGGACCAGCGGTTCAACATGGTGATACTAAAGGAGGACCGGGAGGCAGAGGCTCAACTCGACGCGAAGCGCACGCATGCCACTGCCATTGAGGCTCTCCTGCAGGCGGAACCGGATGTCGTGGATGTGAACCGGGCGGCGAGGCTCAACTTGAGGTGGAGCGCGTGGATGCCGCTGCCATCGAGGCCCTCCTGTAGGTGGAACCAGACGTCCTGGACTTGTACCAGGCGGCAGAGGCTCGACTCGATGCAGAGCGCGTGGATGCCGCTCTCATCGACGCCCTCCTGCAGGCGGAACCGGACGTCCTAGACTTGAACCGGGCGGTGGAGGCTCGACTCGACGCGGAGCGCGCAGATGCCGCTGCCATCGAGGCCCTCCTGCAGGCGGAACCGGACGTCCTCGACTTGAACCGGGCTGTGCTCTCGTCTGTGCAGAGCACCCGCACGCTCCGCATGAATGAGTAGCTGGAGGCCGAGGACAACCACGGTGCGGAGACACACGTCGGCAACTACGGCTGGTTTGCGCTGGCAGCCAAAGACGACGAGGCCGTCTTGTTCCGCGAGCAGTGATAGTTTTTCTTTATGTTGTTGTTTTTATGGATCTTTTGCTGTGTAAAAACATATATTTGTTATGCAAGTCGCCTGACTTGGGTCAGTCTACCATTTCAGGCGGTTGGATGAATATCCTACGTCTCCTAACCCTTCTTTCTTTCTTCCTCACCTCTTCTTCTTCCCCAACAGACCACCGCACGGGCCGTACGAATACTTCCCAACATGCGGTTGGATAAACATACTCTATGAACGAAAATTATGTGTCAGCGGTAGGATGGCTGAGTTTGGTTTGTTCACATGCGACAACACGTGTCAGTGAGGGTGCGTTCCTTGGTTGGGTTTTGCGGCGTGCAGGAGCGATCGGTGAGGAAAGCGGTGCAACCGCGTGCGTGTGAGCGACCGTGTGAGGGTGCGGTGCAACCGCGACAGCCGTGCGCAAGTGTACCTCCTTCTCATTTTGAAACCTTTAGGGAAGCTTGGCAAAAATGTGTGGCGAAGTTTGGCAATGCAAGGCCTAGACCCAAACAGGATAAGTACGTACATACTAGAAGTACTAGTGTTAAAAAAGAAAGGCGGGGTTTTACTTCGCGGGATTTAATAGATACAAATCCTCGTTTCACGTGTCAATTAATGCGTATTTTTCTCCAAAGACCAAAGAGCTAACCATCTCACTCCTCATCGCTTGATTAATGCAGCGCCATGCAACCAACCTTCTCACTTCCGCATTCATGTAGGGGATATTAATGTCCTTGGTTGCTAGTACGAGGCAAACCCCATCAATTTTGCCTCGATTAGTGTTAGTGGCCTTTTTCAAATAATTTTGATATACTGGCCTTGTGTACAAAAAATTGAGGTAGTAAGTAGTAACTATATTTGACTTCCTTCCCCATTGTGGTGACGTTGATGATCTTTTTTTGTGGTTTGGCGAAGTGCGTTCGACGGAGAACACCATTGAGGGAGACCACGGTAAGTCGTTTGCAAGTGCCGCCTGCAAGTCGAGACAACCGCCTTATTTGCATCCAGGAAGTCCGTTGAACCAAAGGACTAGTACTACTAGGAGTACACAATAGCGTCATCCGTCCAGCTTAGTGCGATGAGATGGTTCCTCGAAGAAGACGATGGAGAAGCGGAGTCAGCGAAGAGTGAAATGATGGTTGCTTCGTCTGTGCTTTTGTGATTTGATGCCTCACTGCTTTGTGATTTGTGATATAAGGGACAAGGGAGTAGACTCTGTGCTCTATACTGTACTACATGTGTCCAAGCATGGGAGAAAGAGGAGAGACGTTGCATTTTTCTATTCCTTCAATCAATCAATCAGGGAGCTTCGGTTCCATCTTTTTGGCTTTGGCAACACCGTCCACAATGGTTCCCACGATGCCAAAAGCTATTTTCACATTTGGCTACACATTGTGGATGCCCTTAACCGTACCACTTGGTTTTGCTCCTTTGTGCTATATATACAAATCTCAATTATATTGATCTAAAAAATTATAGAATCAAGATTAGTAAAAAGGAGGTGATTTTGTCGCGCGGATGGCGGGGGAGGTTTCTTATTTTTAGAGGACGTTGTCCTGGCGGTTTGCTAACATGCGGTCTCACGTGTCAGTGCTTTACCAAGCCGATCCGCGTCCCACATGAGGCAGAACAATGGCAGAAGCAACACGTGGTTAAGTTGAAGAAGATGAGGGAGAAGCGGATTCATCAATGAGTGAAATGATGGTTGCTTCGTCCCCCAACTTCTTTTTTTAGCATTATTACTTCGTCCCTCAACTTAACTATGGGAAAGGTGTAGGTTTGTGATTTGATGCCTCATTGCTCATTACTACACCGGTGCCATGACTAGGGTGCTTCACCCGGCTGCTCTGCACTGTATTCCGGTATGTCAGATTTCGGGTTCTGGCAGACCCTTGAGGTTCGAACACGGGGGTGCGCACGAAGATCTCGAAGTCTCGCACGGATCTAAGCAAGAAAGATGAACACACAAGGGACATGAGATTTATACTGGTTCAGGCCACCATTGTGGTGTAATACCCTACTCCAGTGTGTGGTGTGGTGGATTGCCTCAGGGGCTGATGGTGAACAGTACAAAGGGAGAACAGCCTCGCAAGGGGCTGTTCTTGAGCTGGTGCGGTGAACTGCTTGGGTGAGTTCAGTCGCCTCTCTCTCTCTCTCTGATCGATCTGTTTCTCGATGCTCCTACCCTATGGTGGCTAGTCCTATTTATAGAGCGAGGCCCTCGTCCTCTTCCCAAATAATGAGCGGAAAGGGCACCACAATTGGCCATTTTGAAGGGGAACATCTGGTACACTTATCCTGACTAAAGTTGGTCTTCGGCTGCCAAAGGCTCTGACGATGGCGCTGCCCTGGGCTCCACGATGACCTCCATCCTGCCATTCTGCTGGTCTTGGTCTTGTTGCACCGAAACGGTAACCTTTGCCTGATGCCTTGGTCTGTGCTTGCCCCCTTTGCACCGAAGGGGAAACAAGGACACTGCGCAGGCCGGCGCCCGCCTGGCGCCCACTTGGCCTTGATCGTCATGGCTTGCATCACGGGCTCCTCGGGAGGTGCCCTACCTTGATCTCTCCGCCTCCTCGCGAGCCTGCTTGAGGAGGCTGCTCCTGAGGAAGCTTCCTGTCATCCGCCGTGAGGGTTGGCCCCTCGCGAGGGTCTTGACCTTGAGAAGATGAAGCTGGGCTGCATTGGGCCCCCACTTGAGCCATGCCGCAGGCCGCAGGCAGGCAAGTCTGGGGACCCCCATTCCCAGAACGCCGACTGTAGCCCCCGGGCCCAAGGCGCGCTCGGGCTTGGCTTAACAGAGAAGGGAAGGGGCAAGTGCGAATCGCCGCGGGCCCCAACAGCCCGCGGCCTCGGGTGCCGCGTGGCGGTTGATTGGACGTGGGTGTCTCCGCTTCCCCATGACGCCTCGGCAACCGCACGACTTGACAAGTCCCTGCATGCAAAAACGGGTCATGATTACCTGCGATCATGGAGGCCGACGGTTGGCCTCCTCCGGCTATAAGTACGGAACGACGCGAGCCATTCCAGTTCATTGCCCTCTACTACTCCTCTTCTTCTTCATCTTCTCCATTGCTCCTTCTCACGCCGATGGCACCAATCCATCGGTTCTCTGCAGAAGAGAAGGGAAAGGCCCCCCGAGAGGGTCCTGACCCGCTTCCGCCGAAGAAGCGGTTAGTCCTCTGCCGCTGAGACGAGGGCGCGCGGCAGGAGGCATCGAGGCTCTGGTACGAGCGGCCGCCGTCGGGGTTCCCGATGCCCTTGTACGCTCATATCGAGGGCCCTGGAGAAGAAGGCGCCGAGCGACACCGTCGGTGCCGCCGTCGACGCCGGTGGGTTACGGCGGTGCGCGTCGTTCCTCCTGGAGTCTACGCCAAGGGCTCCTCTCGCGAGCTTGTGCTCCACGCCGCCATGGCTCCTCGGTCTTGGATTCGCCTTCCTCCCTCCTTCGCCTTCGAGATCCCGCCGAGGGGGCCTCTTGAGCTCTGGCTGCAGCACGCTGACTGCAGCACCCCTGCAACCGGAGCGGAGGTCGAGGTCGTCGCTCCGGGCAAGGTCTACATGACCCATGCTGGGGCGAGATCGCTCGGGTCTGCCGGACAGGGGGCACCCTCGTAATCCACCTCGTCTACGATGGCGCCTCCCTGATGCTCTTTAAGGTCTTCGACGCGGAAGGACGCCGGCTGGAATGCTGCCCGAGAAAGGCGGCCGGGGCATCGTCGTGGCGAGGACCAGGCCCGCCAATCGCTTCCCCAACAGCTCCTCAGGCGGTAGCGGAGGTGCTGGAGGGTCCAGCGACTCCGTTGAGCTTCACGCGACTCCGGAGACGAGCGACAACAGCTACGAGCCCCCGAGCTCGCGTCGCGCTCGGAGCAGGGCGGGCTCATCAGGCCGCCGACGCCACTGATCTGGATGGGGTTGACGCCGGTGCCTGACGGCCCACTATTGATGATGGCGTCTCCTGCGGAGGCGTGCGTTGTTAGCGCTCCTTAGGATTAGCACCTTTTGTTCCCTGCGGGAAATCGGAGTATCACCCCACGGGAGTATGTAAGGCGCTGGCCATGTCTTTTGTGAATATTATATCCTCTTGACGAATTAATGCGAGATGCTTGTCCTGTCCCGGCTTGGCTCCCCCTTTCTTTCCTCACGAGGGCTTGGTGCTCTACGCTGACAGGTCCCGGTCCCCAGGCAGGCTTCAGCCGTCGCTGATATGCCGGGTCGCGATGCCGTGGTCAAGGCCAGGAGGTGAGCGGCCCAAGGTCCAGTAAGAGCCCCTGTGTCGCGATGCTCAGGGGGTCCCCTTTAGCGCCCAAGCAGCCTCCGCTGGGCAAGAAAGGCAAGCAACATTGCCGTGACAGAGCTGCAGTAGGCGAGGGTTAAGTGCTGAGTCGAATCAGTTTTCACGTGACTTATCTCGTAGGTTTGGAGTAGTTTTCGTTGAGGTGTCGGGCCTGCGTGGTGGCAGCTGAGGTGCTGCTGGGTTAGGCCCTCACGAGCTTCTTCCCTCTCCCCCGCACTTCCCTTAACGCTCTACGTCTTCAGGTCCCGGCCCTCGAGCGAGCTCAGCCGCCGCTGGTATGACAGGTTGCGATGCCGTGGGTCAAGGCTAGGGGGTGAGGGCTAGAGAGCCAGTAAGAGCCCATGAGTCGCGATGCTCAGGCGCCCCCCTTTTAACGTGCAAGTGGGTCGTGCCGGAGAGAAGGCTCGCGATGCCACCAGCGTTACTGAAAGTGCAACTATCCCTAGGTGGTTTTGGTAATTCATAACAACATATAGCTCATTGAGCTAATGCTATTCCAAGACTATTATTTCAGGAAAGCTCAATGAATGGCATGGCATGGATGATGAAAATGGATCCCTCAAAATATCAAGGACAAAGGATTGGCTCAATCTCAAAAGCTCAAGACTCTTCATTTTACATTTTAGTGATCCAAGATCACATTGAGTCTATAGGAAAAGCCAATAATATCAAGGAGGGATGAGGTGTTGCTTAATGAGCCTCTTGCTTCAAGTGCTTAGTGATATGCTCCAAGAATCCTCAACTACTTTCTCACATCCACATATGACCTAAACCCAAAGTCAAAATCGGTCCCACCGATTCTTTCTATCCGGCGCCACCGAGTTCAAATGTCATAGCCACTGCCACAAACCCTAGGCAAATCGGTCTCACCGATAGGGATCTCGGTATCACCGAGACGGGATTGTAATCTCTGTGTTTCCCTTCATAACGTTTCGGTCTAACCGAAGTGAGCGATCGGTCCCACCGAGATTGCAATGTAAACTCCCTGTTTCCCTTTCGTAACATTTCAGTCTCACCGAAATGAGTGAATCGGTCCCACCGAGTTTACCTGACCAACTCTCTGGAAAGCTTATTACCAAAATCGGTCTCACCGTGTTTGTGTAATCAGTCTTACCGAGATTACGTTATGCCCAAACCCTAACCATATTGGTCCTACTGAGTTGCATGTCGGTGCCACCGAAAATCCTAACGATCACTAGTTTTACTAAATCGGTCCGACCGAGTCTGTTGAATCGGTCCCACCGAGTTTGGTAAATTGTGTGTAACGGTTAGATTTTGTGTGGAGGCTATATATACCCCTCCACATCCTCTTCATTCGTGGAGAGAGCCATCAGAACAAACCTAAACTTCCAACTTACCATTTCTGAGAGAGAACCACCTAATCATATGTTGAGGCCAAGATATTCCATTCCTACCATATGAATCTTGATCTCTAGCCTTCCCCAAGTTGCTTTCCACTCAAATCTTCTTTCCACCAGATCCAAATCCCATGAGAGAGAGTTGAGTGTTGGGGAGACTATCATTTGAAGCACAAGAGCAAGGATTTCATCATCAACGCACCATTTGTTACTTCTTGGAGAGTGGTGTCTCCTAGATTGGCTAGGTGTCACTTGGGAGCCTCCGACAAGATTGTGGAGTTGAACCAAGGAGTTTGTAAGGGCAAGGAGATCGCCTACTTCATGAAGATCTACCGCTAGTGAGGCAAGTCCTTCGTGGGCGACGACCATGGTGGGATAGACAAGGTTGCTTCTTCGTGGACCCTTCGTGCGTGGAGCCCTCCGTGGACTCGCGCAACCGTTACCCTTCATGGGTTGAAGTCTCCATCAACGTGGATGTACGATAGCACCACCTATCAGAACCACGACAAAAACATCCGTCTCTCCAATTGCGTTTGAATCCTCCAAACCCTTCCCTTTACATTCTTGCAAGTTGCATGCTTTAATTTCCGCTACTCATATACTCTTTGCATGCTTGCTCGAATTGTGTGATGATTGCTTGACTTGTCCAAAGATAGCTAAAATCTGCCAAACTCTAAAATTGGGAAAAGGTTAAGTTTTTAATTGGTCAAGTAGTCTAATCACCCCCCTCTAGACATACTTCAAGGTCCTACAAGTGGTATCAGAGCATTGGTCTACATTTGCTTTGATTTCCATAGCTTTTGGTGGTCATAGCCTTGGTTTCACAACCTAGGAGAGTATGGCGTCTAGCGAGGGAAATTATAACCGTAGAGGTCCTTACTTTGATGGTACCAATTTTGCTAGTTGGAAGCATAAGATGAAAATGCATATTCTTGGACATAACCCCACCGTTTGGGCTATTGTGTGTATTGGCTTGCAAGGTGAATTCTTTGATGGGAGAGAGCCGAACCGTGAAGCTAGCACGGAAGAATTGAAGATGCTGCAATACAACGCTCAAGCTTGTGATATCCTCTTCAATGGCTTGTGCCCCGAAGAATTCAACAAAATCAGCCGTCTTGAGAATGCAAAGGAAATTTGGGATACTTTGATTGATATGCATGAAGGTACCGACTCCGTCAAGGAATCCAAGTTGGATGTGCTCCAAAGTCAGCTTGACAAGTTCAAAATGAAGGATGGTGAAGGTGTCCCTGAAATGTACTCTAGGCTTGCTCTTATCACAAATGAGATTGCCGGCTTAGGGAGTGAAGAGATGACCGATAGATTCATCATCAAGAAGATCCTAATAGCATTGGATGGAAAGTATGATACCGTGTGCACATTGATCCAAATGATGCCAAATTACAAAGATCTCAAGCCAACGGAAGTCATTGGAAGAATTGTTGCTCATGAGATGTCACTCAAGGATAAGGAGGAACTTCACAACAAGTCAAGTGGTGCTTACAAAGCCTCATGTGAAGCCCCCACATCATCAAGTGAGAAACAAACCTTCAATGAAGAATTGAGATTAATGGTGAAGAACTTCAACAAATTCTACAAAAGTAGAAGCAAAGAAAGAAGCTCTAAGTCAAGGTCCTACAATGACAAAAGATCTTCTAGTCGAGAGCGCAACTGCTACAATTGTGGGAGACCCGGACACTACTCCAATGAGTGTACGGCACCCTACAAAAGAAGAGAAGATTCTCCAAAAAGAAGAAGCAAAAGGGAAGAATCACCACCAAGAGATGAGGAGTAGAGATGATCATTATGAACGAAGACCCTCACGGAGAAGCAAGGATTCGGAAAGGAAGGACAAGTCATCAAGGAGCTACACAAAACGAAGACATCAAGCTCATGTTGGTGAATGGGTATCCGGCTCCGACTCCGACAATCACCCCGACTCCGAATATACTCAAGATGAAGGTGTTGCCGGTCTAGCACTTGTGTCAACCAACTCCTACGACATATTTGACTCACCAAATGAAGGAATTGGAAGATACTTCATGGACAAAGGTCCTAAGGTAACACATCCCGAGTATGTTGATTTCAATAGTGATGAAGATGACTTGCTAGGTGATCATGATTTACTTGTTGATAACTCTAGTGATGAATACTATGATGAAACGTCAATTAATCATGCTAATCAAGATAAAACGAATGACAATGATAAGGAGAAGATTGAGCTTCTAACTAAAGAACTAAACACTCTTAAGTTAGCTCATGAAACTATCTTCGAAGATCATCGAGAACTTTTAAGGGCTCATGAGAAGTTTAAACTTTGAAAATCTCAATCTTGAGCAAGAGCATGAGTTCTTAAAAGCAATCAATGATGATCTCCGTAAGAAAAGTTCTTCTTACATTGCCAAGCGTTTACTCTTATCTACTTACATGCCTCAAGTCAAGTCTAGTAACAAGTACAAGAAAGATCCTTCCTCTAGTAGTAACAATAATAATGCCAAATCCAATATTGTTGCTTCTAGTAGTTCTCTTGATTCCAATAATGATTCTCTTAGCCAAGCTACACTTGAGCAAGAAAATAGCTTATTGAAGGGAATTATAGAGAAAGGTGTATACAAGAGTCTTGCTGGGAGTAAGAAATTCGAGGAAATTGTACGCAAGAAAGGAAGGCACCGGAAGAATCAAGGTGTTGGTTTTGAACGAAAGTTCAATGCCAATGGAGTTGAGTGGGAAGAAGATCAATACCCCAAGACGAAGTTTGTTCCTCAACAAGAGAAGTATGATCCTACTTCCTTCAAGGGAACACAAGCACAAGATGATCTTCCACCACAAGACCACAAGAACAAAGGCAAGGACAAGCTTCAAGAGGAGATTGATGCATTTGAAGAAGCACCTAAGGCCTTGGTCAAGTGGGTTCCCAAGACTACGTCAAGTTCTACTTCATCAAGTACAACTACAACTCCAAGGATTCCCATCAAGATGATGTGGATCCCGAAGAAGAAGAACTAGAGAGTTCTTCAGGGTGACTCCGCCAACATTCTTCACTCATATCATTATGGCAAGGACAAGTGCAATCAACTTCCACATCTTGCATTAGTTCAAGGAGTCAAAAACCCTCTTGTTGGTAAGGAAAGGGACAAGGTAACCTAATGATTTCATGGATATCATCTTGTGTGTGCATCACTCTATGTCTATGGATATTCTTGTTTGTTACTTGTGGGACTAACCCATGTAGGTATGTTGAAAGTGCAACTCACTCCAAAGGATTGCTCCAAATGATCTACATCAACATTGAGCATCCACATCTTCAACACCTACATGAAGTCATCATCGACAAAACCCAAGGTTAGTTCATCCCTCTAAAAGGGGATCTCACATCTAGGGGGAGCTTAACTCTAAGAATTGAGTCAAAGCAACTCTAATGGTGTGAACACATCAATGCATTATGTAAAAGTGGTAACCCCACTTGATCTTAAACGATGAGTATGACCTATGATCAAATGTTCTCATTTGACTCCTAAGTCAATATACTCATATAAAGATGACCTAGTCATCGCCAATTGTTTGATAAATGCTAGAATTGGTTGTGCATGCTTTGCCACATATTTCATTTGCCATTTTATTGTGTGAGCATGTTGGTTGCATATTTTACTCATTCGAGGACATCCACTTGTTGCTTTGATTGTTTGGGTTCTTTTTCTTTGTCCAAGTGGATGGACAAGAATGCCTAAGAACCTTCTCTAGCTATCTATGCTTTTCTCGTCTCAAACTCTATTCATGCTACATCACAAAATTTGATCAAGTCAGATTCGAACCACTCTGTGTGAGGAGCACTCGGAGTCCCTGATTCGTCATAGACTTAAACTTCCAAAACTTCTTTGTGATTCTTGGTCTGACCGATTCCTCCATTTCAGTCCTACCAAGATCACTAAGTCGACCTAGGTTTTCAATCTCGGTGCAACTGATTTGAATTTTTGTGACACCGAGTTGCTATAACTGTATACAGTTATGCATCTCAGTGCCACCGAGTTGTTCCACTCGGTCACACCGACAGGGTCGGGCTATATATACTCACGGGAAAAATTTGGAAAACTTTCTCCGAATCTCTTCGCCCGCGCATAGCTCGCTCTGCCTACCAGGTCTCTGGATCGTCTCCTCGTCTCCAGCTGCCTCCTGTCGCTGGTCTCTGCCGCCGTCAACGGAATACCCCCCCCCCCACCGTTGCCGCCGTCGTGAGTTCATCGCCAAGCTAGGGTATGGACTCGATCACAGTGCTATCCCCGTCCGATTCCTAGAATATTGTGTTCATTATGATTCTTGCCATGATTGAAACACTCCTATCTAGTCAATACAATCTTTAGAATAGATGCGATTTGAAAATTTAGGGTTAGGTTTCCGCTGAAACCATCTCGGACCCACCGAGTTGAAAAACTCGGTCCCACCGATTTGGCTAACGCCATTGCACTAGTAACTCTCGGTCTGACCGAGAATTGCTAATCAGTGTGACCGATTTTAGAACTTTGTGAAACCCTAGCAGTCTCGGTGCCACCGAACTGTGACTCGGTCCGACCGAGTTCACCAGTTTAGGTTCCAAAACTGCTTTGGTATCACCGAGTTTGAAAATCGGTTGATCCGAAATGCTTTTTGTGGAAAACTAAAGCTGGGTTTTTGAATCATTCTTTTGCAAAAATCTCTGCATTTTGTGATGCTCATCCATTCCATCTCATCTATAACTATTCACAGGGTCGTGATCGGTTGATTTGCAGCATGTCAGACCAAAGTGATAGTCAGAACAAGTCAGAAGAGCACAATCACATGAGTGAGGGCACTAGTCCCTCTAGCACTTTAGATGATGGCAGCAGGAGCACCCCAAGTAATTTGCCTAAAGCTGCCACCAGGACAAGGAAGAAGAAAACCTCAGAATATGAGGATGAGGATTATATGGCAGAAGAAGATGAGGCTACCTCCAAAAAGGTAGTGCTCAAAAAGGAGTATGCCTCAGCAAAGAACACAAAGCCTGGACTCAATAGGAAGGTCCCTGCCAAGAGGACACCTATGCTGAAGGTCAGAGGATCAACTCAAGTGCCTGAAAAGACTGATCCCAAAGAGGCACCTGTAAGAAGAGTCACAACTTCCAAACCCAAGAAAGTTCCCACTGGAGAAACTATGAAGTTTACCATTGAATCAGAAGATGAAGCTGCTGGTCAAGATAAGAAGAAGAAGAGAGCCAGAACCACTACTGCCCAGGTTCTTGGAAATCCCTCTATGAGGAGAGACTCTGAAGAGGAAGAAGAGGTTGCTGCACCAGCACCCAAGGCACAAAAGCTGATGGGTGATGTTATAAAGTCAGGGGCTGCAACATCAAAGCCCAAGGAAGCACCCAAAGCTGCCCCCAAGCCCAAGATTGCACCAAAGAGGAATACCAGGAGTCTTCCAAATTTCTTGAGAAGAACAAGGCCCCAGTGCCTGAAGTTGCTGATGAGGAAGATGATGAAGGACAAGTCCTGAGGAAGCTAAAGCCCAAGATTCCAGACCACAATGATGCTCATCCTGTGGCTGAGAATATGAAGTTGAGAAAGGATGCAGGACTCAGACTGTGGAGGATGTCAGATCCATATGCTACCAGGAGAAGGACTACTATTGATTACAGGTTCCACACTAAGGAACAACAGGATTTCTATGAGACAGTGTTGTTGGACAAGAAACCAATAGTGTGTGATATGAGGTGGGTCGACTGGACCTACATGAAGGAAAATGAAGAACACGATCCTGCAGTGCAAGACAGTTTTGTTGCTTGTGGAGTTGCAGACTTTGTTGGGCAGAAGCTCACAAAGTGGAATGATGAGCTCATTATGCAATTCTACTCCACATCACACTTCTATCCAGATGGCAGGATAGTTTGGATGTCTGAAGGTACAAGGTACTGGTCAACAATTGAGGAATGGGCCAGTCTGATCAATGCCCCAAAGGAGAGTGAAGATGACTTGGATGTCTATGCCAATAATAAGATGGATCACAATACCATGGCTCATATGTACAAGGAAATCCCTGATGTTGCAGTTGAGACACATAAGTTTGGGTCAGTTCACTTTCTTCTGTCAGGGTTGCCAACAATCAACTGGATCCTAAGGCACACTCTATTGCCCAAAGTCAGGTGACCACAACATGATTAGAGGGCATGCTATCAACTTGCTGCACTTGTTTGATGTGCCATAAAAATTCAAGGTCATGAGCCTCATTGTTGAGACCATTAAGAGGACAACAGCAGACCAGAAGAGAAGTTGTGGGTATGCCCCACAGATTCAGGAGTTGATTAACTCAAAGATGGGCACATTAACATACTTGCTGGATAAGGAACATTTTTCTATCTATCCAGACTTTGAGGACAATCAAGTTGTGATGAATGAGAATGAACCATCATCAGTGCAAGCTCAAGAGAAGAAGGAGAAAGCAAAGAAAGAGAAGGCTGCCAAGATGCCAACTCAAGAGGAGGCATGTGAGTACTTTTTGAGGAACAAGCAGGAGCAGCTTGGTTACTTGATAGCATCAACACTCAGGATTGAGAAGGGGTTGGCCACCCTAACTCAAAACCAGGAGAGCCTGGAAAGAATCATGGAACAAAAATTCTATGATCTTGATGTCAAAGTAACTGAGATTCAGTCAGTTGTGGAGCAGCTCCAGGATGACATGCAGGAGAGGAAGGGCAAGACAACCACTGATGCATTTGCCAGAGTGCCTAGAGCTCTGAGGTCAGCTGCAGTGCCTGTGACAGACACCAGAGCCACATCATCTGCACTAGCTACAGCTCCTACAGCTCCAGTGCAACCAGCTCCAGCATCAACTCCTCCAGCTCCATCCACATCAACTGAAGCCTTCGTCCAAGGAGCCCTCTCTACACCACCACCTGGAGATCAAGCCTGAGAGTCGATCTAGCACTATGCATTTTCTATGAACTTTTTGGTAACTTGTTGCCAAAGGGGGAGAAAAATGTTATAGATCGTAGGCTTCGAGAGAGAGAGTGTTACTTTTTGTTCTCTCTTGCTTTGGTGGTTAAACTTTGTTTGCTTTTGATTGCTTGAGATACTATGCTATTATCTGTGAGACATTTATGACCATGTGTTTGATCATAAGCTACACTTATGCTTGTTAGATGATATTATCTTACCTATCCTTATATGATCATTCACTTTGCTTGGTGATGAGTGCATGTATTCAATCTTTATTATTTTGAGCGCTCCACCAAGATGTATGTGACATGGAAGAGTAACCCATGAGCCTAATTCCTTGTGCATTTGCAGTCCAAAGAAAATTTTAAACTATGCACAAATTTAGAGGGAGCTCTTGCTTATCACATACTTCTCAAAGCGACGATGTTTTTCAATCTTATTATCATTTGTCGAAGCTTTGATATATATATTGTCATCAATTACCAAAAAGGGGGAGACTGAAAGTGCAACTATCCCTAGGTGGTTTTGGTAATTCATAAAAACATATAGCTCATTGAGCTAATGCTATTCCAAGACTATTATTTCAGGAAAGCTCAATGAATGGCATGGCATGGATGATGAAAGTGGATCCCTCAAAATATCAAGGACAAAGGATTGGCACAAGCTCAAAAGCTCAAGACTCTTCATTTTACATTTTAGTGATCCAAGATCACATTGAGTCTATAGGAAAAGCCAATACTATCAAGGAGGGATGAGGTGTTGCTTAATGAGCCTCTTGCTTCAAGTGCTTAGTGATATGCTCCAAAAACCCTCAACTACTTTCTCACATCCACATATGACCTAAACCCAAAGTCAAAATCAGTCCCACTGATTCTTTCTATCCGGCGCCACCGAGTTCAAATGTCATAGCCACTACCACAAACCCTAGGCAAATCGGTCTCACCGATAGGGATCTCGGTCTCACCAAGATGGGATTGTAATCTCTCTGTTTCCCTTCATAACGTTTCGGTCTAACCGAAGTGAGCGATCGGTCCCACCGAGATTGCAATGTAAACTCCCTGTTTCCCTTCCGTAATATTTCGGTCTCACCGAAATGAGTGAATCGGTCCCACCGAGTTCAGCTGACCAACTCTCTAGAAAGCTTATTACCAAAATCGGTCTCACCGAGTTTGTGTAATCGGTCTTACCGAGATTACGTTATGCTCAAACCCTATCCATATTGGTCCTACTGAGTTGCATGTCGGTCCCACAGAAAATCCTAACGGTCACTAGGTTTACTAAATCGGTCCGACCGAGTCTGTTGAGTCGGTCCCACCGAGTTTGGTAAATTGTGTGTAACGGTTAGATTTTGTGTGGAGGCTATATATACCCCTCCACCTCCTCTTCATTCATGGAGAGAGCCATCAGAACAAACCTACACTTCCAACTTACCATTTCTGAGAGAGAACCACCTACTCATGTGTTGAGGCCAAGATATTCCATTCCTACCATATGAATCTTGATCTCTAGCCTTCCCCAAGTTGCTTTCCACTCAAATCTTCTTTCCACCAGATCCAAATCCCATGAGAGAGAGTTGAGTGTTGGGGAGACTATCATTTGAAGCACAAGAGCAAGGAGTTCATCATCAACGCACCATTTGTTACTTCTTGGAGAGTGGTGCCTCCTAGATTCGCTAGGTGTCACTTGGGAGCCTCCGGCAAGATTGTGGAGTTGAACCAAGGAGTTTGTAAGGGCAAGGAGATCGCCTACTTCGTGAAGATCTACCGCTAGTGAGGCAAGTCCTTCGTGGGCGACGGCCATGGTGGGATAGACAAGGTTGCTTCTTCGTGGACACTTCGTGGGTGGAGCCCTCCGTGGACTCAAGGCCACTGCTACCCTTCGTGGGTTGAATTCTCCATCAACGTGGATGTACGATAGCACCACCTATCGGAACCACGACAAAAACATCCGTGTCTCCAATTGCGTTTGAATCCTCCAAACCCTTCCCTTTACATTCTTGCAAGTTGCATGCTTTAATTTCCGCTGCTCATATACTCTTTGCATGCTTGCTTGAATTGTGTGATGATTGCTTGACTTGTCCATAGATAGCTAAAATTTGCCAAACTCTAAAATTGGGAAAAGCTTAAATTTTTAATTGGTCAAGTAGTCTAATCACCCCCCTCTAGACATACTTCAAGGTCCTACAGTTACTCTTGGAGCGGGTCTTGCATATCAATCACGAGGGAAAACAAGGTTTGTCGCCACGGTTGCCAGCTAACCATTGGTCGCTCCGAGGGAGTGATCGGGGCACTGAGGGCCTGGTGAGGTGATGCCTTGCGGGGCTGCCGCGGCCAGAGCTCAGCCACTCAGATCTTTCGGCGTTGCAGGGACGGACCCGTGCGCAAGTGCCGTGCCAGACCGAGCGGCTCCGAAGGTAGGTGTCAATCGAGCAGGCGACTAAGTCGAGCAGGTTAAGCATGAAGGAGAAAATCCATTTAGATAGATGCAGAGAAAGCAGACGCCACTGGGTCAGGCTCGAGCAGCTTGGGGATAATGCAGCCCGAGGGGCGCCCCCGACAAGGTGGATAAAAAGCATTAAGCAAAATGGATACATGCCGCAGGGATGGACCCACGCGACTTGGGAATGATGCAGCCCTACGGGCGCTCCCAGCTGAAAATGGAACTTGGAAAGATGTCACCTGATACCATTGCAGAGCGAGTGTCGGAGTAGCTGATGACGCATGGTGAAGAAGCCACCCCTCACGAGCCTTCGGAGCCCTGAGCCTCGGGAGGCTCTGGGGGTCCGGGCGGCTCCTCAAGGTCCATCTCCATCTCCTCCAGGAATGCGTGGTGCCTGGCCACCTGAGCTTCCAGGATGCTCCTCATCAGGCGCTGGTGGGCAGCAGCCGCGTTCGGCAGGCCGAAGGGCATGCGAACGTAGCTGTGAGGTGGACCCTCACAACGCCCCACGCGTGAAGGCCAGAGGCGCTCCTGAGACGCGGCTCGGTTGAGCCCTGGTACGTCGATGCAGACACGCAGCCCACCATCCTCACCGGGATGTGGGGCTACGGCGGTAGGCGGCGACTGCCGCGCATGACTCTTGACTCCTGCAGATCCTGAATGTTTCTCGCGATGAACTCCTGAGGGTTTGGCCCTCCTTGCCTCATGCCTTCCTGAGGGAAATGTGCCTTGAAGCACGCCTCCAAGTGGTGCCCGAGCGCCTCCCTCGTGACCTTGGCGAGGTCGGTGGCTCTCCAGGAGAGAGGCCCCGAGCCCTGCCCGAGGAGGGCGCCGGGCGCGCTTTCCTATGCGACAGAGGGTGGCGCCCCTTGAACAGGCGCGGATCCTGACGCAACGCCTCCGGAGGTGCCTTCCTCGCGAGTGTTTGGGCTAGGTGAAGCCTTCTTCTTCTTAGGGACCGCCTTGGGGAGCCTCCCGCTCCTGTGATCTGGGTCTTCGATTGCCGCGGCCTGGAAGGCACGCTCAAGAGAACACACTGCATCCCTCTCCTCGCAAGGCACTGTGATGATTCCACCGCTTCCTGGCATCTTGAGGACGTTGTAGCCATGGTGAGTCATTGCCATGAACTTGGCCAGAGCTTGGTACCCGAGGATGGCATTGTATGGCAGGAGAATGTGGGCGACGTCGAAGTCAATGAGCTCGGTGCGGTAGTTGTTGCGCTGCCAAAAGGTGACAGGAAGGCTTGCCCTATTGGAACAGTGGAACCATCAGTGACTCCTGAGAAAGGCTTGGTCGGCTGAAGCTGATCGTATGGCACTTGGAGATTGTTGAACATCTCGATGGACAGGACATTGAGTCCAGCTCCGCCATCAATGAGGGTCCTGGTGACTTGCACATTGCTGATGACTGGGGAACAAAGCATCGGGAGGACTCCGGCCGTTGCTGCGCACTTGAGCTGATCCGCTGAGCTGAACGTGATAGCGCACGCAGACCACCTGAGAGGGCGCGTGGCCTCAAGCTTGGGGAGGACTGCATTCACCTCGCGAGCAAACTGCTTGAAGATGCGTTGAGAGGCTAGAGCCTGAGCGCCGCCCAAGAAGCAAGCGATTGCACGCGGCTCCTGGAAGCCCACAGCCCCCTCGTCTTGGTGATGGTCTTCATTCCTCCTTGGCGATGGTGGCAGAGGAGGGAGGCCTGCGTTGCCTTGAGGGCGGTCCTCACGAGGCTGATTTCTCCAACCTCCCTCGCGAGGCTGGTCACGCCACCCTTGGCGAGGGCCACGGTCTTCCCATCGTCCTCCACCTCTTCCTCCTCCGCGGCCATAGCCCCGGTCGTTGCGGTCGGGGCGTCGGCTGATACGCCCATCTCGCACGGCCCTGAGCTCTTGACATTCATTGGTATTGTGGGTGTGGAGGTCGTGGTACATGTAGTACCGGCTGCCCTTGGATGACTCAGGCTGATCCCTGCCTTGCTTGGTGTCTGGCTCTGCTGCGAGCACAGCAGCCCCCTTGCGCTTCACGTCCTTGACCTTGGGCTTCTTTTCTTCTGGGTCGGCAGCCGGGAGCTCGAGGAGGGAGAGGCGCCCTTCCTCAGCCCTGGCGCACTTGGTCGCCAAGTTGAACATCTCCAATGATGTGTACAGGTCTTCATGGATTGCTAGCTCCTCTTTCATCTTGATGTCACGCACGCCATCGGAGAAGGTTGAGATGATGGCCTCCTCAGTCACCCTGGGGATCTTGAGGCGGGCGTTGTTGAAGCGCTGGATGTACTTCTACAGGGTCTCTCCTGGCTGTTGCTTGATGCGGCGCAGGTCACTCATGGCCGGGGGCCGGTCGTGAGTACCTTGGAAGTGGGCGATGAAGCGGGTGCGCATCTCGTCCCAGGAGGAGATCGTGCCAGGGGCCAGGTTCAGGAGCCAGGTGCGGGCACCGTCCTTGAGCTCCATGGGAAACCAATTCGCCATGACCTTCTCGTCCCTGTTGGCGGCTTCGATGCCCAGCTCGTAGAGCTGGAGGAACTCTGCGGGGTCTGCAGTGCCATCATAGCAAGGAGGCAGGTCCGGCTTGAACTTGCCGGGCCATGCGACGCTACGCATCTCGGAGGTGAAAGCGCGGCAGCCTGCGGTGGCCACCGGAGCTCTCTGCTGATGCAGGGCTTGCTCTTGGAGATTCCCACGCGCCGCTGCCTGGAGCAGTGCGGGGTCTTGACGTGGCGGTGCATGGATGCGGTCATGGCGCACCGGTGCTGGGAGCACGTGAGCACCTTCTTGGGGGCGAGGGATCTCTTGGCAGCTCCTTTCTTGTCGCGCAGGCGCTGGACATGGTGGGTCTCGTCCCGGGGCCGCGTGCCTTGGAGCCAGGGCGCCTTCTTGGGGAGGAGGTGGTGGAAGCACCTCCTGCTCCTCGCCTCCTGCGCAGGATGGAGGGCGAGGCAGCGAGAGGGACGTCATGGGAGAGCCCCCTGCGGCGCTGACGAGCTCGGTGATGCGGGCGAGCCAGTCCTCGTAGAGGTCGTCGACGGGACGGTAGTGCAGGAGCTCACGTGCCAAGAGCAGCACGGCGTGCGCGTCCGTGGGGGCGCGACGGGTGTGGGACGACGAACCAGCTGGAGTCAGCGACGGGGTGGCGGTGCAGCCATCGCGCCGCACTGAAGGATGCAGGGACAAGGCCTGCTGCTCGTTCCCCGCCGGGCTGGTGGCGGCGTTGGCGGTAGGCGACGGGGAACGACAGGGGCGTCCACCGACGGGCGCCGTCTGGGCGACGCGGGTGGCGAGAGCAGCCTGACGCTCAGCGCGAGCTCGGCGAGCGTCAGCCATGGACACGGCGGAAGATGAGACGCGACCAGCGGAAGAAAGACTTCGGCGCGCCCCTACCTGGCGCGCCAAATATCGGATTTCGGGTTCCGGCAGACCCTTGAGGTTCGAACACTGGGGTGCGCACAAAGATCTCTCCCCTACCAGCTCACGTCTCGAAGTCTCGCACAGATCTAAGAAAGAAAGATGAACACACAAGGGACATGAGATTTATACTGGTTCAGGCCACCATTGTGGTGTAATACCCTACTCCAGTGTGTGGTGTGGTGGATTGCCTCAGGGGCTGACGGTGAACAGTACAAAGGGAGAAAAGCCTCGCGAGGGGCTGTTCTTGAGCTGGTGCGGTGAACTGCTTGGGTGAGTTCAGTCGCTTCTCTCTCTCTCTGATCGATTTGTTTCTTGATGCCCCTACCTGTGGTGGCTAGTCCTATTTATAGAGCGAGGCCCTTGGCCTCTTCCCAAATAATGAGCAGGAAGGGCGCCAACAATTGGCCATTTTGAAGGGGAACATCTGGTACACTTATCCTGACTAAAGTTGGTCTTCGGCTACCAAAGGCTCTGACGATGACGCTGCCCTGGGCTCCACGATGACCTCCATCCTGCCGTTCTGCTGGTCTAGGTCTTGTTGCACCGAAACCGTAACCTTTTCCTGATGCCTTGGTCTGCGCTTGCCCCCTTTGCATCGAAGGGGAAAACAAGGACACTGCACAGGCCAGCGCCCGCCTGGCGCCCGCCTGGCCTTGATCGTCATGGCTTGCGTCATGGGCTCCTCGGGAGGTGCCCTGCCTTGATCTCTCTGCCTCCTCGCGAGCCTGCCTGAGGAGGCTGCTCTTGAGGAAGCTTCCTGTCGTTCGCCGCGAGGCTTGGCCCCTCGCGAGGGTCTTGAGCTTGAGCTGATGAAGCTGGGCTGCATTGGGCCCCCACTTGGGCCACACCGCAGGCCGCACGCAGGCAAGTCTGGGGACCCTCGTTCCCATAACGCCGACACGGTATGGCACGTGGACCCGGTAGCTTGATGTCCCACATGTCGACGAAAGGGACTAGAAGATTTATGAAAGCGAGCGCTCCACTCTTACGACGGAGGAGTACACGACACGACGGCCCAGTGAACTGTCACTTGTACTGTATAGTACTATAGTTTTGTTGTTTCGCATGATCCATCGATACAAACCCAATTAAACAGGAAAGGGTGAGATTTTTCCCACGCGGTAGATGATACTAGCCATACATTTCACATGCAATTTTAATGTATGCAAACTGAATAATTAAGGCCTTTCCCAGTGCTCCACGGTGTACAGGTGCTAAGGATGCCACATAGGCAGAAAAATAATGTGGCAAAGCAATTAAAGAGGAGAGAGAGGATTATGGTGACCCCAACAAGAACCAATGCTAAGCACGTGAACCTAGACAAAAATACTACCAACCAATACATGAAGGAGTTTTATTACTAAACAATTAAATAGAGAAGGCTTAGCTACAAAACCTAAGCACCGATGCATTGGGGACATTAGTTGCTAAGCATTTTAATGCACTTAGCACCCCACTTTAGCACAAATGCATTGGGAGAGGTCTAAGTAACAATATGATATTTAGTAAAACTAAAAACACATATGATTTATTGTGTTAGAGTGTAGTAGTAGTGCTGTGTTGCATAGTTGTTAGATGTAACTTGCGAGAACTTGTAGAGATGTAGTTTTGGAGGGCCTACAGAGAGAAAAGCGTAATACGGTCACCGAACTTCAGAATAGGCTGATTACGGTCACTATATACGTTTTGCGGTGATTATACGGTCACTTGCTCACGGTTCAGCATCAGATTGCACTCTGTTGACCGGCCAAATAGTCTGCATGGCGCCATGTTGACTAGTTAAATTGACCACGTTCCTTGTGGATCCCACCTGTCAGTTCGCATAGGGAAAAGGTCAAATAAACACAAATTTATGCAGGCGCGACAAGACTCCAAGCAGTGCACGGGAATCACCTGGTTGCGTATGTGTCTGTCAGGGCCTGATGTGTGCGCATGCACGTGTAGGTTGAGCACTTGAGAGTGAGAGTGTGTGTTGGTCGTGTGGTGTACTGGTGTGTGCATGCATGCATGCATGTGTGCGTGTGAGTGTTGCGTGCGTGCGTGGCTGCATGTGTACGTGTGAGTGTTGCGTGCGTGCGTGGGTGCATGTGTTTGTGTGAGTGTTGCGTGCATGCAGTTCATGTGCATGCGTGCGTGTGTGTGTGTATAATCACCACACCAGCTCCTGTGTGTTAAAACAGACGGCTCAGGATACCAATACAAGGCCACCTTGTCCGCTGTGCCCGTGGTCAGGACTTTGAACCACCATCCAAATATTTTTTTGTCGTTTGTTTTCATTCTTACTAGCAAGATGCCCGTGCATTGCACGTAACATCAAGATGCATTTGTATGACTAGTTTATCTTGTGAGACAAAAGGATGAACGAGGGAAGGCCTTATTTGCAAATGTGGAGAGATGTGTGTGTACCTTTTTGCAAAATTGCCATAGTTTCTTTCCTACCCGTCAGATATAAATCAGAGGGCCTATATTGCAGGATGGCAGGCATACCATCATCACCAACTCTGTTTTTTATAAGAGTGTATTTTATGTATTTTATAAGAGTGTAGATGTAGAGTAGATACAAGCCGACAGGTGGGCACATGGTAGCGAGATAATGTGATGCAACACTAGAGGTGCCACGTGGAGCGTTTAACTGGTCAACTAGTCGTGTCTTGAGCAAATACAGAGTTGTATGGTGAGCCCGTGACTGTATAATAAGAGCTATAAAAAGCAGAGCTGGTGATGATGGTGTGCCTGCCATCCTGCAATATAGGCCATCCGATTTATATCCAACGGATAGGAAGGAAACTATGGCAATTTTGCAAAAAGATACCCACATCACTCTCCGCATTTGCAAATAAGGCCTTCCCTTGTTCATCCTTTTCTCCCATTGGTCGGCCCGTGATGCATTTAGGAAGACCCATGGATGACTAGTCGTACAAGACAAAGATAGCAGAATTGTGAAGGACTCTGTGTCCACTGACAAAGCCGGCTAGGATTTGTAGCCCTAGGTTCTCGGACTAAGGTAACCCTGTCGGTGTCAAAACCGGCGGATCTCGGGTAGGGGGTCCCGAACTGTGCGTCTAGGCGGATGGTAACATGAGACAAGGGACACGATGTTTTTACCCAGGTTCGGGCCCTCTCGATGGAGGTAAAACCCTACTCCCGCTTGATTAATATTGATGATATGGGTAGTACAAGAGTAGATCTACCACGAGATTAGAGAGGCTAAACCCTAGAAGCTAGCCTATGGTCTGATTGTTGTTCGTCCTACGGACTAAAACCCTCCGGTTTATATAGACACCGGATAGGGTTAGGGTTACAGAGTCGGTTACAATGGTAGGAGATCTATATATCCGTATCGCCAAGCTTGCCTTCCACGCCAAGGAAAGTCCCATCCGGACACGGGACGAAGTCTTCAATCTTGTATCTTCATGGTCCAGAGTCCGCCAACGGTGATAGTTCGCTATCCGGACAGCCCCTAATCCAGGACTCCCTCAGTAGCCCCTGAACCAGGCTTCAATGACGATGAGTCTGGCGCGCATATTGTCTTCGGCATTGCAAGGCGGGTTCCTCCTCCGAATACTTCATAGAAGATTTTGAACAGAAGGATAGTGTCCGGCTCTGCAAAACAAGTTCCACATACCACCATAGAGAGAGTAATCTTTACACAGATCTGCTGACGTATTCCGCGGCGTGACATCACACTACGACCAGGCCTTTGTTTTTACTGTCCCACCTCAGCGCGTTTAGCGAGGCGGTTTCCTTGGCACGCCTTATCAAAGCGGAGATCGTGCCCCCTTATTCCGGGATCCTCATCAATACGGGTGTGGGTAACCCAGTCGTGCCCGCTGGCACGCCCCCTCTATCGAAGGCGAGTCCTGAACGGTCACAGGGAGGGCTCTTGGTATTCAAACTCTTTATAACAAGACTAAGGTCCGCTCCTTTCAATCTCAATCGAATCCGCCCCTCGCCTCGAGTTCCATCACCCAAAGCTCCAGATTCAGGCGCTTCGGACCTCCGGCGATGTCCGGTTCTGACCTGCGCGGCCGGTGGATGCCTTCCTCCGTCACGGAAGAAGATGTGCTAAAGCTGAGAGACGCCAGGTATCTAACCGGCGAAATTCCGCATAGGCTGCCTGCCCAAGGGCAGGCTATTCCCACTCCCGAGCCTGGTGAGAGCATGGTGTTCGTGTCTCACTTCCTTCGGGGTTTAGGCTTCCCGACGGATCCCTTCGTGAGGGGGCTCATGTTTTATTATGGGCTGGAATTCCATGATTTGGATCCGGAGTCCATCCTCCACATCTCATCGTTCATTGTCGTAAGCGAAGCCTTCCTTCGCATTACCCCTCACTTCGGACTGTGGCTCAAGACCTTCAAAGTGGAGCCGAAGATGATCGAGGGGCAACAGGCGGAGTGCAGAGGGGCTGTTATAAGCAAGAATGCTGACGCTCCATGGCCCGAGGGCTCTTTTCAAGAGGAGCTCAATTTATGGCAACATGAGTGGTTCTATATCACCGCTCCCAGGGGCACCAAATGGGTGGCGCTACCCGCCTTCCGCTCGGGTCCTCCACTGCGGCTGGCGTCGTGGGTCAATAAAGGACTTGACTGGGAGCCGTCCAAGGACGTACCTCTGTTGCAGGGCCATATTCGAGACCTCCGGGAGAGAGAGATCAATCTGGTTGTAGTGGCGCAGGTCATGCTGATTTGGCGCCTCCTTCCCTGCAAACATCGCCCCTTCGCCTGTGGGAGTTTAATCCGGAGGGACCACGAGCTCTCTAACATTTTATGGGTGCGACGCCCGTGGAGGTGTATAAACTGTTCTTCGGATCACAAGAGCTGTGTCCGGACTTGACTGAGGACGCAGGTCTGAGCTGCAATCGCCCGGATACTCAAGTAAGTAGTCCTGTATCCAGACATGCTATCCGTATATTTATCATAAACTTGCCCTTAAAAGAGCTGTCCTTTGAACAGGAGTGGATAGCGAAAGCAAGACCGATAAGTTTTCCGGCCCCCCTCCCTGAGACCACGCCGGATTCCATGTTAACCAGGATGCTGGAGGCGGCGCCTTTGGAAGAAGGCAAAGGGGGAACAGGGAAGCTACTACCTCTACGAAGGAGGCTATCAAGAAAGGGGGGATCGAGAATCCCTCCATCCAAGGGGAGAAGAGGACCGCCTCTGAAGATCTGGAGACCAAGGCCTCAAAGAGGGGGAAGAAATTTTCGCCAGAGGGTCCTGCGCCGGGAGATCCCCCGGCCGCACTATTTCCCTAAGGGAATCAGCCCTCCAGCGAGCCGTAAGTAGAAAAAGGGGGGTTTTGTGATAAGGGACACCCCTTTTTTTTATTTCTGAAGATAACCGAGATTTTACCTTGTAGTTCGGATCTCAGCCCTTCTCAGCAGAGCTCATCTTCGGGGGATCTTCGTTCGGAGATGATAGAGAGCGAAACGCCTCCACCTGCCGTACCGTCATGCGAGGCGGGCGACCCCGAGGTGTCGTCGCAGAGGGTTTCTCCGAATCCAGCGGGGCCGGAAAGCAGTCGTATGTCCCCTCGAAGCCCTTCGCGTCCTGCCTTCGAAAAAGGCTATCAGACGAGTCCGGCACCAACTGGTGTACGGTCGGAGGGGCTGAAGGATCTGCTCGGGCGAGCGTCTATCTCATAAGATCACCATGCATTAATGGGTACGGTGATTGAGAGGATTTCATCCGCTGAGAGCAGATTGCACGAAGCCGTCAGAAGTTTATTGACGGGTTTTGAGGTACGCAAAATGATGTACCTGCTAACAGTTCTGCATATAAAATGCGCCCTGTGTAGATAGTAGCCCCTAAGACTCGGTGCGTTGTCAAAAATGACGGCATGCCGAGGATCATAACCCCAGGTATAACATGTCGCCCTTCCTATGGAGGTGGCGAAGCGTCCGGTGGCTAGCCGGACTGATGAATTTGCCGAACTAAAGCGGCAACTGGACGTGGCGGATGCGGACATTATGCTTGTCAATAAGCGGCTTGACGAGTCACAAGGTATGCATCTTCTCCGCGGACACCTGGTAAGGGAGCTTGACACCCATGCCTTACAACATGTATGCTTAATGCAGATGGTGCCGCTGCTATGGAGAAACTTCGGGCGGAGCTCGCCCGAGCCAAGGAGCAAGCCAAAAAAAGTGATGCGGCTGCTTTAAAGGCGGCTGAAGAGCTAAAAGCCGAACAGGCTGCTCACTGCCGAAGCAAGAAAGAAATGGTCGAGATGGCCGTGAAATTGAAGAATGCTACCGACCGCTGCGAGTTTCTTGAAAAAGAAGGTCGAGCGGAGCAAGAGGACCTGAAAAAGGCCACCACCGAGGCCAAGGATGCTCGCTCCGTGATGAGAGCTATAAAGGAGGAGCTACGTCAGGCCGGGGATATCGCGGCTGGGAAGCCCTTCCTGCTGTAGAGGAAGTTCACGGATCCGAAATATGCTCAGTTGGACCGGCTGTGGGGTGCGGAGGATGCTTATCTGGACTTAGCGGCGAGCGCCGCGGACACGGTCGAGCACTTCCAAGGTCAAAAGGATCACGGAATGGAAGAGGTGTTTTGGTCGCAGTTCCATGATCTAGAGCGTTCGCTTCCATTAACCGATCGGTTAGCCGAATGCGCTGAGCTGAATAGGTTGTCCGGACTTGCCATGAAGGATGTCGTGACTTATTTGTGGCCGAAAAGGCCCGAGACGAAGAGTTATTTTAACTTGGTGCAACAGTTCCTTGGTGCGGTGCCACATATCGATGCAATGAAGTGATCGGCGTGCATAGAGGGTGCACGGATGGCTAATGCCCGTGTCAAGACATACTGGGCAGAGATGAAGGCCACCGACGTTGCATCCCAAGATTCGGACGGAATCCGAGTGCCCGTCGAGCACTATTTTGAGGAAGTCCTGCAGGGCGCTCGTTTAATAGAGACGCAGTGCTCGAAGGATATTATGTTCTAAATGACATGTATGATTTGTGAAACAATGTTTCAATAAAATATAATAGCTTTTTATACTTGTGCAAATACCTCCTGTGCGGCCGTTAATGTATATATGTATATAACCTGAAAGATGGCAGTCTTCGGCTTCAGCCCCCACGCACATAATGCGGGGGTGTTTGCAAAAAGTCTGGTTTTCACACTTAATCCAACGTCTTGGTCCTGTAAAGGAGGTGATAGCGTAGCAAACTAGGCAACCGGACTATAATGCTTTTATCACTTTCACTTAGCCATAGGAGTTCGATGGTGGGGCTACTATATAGCCCCTAGGGGCACCGCGCTCTCCCGAATTCGGGGCGCGTATGTGCCTGACCGGGAAACGGTCCTTCGTTAATGCGGAGGAATTCTAAGCATTCCGTTTAGTCATCGAGTGGTTGACCAGTCTCACGCTATATCATGACAGTCAGTTTTCTGCTTTCTCTAGTGAGGTGCTCGCCCGGCCGAACCGGGGCACAATCGCAGTAGTTCTCCTGGTGCCGCGTTAGCCGATAGAGCGGAACGTAAGGCAGCAAAACACAGGAGCCGGGCAAACCCAACATTTGACCAAAGACATGATTCGGAGCTGATGCATAGAAGGCCTAACTCGAGACGCCGAACACTCCCTAAGTTATTCGGTCTTTATGAAAACGGGCCGAACAACGCCCTTGATAACAAGCCCCTGGTGTCCAGGTACGAGCAAAATTCTGGCGCGGCCGATGCCAAAACGCCAGCCTCCTCTTCGGCTATATCAAGAAGCCGGAGGATGTGTATCAACAAGAGACTGTAAAAAAGGTTTACGCAGGGTCTTAATCTGAAAAGAATCCTTGCAACGGGTCCCTACTGCACGTCTGTGCCTGTATCTCCGTTGTGCCGTGTCCTGGACGGGTGTAGCACGGTGTTCATCTATAAAAGAGAGGAACTTAGTTGAAAAAGATCGTTCGAAGAATGTACTTTGTACTGAATAAAAAGAGTACGATTCAAAAAATGAATAAAATTGAGCTTTATGGTCTCTCATTGTACATGCATGGAGCCCCTTGTACAGGGGTATGTAGCTAATAATCTCTTGTATGTTTACGCCGGACTCGTCTAACCGTGTCCGGGGTCTGGACGACCTGTTTGGGTGCGTTGATTAGCAAAACCGGTTTAGTGTGAGTTTGTCAAGGCAGTCTCACATCCTTCCGTGCTTGAAGAACGCTCAATATTCCCTTTTAGTGATATGATGCCGCGTGGACCGGGCATTTTAAGTGTAAGAGATGCATAATGCGGTATTGCATTAAAGCGGGCCAAAGCTTCACGTCCCAATAGTGCTTGATAGCTACTTTGAAATGGGGCAATGTGGAAGGTTAAATTTTCGCGACGGAAGTTGTCGGATGAGCCGAACACAACTTCTAGCCGTAGGGAGCCCGTACTGTGGGCATATGGGCTTGGCATTACCCCTTGAAAGGAGGTGCTACTATGGCGAATTTTGGTTGGGTCTATCCCCATTCTGCGGATAGTATCCTGGTATAGCAGGTTTAGATCGCTCCCACCGTCCATTAGACTTGCGTAAATTGGAATCCGTTGATTATAGGATCTAATATCATAGCAGTCCATCCTGCGTTCTGGATACTTCCGGAGTAATCCTGATGGTCGAAGGTGATTGGTTTTGACAAAAAGTGTCGGGATTCCGCTGGGATTGATCGTGCGGCGCATACTTCAATGGGCGCCGCTCTATTTTTCCCTTTGGGCACTTGAAGTGAGTTTACTGTTTTGACTTCTTGTGGGAAATTCTTTTGTTTTCCGGTGCTCTGCTTGTGGGGTTCATCATCGTCCTCGCTTGGTGTGTCGAGCCCCTTGTGTTCGGCGTTGAGTTTGCTGGACTGCTTCAAGACCCAATAATCTCTGTGGGTATGGTTTGCAGGCTTCCCGGGAGTACTGTGGATTTGGCATATCTTGTCCAAGATTTTATTTAAGTTGGATAGCTCGTCACTGTTATCCTTAAGGGGCAGTTTTTTATTATTCTGCTGAGAGCTTTTGAATCCGGTGTTGACTGCCGTGCTCTTCGGGCTATTCCCCTTGGTCCGGTGCTGGTCCTTGCTGCGTCGTGGTTTCCCGTTTCCATCTCTGACTTCGGATGTACTTGGTCGCTGGTACTGAATCTTCCCAGCCAGCTATCCTCTCCCGCGTAGAAGCGGGTCATGAGGCTTGTCAATGCGGCCATTGTTCTTGGCTTTTCTTGGCCAAGGTGTCTGGCGAGCCATTCATCTCGAACGTTGTGTTTGAAATCTGCTAGGGCTTCGGCGTTCGAACAATCGACTATTTGGTTCTTTTTGGTGAGGAACCTGTTCCAGAATTTGCGGGCTGACTCTCCGGGTTGTTGAGTTATGTGACTTAAATCGTCTGCATCCGGAGGGCGGACATAAGTCCCTTGAAAATTTGCCCGAAAAGCATCCTCGAGCTCTTCCCAACTTCCAATGGTATTTTCGGGGAGGCTTTTGAGCCAATGCCGGGCTGGCCCTTTGAGCTTGAGGGGTAAGTATTTTATGGCGTGGAGGTCATCTCCTCTGGCCATGTGTATGTGGAGGATGTAATCCTCAATCCAGACTTCGGGGTCTGTTGTTCCGTCGTATGCCTCTATGTTTACTGGCTTGAATCCCACTGGAAATTTATAATCCAGCACCTCATTGGTGAAACATAGGGGGTGTGTGGCGCCCCTGTATTTGGGTGTGCCGTGACGTTCGGATACTTGACGTGTTGCATTGCTTACTAAAGCTTGTTTTCTTGGCCCATAGATAGACCTAACTGGGCCATCCTTTTGGTGTGAATCCTTATGCGGATCGCGTGCCGGCTTGTATGCGGCGCCGCTTGCCGCTCTATGTTTGTCATGTGGTCATCTATCCGACCAGGCGACCTCATTGTTCTTTGATTGTGGGGGCTCTGCGGCCTCCTCATCGAATTTGGGCAGTAGTTTGCGCTTCGGGTAGCTCTTTGTTTGGCGACTGTCGCCGTATTTGTTTGCGGTGTTGAGTACTTTGCTCCATCTGATTCTGAGTGCATCTTCCGCTGTTTTGAGCTTCTGCTTCTGCTTTTTCAGGCTACGCGCAGTGGCGATGAGCCTTTTGTGGAGGTTCTTCTGCTCCAATAGCTTGTCCGGCGTGTGATCGTCCGGAATATTATCTTCGCCGGGGACGGGTTGTTTATCCAAGTTGTTCTGTTCGGACGGTTGCTCGATAGCGTGTTCGTCGTCCATCGGCTCGCCCTGCTATATGGCTGGGTCTATATGGCTGCCGTCTTTGTCGAGGCGGGATTTTGGGCGGCGCTTGCGTCGCTGTTTTTACTGCTTTTCGAGGGGTTTATCCTTCGTAGCGTCCCGTTGTTCCTCGTCGTCGCTTCCTTTAGGTGTATCCACCATGTATACATCGTGGAATGAGGTGGCTGTCCAGTATCCTGTAGGTGCTGGTTCATAGTTATCTCCTACATCGTCGTCCATACCGTCAATGTCTTCGGAGTCGAAATCGAGCACGTCGTTTAGACTTTCGACAGTGGCTACGAAGTGGGTGGTGGGTGGGCGTCGAATTTCTTCGTCGTCCGCATCCCAACCTTCCTGACCATAGTCCGGCCAGGGCTCTCCTGGTAATGAGAGAGATTTTAGTGAATTCAGGATGTCGCCAAAGGGCGAGTGCTAAAAGATGTCCGCGGCAGTGAAATCCATAACCGGCGCCCAATCGGATTCGATTGGCAGGGGCGCAGATGGTTCGGAGTCCGGAGAGGAGTCCGACACCTTAGAGTCACGAGCTTCGCAAAGGACAGGGATGATGTTTAGCTCAATCGCCATAGAGATTGTAGCCCCAGAGGCGGCGTCCAACCACTCATCCTCGATCAGCGAAGTCGGCTCTGAGCTAAGGGTCGGAGCGGACACTGGTGCGGCCTCCAGGGCACTGTTCGGCGGCAGAGCTAGATCGTGCCCATCGAGACAGTGCAGCGCGCTTGGCTGTGGCTCGAATCCGTCGAATATCAAGTCTCCGCGAATGTCGGCCGTGTAGTTCAAACTTCCAAATCTGACCTGATGGCCAGGGGCGTAGCTTTCGATCTGCTCCAGATGGCCAAGTGAATTGGCCCGCAGTGCAAAGCCACCGAACACAAAGATCTGTCCGGGGAGAAGAGTCTCACCCTGGACCGCATCGTTGTTGATGATCGAAGGAGCCATCGGGCCTAAAGACGACGACACAGAGGAACTCTCAATGAAAGCACCAATGTCGGTGTCAAAACCGGCGGATCTCGGGTAGGGGGTCCCGAACTGTGCGTCTAGGCGGATGGTAACATGAGACAAGGGACACGATGTTTTTACCCAGGTTCGGGCCCTCTCGATGGAGGTAAAACCCTACTCCTGCTTGATTAATATTGATGATATGGGTAGTACAAGAGTAGATCTACCACGAGATCAGAGAGGCTAAACCCTAGAAGCTAGCCTATGGTATGATTGTTGTTCGTCCTATGGACTAAAACCCTCTGGTTTATATAGACACCAGATAGGGTTAGGGTTACACAGAGTTGGTTACAATGGTAGGAGATCTATATATCCATATCGCCAAGCTTGCCTTCCACGCCAAGGAAAGTCCCATCCGGACACGGGACGAAGTCTTCAATCTTGTATCTTCATGGTCCAGGAGTCCGGCCAACGGTGATAGTTCAGCTATCCGGACACCCCCTAATCCAGGAATCCCTCAAACCCCTTTATCTCTGATATTACTATTCATCCAACCTAACTTTAAGGGGTATCCTACAGAATGCTCTGCTAGAATCATACTCATCGATTAGGAAGAGAGGTGTGAGACAATGCGTGAGAGACATGCCTAAAGATAATATGCGTACATGAGACACGTAGGCAGGTCCATCTATATAGAAAGGGTCGATGGGGATTGTGCGTGTGTATGCTTGCGAGAGGAAGAGTGCTTGTGATAAAGGTCAGTGGAAACAGTTGTAAATGTTTACGAGAGGGAGGGAGGGTTATATCTAGAGCATGTGTGCGAGAAAGACACCTCGGGAGAGAGTGTGTGAGCATGTGTGAGAGACCACCGATGGAGAGTGAAACTACATGTAAAAGACTGCTGTACACATTGATTAAAGATATAAATTGTATCCATTTATTAGGATGGGATCATGATATTTGCAATTTGTAAGGAGCGGTCATTGATCCATCGTGACATCTAGATTCTATCGAATTTGAGCATGTCTATGTTATTATTCGACACAATTGATCCACATAGTTAGTATTTTGAACTCCAGACAATGCATCACTTTAGCAATTGAATATAAACCTGAGTATAGTTCATGTTGTGTGTGTAAAGCACATTATACATACGAAAGTTACACAATGAACATTATAAATAGCTACCTATGAACTAGCATACATTTGAATTCAACTTAAGGTGGTTGAAAAAAATCAAATTCAACATGAAGTCCACTCATTTATTTGAATTTGATATCATGGCATTTGTTAATCATACCTAAATTATGGGGGCACCAATCTTTGCTCTGATTTTGTACATAATAGCATATGTAGTCGTGTACAAAATAGATTCAAATTTAGCTCCTCCATTCCAAAATAATCGTAGTTATAGGATTTTCAAGTGTCAAAATTTCAAAAAGAAGCAGATAATTTAATGAGGTTTTCAAACATACAAGGTCAAATATAACGTTGTCTATTTAGGTCAATCCTCATAGTTCAAGAGTTCTCTAAACATGAATGCTTGTGTTTCAAAATTTTGAACGAAGCGCCAAAAGAGCCTCTACTACTTTAAACCACGTGAGACCAATGTTTGGTAGTACAAGGAAATTACTTTTCTAATAACTCCGACCCATGAAACCTCTTGGCCCGACGTCCAAAGGTCTAAACCGGGGTAGGTTTGTAGCTTCATCTAGACGCATACGCAACCGCCTCCAAAAAACATTCATACACAATGGCCGCCTAAGCACACATGCGCGTGGCCGAAATCGCTCCCGCCCACTATTTGGGACACCTGGGATTACCATCCTACCCCCGACCCGCAGTACGTCCGAAATTTAAGAGGGGGCAAAGTTTGTACTTTCCCCAAATTTCAAACAAGCGCGTCCCATCTTCTATTCAAAAAAGCCAAAAACAATCGCGTCCCAGACCGAAACATGGCCCCCCACCCGTCCGATTCCCCATTCGTACTTCATGGGCGCCAAAACTACCTCTCCACCAGCAGCGAAACCCCGACGTCCTCCGTCCGCCACCCCATCCCACCCATCAACCGCCGCCCACCTCCATCACGCCGGAGCCGATACCCCGACGTCGTCGTCCACTGCAACCTCAACCGCAACGCCCTCCATGGCTAGTAGTTGAAGCCGTGGTTGATCCGTCCGTACCCGAGCCAGTTCAACCATGCTGTCTTGCGCCTCACTGCTGCCGCTCCAACTTCGCCACCGTCCACTGCACCGGAGCTGTTCCTGCTACACCATCCTTCACCGCCTCGGATCTGCTTCCCCTCCGCCGATATACGGGCATGGCAACACAGTCAACAATTTGGCCATGGGTTTGTCCAAGGATCCATGGCTCTCCAAAACATCGGTTCCCCCAGGAAAACAAGAAGATCGCCGCGACATATCGACACCACACTAGCAACCGATAAGGGTACTCCTCTTCCCTTTTTCGTGTAAATCTTACGTGTCTGCTTGCATGGTATTCATCCCACAGAAGACACTAGTTGACCACTTCTTCTTCATTCTAGATGTTCCTAGTAACTCGCGATACACAAGGTTTCTCCTCATATACTATTTCACCTTAGCTAGAGGTCCGCCGCCCCCCTGAATTTCAATTTCTGGCCAGTTGATTCCCAATTAACGGAAGCATTCCCTAGTGTAACAGGCGCTAGTACGCCTATTACGCTGGGGAAGCAGCGCCTTGGTGTTTAGCTTAGGGACGTGTGCGGCCTAGAGCTACTGGCGCCCGATCTGGAGGTCGGCCGGGATTGAAGGGATGTCCTGGGGGCGCTGCCAAGCACGGCGGTGGTGTGAGGTCGAGGGGATGGCGGGGCGGCGAAGGCAGTGGTCTGGGCTGGTGGTCGCTGGTGGTTCGAGACAGATCATCAACAGTGACCGGCGGGAGGTAGACGAAGGCCATCTGCCTGTTCCTTATAGATCGGACGGTTCATTAAAAAATCGGCTGACCTATTTATTTTCAGTCGATTGTTATCTTAGATATGACCACATGTGGTGGTGTGCTGGAGGAGTACCTGCATTTCATGTGCTCATATATTACAAAATCATACAGAGTAGAATCTAATTTTGTTTGCCATGCAATGTTGTAGAGCTATCATATGTCTCCTGTCATTTATTTTTCAGCCACCTGCTATCTGCTACTTTTACAGTGCACTAGTTCTGCACACACTTCACCCATACTCTCATTATTGTGTTTTTATGCAAGGGTATTTTAGAGTCTTCCTTGAGAGAAGCAAAAAAGAGAAGAGAGAAGTTGATCCAGCTTTTTTCGCGGGTAGGCACGACATGTTACAGCGCTATAAAGGGTGTTGTG
Organism: Aegilops bicornis; assembly: GCA_021605145.1. Taxonomy (NCBI): domain Eukaryota; kingdom Viridiplantae; phylum Streptophyta; class Magnoliopsida; order Poales; family Poaceae; genus Aegilops; species Aegilops bicornis. Next base: position 174,664,724 of record CM038674.1, read on the forward strand.
TCAGCAGATGGAGACGTTAAACGTAGCTCTGCAGTTGATGACCTCGCTCGCAACGAACCACCACCCTAGGTGCTTGCTTTAACTTCGTGGTGTCATATGTGGTTGCATGTTCCATATGGTGTCTAGCTTGTATTCGAGAGGCCGAAGTTGGTCTTAGGGGCTGTTTGGTTCTAGGCCTAGCATTGCCACACTTTGCCACATATTTTTCCAAGCTTGCCTAAGGTTAGTTCATCAAAATGAAAGCCACAAGTTGGCAAGCCTAAGGGAATCTTGCCACATTTTGTGTGTGTATGCCATGTGGGGTCCAAGTGTGGCTTGCCTAAGGTGTGGCTTGAACCAAGCACTCACCTAAGTTAGTCAAACTTGCCTAGCTTTAGGTGTGGCAATATTTGGCAAAGTTAGTCACAAACCAAACAACCCCTTTATTAAGAAAAGGAAAGATATTTTTTTACATGAACCACCATCTCGTGAGCACCAGAAGACAAATAGCTAGTCAGGGCACTAGCCGAGCCAGTGACAAGCCCAGCAAAGATAGGCATCACCTGGAAGCCAACTAAAAAGCTGCGATGGTGGCGAAGCAGCCCGCCTCCCACCAGGCTCTCAGGTCCTAGATGATTATGCTCACCACTCCAGCCGGATGTCTAGCTTGTATTGCTTCCAATTTGGTTAAATTGAATCTGCTTAGCTTATACATTATACCTTTGAATATGACATGCCTTTCTACTTTTGGTACATACTAGTACATCTGTGTATTAACCATGTTCTTACATCAAACTAATGTTCTTGTGTATCCCTCATCAATCACTTATGATGAGGCAGGCAGGCAAGGGGACTACTCTCATTTAAAGAATGCAGCGTCAGCCTCCCGACATGATTCTCAACAAACAACAATGCTAGATGAAGATAGTGAACATAGCTCTGTAGTTGATTACAGCATTTACCCTACACTAGCATCGTAGGTGCTTGCTCTAACTTGGCAGCGTGATATGTGGTTACATGTTGCATATGGTGTCTAGATTGTAATTCTTCCAATCTGGTTAAACTGCATGTGCTAGTCTGCTTAGCTTATACATTATACCTGTTAATTTGACATGCCTTCCTGTATTTAGTACATAGTACATCTGTCTATTAAGCATGTCCTTACATAAAACTATTGTTTTTTGTATCCCGCATCAATCAATATGACGAGACACCTTTAGTATATGCAGTGCGATATTAGTTGCATCTTTCATATGATTTATAGCATGCACTACTTCTAATTTGTTGAAATTCCATTTATGATGGGATGCTTTTAACTTGGCGTAGTCATATTGGTTGCATCTTTCATGTGGTGTCTAGCTTGCATTGCTTCTTATTTGTTGGAATGGTTTACGCTTAGTTTACACAAACAGTTGTGAACATGCCATGCCGTCCTGTTTTTCGTACATATTCCATCCTGGTATCATGTGTTTACCTTACATCAAAGTAGTGATTGTCAGTATCATGCATGAATGAGTTCTGACGAGAGAATTTTATTGCTTTTTGTTGTCGTTTTTACTTGACAATTCAAAATCAATAAAGCGGAAGGAAGTTAGCAAGGCAGCGGATAAAGGTGCTCCTTCCAAACGGAGGGCCTCTACAGTTTCTACTCCTCCACACCCCCATGATGATTTCCAAGACAACACATGCATAGACACTCAACAAAGCTGTGTTTATGATGAGCACGTCTCCCCTAGTGCACCATCACCGGTGCTCCCTCTAAGTTAGCACTGTTATATGTGGTTGCATGTTATGTGTGATATCTAGCTTGTATTGCTTCTAATTTTGTTGAATTCCATCTACTTACTTTACATATTATACTTGAATAAGACACGTGTTCCTGTTTCTAGAACATACAATATCTGTCTATCACACCATGTTCTTACATCAAATTACTACTGTTGTGTAACCTGCAACAATCACTTATCATAAGACACGTTTGACTTCGGAGTGTGATATAGGTTACATCTCGCATTCTTTTCTAGCTTGTACTACTAATTTGTTGAAATGGCACTTCTGACGAGACAGTTTTAACTTGGTAGAGTGATATTCGTTGCATCTTTCATATGGTGTCTAGCTTTCATTGCTTCTAATTTGTTGAAATGCCTTCTCCTTAGTTTACATATCATAAGCTGTGAATATGCAATGCTGTGAATATGCAATGCTGTGAATATGCAATGGCACTAATGACGAGAGACCTCTAACATGGTAGTGTGATGTTGTTTGCATCTTGCATATGATTTATTTCTTGTACTGCTTCACATTTGTTTAAACACCATTTATGATGAGACACTGTTAACTTGGCAGAGTGATATTTGTAGCATCTTTCATATGGTGTCTACCTTCCATTGCATTACTTCTAATTTGCTGAAATGTCTTCTTCTTAGTTTACACATCATAGTTCTGGTTATCTCTTCCATCCTGTTTTTCATACATATTACATCCTCCTATCATGTGGTTGTCTAACATCAAAGTTCAATTAAATGCATCACACATCAATTTGTTACGAAGAACTAAATTGTTATTCATTTTCTTGTCGGCTTGACTTAACATGGCACAGAGAAAGAGGAAGAAACACAGAATGGCGAGGGAATGAGAAGCGGATGAATCCTGTAGATTCTGCTGATGCGATGGTGCAATAGAAGGTCAAAGTCCAGCGGAAAATTCTACAAACACGGCATCCCATGCTACACGAGCTGCAAAAAAGCCAAACATAAACAAATAGCTGCCACCAAACAAGCGAGAGACATCCCTAGTTCTTGCAACACCTACCACAAGTACTACCGGTGCACGAGTTACTCGTCGTCAAGCTGAAACTAGCAGCATGTTCCCAAGCTCCTTGCTACCGACACCACTTCCCAAGCACTCTTGACACAAGACGAGTTGGCAATATCGAGATGAACCTTGTGAGCTTCAACAGCAAGAAGGTAGTTGTTGGAGTCAAGTTACAGTTGCATGCTTCTTTATATGTAGTCTCACAGTTTGATGTACACTAACACTTCCTATGTTCGTTGTTGGACTAGCACCTAGGCGCAAGAGGAAACAAACATCATGGATAATGCTCGATAGGTTAACTAAATCTAGAGGAGGAAGAATGGAGATCCGTTTTGAGGCAGGTTTAAAAAGGCCACGTGATGCTACAGAGTCGGCGAAGTTAGTATCAGAGGCAGTGGTTGCCGTTAGGTGTCATGTACATATCCTACCAACATGGATTTAGTACAGGAATGACAAAGACGAAACCCAGTTCAACACCTTCCTCGACCATTTATCTGCAAGTATGGTTATGTATGGAAAGTAGTAATATCGTCTTGCTCTGTCCCATACTTTCTAGCTAGGTTGCTGATAATGAGACTCCCATAATTTTCAACAGATGAGGTTCAAGTTGGATACCCAAGATGATGCAACCAGACAAGCTTGCACCCATGTTTTCAAGTCAACTCTGTGACATTATCGGTATAACTTGAGGAAAACTCACTTTGAAGGCAAGGCTAACAGTGAACTTTCCCAAACGTCTCCAGTGGAAAATATATCGGATGAAGACTGGAGGGGCCTTGTTAAACACTAGTCTGATCCGAAGTATCAGGTACATTATATATATGTGATCAGATCACATGTTGAAGTCCTATTTACGCATGTGCCACACAAATCTATCTTCTTGTAGGTGAACTGTTCAAAGAACAAGGCCAACCGTCACGTAAAGTGAAATTCCAACAGCATTTACGGGATCTCGTAGCTATATTGCACACTGCGAGGCTCTTGTAATTAGCTGTTGTTTCACTCTTTTTGCTGTACCATATTATCAGATCTTTATTGACTTGTTCGAAATGCAGAGGAAAGCCGCAAGGACCAAAAAGTACCTGAACCAAATGCTGTGGAAATCTTCAAGGACTGTCACACAAGCAATAAGAAGGGCATGAGTACACCAGTCAAAGCCGCTGTTGTAAGTCCTTAATCCTCATGCCTTTTAACTACTACTTACTCTGACTTGTGCCTTGAACTGCATGGTTTGCAGCCAATGTCTATTACTCTTTTCAATTTTATACACAAGTGTCTTAGCGTATCATTGCACCTTACAAGGTTTAAAAGAGAGGAGTGATGTTCCTTTGTTCTTGACCCGTAATCTAGTTCCGTGCTGGACTTGCCCACACAATGTTACAATTGCCTTTTTTTCTGTTCTTAGTTGTTTTGTGATATGAATGATGTCATACTATGCTTACCGTATTATAAACTTTGTCTCTTTATCCTTAGCCCTCAATACAATGTGAAGAAATAGACAATACATTAGCGATGGTACATGGTCATATGTTTGGAACCTGGTTTTATTATGTACTTTGCAATAAAATACAACTAGTATTTTACATGGGTTCACCAGAATAAGTTCTATATATAGACCAAAGCTATTTTGTTTGATTTTGCTGCCTCCTTAATATCTTCTGTTCTGGTACTACTAATGTAAAAACTCAACTTTTCTGCAAGCTATGGAAAAAATGGTGGAACCGCCACCTTCTGAAGGTGGCGAGGCAACTATAACCGCAATGTCAGCTCTTCTTGCTGCAGTGGGTCGAAGCACATCCACTAACAATGCCAAAAGCACGTTCCTGTGTAATACTGGGTTGGTTGTTAAGGCAATATCGTCCAAACTGCCTCATGGTCAAGATATGCAAGCTCAAAGCAATGATGTATCTGCGCTCCAGACACAAGTCCATTCCCTAACAGAGACCCTTTGTGAAACAAGGAGAGACATTGTTCGATGTCATCAAGATATGCATGGTTTTGAAACCAGACTATTAGACATTTGCTATGTTGTTCAGGAGCCTAGGGGAAATGAAGGCGAGGGTTATGGTGCTCCATCGGACAATACAACATGAAAACGTAACAGTCAGGTCAAATGAACTGAGCTTCTGAACTTCTAGTGGTGCATTTATCTGCTAGACTGTTAAGTTTTATGCCAACCTTCCTTTTGTTATATAGTTGTAATTTTTTTTAGCGCGATACAAAATTTATTCTTAACGTGCAGCCACCGGATGAAGAAAACAGCAAACCATTTTTGTATAGTGTAGGGTGTTCCCTATATTTGCACTGGTGGCGATCTTTGATGCCGAGTGGATGTAATCTATGCAATCGCCTTAATATCCTAGCATTAGTTTCGACCTTATTTATTTCCTAGTCTTCTTTTTCCATGGTTTGCTAGTGGCCGCAACAACCATGGGCCATATATGGGCCGTAGGATCCATGGGTCTCCTACGGGCCGTAGGATCCATGGGTCTCCTACGGGCCGTCGATAAATGGGCCTCCAACAGGGCCGTAGAATCGGTGGGCCTCGGGCCGTCGGATAAATGGGTCTACATGGGCCGTAAACGGGCGTAATTGGTATCGGCCCAGCATGGTAACGGGCCGTTAACAGGCCGTAGGACAACAAAGGCTTAATTCTGCCACAGGCATAACGGTTCGTTAATGGGCCGGAATATAGGACGGGCTGGAAACGGCGCAACGGGTTAACAGGCCAGAAACGGGCCGACTCTTGCCATGGTCCGAATTTGGCCCATTAGGGGAATATGCCAGTAACGGGCCGAATTTGGCCTATTAAAGGAACAGGCCAATAACGGGCCAGAAGTAATCGATGGCCGAAAAGGAGCCCAAGAACGTATGGGCTGTCAATAGGCCGAAAGCTAACACGGGCTGGAAACGGCCCATGTAAATCACAGGCTGTTAACGGGTACAAAGAAAATTACTGTTCATTATGGGCTAGAGTCGCCGTGGGCCTGTAAAGGGCCTAAAGATATGAAGGCCTCATATGGGCCGAAAGACGTCGTGGGCCATACATAGGCCGAAAGTGAAATGGGATGGTGTTATATTCGACGGCCCACATGACGTTGTTGGGCCGATTTCCTTTAGGGCCTAACGGGCCGTGAGTTCTGGCCGTAAAATGGGCTATTTGCGAAGAGACCGTTAACGGGCTTTTCATGGGCCAGCCCGTTAACTTTTGACCAAGTCAAACGGGCGGCTTTGTAAGCTAAATGGGCGATGGTGGGCGTGTAACGCGTTCGACATATCATATGCACCTATCTGACCCATTGACGAGCTGACACGTGTTTCGTCCGGCCAATAAGAATTTTACACGTGGAAATTTCCCATTGGCCGGGGCTGTTAACGGGTTATCGGATCCAAAACCCAACCCGATAGCTTAACGGCGTTCCGTTACGGTGGATGCCACGTGTCTGTCACCCTTGACGAAAGCACTTCTGTGACGCGCGATTTATCGTTATGGAGGTGGACACTTCTGTGATGATAATTTTGGTAATGTCATGGAACACTTCTACGATAGCACAGATATGACTATCTTCATTCTGTCATAAAATCATCATGGATGTACATGCATGACAAAAAACGCGACCTACTGTGACAAACACGTAACATCACGGAAGTGTAATTTTCTTGTAGTGCAGGCACACAGGCAACACTCACACGTACACACGCAGCCACGCACACACGCAACACTCACACGCAGCCAGGCACGCATGCAACACTCACACACACACCGCACGCATGCATGCACACACCAGTACACCATACGACCAACACACACTCTCACGCTCAAGTGCTCAACCTACACGTGCATGCACACACATCAGGCCCTGACAGACACATACACAACCAGGGGATTCCCGCGCTCGGGTTGGAGTCTTGTCGCACCTGCGTAAATTTGTGTTTATCTGACCTTTTCCCTATGCGAACTGACAGGTGGGACCCACAAGGAACGTGGTCAATTTAACTAGTCAACATGGTGCCACGCAGACTATTAATTTGGCCGGTCAACAGAGTGCAATCCGATGCTGCACCGTGAGAAAGTGACTGTATAGTCACCGCAAAACGTATATAGTGGCCGTAATCAGCTTATTCTGAAGTTCGGTGACCGTATTACGCTTTTCTCTCTGTAGGCCCTGCAAAACTACATCTCTACACGTTCTCGCATGTTACATCTAACAACTATGCAATACAACACTACTACACTCTAACACAATAAATCGTATGTGTTTTTAGTTTTACTAGATATCATATTGTTACTTAATTATTTAGTTTGCATACATTAAAATTGCCTTTGAAATGTATGGCCAGTATCATCTACCGCGCAGGAAAAATCCCGCCCTTTCCTATTTAATCGGGTTTGTATCGATGGATTGTGCGAAACAGCAAAACTATAGTACTATACAGTACAAGCGACAGTTCACTGGGCCGTCGTGTCGTGTACTCCTCCGTGTAAGTGTGGAGCGCTCGCTTTCATAAATATTCTAGTCCCTTTTGCCGACATGTGGGACATCAAGCTACCGGGTCCACGTACCATACCGGAATACAGTGAAGAACAGCCGGGGTGAAGCACCCAGTCATGGCTCCGGCGTATTAATGAGCAATGAGGCATCAAATCACAAAGCTGCACCTTTCCCGCGTTTAAGTTGGAGGGACGAAGTAATAATGCTAAAAAAATAAGTTGGAGGGACGAAGCAACCATCATTTCACTCGATGCTGAATCCGCTTCTCCCTCATCTTCTTCAAGTTAACCACGTGTTGCTTCTGCTGTTGTTCAGCTTCATGTGGGACGCGGATCGGCTTGGTAAAGCACTGACACGTGGGACCGCATGTTAGCAAACCGCCAGGACACCATCCTCTAAAAATAAGAAAACTCCCCCGCCATCCGCGCAACAAAATCATCTCCTTTTTACTAATCTTGATTCTATAATTTTTTAGATCAATATAATTGAGAATTGTATAGATAGCACACAGGAGCAAAACCAAGTGGTACGGTTAAGGGCATCCACAATGTGTAGCCAAATGTGAAAATAGCTTTTGGCATCGTGGGAACCATTATGGACGGTGTTGCCAAAGCCAAAACGATGGAACCGAAGCTCCCTGATTGATTGATTGAAGGAATAGAAAAATGCAACGTCTCTCCTCTTTCTCCCGTGCTTGGGCGCATGTATACGATATAGAGCACGTAGTCTAATCCCCTGTCCCTTCTATCACAAATCACAAAGCAGTGAGGCATCAAATCACAAAGCACGGACGAAGCAACCATCATTTCACTCTTCGCTAACTCCGCTTCTCCATCGTCTTCTTCGAGAAACCATCTCACCGCACTAAGCTGGAGGGACGATGCTATTGTGTACTAGTAGTACTAGTACATTTACGCATCCTTTGGTTCAACGGACTTCCTGGATGCAAATAAGGCGGTTGTCTCGGCTTGCAGGCGGCACTTGCGAACGACTTACCATGGTCTCCCTTAATGGTGTTCTTCGTCGAACCACTTCACCAAACCACAACGTTCGAGATATCGTCGACGTCACCGCAATGGGGAAGGAAGTCAAATATATTTACTACCTCAATTTTTTTGGTACACAAGGCCAGTATATCAAAATTACAATTTGCAAAATGCCACTAACACTAATCGTGGCAAAATTGATGGGGTTTGCCTCGTACTAGCAACCAAGGACATTAATATCCCCTGCATGCATGCGGAAGTGAGAAGGTTGGTTTGCATGGCGCTGCATTAATCAAGTGATGAGGAGTGAGATGGTTAGCTCTTTGGGCTTTGGAGAAAAAAATACGTATTAATTGACACGTGAAACGAGGATTTGTATCGATTAATCCCACGAAGGAAAACCCCACCTTTCTTTTTTAACACTAGTACTCCTAGTACGTACGTTCTTATCTTGTTTGGGTCTCGGCTTTGCATTGCCATACTTCGCCACACATTTTTTCCAAGCTTGCCTAAAGTTATCAAAATGAAAAGGAGGTACACTTGCGCACGGCTGTCGCGGTCGCACCGCACCCTCACACGGTTGCTCCTGCACGTCGCGGTCGCACCGCACCCTCAGACAGAGCTCATGCATGCCGCAAACCCAACCAAGGGAATGCACCCTCACTGACACATGCTGTCGCATGTGAAGAAACCAAACTCAGCCATCCTACCGCTGACACATAATTTTCGTTCATAGAGTATGTTTATCCAACCGCATGTTGCGAAGTATCCGTATGGCCCGTGCGGTGATCTGTTGGGGAAGAAGAAGAGGTGAGGAAGAAGGGTTAGGAGACGTAGGATATTAATCCAACCGCCTAAAATGGTAGATTGACCCAAGTCAGGCAACTTGCATAACAATATATGTTTTTACACAGCAAAAGATCCATAAAAATAACAACATAAAGAAAAACTATCACTGCTCGTGGAACGAGACGGCCTCGTCGTGTTTAGCTGCCGGTGTGAACCAGCCGTAGCTACCGACGTGTGTCTCCACACCATGGTTGCCCTCGGCCTCCAGCTACTCGTTCATGTGGAGCGTGCGGGCGCTCTGCACGGACGAGAGCAATGCCCGGTTCAAGTCGAGGACGTCCGGTTCCGCCTGCAGGAGGGCCTCGATGGCAGCGGCATCCACGCGCTCCGCGTCGAGTCGAGCCTCCGCTGCCCAGTTCAAGTCCAGGACGTCCGGTTCCGCCTGTAGGAGGGCCTCGATGAGAGTGGCATCAGCACGCTCCATGTCGAGTTGAGCCTCTGCTGCCCGGTTCAAGTCTAGGACGTCCGGTTCCGCCTGCAGGAGGGCCTCGATGGCAACGGCATCCCCGCACTCCACCTCAAGTTGAGCCTCCGCCGCCCGGTTCACATCCACGACATCCGGTTCAGCCTGCAGGAGAGCCTCGATGGCAGCGGCATGCGCGCCCTCCACGTCGACTTAAGCCTCTGCCTCCCGGTCCTCCTTTAGTATCGCCAGGTTGAACCGCTGGTCCGCCTGCACCATGGGGGACTCAGACGCCGGCATGAAGTCGACGTCCATCGTCTCATACCCATTGGGGGCCTTCTGCTCCGCGACCTCCTCCATGAACATTGGATCGACTTCCTCCTCCTCGTAGCCTGGCTCCAGAGAACTCGGGGATTGGCCGGCCGCAAAGCTAGCTTGGGAATGGAGGTCTGTGGCGCTGACCGTCGCCGCGATTTCTGCACGGCGCTCCGGCGTTAGCATCTTGTAGTACGTGATCTTGCGGCGCACCATGGCTTTCGGCGAACTAGGGGACGCTTGATGCGGGCTAGGGGATCGAAAGGTGGGGGAATGGGATGGATATTAGGTGTGGTTTTAGGGCAGTGGCTGGCGTAGGCCGAGCAGTGAAGGTTCTGGCGTGAATAGTGGTTCCGGTGACGACCGGTCAATCGGTTTTGACTATACATCGCTCTTGTCGGGTTCGTGTTGCAGCCCGGCATGCTGGTCCCTCCACGTCGCTCACCGAATGGACCGTGCTTCGTCTTGCGTTTTCACTCGCTTGTGGACCGCAGTTGAGAGCAAACCGACGTCCCTCCCCCTCCCCCGTCCGCGTCATTTATACTGCCACTCCCTGCGTTTTATGCGGAGTAACTAGAAACAGAGGGAGTATACTACGGGTGAGGATCCCCTGACGTGGCCAAACCCATTGAGTAACTGACATGCGGGTCCTAGCAAGCATGGGGTCCGCCAGTAAGTGACCGAAAGGGAGGGTAAGGCAGGGATACCTACATCAGAGGATCCACTTCCACTACTACTCCCTCCTTCCATTTACTATACAGGGCCTAATGCATTTTTCAAGGCTAACTTTGACCAAATGTTAGAGTAATAATATATGACATGCAACTTGCACAAAGCATACAGTCAAATTCGTATGTGAAAGGAGCTTCCAATGACATAATTTTCACATTATGCATCTCATGTACTATTAATCTTGTCAATAGTCAATGTGGTTTTGAAAAACGCATTAGAGCATGGTTAATAATATAGCCAGTCGATGGCTATAAGGAACTGCCATGTCATCTATAGCCATCATATATTATATGCACTCATACAATAGTGTGGGCTATAAGGTTGGCTATTTCCCGCAAATTTTTTTATAAAGTTGGCTATTGTATTAGTACTTTTTTCCATCTCCTCTCTATTTCTTTCTTCATATTTATTATATTTAACTAGGAATGCGTATATAGCTAGGATCTTGCATGAGAGCTCACTCCCCTTACTTTTTCACATCTCTCTCCTCCACATACGCCATATATAAATGGAAGGAGGGTGTACTACTATGAGCACTGCATACTCTAGTACAGATGTTGTCAGTACTCCACTAGTACTATTGGACAGGGAGCTTAAAAAAAGTTACTATTGGACTGGCTATACGTGGCGAAATCCTAGTAGGAAGAGCATGCGCAAGAACAAGCACATTCACATGGTTGAAAACAAATTGGAAACCATCTCGAGTACAAATCTAGGAGTACCTATGAATCTAACAATATTGATTGGGCGTTGTTGAATGTTGATACTTTTTTTATCAAAGTAGAGATACTTTGACTACACATAAAACTTATATGTAAACTAGAAACAACAGGAGGGAGTATATTATAAGTTCAAAAATGAAAGGAACATTGAATCCGCCTTAGGTATCACACATATATGATGTGCAGATGCTATGGTCACCGGTTCAATATTTTGAATCCGCCTTAGGTATCACACATGCCCCCACTCATTCTCTCTCGATTTCATCTCGGGGTCTGGAGATCGATTGAAAGAGGACTCGGGTGGGTACAATATGTTCATTTCGCTTATGAACGTACAATATACTCCCTCTGATCCCCACAGACCTCCCCCCCCCCCCGCAGGTCATTTCTATCATAGAAACAGACCAAACATTTATCTCCTTGCACGACACGCAATTGATCTCCTAACATCAATCGATCTCTTCAACATGTGTCGGGGCATGAACTGAATGGGATGTCAAAACTAAGACGCGAAGGGACACGTAGTGGAGGCAAAGTGAAACTTTAAACGAACCATTTGTTTGTATGCATGTTGGACAAATTACAAGATTGGAAATACAAGCATGGTCTAGGCCCACATGCGAATGATACTCGGCGGAATATTCAAATGAGGCATGCGGGAGGATGAACTCGACTGGAGGGCGACATGATCGATGGAGAAGAGGGTTGGAGAGGAATGAGAAATAAGCAAACGCCACATGATTATACTTGAACGGCTCAAATAAACAATATGTTGTCTCGCTTGGCCTACATAGTTAAAGGCCTAATGTGCAACGCGGAGCACTGACGCTCAAATATGGTCGGGAAAACAGGGAAACCGACATGTGGGGCACACCTGGCGCACGACCTCCTTGCCACCGACAACCATTCATGTGGGTCATGGGGGGCCAACAACGTGGCGCAGCTCCAGCACCACCTCTGGACACGGTGACTGCGGTGAGAGACACGCTCATCGTCGCTAGACACAGTCGGTTACAGTGTGCCGAGGGTGGCGTTAGTGCTGTGGCATGACAAACAATATGTTTGGTTTGTGCCCAAGGTTGCCCCATCAAAGCATTGGGTCGCCAAAATTTTGGTTGAGGTTTTGGTTGCCCATAATTTGGCCGACATTGGCAAGAAAAATGAACTAGAGTTGGCTAGAGTTCATTGGCATGCCAAAAAAATGGCAACCATCCAAACAAAGACCAATCTTTGGGTCATGACCAAAATTTTGGTAAGGTGCACTTTGGCCACAATCCAAACACACCCCAACACCCGGCTCGTCGAGGATGCACGGGGCGCCGTGACACGTCCGCGGAGTGGTGTAGCGCGGCCAACTACATCCTCAGGACCAAAGACCATGCCAGGTCGTCTTACTTTTTCAATGACAAGCGGGGATCGCATGTGAGAAAAGGACATCTCCAACGGTGCCATGTCCGCAGCTGACTACCCTGGCACACAAAAACCCTCGTCCCTCGCGCCGTCGTGCGGTGCATTCCCAGCCGGCGCTAGCTGCCCGCATTCATGTCGTCTGTCCGTATGCCGTCGTTAAGAGGCTCGATGCTCGAGGAACCAACTCTGGCGACTTAATGACGCACCCGGACGCTTGGCCTCACCGGAATGCGATACTTAAAGCGGCGACGCCCAGCTAACCTCCACACCATAGCACATCGTCCTCCTACCTGGCACCACATCCGCCATGACCGCAAGCGCGAACGCTCTGCGGGAGAGCTTGTCTTTGGGGATGAAGCTCGAGGTCGCCGCCCTCGCTCAAGTCGCCTCTCGCGACGCAATAGCGGCGTAGCCGGACGCGGACGCGACCACACAAGCGGTGGCCACGCTGGCGGCCGATGACGGGAGCACCGTCAGCCACGCGTCCTACTTGCCGCCGTCCAACGTACGACACCGCCGAGGTCGGGGACTCCTCCAAGGATGAGTAGGTCATGGGAGGCGGCACGGCATGGTGTGCTAACTACACTACAAAAAAAAACATCCGTGACATTTTGGGCCGAACAAATTTTTTTTCTGTCATACATATGACACTTCTATGACGATAATTGTGACACAACCCGGTATCATCATAGATGTGGTGGGCTCCTACTTCTACGACAAAAAATCATGACAGAAAATGGGCTTTTCGTCCTGGGCGGGCCGGAGACGCAGCTGCATGACATTCTTTGGGCCGTCTATGACGGAAAAAACCTTGGTAGAAGCGAGGGGGGGGAAAATTTTGGGGAGTTGCCGGTTACGGTGGGAGGTTGGGGGCCGAGCGATGCGCGTTTCTCTCGTACACGTACGCGCGTGTGTGCGAGGCGTTGGCTCTAACTGAACCCGAGCGAGGCGTTGGGCTCTAACTAAACCCGAGTGATTGCACTGCAGGCTACGCGTTACTGAACCCGAGCGATCGATCGATGGCTGTTAACTGAACCCGATCGAGCGTTTCGCCGCTCTGCTGCTAATCAAGCTGATCGATGCTGCCTGCAGGATGAGCGATGGCGTTGCGGGGGTTTGGATGAGCGATGGCGGTGGCGTTGCCTCGGGATGAACAGTAGACGGTGGAGGGGTGGCCGTGGAGGGGTGGTTGAACATGACCTCGTGGTGTGGAGGTCTGGATGAACAGTAGACGGTGGAGGGGTGCCCGTGGAGGGGTGGTTGAACAGTAGCCGGTGGAGTAGTGCGCGGTGGAGGCTGGATGAACAGGAGCCCGTGGAGGCTGGAGGAGGTCAATGGTGGAGATGAATAGTATCCCGTGGAGTCCCGTTTTGCGGTACGCCACACCCCTCCCGATGAAAAGGACCCCCGTTTCGACTGTAGCGCTCCAACACAAGTCCGTTCCGTCCGTTTTGCGGTACGCCACACCCTTCCCGATCAACATGACCCCCGTTTCAACCATAGGAGGTCCGTTTCCTTCGCTTTGCGGTACGCCACACCCCTCCCGATCAACAGGACCCCCGTTTCGACCGTAGGAGGTCCGTTTCCTCCGTTTTGCGGTACGCCACACCCCTCCCGATCAACAGGACCCCCGTTTCGTCCGTTTTGCGGTATGCCACACCCTTCCCGATCAACAGGACCCCGTTCCAAACGTAGGAGGTCCGTTTCCTCCGTTGTGCGGTACGCCAGGCCTCATTTCCATCGCCTGTTCCGTCCAAGCCCTCCCGATGAACACGACCACTCATTTCGTTCTGACCCAGCCGGTTGGCTCCCCATGAACACGACGACGTTGCTGTTTCTCTGTTCCGACCCAGCCATGTACGTATGCGCGAGTAGGCGTTCGAGACCGCCTGCCGTATGTAATGCGTGCGTGGCGTCAGATTTTCTTTCTTGCACCCTCGCCGCTGTACGTACGTGTACATGCTACATGTGAGACTCTACTAAGACACGTGCGAGCCTCTACATCGACCAGTATGTACGTACACTTTCGCGACCAGAATGACAACGCTACGTACGCTTCGACCAGGTGGGTCCCGAGTATCAGGCACTTCCTTGCCTGCGAAGATGTCACAGCCCCAGTTCAGGCCTTGCTTGCCTTTGCATTAGCATCCATGCATCATGTTTAATTTCATGAAACTTGAAATGGGGATTGTTGAAACCCTAGCACCAAATGAAATTCAACTAGGTTCAATAAAAAAATATTTTCAATGACCCAGAATGCCCTTTGGAAATGTTCATGATTTCTGTTAAAGGTGAAAACCTCTTCCAAAAATGATGAATATATTTATAGGCCATTCTGGATTTTTGAATTAAATCTTATTGTATTTAAATTTGGGCATTTCAACACTATAAATAATTTAAATGCTCAAATAATGCTGAAATTAAATGTGAGCCACTAGAATAATCCATAGAGTGTCCACAAATTATTGCAACATTTTACAAAGTGCTTTAGCATTTTTTAATAAAGCCAAACAATTGCAGAAAATAGAAAACAGAAAACAATAGAAAGTGAGAGAGAGAGGAACCTCACCTGGGCTTACCTGGCGGCCCAAGTAGCCGGCCCAGCCCACCACCGCAGCCTCCTGTTGCCTTCCTCCCTTGATGGGAGCAGCCATTGTCATGTGGCCGCTCGCCTCGCCACCTCCTGCTTCCTCTCCGGCCCTTCTAGCGACGCCACGGGGACGCCCCGTGACCCCTCGCTCCTCTCCCTCACTCTCTGCTCTCTTCCCCATGCTCTTTCCCCTCCTCTGCTCTCTCCCCCTCTCGCGCGGCACTGCAGCCTTGCCAAGAAGCACCACCACGGCCACTGCCTCCCCCTCGCCTCCCTGACTGGCTCAAGAGCTCCGCCTCGTCGGCCTGGACCTCTCCGCCGAGCCACGCGGCACCGGACTTCCCCGAACATCGTCACCGCGGTCGTTTCTACCTCGGGCAACCGAGATCGCTGGCGCCCGTCCGTCGTCCACGGCACCTCCCCGAGCCACTGAGCCTCTCCCCGCATCCGCCGTGAGCTCCTCCCCTAACCCCCCTCTCCTTTGCTCCGTTTGCATGCCGTAGCCGCCATGTCGCCTGTGACCGAACGCGTCGCCGCCTGCGCTCGTCGTCGGTGCTGCTCCGGTGACCATTTGGTCCCGGGCATGCGCCCATCGAACTCACCGCACCACGTAGACGCCGTAGGTGCTAAACGCACATCGCCACGGCCACCGCAACCGCGTCCCCGCTCGCGTCCGAACTCCGGCGGCCGCAACCGAGCTCGCCGTCATTGACTCCGGCCATCCCAGGCCCAGTCACGGCCACCAACGGACGCGCCGTTGCGCCGGCTAACCGTAGAGCCCAACGGCGCCTCGAACGGTGCCCTGTAGGTGAAATCCGAGGTGCCCCGCAGCGTCTGGCCTCGCCGGCGGCTAAACGCCGGTGAGTTGACCCTGTTTTACCCTGGTTGACTCTGTGTAGGCCCAGGTTGACTTCCCCTGACTCCATGACAGGTGGGGCCCGTCCTCTAATTAATTTGGTTTAGTGCTAACTAAAAACTAGTTAGGCTAATTACACTGACACGCAGGACCCACAGGTCAGGGTTTGACCTGGACCGCCCGGTTGACCCGCTGACCTCATAGTGATGCAATGCTGACGCAGTAATGCCTTTTCTGGATTTATTCTTTTCAGGAAATTCCAGAAAAAAGTATAAACTTCTAAAATTCATATAAAATCAACCGTAACTCCAAATGAAATAAATTATATATGAAAAATTATCAGAAAAATTCAAGGAATCTATTTATGGCATTTGCATGCATGTCTGAACAACCTAGGGTTGCTGTACAGGGCAATTTGCATAATTGACATTTAAATAAGCACATATGGAGTTTGAATTTGAACCCTTGGTTCAAACCAACTTCATTTAATATGGTTGCAAGTTGCATTAGCTCAATCAACAACATATTGCCATGTCATGATCATGCATCATATTGTTGCATTGCATTGATTGTGTTCTTTCCGTGTTTGCCGGTGCTTGTCCCCTCTCGGTAGGCGTATCCCGACGATGAGTTCGATGACACCGACGAAGAACTATATTATCTTCAGAAGTGCCAGGCAAGCAAAACCCCCTTGTTCATTCCGATACAATCCCACTCTCGCTCCTTCTCTCTTTACTGCATTAGGACAACAACGATTCATCTGCTACTTGATGCGGTAGTCGAACCCCTTTATCCTCTCGCATGACCTGTCATTCCACAAGAAATAGATGAAACCCACTCCCATCAGTAGGAGTTGTTTGAGCCCTGTTGTGCCTACTCATTCACGCTTGTTTGTCATGCCTGCTACTGCTTAGAGTTGAGTCAGGTCTGATTCATCGGGAATGAATCGGAGGTGTGTAAACATGTCCTACTGTTGAGAGCTAAGTGTGTGAACATGATTTGGTAAAGGTAGCGGTGAGAGGCCATGTAGGAGTACATGGTGGGTTGTCTCATTGCAGCCTCCTTAGGAACTGAGTTCTGTGTTTGTGATCCATGAAACAGTTACTACCACACATTGGGATCCTTAATTGACTCTCTCGGCTTCTTAACCACCCTTGTCCTTTGTCCGGAGTTGCAAAGTAGTTTCGTGTTTGTAGCATCTTTGGGGGCCGCCAGCTGATCTTAGGGGTGGGCTGTGTTGCGGTAGGCACGTGGCCCGGTGTACCAATTCGCCCGTTTGGTGTCTCGGGAACCCTGCACACATCGTTCGGGGCCGTTAGTGGAAACCTCGGCCGGACTCCCTGCGGATGGAACCCGAATAGGCGATAAACCTGTACTAGGGACTTGAGTGTTTAGGTAGGCCATGGCAGACACCCTCGCTGGGCCTCCGCTTGAAGGTTGCCGAGTACATGTCGTGTAAACGGCGATAAGTGGTGAGAGCGTGTGTGAAGAAGTACACCCCTGCAGGGTTAATATGATCTATTCGAATAGCCGTTCATGGAAAAGGACTTCAGGTTGCCTATAACAGTTCATAGACAAGTGAAAGTGGATACTCTAAAATGCGCAAGATAAGCGTGAGTGCTATGGATGGCGTTCTCGTAGGGAGACGGAGGCGGACCCATAGTGGTGTATTGATATGGTGAATATGTGGACTCGTAGCGCCACCTCAAAAGAGTTACTTGCGGTGGTAGTTTAGGATAGCCACCGAGTCAAAGCTGGCTTGCTTCTGTTAAACTCCACCACCCCTTTGTTGATAATGATGCATATGTAGTTAGTTCTGATGTAAGTCTTGCTGAGTACATTTGTACTCACGTTTGCTTATTTTATGTTTTGCAGAGAGACGTCAATCTTGCTAGTAGTTCCGTGTGGACTTCGACGTTTAGCTTGTTACCTCAGCTACGATCTTGTGCCCTCGGCAGGATCTGGTAGATATTCAGGCTTCTCAGCCTTTTTCATTTGTAGATGTCTGTACTCAGACATGTTAAGCTTCCGCTTGTGCTTTGACTTGTATGCTCTGAGTGTTGGGTCATGAGACCCATGGTTGTAATATCTCACTCCTCGCAGCCTAATGAATAAATATTTGAGTCGTAGAGTTATGTTGTGATGCCATGTTGTATTTACACATATTGAGCATATTGTGTGTATGTTTGAAATGCTTGGTATGTGTGGGATCCGACAATCTAGTTGTTTATCCTTGGCTGCCTCTCATATGGGGAAATGTAGTCTAGTACTTCACGAGGGATAGTAGTCTCACTGACCCGGTTCACCGGAGTCCTCGCTAGCCTAGCGCTACTGCTTTGGACACTTGACTGGCCGGCATGTGTTTCACTTCGTTCCTATGTCTGTCCCTTCGGGGAAATGTCATGCGTTGATATTCGGAGTCCTGCCTAGCCCGCTACAGCCCGGGTTACCGGAGTCCTGTTAGCCCAGTGCTACAGCCCGGATTCATACGTTGATGACCGACATGCTCGATGTCATTCATTTATGCCTGTCCCCATGGGTTAGCGCCGCTTTGGGTTCACGACTAGCCATGTCGGCAGGGTTCTCTGTCATGTGGATGCTAGCGACACTATCATATACGTGGGCCAAAAGGCGCAAACGGTCCCGGGCCATGGTAAGGCGACACCCGTGGGAATACCGTGCGTGAGGCCGCAAAGTGATATGAGGTGTTACTGGCTAGGTCAATGTGACTTGAAATCGGGGTCCTGACAGCGTTGGTATCAGAGCCTGACTGCCTGTAGGATTACCAAGCCAAACTGGTCGAAGTTGTGTCTAGAAATGTTTTAGTTATGTAAGGGAATTGATTGTGGAAGGGAACGTAAGGCTCTTTTTACTCGTTATACCTCATGGCCTTCTGATCTGAGTCATCCTCTTCTCTTTTACGGGGTTTAAGAACTAGGCTTCTCATATATCTATCAGGATGACGTGTTACTAATCCATAGACCTTTAAGATTGTAGGTTTTAAGCCTCAGCTCAGTTTCTACTACTTCCGTGTGCTCATAGTTGGTCTCGGAACCTTGATATTGTGCTTCTGAGTGGTTATGCCACCATTTTGCAGGATGTCTCCAATTATTTTGATCATTTACAGCTGTTATGCTGTCCGAGTCATCCCAGGCCTCTAAATAGCCTGATGCATTTGCAAATCCTTTCTTTCCGTTTCCGATGTCCTTTTTGTCAGAATAAGCACACTAGTTAGTATGTTGAGGTACTCCGCTGCCTCGGCATATATGTTGGAGCTATTATTATGAACCTAGGTGTTTTAGGGACTCACCTAGTAAACTAGCCATGTTTTGTCTTCCCCGTGTGATGATTCTGGCCATCATTCTCGAAAGCATCCCGTGATGCAATTTAGTTAGTAGGTATTCTACTCCTGGGTTCTTGACCCAAGATTCACCCTACTTACTTCATGTTGATAGTGTTTGCTAGTCCATTTAGGATATTTGTAACCTTGCAATAGTCCTCGAGGTCCGTGGTATTTCCTTCTTCCAAATACCATGAACTGCTTATGGCAGAAGTTCTTTTGAGCCAAAAGATCACAACCAGGGTGCTCTTGAGGAGTAATCCATTCTCAGACAGACTCTGCCGGTTCTACCTTTCTGCATGGGTTATCCGGAAGAAACCAGTTGAACTTGATTCGGCATACTAACCTATGCATCCACAACTCAGAAAGTTATGTGTTCCTCGAGTTGTTCCTCCTTAGTTGTATTCTGACCCCCGTCTATCAATTGATAGTCAAGGGTATGTGTGCATCCGTTTATCGATGCCTATTACTCTTGTGGTCCGCAAGCCATTCTATCCGTAATGACTTGGAGAAACAAACTATAGTACCTTGTCCATTTCGAGGATTGGGTCAAAGTAGTTGTATTCTGCAGTCAAAATATCAATCCAGCTTTTGATTCTGTTCCACCTCAAGTATTGCCCTCTTTATGTCGTGAATATCATGAGAATTGCACCACCTCTTATGAACTCTTGGTATAGTGATACTTCTACGCCATCATTATTCATTCCTCGGATCGGTGTTGTCACACCGGAATGCCGACAAGTGAATCGTGATGTGTGAAATCAATACTCCTAGCAACCCCGTTGCTTGGTGGTTAATGGACGATAATATCATTCTTGGTGTGTTGATTATGGAATCATCATTCTAAGATTGATCGTGCTACCTAGTCCTTATTTCCTGGTGCACTTTCCGATCAATGAGTTAGGATTGTGTCAATCCCTCACTCTTTTGATCATATCATCTTGCCCTGAAAAGCAAGATTGTTCTTGAGCTTAGTAATATATCGGTGGTTCATGACTTTCCAAATATCTTCTTGGAAGTGCTACCAGGTTGTCACCTAACCGCTATGTTAAGTTCGTGATCAAGTTGGTTTCTTGTAAACCACCCCTTCTCCAAGAATCCATGTGGGATACCCCTGAGCTAGTTGGTTAAGCTAAATGACAACTTGGAGAGTTGAAGATAAAAGCTTACCTAACTTAGTTCGTTTCAAAGGGATATCCTGGTGTTGGTGCGTTAGTTGAAGAAAGATGATATCCTCATCCATTGGTCCCTGTGATCAGTTGTTGGCCTATTGTCTTATAAAAACTTTGATTTGAGTATGGGCTATCACCAAATCAAATCAGTACCATCGATGTTCGTAATGTTGTCTTACTCGTGGTTGACCCCTCGAGCATACACCATTACATCTTTTGGTCTGACCAATGCTATCACCGTGTTCACATGATGGTGGAAGTCCAGTGATATGGAAATTCCGATGAGTTGTTGTTGAACCCATCAGCAGCATTTTGTCTCCCCCATGATTCATGTTGAACATTACACTAGTATTGGAAACTTTGTAAGCATTGCCTTCATGCTCCGCTCATGAGGTATACGTTTGGATGAAAGGAGTGACTTCCTCTAATTCACGTGCATTTGATGAAAGTTGCCGCCGTGAATTTGGGAAAGCTTGTTTTTGCTTCCTTCAGAACCATCCCAAGTCAGTCATGCATGTGCGAAGTATGCTATGGTTTGACAGGCTCGCAACCTTCATTCCATAGGTATCCCTAGCACACCAAGCCACTAACTGATTTGTTCAAGGACAAGAAGTTCCTTCATAAGAGCTAATCATGACTTATGTTAGGACTTCGATATCCTCGATGATGGTTCCCCACCTGAACTCGGTAGTGTTTTATCATAAGACTACTATGTGGTCATGCTTGTCTGGGACAATGTGTTCACATGTGTTTAGCAGAACCAGCTCATGTTTTAGAGCTTGCTATCGTAGTTCATTCCTCGAGAATCTCACAACGCCATCTCGTCGAATCGTGTTGCAAACTTTCTTTTTAGACATGTGAGTCTGAAGTATCCTGTTTCTAACCAGATCTGAACCTCCGGCAGATATGATGGTTGGAACATTGCCAACATTTGCATGTTGTTCTCAGCTTGCACCCCATCATGCCAATTTTCCATGGGCTGTCCCCCTCAGCAATTGCTGTCCAGGATCATCTTCAAAAGTGGTCTTGTCATGGGTCCCCCCCACCTCCGATGATAAGCAAAATCATCCATTGTGTTGTCTTCAACAAGGTAGTCCGCTTCATCCATTCTAGTCCGAGTATGCCATTTCTTCGAGCTCTTTCAATCAATCAATTGTAAATTGCCTTAAGCTGGTATGGAGAGTTCCAATGATCTATGGATCAAAAGTAATTCTTTTGCCACTTAAGGGAACAGTCCAACGAGTCACCTTTCTCGAGGTGCCCCGTTACGGGATCATGATAAATATTTCCTCGCCACCTTGACACCATCCACCATCTTTCTGAGCGTGGAATTGTTGCCACCAATCAAACCCCGTCGTTTGTTCTTCCATCCCTCTCGATGTGTTTTGTGTCTCAACTCGAGATGTTTCAACATCTCATTCCACGAGTTGATCTTGAGTGCTCGATCTTCGAGGAGATCGTTTTCTATAGAGTTTCTTTCTGTCTCCATCATGTTGGACGAAGATCTCAAAAGCAAAGACGTCAAAATCAATTGGAGCAATAAATCAACATCTTCGAGAAGGGCTTTTGGATCATGAAGATCGTGTTAACTTGTGACCCCTCTGACTTCTTACCTCACGTCTTGAATCTCGGACGAGATTCTTGTTTAGTGGGGTGAGTTGTCACAGCCCCAGTTCAGGCCTTGCTTGCCTTTGCATTAGCATCCATGCATCATGTTTAATTTCATGAAACTTGAAATGGGGATTGTTAAAACCCTAGCACCAAATGAAATTCAACTAGGTTCAATAAAAAAATATTTTCAATGACCCAGAATGCCCTTTGGAAATGTTCATGGTTTCTGTTAAAGGTGAAAACCTCTTCCAAAAATGATGAATATATTTATAGGCCATTCTGGATTTTTGAATTAAATCTTATTGTATTTGAATTTGGGCATTTAAACACTATAAATAATTTAAATACTCAAATAATGCTAAAATTAAATGCGGCCACTAGAATAATCCATAGAGTGTCCACAAATTATTGCAGCATTTTACAAAGTGCTTTAGCATTTTTTAATAAAGCCAAACAATTGCAGAAAATAGAAAACAGAAAACAATAGAAAGTGAGAGAGAGAGTAACCTCACCTGGGCTTACCTGGCGGCCCAAGTAGCCAGCCCAGCCCACCACCGCAGCTCCCCTGTCGTCTTCCTCTTGCCAAGAGGGAGCAGTCATTTGTCAAGGCTTGCTGCCCCTGGTCACCTCCTGCTTCCTCTCCGGCCCATCTAGCGACACCACGGGGATGCCCCGTGACCCCTCGCTCCTCTCCCTCACTCTCTGCTCTCTTCCCCATGCTCTTTCCCCTCCTCTGCTCTCTCCCCCTCTCGCGCCCGAGCGCACCGCAGCGCGCCATCAAGCACCACCCGGCCACCGCCTCCCCCTCGCTTCCCTGACTGGCTCCAGAGCTCCGCCTCATCGCCCTGGACCTCTCTGCCAAGCCACGCGGCACCGGACTTCCCCGAACATCGTCACCGCGGTCGTCTTCTACCTCAGGCAACCGAGATCGCCGGCGCCCGTCCGTCGTCCACGGCACCTCCCCGAGCCGCTGAGCCTCTCCCCGCATCCCCCGTGAGCTCCTCCCCCTAACCCCCCTCTCCTTTGCTTCGTTTGCATGCCGTAGCCGCCATCTCGCCTGTGACCGAACGCGCCGCCGCCTGCGCTCGTCGCCGGTGCTGCTCCGGTGACCATTTGGTCCCGGGCATGCGCCCATCGAACTCACCGCACCACGTAGACGCCGTAGGTGCTAAACGCACATCGCCACGGCCACCGCAACCGCGTCCCCGCGTCCGAACTCCGGCGGCCGCAAACGAAGCTTCGCCGCTGACTCGGCCATCCCAGCCCGGGCCACGGCCACCAACGGACGCGCCGCTGGCGCCAACTAATCAGAGAGCCTAACGGCGCCTTAACGGTGCCACAGCAGGTGAAATCCGAGGTGCCCGCTGGCTGGCCTCGCCGGCGGCTAAACGCCGGCGAGTTGACCCCGTTTGACCTTGGTTGACTCCGTGTGGGCCCAGGTTGACTTCCCCTGACTCCATGACAGGTGGGGCCCGTCCTCTAATTAATTTGGTTTTAGTGCTAACTAAAAACTAGTTAGGCTAATTACACTGACACGCGGGACCCACAGGTCAGGGTTTGACCTGGACCGCCCAGTTGACCCGCTGATGTCATAGTGACGCAATGCTGACGCAGTAATGCCTTTTCTAGATTTATTCTTTTCAGGAAATTCCAGAAAATAGTATAAACTTCTAAAATTCATATAAAATCAACCGTAACTCCAAGTGAAATAAATTATATATGAAAAATTATCAGAAAAATTCAAGGAATCTGTTTATGGCATTTGCATGCATGTCTGAAAAACCTAGGGTTGCTGTACAGGGAAATTTGCATAATTGACATTTAAATAAGCACATATGGAGTTTGAATTTGAACCCTTGGTTCAAACCAACTTCATTTAATATGGTTGCTAGTTGCATTAGCTCAATCAACAGCATATTGCCATGTCATGATCATGCATCATATTGTTGTATTGCATTGATTGTGTCCTTTCCGTGTTTGCCAGTGCTTGTCCCCTCTCGGTAGGTGTATCCCGACGATGAGTTCGATGACACCGACGAAGAACTATATTATCTTTAGAAGTGCCAGGAAAGCAAAACCCCCTTGTTCATTCCGATACAATCCCACTCTCTCGCTCCTGCTCTCTTTTACTACATTAGGACAACAACGATTCATCTGTTACTTGCTGCGGTAGTTGAACCCCTTTATCCTCTGCATGACCTGTCATTCCACAAGAATAGATGAAACCCACTAGCATGAGTAGGAGTAGTTTGAACCCTGTTGTGCCTACTCATTCATGCTTGTTTGTCATGCCTG
Source organism: Aegilops bicornis (assembly GCA_021605145.1). Lineage (NCBI taxonomy): Eukaryota > Viridiplantae > Streptophyta > Magnoliopsida > Poales > Poaceae > Aegilops > Aegilops bicornis. The sequence continues at coordinate 174,689,291 of CM038674.1, forward strand.
CTACTGCTTAGAGTTGAGTCAGGTCTGATTCATCGGGAATGAATCGGAGGTGTGTAAACATGTCCTACTGTTGAGAGCTAAGTGTGTGAACACGATTTGGTAAAGGTAGCGGTGAGAGGCCATGTAGGAGTACATGGTGGGTTGTCTCATTGCAGCCGGCCCTCGTGAACTGAGTTCTGTGTTTGTGATCCATGAAACATTTACTACCACACATTGGGATCCTTAATTGACTCTCTCGGCTTCTTAACCACCCTTGTCCTTTGTCCGGGAGTTGCAAAGTAGTTTCTGGTGTTTGTAGCATGCTGGGGGCCGCACGCAGCGCTGACCTTAGGGGTGGGCTGTGTTGCGGTAGGCACGTGGCACGGTGTACCGATTCACCCGTTTGGTGTCTCGGGAACCCTGCACACATCGTTCGGGGCCGTTAGTGGAAACCTCGGCCGGACTCCCTGCGGATGGAACCCGAATAGGCGATAAACCTGGACTAGGGACTTGAGTGTTTAGGTAGGCCGTGGCGCACACCCTCATTGGGCCTCCGCTGAAGGTTGTCGAGTACATGTCGTGTAAACGGCGATAAGTGGTGAGAGCGTGTGTGAAGAAGTACACCCTGCAGGGTTAATATGATCTATTCGAATAGCCGGGTCCATGGAAAAGGACTTCTGGGTTGCCTATAACAGTTCATAGACAAGTGAAAGTGGATACTCTAAAATGCGCAAGATAAGCGTGAGTGCTATGGATGGCGTTCTCGTAGGGAGACGGGAGCGGACCCATAGTGGTGTATTGATATGGTGAATATGTGGACTCGTGTGCACCACCTCAAAAGAGTTACTTGCAGTCATAGTTCAGGTTAGCCACCGAGTCAAAGCTGGCTTGCTGCTGTTAAACTCCACCACCCCCTTTGTTGATAATGACGCATATGTAGTTAGTTCTGATGTAAGTCTTGCTGAGTACATTTGTACTCACGTTTGCTTATTTTATGTTTTGCAGAGAGACGTCGGTCTCGCTAGTAGTTCCACGTGGACTTCGACGTTTAGCTTGTTACCTCAGCTACGATCTTGTGCCCTCGGCAGGATCTCGGTAGATAGTCGCTTCTCAGCCTTTTTCATTTGTAGATGTCTGTACTCGGACATGTTAAGCTTCCGTTTGTGCTTTGACTTGTATGTTTCACGAGTGTTGGGTCATGAGACCCATGGTTGTAATATCTCGCTCCTCGGAGCCTAATGAATAAATATTTGAGTCATAGAGTTATGTTGTGATGCCATGTTGTATTTACACATATTGAGCATATTGTGTGTATGTTTGAAATGCTTGGTATGTGTGGGATCAGACAATCTAGCTGTTTAATCTTGGCAGCCTCTCATATGGGGAAATGTAGTCTAGTGCTTTCTGAGCGATAGTAGTCCGCTACAGCCCGGTTCACCGGAGTCCTGCTAGCCCAGCACTACTGCTTTGGACACTTGACTAGCCGGCATGTGTTTCACTTCGTTCCTATGTCTGTCCCTTCGGGGAAATGTCACGCGGTGATATCCGTAGTCCTGCCTAGCCCGCTACAGCCCGGGTTACCGGAGTCCTGTTAGCCCAGTGCTACAGCCCGGATTCATACGTTGATGACCGACATACTCGATGTCATTCATGTATGCCTGTCCCCATGGGTTAGCGCCGCTTTGGGTTCACGACTAGCCATGTCGGCCAGGGTTCTCTGTCATGTGGATGCTAGCGACACTATCATATACGTGAGCCAAAAGGCGCAAACGGTCCCGGGCCATGGTAAGGCGACACCCGTGGGAACACCGTGCGTGAGGCCGCAAAGTGATATGAGGTGTTACTAGCTAGGTCAATGTGACTTGGAATCGGGGTCCTGACAGAAGATGTAGCTGGTGGGTCCCAGCAGTCAGGAGGCGAATCATTTTGGTTTTTTTTTGCCCGGACGCACTTCCTTGCGTGCGAAGGTGTAGCTGGTGGGTCCCAACAGTCAGGGGGGAAACGTTTTTTCACGAAATATTGGTGGCCCGTCCGGTGGGTCCCTGCTGTCAGGTGGAGGAATAATTATTTTGCGCGTAATAAGGAGGCACTTCCTTGCGGCCGCTGTGGACCCAGCTGTCAGCCTCTCCACGCACAGTACTCTTCCGATGGAAGTCGGTCGTTGACCACATTGACCATGCCGCGCCGAGAGCACCACGGCGATGGACGACGGCGAAGCCTAGGAAGGGGACGACGCGGAGCCGGGGAAGACGCATCAGTGGATGCCCATGCAAAGAGGAGTACGAGGGTGAGGCTGTCGTGGCCGCAGAATAACAGGGGGTGTGGGTGAGTAGAGGGATGGCCTGGCCAGCGGTGGGAGTAGTAGGGGGCGGTGAGGCCGCCGCGGCATCACAACCGACCACGGGAGGCAGGAGCACGCGGCACGACCGGCGCTGCTTTTGGCGGCTGGAGCACGAAGACCAGAGGTTGAAGAGGCACTACGGCCGTTAGATGGACATCGTACGGTCACTGGAGCTAGAGTCGTTCATATTGACTAAGTTGACAAAGCCCTCCATCCCCTTAAACTTAGTAGGCCCACAAGTCAGCCTCCCACCAAGGTGAGTCCCAGCTAGCAGGGGGAGTATTCATTTTTTTGTGCGTAATAAGGAGGCATTTCCGGTGGGTCCGAGCTGACAATGGGGAATGTTTTTTTCATGAAATCGTAGACCCTTCCGGTGGGTCCCAGCTATCAGGTGGAGGAATCATTATTTTGCGTGTAATAAGGAGGCATTTTCCTGTGTGGGCCCCTACTGTCAGCCTCTTCCGATGGCTGTTGTTTGTTGACCATGTTGACCTCGCCGCGCCGAGAGCACAAACGGGGTGGACGAGGGCGAGGCCCAGGAAGAGAACCACCCGGAGCCGGCGAAGCCACCGCAGCGGATGCCCACGCTGAGGGGAGAACGAGCGCTGACTGGTCGGCTACGGGGTGAGGCTGACGTCGCCGGAAAATAACAGGATGTGTGGGTGGTTACAGGGATGGACTGGCGGCAGCATAGCCAGCCACGGGAGGAGGGAAGCGGCAGTCCACTTGGCGCTGGTTTGGGCGGCTGGAGCAGGAAGATCAGAGATTGAAGAAGCACGGCGGCCGTTGGATGGACATCCAACAGTCACTGTTGTGTGTTGACTAGGTTGACAAAGCCTTGCGTACGCGTTAAAAAAATTTAGGACAGCGTGATCGTCAACCTAGTAGGCCCAGAAGTCAGCCTCCAAATCTATGGAAAATAGCATACATCCCATTAGCCATTATTTTCAATAATTTATGGCCCATTTGCTAATATTTAAGGATATTTGAAGCCCATATTCTTTTTATTAGCATTACAGACCATATATTCTGGGCACTGCTACAAAATTCAACGAAATTTTGCATATTTCGATGGGGTCCGAACTCTTTTAATCACAGAATTTCAAGTCACGTTAAAAATAGTTTTCAAAAATTTTATATCAAAATAAAATTGAAAAAACAATTCTCCGCAAAAAAAATGAATGAAATTTAGAATCTTAACTAGCAAGATGCCCGTTCGTTGCACGGAACATGAAGATGCATTTGTATGAGTAGTTTATCTTGTGGGAGAAAAGATGATATTTTAATGTAATTGCCAGTTGGCTTTGGTTTTTATAAGAGTAGAGAGTAGAGAAATCCTGAAAAAATGATATTCTAATGCAATTGCCGGTTGGCTTTGGTTTAAAAATTTACAGCCCATTTTTACAACTTATAGCCCCTTTTCTTGGGAAGCCCATTTCTTACTACTTACATCTCTCCTCGTCTTGAAAGATTTGCAGCCCAGCAGGGCTGAGAAAGGCAAGTAGGCCTCAGTTTTGGTATTCTCCAAAAAAAAAGAACTGGACTAGCCAATTTCAGAAAAAAAAATATCAACTGGGCTCGTCATGTGCTTAATAAAAGCGTAAGAGTGGGCTAGACGGGCCACAGCCCCCGCACAGCGTGCAGTTGAGCTTCATCTCTGAAACTGAAAAACAACTGGGCGAGGTGTTGGGTCCCTGGTGTTATCCGCTTGTTGTGTAATTTTCTCATTTATTGACTACATTGACAATGGCGTAGAAACTAGTTGTCAAACAATTAGGAGGAAGTATTTTTTTGGCTTGTTATAACGAGGCACCCGCTATAAATGCAATGACCACTGGTGGGTCCCTCATCGACCTCTCCACGTACAATCATCTCCTGATTCCTCTTGGTTGTTGACCATGTTGACAACGGCAGACGGCAGCGGGCACATCGAGCTAACCAAGGCGGAGAACGACGGCAAGGCCTCGGACGGGAACGAACAGCAGCCATGGAAGATGCGGCAGTGTAGTGGCAGGTGGAGGGGAGTACGAGGGCAACAACATGCAAGTCAAGCATACAAATTGTACAAAAAGCCCAAGGATTAATTGTTCATCAAATTTTTAGACAAAACCCAGATTGAACATGATAGTAACATCTAATCCAACCACTCTTTTTTGCAGTCACAAACAAATGGATCGGTCTGATCCATTAAATCAACATCCTGTGCAAAAAAATTTATTTCAGGATGTCTACAACTTATTGTAAATATAAGCCGAGCACGTTTAGAAGCCCATTTGTCCACCTGAAACTTCTTTTTTTGCTATTCAACATGTTCGTCCGTGAGAAATCTCTTCTTTGTAAAAATTAAGCCTCATGGACAATAGTAACCTCGCGTTCAACGGGAAGAATGTGACAAAGCTTACATTTGCACGGTTGGATGCATATCGTCCCATCGTTATTGTTCTCAAGCGAATGTCATGAGAATTGCGAAAATCCTTGTGCTTATTACGCCAACGATTGGTTATATGTTTTTCTCCATGTGGTTCTCCCTAAGTAGACATGGAGATTGAAAACAGTTAAGGTCTGAAAAAAGAGTATGCCGAAAGAACGACAACTGAACAGTTAATTCTAGTACAATATATACAGGCCTTCAATGTACATGAAATCATCACCTCTATGTATAAATTCTCCAGAGATAGAAAGCATCGCAGCAAGCGACTAATTATGTCCAGATCAAAACTATACATTCTGATATATATGATCTTGACAGAATCCAAAACATTGATAGGCTATCAATGGACGAACTCTTCATTGAGCATATAACATAATATTAGTACCCAAAGTGTACTCCAAGATGATATAAAACTTATGTGCACAAATGAAAAATGCAACATATGATGACAAATTTGTAGATGATAATATACGGTACCTAAAAAAGTGAGGAGCCAAACACCAACTCCTTGCGATTATTAAACGGGTCACGAATTACACCCAAGGTCTCCGGTTTGGGCGCGAGAGGCAGCGATTATTTACGAAGGTGTATAACAACTATGAAGGAGCAACCTTTCAAGTGAAGGGCATCTTCGATGATGAGCTGCTGTCCTTTAAAACAAATTCCAATGCTTTTAAGGTGAGGCGACTTTATTTGGAGACAAGCGATACCGATTTCTATTCCCAAAAGCGATCAATAGCGCTCGAGGCAGGGCAACTGGAGTGGATGATGCTTGTCTTGATGAACCTCCGACAGATAAACCACCACAAGCGAAAGTTTTTTTTAGCAGTGGGAGTCGAAGCATTTGTACCAGATCGTCTGGTAGATGGCACCGGGCGAAGGTGGCGGTGTGGAGAGAGGAGGAAAACCGCGAGATGGACAACGGTGGTGTGGGCATGAATTTTTGGTATGTTCGTGGTATGAAACTTTCGTGGTAATGGTAGAACTCAAACTGCTGGAGTTTTCCGAATTCAGGGGATGTCAGCCAAGCGTCCACCTTGCCGGGTATGGACAGTAGGTAGCTTGTCGGGATGCAGAGGCATTGAACGGGGCCCTGCTGGTGAGAAGCAACGATGGCTCTGATGAGATCAAATTCAGGAAGGACAGATATCTGACGATAGTCGAGATTGAGGGGCGCGGTGCGCCATAGAGGGCACCACCGAGTTGAGAGGACTTGTGTGCGGCAGGAATCCTTGGTGGGGAGAAGCGAGATGATCTCCTCAAGGATGACGCCCGGGAGATCGCTGATGCGGTCCACCGAAGATTCTACCGGTTCCTCAGATCCGGGAGGGGGGGGGGGTGGCTCGCCGCTTCTCCCCGCGCTACCGGGTGCGGGATCTACAATCGGTGTCGCCGCTGGCGAGAGCCTCATCTTCTTGGCGCTGGGGCCAGCCGACTCCATCTTCCTTGTGGGCGTCGCACCGAGCTCACGGGTTTGAGCAGAGTAGCCAGAGACGAGCCTAGTGGTAGTGCGAGTGGGGAAGAAGGAGGGATGGGGATTTCTGTAGGAGTGGAAGAAGAAGAGCAGACGTTTTCTGTACGAGTGAGGAAGAAGGTGAGCGGGGTTTTCTGGACGCGTGAGGAAGATTGGGGAGGCGGGGAATTGGGTGGGGAAAGCAGGCGGGAGAGTGAGCTGTTCGTGTTTATAAGGCCCGCTGCACTAACTACTCGCTTTTTCCCAAGAACCGCTCTCTTCTTTTGCGTTGCTGCATTGGAGCTGGTGCATGGGCTTGGCTGACTGGCCATGCATGCAGGATGCATGTGCCCGCCGGCCACTTCATGCGCCTGGTTTGTTACTAGGCCTATTTAATAGGGTGGTTATGGAGTAAATTAAGGAGATTTATTTTCTCTGTGTGCATCCACCAAATTAGAGGATGCGGTACTGGATGCAGACACTCACATTAAACTAACATTCAGAAGAACAAAAGTTTAGCATGTCTATGCATCTCAATGATTCACCATACTATAACCAATATACAAAGCTGTGAGAAGGTGTGGAAATAAAGAAAACCGGTCGATGCTTCTCTGAGCAAAGGTCCTCCCTGCACAGGCATTTATTTCCTGGGCATGCTTGTTTCTACTCAATGTTGCGAGCACTTTGAGCATGTTGGCAACTCCACAGCTAGCTAGCTGCCTCATCTTGCAATTGACGCTGACACATTTGCAGGAAACACATGAGGCAATAGAGATGACTCAACATGGGCTCGAGCGCATCCCACATGTCTTTGCCGCTGTCAAACGACATATATGAATCCACAATGGAATCGTCAAGAACACTCAGCAGGGCGGCTTTGAAGAGGGTATCCATGTTCTGAAAAGCTTCCTGCCGTGGGATTAAGATAAGCCCTCGAGCTTACCCTTAGTGGCGTCATAGCAGTACATGATCTGAAACCAATATACTGCTCTTGTGCGCCACCTTTTATATTGCACCCCCTTAAAAGTAGGTGGCTTCAAAAGCGCAACAAAACCAATCGGAGTAAATTGCCTGTGATCAGGTTTTTGGATTGGATTGTTGAATATATGAGCAATTTAGTATGAGATTTAATCCGAATCAGCTATAAATAGATCATGACGACAATTGCAAACATCAAAGTAATGATGCAGACTAAACCAGGAGGACAGAATCACATACTGTACAGCGGGAGCAGAACCGATGTGGTTGATGTTGTCACTCATGTCGTTGATGAAGAGGTTACCGAGGTCGGGGAAGAAGGCTGTCGTTGAGGAAGTCATCGCTGGCAGCGATCCGATGAGTGTGCTCCCCAAAAACCTGATCGCCCTCTCCCGTCTGTGATCACGAAAGGCGGGGTTCGGAGGACTGCTGTCCCTTCTCACGGTGCACGCTGGAAGGAGGGCTGGAGAAGAATTGCGTGGCGGCACTAAGATCTCGAACGGTGCGAAACCATATGATACAATGTCGGCTAGGGTAGAGCATGTCGGTCGTGCGCGTATAATAGTAGGCCTTTGGCCCCCAAACCCCACGCCCAAGTCAATAATAGCTCAAAAAGTCAATAATAGCCCCACCAAGGTCTGTCTAAAAAACAGAGTAATTAAGGCGTCCAGTTAGTCCCTTTAGTATAAATACAATATCATTAATAATGGCCCCACCTTTTGTCTCACAAAGTATGTTGGAGTACAACCGGCCACACGTTTACAATCCGCTTCTCTTCTCTCTCCTCTTCTCTCTCCTTCAACTAAGCACAAATACTATATTTAAATCCTTATAGCCTGCTTATGTCATCTAATTTAGTACTTGCTCTAAAAGTTACTATCCACTGTGTAGTCTGAAATGCCGGGCGTGCAGCGGGCGTTGCCCTCGGTCGGCGTGCCGCTTCAACGGCGGAAGCAGTGAGAGGTCGCGTCACCCTGACTTGCCATCAATGTGGAGCGCCGGGCTCAGCTGGCGCTGGGCGGGAAGCGCGTGCGGGAGGGGGGAGCGGTTTTTGTTGGGCCAAGAAGGCGAGAAGCCAACTTAGGATCGGTCCAGACGGGGAAATATCATGTGCTCCCATACTCTGCATATGACACTAGTCTATGGTACTACTCCCTCCTTTCCGGTTTATAGAGATGTTTAGAGTAACATAGTAATATGTTACAGTACAAGTTACTCCCCATTATGACCAGCCTTGGCCTCTCCTAGTGCTCCACCATGTATAGCTGCTAAGCCTGCCACGTAGGCATAAAATATGATGTGGCACCAATAAACTAAGCACCTATTCATTGAAGACTTGAGTTACTAAGCCATTTAATGCACTTAGCACCTCATCTAAAGAGCATTAATAGTATAGCCAGCTGCTGGCTATAAGCCCGGCCATGTCATCTACAGCCCATCTTATAGTCAACATGTACAATAGTAGATGAAAAGAGTGTACTACTACTTTTTTGTTCTGTGGCCCAGCTTTCATTCTCACAAAGTGCCTAGGAGCACGTGCTAGAGCTGGCTCTTCATGAAGAGCCCTCTTACCTTCTCTCTCCTCTTCTCTTTCCGCCAACTAAGCTGAAATATACTATAGTTTATTCCTTATAGCCCGCTAACTCAGCTCTATTGTACTTGCTCTAAGCACATCTAAGCACTTACTAGCACCCCCTTGACCGTGGACCTTGACATTGTACGTCACCTTGTGTCTCATAATTTTCCTCGTCATCATCTGAGTCCTAGAAGATCTCACCCACATCATCATTAGCATGCAGCCGCCTTGATAGACAACGTGCGTAGAAGGAGTAGAGGCGACTGGGGACGCACCACCACCACGTCGTGGGCACTCCGTATGTGCTCGTGTGCGTGCAGCGTGTGTGTTATTGTTGGAAATATGCCCTAGAGGCAATAATAAATTAGTTATTAATATATTTCCTTGTTCATGATAATCGTTTATTATCCATGCTATAATTTTATTGAAAGGAAACTCAAATACATGTGTGGGTACATAGACAACACCATGTCCCTAGTAAGCCTCTAGTTGACTAGCTCGTTAATCAACAGATGGTTACGGTTTCACGACCATGGACATTGGATGTCATTGATAACGGGATCACATCATTAGGAGAATGATGTGATGGACAAGACCCAATCCTAAGCCTAGCACAAAGATGCGTGGTTCATTATGCTAAAGATTTTCTAATGTCCAGTATCATTTCCTTAGACCATGAGATTGTGCAACTCCCGGATATTGTAGGAATGCTTTGGGTGTACCAAACGTCACAACGTAACTGGGTGGCTATAAAGGTTCATTACAGGTATCTCCGAAAGTATCTGTTGGGTTGGCACGAATCCTTTGGGTGTATCAACTCTTTTCTTTTACGTGAGGTTTGTTCATCCTTTTCCCAACACATGAGACATCTAGCATCAAGGTGCACGTGTCATGCAAGAAAATGGAGATAATCAGATAAGCAGTGCGTAAGTGAGTCGTCTTGCGGGGAAGCGGAAACCCTTTTTCGTAAGTGAGTCGTGCACTTCGATGACACCTACGCAATATTTTTTCTCGTCGATGGCATGTGAATAGTAAACGTACTCAACGACGGAGCACGGGATGGTAGCAATGACATGGTCAACCCTTTTTTGGAGAGAGTACGTACTACTAGTAAATAACTTTGATGTGTCCCGTCAACTCGCAGAACGACGAGAATCTTGATTACGCCTTCTCCCTCGCCAACGCGTTGCAGTGGCTCGCAGCACGAGGAGAAACTTTTGCTTACAAGTGGTGGACGTGCAGCAGTTCATTTGGTGTCAGATTGCCAAAAGCACTACTGTAGAACCATCGACTTCCGGAAGAGGCAAAGAGCCAAGCGCAAGGTCACCTACTAACCTTAGGCTAGGCGTAGTGGGAGTAACATAAGTAGGGGTACCTCCTTTTTTATTCTAGAAACAACCACACGTGAATATCAAGGTGCTAGTTACGTAGAACAAATTTCCTACAGTCCATGCTCAGCCCTCCTCTATCTCTCTTATCAGCCAGCCAGCGGAGGTGCGGAACCCATCCTCTGTTTGCTCACATGCGGCCCCACATGTGAGCGAAAACGCAAGAGGACCCACTGAACCTGCACATCTTTCACCTCGATGTGCTGGCGATGAAAAACAAATCCAATAAAGATCTTCGGTGGCCGCTTTTGGAGTTACTCAAGAGTAGTAAGATTCTATTTACAGTTTAACCCAAGATGCACATCTCGTGGCTTCAACTTATCAACTACTACCTCCGTCCGGGTTTATTGGTCCTCATTGTATTTCGTGTCAAATTTTGACCATAGATTAAACTAACAAAATGTTTATGCAACTATGTTCAAATACGAATCCAATGAGATAATTTTATTAGTTAAATCCTAGTCAAAATTTGACACAAACTACAAAGGGGACCTATAAACCAGGACGGAGGTAGTACCAATCTATTTTCTTTCATGACACGACCTGGATGCTGGATGTCCCACGTGTCGGCAAAAGGAGGAAGAACCCGACCAAATCTTCGGTTGTGCTCTCGGATTAGACTAGTTGTGCTAACTAAAATTTTTTATTGTGTACTCCCTCCGTTCCAAAGTACTTGACTTCCATTTGTCCAAAAATGGATGTGCCTATATACCAAAACATGTCTAGATACATACATATATATATATATATATATATATATATATATATATATATATCTTGACAAATACTAACTGCGGGCGGGTTTATTGGTCCCCATTATATGTCGGGCCAAATTTTGACCATAGATTAAACTAAAAAAATGTCTACGCATGTCACCAAACATTATATTTTTGAAAACTATGTTCAAATACGAATCCAATGAGATAATTTTTCTTGACATGCATTAACATTTTGTTAGTTAAATCTTTAGTCAAAATTTGACACAAACTACAAATGGGACCTATAAACCAGGACGGAGGTAGTAGAAGGCATGTATTGTGCAACGGAGGGAGTAGAATGGATGGAAGTTTTTGTATTGGGAAGAAGAGTACATCCATATATTGATAGAGCGTTGGAGATGGCCTTATAAGTGGGACCACAGTTGAGGAAACCGACTATCAACAAACCCCCACCTCACCCGCCGCGCGATGGCTGAGTTAGAGAAACGATGAGGTTGAAGAGATTGCTCTATTACGGACTCCAAGAAATATGGTGTCAGATGGAAGTCGTGCTGGTGGCGTGTGCCGTACTCCTGGACGTGAATGCTTGTTCTGGCTGATGCCACCCTACTACTCCTACTACTTACTATATAGTACTAGTATCGAGGATTCGAGGTGTTGGTTACGTACAATATGGCTACAGTAAAAACACCCGCACGACGAGCGAAGCATGTGAAGCTAGTACAAATAGTGTACTACTATTGTTGATTGGCCACATCCGATAACCTATTGCAATGCACGTACAATTATGTATTCGGAAAATATTCTTTTGCCTCATCGCACCACTCACTCACAGAAGCAACTCGAAAGCCATTCATAGATTTAGTAAGTCTATCACAGGCATATCATTTTATTACATACAACAGATCATCAACCCACATCGACAACGAGGATACATTATAAATACTAAAGTTTTCACCACACAATAAATAACAAGCAATGAAATGAACTTCAACTCAACCATTCATCGGCGTTGGAAACGCTTGCTTTGAACCACAAGTGATTCTCCGGGACGGGGCATCTATTGTTGATCTCGAGATCAACGCAGGACTGATCATCCAGGCTAAAGCGGACTACTATATCAGTACCAGGGTAGGGAACCACGCTAATGTCCGAGGTATAGACACAGTTGCTTCTCATAAATGGTGCTAGTAACGTTGTGTCAACAACAGTTGGATCGCCTTTCACCATCATCGGATAGTTTTGTCCAAGGAAGAGCGAAGTTTTCTCCAAGACTATCAATTCTGTACCGTGGAGAAGGTGTTGGCGCTAGCACACTAGTATCCATCCCGAATACCATTCAGCGGGTGTTGGAATAGGTCCGAGAGTGCGACCATGGGAGACTACACCGCTTCCTTAGCGATAACATCATCGATGGGCTGTATACACACGAGAAGAGGTGATCCATCGGAATTAGTTGCCAGCGCCAACGAAAGTATATGGGCGCTGCTCGTCCTCATGCTCGTGATCATCACCATCGCCATCTCCCCTTGGTTATAAATTTTTTCAAGTATAGGTGGTGGAATGTTCACCGGACCTTGGAAACACAAGAAGAAGGTTAATTAGTAAAGGGAAACTTGCTAACCCGCATGCATGTGGATGAAACAATTATAATTACGGTGGAAGACAAATGTACCGAAATCATAACGATTCCATGCAAAAACATTGCCACGAGTGGTGGCAGCAAACACAAGGCCCTCGTATTGAATTGCATCACAGTACTCATGCGTGTACAGAAACTGATTTTTGAGCAATGTCCGTCGAGTCAAACCAGCAGCAGCGGCAACAAGCTTGTCGAAGATAGCAACAACTTCATAGTTGTTGTAATTCCAAGAGCGGGTGGGAACTCGAGAAATTGCTATCTTCCGTAGAAGACAGTCACCATGATTGTATTTGAGCGTCGCGTACAATACCGGTGTGCTCAACCTCTGGCGGTCTGCTGAGATTTTGGAAGTGGAACCCGGTCACGAGTGTACACATTCACAAGTTCCCACTCATGCTTGGACCCAATGTAAACAACCCAATCTCCATTTGCGCCTGCCCAAGCCTTGCCCTCAAGCGATGGCATCTTAACATCATACGTATCATTATCAAGCGGCATCAACTTGCACAGGGCGAGGCCTCCGTCGTCACGGCGCCAGTCATCAGGGTCGCGGCGAAGAAGATAGGGGAGATCAAACCGCTCCTTGACTCTTGGGTTCCTTGTAATGATGTTATTAGTTGAGTCAAGAATGAACTTGAACAAACCTGCCATGCTAGCCGAGGTGATGACGTCGCACCGATCAATGAGTTCCTCCACCACGTCATCTTTCAGATCGGGGCAAGAATAACGGGGTCATTTCCATCCTGTTCCCTCCATGGAGAAGACGATCGAACAATGGGAGAAGAAAGGGTGAAGGGCTGAAGGAAAATGGAGGAGGGAGAGGAAGAGCGTGCGATAGAAGTTCCGAATCGAGAGGGAAAGGCGAAGAGTCGGTGGACGGTTGCCAGTTTGCCACGGTTCACGAAGGCGCCCGGCCTACACGTCGGTTCAGAAATACTCCTACTACTCGCCGTCGTCTCACTGATATGTTGGAACGGGACCACATGTCAACGAAACATGGTGTGTAATTTCTCATGCAAAATGCGATCTGGCCGTGTTGGCCCGAGGTGCCGCATTAGTTGTTTTTTTTTTGAAAGTTTGCCCCATTAGTTATCGACCTTTGTTTTTTTAACATGCAATCTGAATGGATAGCTCCTGTGGTCATCACACGTGAGCGGATATAGTGATGGTTGATTCGCCCGAGCAACTTATTACTATGGGAATATGGGAGTACCAGCGGATTCAAGGAACAGAGAAATGATGGTTGCTTCGTCCGAGCAACTTACGTTGGTGAAGGTGGGGCTCTGTGTTTTGACTGCTCACTAGTCATTACTACTTTCTTGGTATAACGACCGGGTGAATCTTTACGGCATTGCTATCAATCCTTCAGGATTTGTTTATATGTACGCATAATTTTGATGAAATTGTACCGTGATGCTATGAAGGTTTCAACTCTGGTTCCCTTGAGGAAAAAAAGGTTTCAACTTAGGATTCATGTGTCTTGCTTGAGATTATCTCATTACAACATTCCATCAAATACAAATGAAACTACCATGGCTAATGCATCTCAATGGTTCGCAGATCAGCGCCGATATTCACATCTGGCCCGAAGACAAAGTTGTGAGAAGGTGTACAAATAAAGAAAAAATATAATTGATCGATGTTGTTCGTAGGCATGGTTCCATTTCCTTGTACAGTGTTCATTGCTTGGCAGCTAGTTTCACCCAGCTCTGTAGCCAAAAAAGAGGTGTATGAAGGACACCACAATCCGATCATTTTGTGCAGCTCCACTAAAATCGGGCGGGCCATCCCTGTTTCCAAAGATATCTAGTCAGTGTGATTACAATAATAGTGGAACTAGATGATGAAACATAACACACATAAATAGAAGCCGATCACCTCTACGATCTCTCTTTAGGACTAACTTCTTGTTGGAGAAGATTAGGCACGGAGTTGGATGAGGAGGATAGCAAAACCAATCTCCCTTTCCACAGTCCCAATGAAATGTAAAAACGTTGCCCGTGTGATATTTTGGCGGAACTGCACAAAACACTCTTCAGAAAAGTGATTTGTGCAGTTCACCAAAAATCATAATAGCAACAAGGTGAAAATGGATAGCCCTGTTTGCAAAAGGAGGTCGAAAGGAAACAATTACTTCCCAATAACACGAGTTGAAGACACATACGCCGACAAAAAAGAAGCATGTTCCATGTAAAAAGGGAAAGATAGCACATGTTGGTTTATCAAAAATGGTTTGAGGACGAGATTGCAAGATGGAAAGTACGTCGGCGGAGATACGATTTAAGAAAACAACTAAAGATGATCCACATGCAGCAATGTGGGAAGATGGGCAGTGGAGCAAGGCCGAAGGAAGCTGTACCTGAGGGTCATCGGGATGTTACTAAGAGGGCGCCGGCTGCCGGGATCTGCCCATACTGCGGCAGCGAGCAAGTGGCGAAGGCCCTACCGCGCCGGAGCTTGGTCAGAGAGAACGGCGGGTACCGCAGATTGGGACCAGCTGCCTCAACACCGTCAAACGGAGAGACGATGCACATCCTCCCTTTCCGCCAGCGGACGGGATGCGGCCGGATCACTGACCTACGCTGAGAGAGAGAGGCCATGGCGGCCTTGTGTGAGATGGTGTGACGAGACTCACGAGAGACAAACCCATTTTTCCATTTTCCCCACGGAAATCATTTTATATTCTAGGTGTGGTACCCGACCCTCCTTCTAGTAAACAACCGCTACACGCGTCAAATTATCACGTGGGCTGCCTTTTCGTACAGAAACGAACTCCACCGTGTACTCGCGCGGGTGTGGCCGGGAACGAGACATGAGTACGTGCGTCATGTGTGCACTTCTTCTTTAGGTGCACGTACGTACGTGGGTGGGTGTGAGAGAGATGGTTTGTGCGAAACAGAGGCAATGTGTTGATGATATCTCAGTCAGAAAAACGTAACATATGCAATGTGTGTGAAACGGAGTCATGGACGTGAGATGTTGATAGAATTGAAAACAGGGATGAAGTGTGTGGCTGCGCGATCGATAAAGTGTGCCATCAAATTTGTGCTTGCCCACGTCAAAGATACAGGGCCGCCGGCCTACTAGAATTTGAGAGGGCAGAGGTGCAGTTCTTCTCCATGGCATGGATACCTACCTACAACATTTGACTATCGGTGTGTGTGTGTGGGGGGGGGGGGTAGAGACCGGTCGACTAGTATATGTGTGGGGAAGGAGGGATACCTAGCTATGTATTGAGGGAGATCGATCGACATCCATGGATATGTGTAGTAGAGGAATAAGGTTGGGAAAAAGACAAAGGTAGAGCGTCGGAGGGTTGGTGGTGGAGTGGCGTCTCACAAATGGTGGGAGAGGCCTGCTAGACAAACGGAGGGTATGAGTGCAATATCAATAAGAGACGGCGGGGCATGTGCATACTGTCTATGCTGCGTGCGTGTGAGAGACGGGTCGGGAGGTATTCAAGGATGATGAGGGGAGAAGATATGGTTGTGGTAAGCATGCGTAACTACATAGGAAAATCAATCGTCGTGTGTCCGAGAAAAGATAGACATAACTAGCGAGGTAAGTGTATCGGTGCTTGGTGAAAACGAATTATAGTCGACCTGGCTATATGTAGGGAGATCAGTTCATATACACGCCTGCATGTGTTAGAAGCAAATAAGGCCCGGAGAGGCAGACAGCCCGAGAGGGTGTGGCTAGGAGGTGGTGCGAGAGGCCAACCATGTCGAGGGGGCAGGAGTGTGCGAGCATGTGATTAATGAAAAGAGGTGCGGGAGTGTGCACCTGCGTGGAATCGTATTGGACATATGGGGGCATGGACGGTGAGAAGAGAAGAGGGGAAGTATATATGTGTTTGTTGTAGGAACAGTTGGCTAGAGAGGTATATCAACCGGTGTGTGCCAGAAAGAAGGAGCTGGGGGCCTACACACACCGCTGGTGGACGACCTAAAGATAATAATGAACGTGCGCGATGGAGGGGACGCTAAGGGTGTGTGAGGGGGGCGGGCGTGTGCATGCATGATAGAAAGTTAGCGCTAGCTAGCTAGAAATAGAAGAGGATCGTGAAGGTGTAAAAGACGAACAAAGATCATAATTCATTATAAAAAAGTGGATACGGATACTTGAAGAAGATATCATAATGTAGAACATTGATTATAATTTGGGCTAATGTGTGGCTTTTGCAACTCAGGTCTAAATACTTGTCATAATGTAGGCGGGGCACTATACTTTGTGTGATAAACACGGTGTATGCATTATGGAACATGGTTTAGATTATGAATATATAGTTAGTACATCAAATGTACTATTATTTGGAATCAACATCAAGTGTATTCAAAAAATAGAATTCGAGTTCATGTAGTACACATAATTCATATCTATCTCTATAGTAATCATGTGGTGTGTTATTAAGGTAATACACGAATGATGGTTGAAGTTGGCAACAATCATGATATAGACATTTGGAATGCACTAAAATGTTGGTATGAGTAGGTTACATGCATTATACAGCAAGCGAAAAAATTTAATCGGACATAACATGGATTCATACTCCCTCCTTCCATCTATATAGGGCGTAATGAGATTTTAAAGACCGCCTTTGACTATTGACAAGATTAATAGTACATGACATGCACAATGCGAAAATTATATCATTGAAAGAACCTTTCACAGACGAAGTTAACGGTGTGCTTTGTGTAAGTTGCATGTCATATATCATTGCTCTAATATTTGGTCAAGTTAGCATCGAAAAATGCATTAGGCCCTATATAGATGGAAGGAGGGAGTAGCTTTGAATAGCATTTGTATAGTAAAACGGGGCAAGACTCTCTCTTGTGTGGTGTGAATAGTTTTATTTTCTTTGTTTTCTTTTTGGTTGAGGGAAGTGCGAATTTATTTGGTGCATTACAAGTACAATATTACTACGTTAGGCTTGTCCATAAAATTCAACCCAGCGTCTTGTTATATCCGAAAATTCAGATATCGTGCTCGCATAAAACTGGCGCCTTCACAACCCGCGCCTTGCTATCCCGAAATTACAACGCGAAAACTCCCTCCACTGCCAAATCGACAGCAAAATCCCCTTCTAACCCTGAGCGAAAGGGCCGCTAGTTCAAATCGGTGGGGGTACTTTTGTAACACACCCTACATTTTGGACAAGCGCGTCCCTAAGTCATGCTTCACCCCCTCCCATCGCCCCCTTTTCGCCATTCGAAATCCCAGGCCGCCATAACCTCTCCGCTCCAGCCGCGAAACCCCACCCTCCTCCATCCGCCACGTCACCGCTGCCCAACTGGAGCCTCTTCCCCGACGACGCCATCCACCGCAACAGCTCGACGTCCCTCGTCCACCTCCCCGAATGAGGATCCGTCGTCCATTTCGCCGTCCCGCCAGTTCAGCTGCCCCGTCCTCCACCTCCAAGGAGCTGCTTCGACGATCGCCTCGTCTATCGCGGCTGCTCCATCCCCATAGTGCCGCCTTAACCTGCTCCACCGGAACCGCAACATCCTCACCGACTCCTCGGACGGAGCTGAGGCCTACTCGGCGCCACCAAAGAGGTTGTACACTCATCGCATCGCACCTTCTCCTTAACTCGACCTCCCAGCGCCGACGGTGCTCCATCCCGCACCCCCATGGAGCGGCTACCTTGAAGTCGGCTCCGCGCGCGACATCTCCATGGCGGCTCTCCCCCAGTGCGAGGCCCCTTCGACGGCGATGTCCATACCAGCCGGATCTACTGCTGCTGCTCCGGCTCTCGCTCGATCGCTCGCTCGCCCAGCTGCTGCTGTTGCTCTCCCCCTCGCTCGTGCTGCTATTCTGCTCCGATTAACCCACACTTGATCGGTGAATCGACTTTTGGGTCGATCGATTTTCGAGGGTTTGGGGGGTGGGGGCTCATGAGTTAAGAACCACCAGCGGGGATGGGGCTCACGGAGAGGTACCCCACTATCTATCTTAGGGTTCGAGGTGGGGCGGGGGCCTAGAGGGCTGGCCGGCGGCGGTGGCGAGTTGTTTCGAGGCGGCGTGGCTGGGCTGGCGGTTCAGCCGGTGGTGGCGAAGCGGCTCGAGGTGCATGTTGAAGATGAACTGCAGGCCCTCCCTAAACTACATGTCAAGTGCCTCTCTGCTACCATTGCGTTCAGTTTCGACAGTAGCATTCAGATTCCACAGTAAATTTCAGTTTCGACAGTTAAGTTCAGAGTAATAGTTTTTACCTAATCTGTTGTAGTCAGGTGGTTTTTGGTCATGTTAATTTTACATCCATTTTACATCATCTATTGGAGATGCTATTAGAATCCCACTTGATATTGACGATGTACATCTTGTCTTTGCTTCAGCCTTGACGTCTTATGGCTCACCGGAGCTGGTCCAACGACGAGCGATACATCACAACAGTAGCAAAGGCTCGGACGCCGTCTCTGATTCCTCGATCTGCCTCAACCGCTTCAAATACCAACCCAATGATGCTTTGAGGTAAACACGGCTACTGACAAGAGGTTGTACACTTATTGCATCACTTATTACTATACATTCACGTCGATCCATTAGGGCTATGTTGGTTCAACGGAAAAACATAGCAATAGGGAATTTTCCAATGGCACTCTACTATTCAATTATTCATGCATCTTGTTGAAAGGAATGAAGCAAAACATCCACCTGGACCTACTTTTCAAAATCCTATGCATGAAAACAAGATCAAGTGCATTAGCGCCAGAATAACATTCTAAGCGTACTGCGCTTTCATATGGTTTCTCTTTATTTTGGCCATGTTTCTTTGCATTCCTCTGCTCTTCAATTCTTGTAAACCAAACACCCAAGTTGACAGAAATCTTGTGTTTACAAATGCTCTGTTTACCATGTGCTTTTTCCTATCCTATTCCGGTGTTTTTCCTATCCCTGCGTTTTAAGAATCATGCAAGCCAAATGAGCCCTTACAGAATTACTTCAGTTACAGGTACGTGTCAAAGGGAACTTTGTGTGGCTTGTACTGCTCCCGCCGCGCCATCTTCCACCTCACCTGAGCTGCTCCATCAACAGAAGAATCCACCAAACCAGACATCACGACTCCTGACCGTCTTTCGCCGCCTCAGATCTCCTTCCCTGCCACCGGCACCCACCCCAACGGCATCACCATCATCGACTCGTGAGATGAACACGAGGAGTACACAGGTCCACAAGAGAGGTCGCACTCTTTTGTTTCTGCTTATGTTATGCATTGATTAAACTTACCTGCTACTTTATCGTCCTGTTCAGCTCTTGGACTCCCAAGTCAGGTCCAAATTAATGTCCAAACTTGAGGTCTAAATTAGTTGTGGGGCACATATCGAGGCAACAATGTATAGTATGTCTGTCTAATATCTGGTTCACCTAGGGTATGCCTATGTTGTTCATCTTGGGTGGGAAAAAAATAGTAAAGCAATCATCATCTGTCTTTTTATTAATTTAAAGCAATCATCAGCCTTCTATCATTATTTTTGGATCCATCCACTAGTTGTTACCATCACTCTAAATTTTTGCATGCTCTCCTTACATAATCTCACCATATTTTTTCGTATACATGTCAGATATTGTACACAGTCATGTTGAACATGTAGAGAAAAAGAGAAGAGTTTGTCTTGACAATACAATGTCATGCAGACATTGCTCCATGGTGGGTTCAATGGCAAACCCTCCCCACCCCTCTCCAGATTGTAATCCAGAGGAAGATATCTGTTACGAGGCGGATTCTGCCTTGTGACCACTCCTATTTACCCCCCAAGGTGTCATGCTCTACCTTGGCATGATGATGTTAGTCATATCATGCATATGTTGCCTTGTAGTGCCTACTTTTGACATCATATATGTCATCTGCTTAGTTTAGACATGTTCTTTAATGCCAGCTATTTAGTTTCTATATCATATTTGGGAATTATGCAGTCTCATGTCTTTTAGCCAGCCATAATATATGTGAAATGTGCAATGCCATCCTGTTTAACCAGGCATCATATATTTGAATGATATCTTGCCAATCCTTTTCTTCATTACATTTCCATTTGTCGACAATGTTTGTGCGTTAAACTACTCTTCCTGTGAATCAGCCATTTGGGTGGGAGATGGAAAAATCTGGAGTGAAAACAAGGCCTTCAGAGCAGACAGTGCTACCTGTCGAAGCAGATCTCTTGTTGGGTCCCGATAGCTCCTTAGAGATTGATTCAGAGACAGATGACCACTCCTATTCCCCCACTGAGGTGTATGCTCTAACTTGGCATGGTTATATTGCTCATATCATGCATACGGTGTCTTGCATTGCATAGTTTAGACATCATATACACAATATTCAACACCATGTTCTTAGTTCAGACATCATATCGAATGCCCTTTATTTAGCATATAAATCACATATGTGAATTAAATGATGCGATCCTGATTACTTAGATAACATGTAGGTGAATTATGTCATGCGATCCTGTTTAGTTATTCATCATATCTTTGAATTATGTTATGCTATGCTATCCAGTTTAGATAGACATCATATATGTGAAATTATGTCATGCTATCCGTTTTAGTTAAACAATATACATGTCAACTATTTCATGCCCTCTTTTTCCACACTATCTATTGCATCATCTCTCATACAATGTCTGTACATTCAACTATGTTTCCTGTTTATCAGCCATTTGAATTGGAGCGGGTGATGCCAGTATCTAGCGGAATAAAAACACGGTCTTCAAGTAAAACAGTGCTACCTCTTGGTGGAGATAGCACCCCGGTTGTACATGCACAATAACAATCCCTACCACACATAACCCAAACTCTTGCAGATTGTACCCCTACTGTGATGGACAGAGAATCAGCTTCACCCAATCTAACCCCAACCCCAGCCGATAGTAACCCAGTTCCTGTTGACACAGCACCATCTCCACCACAGAGCTCCCAAACAAGAGCAGTTAGTAAGGCAGCTCCAGTGCCCAAATGGCAGTACTATCACGGCGAACCCCAACTCCACCAGTTAGTACGCCTATTCCTGTGGTGGAAGCACAACCAGCTAGTCATAGTTTAGCATCTATCGCATTTGATGTTGTTAAATCGTATGTGCGTATCTTCCCATCTTGGAAATATTATCACGAAGATGAAGGAAAATGCCGATTCTGGTGTTTGTCCAAGAGTTATGTGTAAGTAATGTTATTCATGGCAATTACTTTGCTTCGTCCCATACATCCTACCTCCATGATGGTTATAATACATCAAATTTTCCCATTTTTCTCTATAGAGAAGGACCGATTTGGAAACTCGAATGAGGTAACCTGTGCTAATACCTCTGCTATCTTCAAGAATGCTTGGTGGCGATGTCGAAATTACCCGAAGAAAACGTACTTCACCGGCAAAGAAACTCATCAAATTCCCTTACGTTCTCCTGAGACACATTTACTGGACGATGACTGGGAACGCCTTGTTCTGTACTGGTCCCGAACCAAGAATGTGGTAAGGTCTATGAGCTCATTTTTTATTTTTAAGTATTATATTCTTGCGTCTTACTGTACTCTGTTCATGTAGAACAAGTGCCTAAACCTGAAGAACAACTGTTCTAATTTAAGATTCCATTGCTATCATAGTTCAAAAAGCGCTAGGCGTTAATTGTGCGTTTGCCACCGCCTTGCGCTTTTCTTGACCAAAGCGTGCTTATGCGCGATTATGCACTGATTAAGCGTAGTTATGCGCAATGCGTTTTGCCAACGGCTAGAGCCTAAGCGCCGCTTAAGCGCTAAGCTTAGGCGTGCCTTTTAAAGTATGATTGCTTTGCTCTTGTATCACTGTATTCTTGATACAAACTTATTTTTAAATTGAAGGATCCAATCGAAACTCCAATGGCACTGTGGTATGTTCACACATGTTTCTTTAACAGGTTTGCTCTTATCAATAGCTCTTTTGATTTCAAATTCAATTGTGTATACAGTTGACTTTCATATCATGCACATTATTAGCAACACAACAGAGCCAATAGTGTTGTTGTACATGTAGACCCGTGGTACCCATCTGAAATCTTGTTGTGCCGTGTAGTTTCCCATGCTTTGTATTCTTTCATTGCTGCTTTGTCTTGAACTAATATGATTTGAACCGTGTGTCCATTTTCATTTGGCAAGACAATGCAGTTACCATAGGACATAGATATATGTTTGTTTGATGCTTTTATTATGTATTAGTACTTGGCAATAGAAGACTTGGTAGTTTAATCCTGTCCACCTTATTAATGAACTGGTTCACCGAAATGAGTTTCATATACTAGTACATGCTAAACTTGTTATGTATGCCTTGTTTCTTCTTTTAGAATCTTGTGAGAATATTGGGGAAGAGTGCCTTATTAAGCAATGGTAAAGGAAGTAATGCAGATAAGGTTCGTGGATAGTGACACATCCTTGTTGGTCTCCAACAAAGCTGATAAAACAGCTAAGGAAGACTATCTTGAAGACAGCAGAGAACCCCAAAGTCCTGTCTTGGTTTAGTGTTAGGAATTCTTGGCCACTACTGCTTGCACAAGCTATTCAAACTCACTTTATGCGAATCAGTTCAGTTTCTTGAGTCTCAACTACAAAATTTGAAAGACATCGATCAGTTGTCTTTGCGACAAGAAGCGAAAGGACTGCGGAAGTCCCCTGGAGCATTTAGATGCATACTTTACGGTGCAACAAGCGTTGGAGGATTTTAGCGACAAAACAGGACAAAGCTAATCAACTTGCTAAGCTTATTGCCGGCATGGTGGATACCTGTGATAATGTTCCTTGAGCTCTTACGAAGTTGTTTCGATTATGCTCTTGTTTCTTTGCAGCGTTTATTTGCCTTTGGTGGCCAATTTTGACGGCCAAGGTATGTAATATGCTGCTTTGTTCCCTATATTTGCACTTTGGTGGCGAACTTTGATGCCCGATGGATGTAATATGTGTAATAGCGGTAATAGGCTAGCGTTGGTTGCTTGCTTATTTATTTCCTTATTGTCTTTTTAGTTGTTAAACTTGTAGTCATTGCAGTTCTTTTTTTGTGTTTTTCTAGTGGCCACAATAGCCTATTTTTGGTAACTAGGCCAAAATAATCATGGCAACACACGGACTGTTGTAACCATGGGCCTCCTGCAGGCCGTATGATCCATGGGCCTTCTTCCGGCCGTAGGATCCATTGGCCTTCTATACGGGCCGTAGGATCCATTGGCCTTCTATACGGGCCTTAGGGTCCATGGGCCTTCTACGGGCCGTAGGGTCCATGGGACTTCTACCGGCCGTAAGACCCATGGGCCTTCTACGGGCCGTAGATCCATGGGCCTCATACGGGACATAGATCCATGGGCCTTCTACGGGGCATATCATCATTTCACCAATCATGGGCCATACAATTCGTGGACCATAACGGGCTGCTAAAAGACCGTATTTGATAACTCTATGAAAACAGCCCAACAGGTTTTTTTGACATGAAAACGGCCCAATGTATTAACGGTCCGCAAACGGGCCGACTGTAACGACGGGCTGAATTTGGCCCACAAGCAGAAAATGACAGTAACGGGCCGTATGTAACCGAATGCTGCAAATGAGCCCAAGAATCAATGGGCCCTAAGAAGGCCGAAAGATAACTTGGGCTGGAAACGGCCCAATAGAATAACGGGCCGTTAATGGGTATAAAGTGATACACTGTTCATTACGGGCCAGTTTCACCATGGGCCGTTAATGGGCCAAGAGTTACAAAGGGCCTCATATGGGCTGAAAGAAGTCATGGGCCACACATGGGCCAGAAGTTAAAACGGGCTGGAATCATATTGGACGGCCCAGATGCCGCTAGTGGGCCTAATTCGGATCGGGCGTAATGGGCCCTGGGTTAGCGGGCTGTAAATGGGCTATATGCGAACGGGCCGTTAACAGGCTTTCAGTTGGTCGGCCTGCGACCTTTTGACCAAGTCAAACGGGCCGGCCTTTTCACAGGAATGGGCCTCTGTTGGGCTGTGCCACGTGTCGCCATATCATAGGCACCTTCGGTCCAATGAGCGGATGACATCTGTCCCAACGGTGAGCCACATGTGTTTCCTCCAGCCAATGATGATTTTACACGTGGAAAATCCCCATTGGCCGGGGCTGTTAACGGGTTACCGGATCCAAAACCCGACCCGATAGCTTAACGGCGTTCCGTTGCGGTGGATGCCACGTGTCAGTCACCCTTGACGAAAGCACTTCTGTGACGCGTATCGTCATGGAAGTGGACACTTCCGTGATGATAATTTTGGTAATGTCATGGAACACTTCTCTGACGGCCGGTATGACTATCTTGATTCTGTCATAAATTTGTCATGGATGTACATGCATGACAAAAAACGCGACCTACTGTGACAAACACGTATCATCACGGAAGTGTATTTTTTTGTAGTGCTAGCCGGTCTGTATCCCGTGTTCTACTCTTCCTCGCCAAAGACCGCACCTTCACTGCACGGGTCTTCAACCCTGCCCCGTACATAGAGATCGCAGATGGAGGACACCGGTCGCCGCCGTAGAATAGGTTTAGGGTCGGGTTTCTTTTATTTTCTTGTCCTATAAGAGTTCAAAATGTAATGAAAATCTTCCATGTTTGCATTAATTTCGGACGGTGTATATGAACTTTCACAATAATATAGTATATAGTAGGAGTACTAGCAAGATGCCCGTGCGTTGCATGGAAGATCAAGATCTTGTGGGAGAAAAGGATGAACGAGGGAAGGCCTTACCTGCAAATGTGGAGAGGAGTGCGGGTATATTGTCATAGTTTCCTTCCTATCCATTAGATATAGATCAGACGACCTATATTGCAGGATGACAGGCACACCATCATCACCAACTCTGCTTTTTATTGAACCGAGACAAAGCTAACATGCGAAGTAAAATAAACACATAGGGTCTATATATACACAATTTATCTTAAGCACTCCAATAGTACGTCCACAACACATTCACGCATTTCACATCTTTCTACATCTACGAGAACCTACGAAAGGGTTAACGTAAATTGCCTCTCTCTCTCCTCCTCTGATTTTCATGGTGGTGGGCCCCTCCCTCCCCCCAATCTACAATCAACAGCTCACATGTTTCACATTATGTTAATTACGCAACTTGGATTACATAGGTGTAGCATTACTCGTCCTAAAAAACCCAACTAAGCCAACCTCCCAGCATATCGCGCGGGAAAAGACCCGGCCGCGTCGTTTTAGTCGGGATTACCGGATTACTAGTAGTAGTATCGATGGATCTCACGAAGCAACAAGTTTTTTTTGAGGGGGCGAAGCACCTAGTTTAAAAGGAAAAAAGGCAGTACACTCACAGCACCCCTGTTGCGGTCGCATTGCACCCCACACACGTTCGGTCCGACACACGGCTCACGCAAACGGAACGCGTTTCGGCTTGCCTCATCACTGACACGTGGGACTGCACTTGGAGAAACCGACCATGCGCCAAACTCACCCCGCCCACCGCGCGAAAATCCTCCCCCCCCCCACCCAAAAATTCCCCCCAAATCCTAGATTCAGCTGCCCTTCGGCCAACTAGCCAATAATATTCCCCAAACCCCCCTCCCCGTCCCCTCCACTCCATTACTCTGCCAAAGCCTCCCTCCCGTCGCACCGTCGTCGATTACTCTGATTCGTTGAGGGGACGCACGGCGATCCTCTCGCTCCCACAGTATGCTCTCATAGACTGTCATCCTCTAGCCGCGCCGCCACCGCTGGCGACGTTCTTGTGGAGGCGCATGACGGTCAGCGCCGCCACCCCTGGCGACTTTCGTGTGGAGACGCACGGTGGTCAGCTTCTCCCACGGTACACGCATTCTAGACTGAGGCCTCGTGCATGTCGGTGTAGTGCTGAATGTTAGCTGATAGACGCTGTTAATCTCACTATTTGCCGAAGTAGTTTACAGTCAATATGCTCTGCTTAAGAAGCTTGCCCTGTTCTGCACTCAATCTGCTTAGCTGAGATGGCATGCCAAGGCCGATTAGTTGCTAAAATATCCTGCCATATATTTATTGTGACGTAGATTGCCATGGTCTAGTAGCCAATTTGTTAGGCGAAATAGCTCTACACCATTTTATACTCGATCTTTGTTGCTACGATGGCCTTCGATAGTTTGATGGCTGTGTGCTCAGCCTCATTGACTGCTTAAACAACCTGCCATAATTTAGCACTCAAATCTGTTTGCGGAATTAGCTTTACATATATTTCTTTACTTAGATCTGCTCGTCCAAATATCTTGCCATAGCTTTAGACATCGACCTAGGTATTTTTTTGGACTTCATAAAAAAGCATATATGTTTTTCTTGTAATATCTAGTAGAAGAACTAATTTGTATGTCTAACAGATGGATAGGACTTGGATAACTTCTGCTCGAAGATTCTGCGCTGCATATGTCGAGGGGGTTGAAAACTTCATGAATTTATCAGAGCTGAGTACGGTGGTCCGAAATCAGATGTGCTCTGCCCGTGTAGCATTTGTATGAATTCAGTTACAAGACCCCAGTCAATTGTGCAAAATCATCTACACTTGTATGGGATGTCAGTCACATATACTAGGTGGGTTCATCATGGTGAAGCTGTGAACATCAATGTTATTGACTGCATGGAAGCAGCAGATCACCATCTTGATCTGCCTGATGCTCAGGTGGAAGAGGAGGTGGTGGTGGTGGTGGCGGAGCCATTGCGTTTGACCAACATTGAAACAATGCTACGAAATGCTCATGCATTCCATGAACATTCACCTGTGAAAGAAAAACGATGGGACTGCATGTTGGAAGAATGCAACGTGGCTGTCACCCAGGAAATAAGTTGTCAGTATTCTCAGTTATCCTTTCTTCAGGTGAAGACATCTGAGCAGATGACCAACAAATCATTCGATGCGATGTTGGCTGCTTTCCGCAAATCTTTCCCAGATGCGTCTGAGCTGCCACACACCTACAATAAAATGAAGAATTTCCTTCGTGCAGTTGGAATTGGATATGATATGATCCATGTTTGTAAGAATAATTGTGTTCTTTTCCGGAAGGATTATGCCAACTTAAGTGAATGCCCGAAATGCAAATCATCAAGATGGAAAGATGGCGATGCTGTGAAGAGGATTCCTCGTAATGTTCTGAGACATTTTCCAACTATACCAAGATTGCATAGGTTGTTTCGTGATGCTGAAACAAGAGAGGTTGTACTGTGGCATTCTAGGAACCGGGAGTACAGAGATCAGAATGTAATGATCCATCCATCTCATGGTAGTGAGTGGAAAAGCTTCAATCATAAAAACAAAAAGTTTGCTACTGACCCGAGAAACATTAGACTTGGCTTAGCTTCAAATGGATTTAATCCATTTGGCCACCAGAGCGCCACATATAGCATGCAGCCAGTGCTTGTTATCCCTTACAACATGCATCCAAATGTCTGCACCAAAGCATGAAACTACATGACTGCCTTGCTGTAAGTGCATCTAGTGCCCCTTAGTGATTTTGGTGTATTGAAGACTTATAGGTTAAGGGACTAATATGTTTGTGAGTGTACACATGCTCTATAAGTCGATGAGGAGTTTGATATTTACACTGAAAGTCGACCCCTAAAAATGAATGTCTTCGGCTGAAGACTTTGCTTCTCCTGAAGACTTCGAAAGTGAAGAAATTGGTGTGACCTTGAAGACTTCGATATTCATGCGAGGAATCTGAAGCGTGAAGACTTTTGTTTTTGTAGTTTCATTTTCTTCTTCTTGATTCATAGGAAACACCGTACTATTAAAGGGGGTCGAGGTAATTGTCAGGACCCCGATCCTAAGTCAC
The DNA here is from genome assembly GCA_021605145.1 of Aegilops bicornis. Taxonomy (NCBI): domain Eukaryota; kingdom Viridiplantae; phylum Streptophyta; class Magnoliopsida; order Poales; family Poaceae; genus Aegilops; species Aegilops bicornis. The sequence goes on from CM038674.1 coordinate 174,717,578, forward strand.
ACCGATCTAGCATGTAACACATCATATCACTTTGCGGCCTCACGCACGGTATTTCCACGGGTGTCGCCTTACCATGGCCCGGGACCGTTTGCGCCTTTTGGCTCACGTATATGATAGTGCCGCTAGCATCCATATGACAAAGAACCCGGGCCGACATGGCTAGTCGTGAACCCAAAGCGGCGCTAACCTATGGGGACAGGCATACATGAATCACATCGAGCATGTCGGTCATCAACGTATAGATTCGGGCTGTAGCACTGGGCTAACAGGACTCCGAATAACACCGCGTGACATTTCCCCGAAGAACGGACATAAGGACGAAGTGAAACACATGCCGGCCAGATCAAGTGTCTAAGCGGTAGTGCTTTGGGCTAGCAGGACTCCGGTGAACCGGGTTGTAGCGGACTACTATCGCTCAGAAGCACGAGACTACATTTCCCCATATGAGAGGCTGCCAAGGATAAACAACTAGTTTGTCGGATCCCACACATACCAAGCATTTCAAACATACACACAATATGCTCAATATGTGTACATACAACATGGCATCACAACATAACTCTACGACTCAAATATTTATTCATTAGGCTCCGAGGAGCGAGATATTACAAACATGGGTCTCATGACCCAACACTCGAAACATACAAGTCAAAACACAAGCGGAAGCTAAACATGTCTCGAAAGTACGCATAACTATAAATGAAAAAAGGTGAGAAGCGACTATCTACCGAGATCTGCCGAGGGCACAAGATCGTAGCTGAGGTAACAAGCTAAGCGTCAAGTCCAAGCGGAACTACTAAGCGAACGAAGTCTCTCGCAAAACATAAAATAAGCAAACGAGAGTACAAGCGTACTCAGCAAGACTTACATCGGAACTAGCTACATATGCATCATTATCAAAAGGGGTGGTGGAGTTTAAGCTGCAGCAAGCCAGCTTTGACTCGGTGGCTATCACTGAACTACATTTGCAAGTAACTCTTTTAAGGTGGCGCACATGAGTCCACATATTCACCATATCAATACACCACTATGGACCCGCTCCCGTCTCCCTACGAGAACGCCATCCATAGCACTCACGCTTATCTTGCGCATTTTAGAGTATCCACTTTCACTTGTCTATGAACTGATATAGGCAACCCAGAAGTCCTTCTCCGTGGACACGGCTATTCGAATAGATTATGTTAACCCTGCAGGGGTGTACTTCTTCACACACGCTCTCACCACTTACCGATGTTTACACGACATGTACTCGGCAACCTTCAAGCGGAAGCCCAACGTGGGTGTCGGCCACAGCCTACCTAAACACACAAGTCCCAAGTCCAGGTTTATCGCCTATTCGGGTTCCATCCATGAGGAGTTCGGCCGAGGTTTCCCATACAGCCCCGAGCGATGTGTTCAGGGTTCCCGAGACACCAAAGCAGGCGAATCGGTACACCAGACCCACGGTGCCTACCGCAACACAACCCACCCCTATGGTCAGCGTTTGCGTGCCCCAAGATACTACAAACACCGAAACTACTTGCAACTCCCGGACTGGGAACAAGGGTGGTTAAGAAGCCGAGAGGGTCAATTAAGGATCCCAATGCGTGGTAGTAATCGCTTCATGGATCACAAACACATAACTCGGTTCTCGAGGACTACTGCAATGAGACAACCCACCATGTACTCCTACATGGCCTCTCACCGCTACCTTTACCAAATCGTGTTCACACACTTAGCTCACACACACACGATGGGACATGTTCACACACCCTTCCAATTCATTCCCGATGAATCAGACCTGACTCAACTCTAAGCAGTAGCAGGCACGACAACAAGCATGAATGAGTAGGCACAACATGTCTCAAACAACTCCTACTCATGCTAGTGGGTTTCATCTAATTACTGTGGAATGACAGGTCATGTAGAGGATAAAGGGGTTCAACTACCGCAGCAAGTAACACATGAGTCGTTGTTGTCCTAATGCAGTAAAATAGAGCAGGGCGAGAGAGTGGGATTATATCGGAATGGACAAGGGGTTTTGCTTGCACAGCACTTCAAGATAATATAGTTCTTCATCGGTGTCATCGAACAATCGTCGGATAAATGCGTCTCTTGAGAGGGACAAATACCGGCAAACAAGAGAGAACACAATCAATGCAATGCACATTCACATGAATGACACGTCATGTTAAGGTACTAAATTCACCTAATGCAAAATCTAGCCAAGTTAATTGAAGTGGAATTCAAACAAGAACAAATTCCAACTCAAATGTTATTTCATAAATTGCCCTAATCATGATTCATCCTATTCAGTGAGGTTAACTTGTTTAATCATGCATGAAAGTGCCATTAACAGATTCTTCATATTTTTACGATCATTTTTCATATATAAATTATTTAATTTGGAGTTACGGATTAAAAGTTATGAATATTTGAAGTTTGGGGTATTTTCAAATTTCCTGAATTAAATTAAATCGAGAAAAGAGTATTATCTGCGTCGGCTGACGTCGATGTGACGTCGATGGTCAATGAGACATGGTCGGGTCAAACTCGACAGTGGGTCCCAGCGATGTCGTGGTAATTAGCTTAACTAAATTTTAATTAAAACTAAACCTATTTAGTTAACTGTGGCTGGGCCCCACACATCATTGACTCGGGAGAGTCAACCAGGCCCACCCGTGGTCAAAGTCCACGTCGGCTGCGGCGTTTAGCCGGCCGAAGCTCGGGCAATGGCGCAAGTGAATTTTGCCATTCCGTGACCAAATGGCCCTTGGAGGGCATCTAGGAGGAGGCTGAGGAGGCGAAGCTCTTGGGGGAGTTAGCCGGGGTCGGGGTGGCCGGAATCGGCGCCGGCGACGTGTTTGGCGGTGGCCAGAGCTCGGGCGAGTTCGGGCACGTCGCTAGGAGGCACGGAAGGAGGTGCCGAGGGGTGCTGCGGGCTCCTGGTGCTGCGCTGAGCACAGAGGTGGGGTTGGCTTCGAGCCATTGTGGCTCTAGCCACGCCGGCGACGAGGCACGGCAGCGGCTTGAAGCCATGGTGGGAGCAGTGGCTAGAGGAGGAAAGCGAGTCAGGGGAGAGGGGGAAACGACAGAGGAGCTCACGGCGGCTGCAGCGATGGCATTGGCGAGCTCGGGGAGGCACCGGAGCCGACGAATCGGGCGACGGCGACCGGCGGGTCCGAGGAGGGGAAAAGCGGCGGGGCGGCACCTCGGGGCTTCTCCGGTCGCGTGTGTGAGGCGAGGATGGAGTGGCGGAGCTTGTGGGCTAGTCGGGAAGCGAGGAGGCCACAGGCGCGATGGTGGCGAGCAGCGGCGAGCTCCGCTTCGGTGGGAGAGGAGGGAGCCAGAGGAGGGAGAGGCCACAGGCGAGGGAGAGAGGGATCGAGGGGTGCGTGGCACTCGGGGAAGCGTCGGGGAGGAGGAGGCAGCCAGGCGGGGAGGAGGTGGCGGCGTGTGGCCATGCTGGCGCACGCCGCGCCCTCTTGGCGCAAGGAGGAAGGCAACAGGAGCCAGGCGGTGGTGGGCTGGGCGGCTGGGCTGGGCAGTTGGTGGGCGCCCGGATAATCCAGGTAAGATTCTCTCTCTTCTCTTTTTTATTTGTTTTAGTTTTCTAATTTTACGTAACTTTCGTGGCTTTATTAAAAATACTAATGCTACCACAAAAATCATGAAACTTGCTCAGGCCTCTTTGTTGGAAAATATCCAACAGCAAACATTTAAGTTTATGATTATTTGAGCATTTAAAATATTTTATAGCATTTAAATGCCCAAATGCAAATACTTAATGAATTAATCCAGTGACCAAATATGTCATGAAAAATGTGCAGCACCTCTGGTTCTGGTTTAAAGCATTTTTCCAGAGATGATGAACATTTTCAAAAGCCATTTGAAATCACTAAGAAATATTTTTGGTTGAGCCTATTTGAATTCCTTTAATGCTAGGGTTTAGGCAATCCCCATTTCAAATTTCATGAAAATTAAACATGATGCATGGATGCAATGCCACTAGGTTACAAGCAAGCTCTAGGGCTGTGACAGTAATACTAAGGAAACTGATTTCCAAGTGATGCTCATCTCAAAATCCTACACCTACCCAATCCTTCGAGTGAAACCATTGGAAGTCTCATATCAGTTCATTCATTTTCTTTAGTGACAAAGACGAAGATCTTCTGGTCTCTAAGGAATTTGTTCTGACTTAGGAGTTAGGAATTCACCAGTGCGGATTGCCTACCCTATGAGGAACATGATAGCCCTGAGGAATTCGAACCTCAAAATAGCCGATCGTTGTTGTGCCACGCGCCAGCTGTCCAAAATATCCTACCACCTAACGGTCATATCCGACAAGGGCATTAATGTCTTATCATGTCGGGTTGCTCCCTAGGTTATAAATAGCCGCTCTCTACAACCACTAGCTGGTTGGCTGCTCCGAGAGAAACTGACACTTGTCATTTGAGATTATCCCATTCCTCCGAGGACTTTGAGCGAAAATCATCAAGTGAGGAAACCCAAATCCAGAACCGAAAACTACAAACCCCAAAGTGATTGAGCATCACTGAAGAGATTGTTCCTGTGTGGAACCGAAGCTTGTTACCTTTGAGGACTGTGTATCCTCCAGACGGTTAAGCGTCATGGTCTGAGCATCCAAGAGGAATTGTGGTTTACCGAGTGACCAAGTCTGTGAAGGTTTGGAAGTCACATGTGAAGACTTACCACTACTGTTGGGCGAGGTCTGTGTGGTCTTAGCTCATGGAGAATATGGTGAGGACTGTGTGTCCTCGAGTTTCAATACTCAGCCGCTCCAACCAGACATACAACTGTCACAGCAGTTGGAACTGGTCTACCAAATCATTGTCTTCACCAAGCCTACTGGTTCTATTTCCTCAACCCTTTTATTTCCTCAGTTATGTGTTGATGAACCTGATCATTACTGTTTGAAGACTTTGACTGACGACTTTCTGTAATTCCTCAATCCTATTTCTTCAGTCTGTTTTGTGTTCATCCTGCTTATCCTGTGTTTACGCTTTCTGTACTCTGTGTTTGTCTTTCATTTCATCAAGATGACTATGTTGTTACTCTGTTATGCTTATAACTGAGTACTTATTCCGCTGCAAGTAGTTCTTCACTTACGAATTTCCTCACCCTGAAATTCCTCAGTGAATAATTCATAAAAATCGCCTATTCACCCCCATCTAGTCGACGTAACGCACTTTCAATTGGTATCAAAGCAAGGTACTCCCTTGTTCTGTGTGATTTTGGTTTAGACTCCTGGAGTTTTAGTTATGTCGATTGTAGGTATGATCAAGGTCTCGGCTGGGTGTCCTACCTTTGATGGGGTGGACTACCCCTACTGGAAGAACAAGATGCGCATGCATCTTGAAGCAATTGATAACGATCTCTGGTACGTTGTGGAAAATGGCGTTCACTCGGTCACTCCGTCTCTGAATGCTACTGATGTGAAGAGATTCAAGCAACTCAAATCTCAAGCGAAGAATATCATATGTGGCCATCTGAGCAAAGGACAATACGGCAGAGTGAGTGCTCTGGAAACTGCTAAGCTGATTTGGGACAGGTTGTCCAAGGTCAACGAAGGAATCTCAACTCAACATGACTCTCGAGTTGATGTTCTTCGCAATCTCTTCAACCGCTTCAAAAGACTCGACAACGAAAATGTTCAGCAAATCTTCGATCGCCTCACTGACATCTCAAATGAGCTTCAAGCACTTGGTGCCACTGATATCACCGACCATGAGGTGGTGAAGAAATTGCTGAGATCACTTGACTCCTCATTCGATACCCTCACACTGATGATTCAAGAATGAGATGATTACAAGTCACTTGATCCCGCTGATATCCTCGAGAGGCTAAATACTCATGAGTTCCAGCTTGCTGAGAAGAGAGATCTCTATGGACCGAGCTATAGAAGATCACGTGCACTGAAGGCCAAGGCAGTATCTGAGTCCGAAGCTGAGGACTCTGGTAGCAGCCTTGGTGATCCTGAAGAATTGAGCCAAGAGCTAGCAATGCTCGTGAGGAAATTCCAGAAGTTCTCTCGCCGCGGTCGCTTTGGAAAGTCTTCGAGAAATGATGATTCCTCGTCCCGTGACTACAAAAAGAGAACTTGACATAAATGCAAGAAACCTGGTCACTACATGTCTGATTGTCCTCTGTGGGAAAAGGAAACAAAGAAGAAGAAGTACAAAGATGACGATTCTGATGACTCAAAGAATAAGAAGAAATCCTCAAAGTCTTCATCATAAAAATCTTCAAAGTCTTCATCTCACAAGAAGAGCAGTTCCAAGAAGGCCCGGGCATTCATTGGCAAGGAAATGGACTCTGAAGCGGAATCTGAGGATAATGTGGAAGAGGAGGAATCTGAGGAATCTGACTCTGGTGTGGCTAGCCTAGCCCTCGCTACTGCATACGTCAGCAAGTCCATCTTCAACACTGAAGAAAATGACTTCCTCGACTCTGCTGACAAAAGCGTCGATGACTATGCTCCCACCTACTGCTTCATGGCAAAAGGTTCCAAGGTACTCAAACATTCCCCCTTTAACTCTAGTGAGGATGAATCTGATGACAATCTCAAGCCTAGCCATTCAAAACTTGCTAAAATTGTTGTTAAACAACAGAAGGCTTTATAAAAGATTCAAAATCAACTAGACAGAAGCGATGACCTGTTGGGTGAGGAATTGAATTGAACTAAGACTCTGACAGAATCTTCAGAGACTTCAAACTCGGTTTGACAACCTTCAAAATCATCATAACACTCTCTTAACTGATCCTGAGAAACTTTCTTATGAATTTCTTCAGAAAAAGCAAGATCTTGAGAAGTTAAAAGTGAGTTATGAAGATCTTCAGAAGGAAAATGATTCATTGCTTGCTCAACAGATCAGTTCCGCTCAGGAAGAATTTATTCCACCATGTCTGAAATGCATTGAGCGTGAATCTGCTAATTCATCACCTGAATGTTCAAATGCTTCTATTGCTGCAAATTCTTCAACTGTCTCTGTGGTCACAAATTCCTCATTTGTGGATACCACATGTATCACTGACGATAATGCAGGGCTGAAGGAATTGTATGTGACAGGCACTTACAAAAGCCTCAAAGGGCATCAGACTCTATGTAATGTGCTCAAAAAGCGTATCTTGAACAGGAACCCTAGGAAAGAGGGTATTGCCTTTGAGAGGAAACTCAATGCTGATGGGACCTACTGGAAACCTGAGAAGTACCCCAAAACCTCATGGGTTGCTGCGAAAGGACATCCTGTAGATCCGTCCACTTTATCTGGCTTTACCTCTGATTCTTCATATTCCTTTGACGAGTCATTTGACTCCAACAATAACCTTTTTAAGAATTCGAATGGTGAAGTATTTGCTCGATATGTTGGAACTAACTACAGGAACGGTCCCCCTATGAAGTAAATCTGGGTTCCTAAAAGGTGCATTGAAAATCTGGGTTCCTAAAAGGTGCCTTGAAAATCTGGGTTCCTAAAAGGCCACCGTCGACGTCCCCGCCGCCGGAGTCGCCGCCGCCGCCTCGATCCCGCCGCCGCCACTGCTGACCTCGCCGGAGGTATAAGCCGCCATCGCCGTTGTTCGTTTTTTTAAGAACCGTTTGGTTTTTTTACAAACTCTAGTTCTGTTTTTTTCAGATCAATTCGGTTTTTTTGGTTTAGTTAAATAGCGGACGTTCGTTCGTACGTTCGTTTTAACGAACGTTGTTCGTCAGTTAGCCGCAGACAGCGAACGCTCATTCGTTATCCTGTTCGTCGCATTTTATTTTTCCAGGGTTTTTCCGCGATTATTTTCGATCGCGATTTCTGCCCTGATCTTCATTTTAGTTTATCTTTTCGCTCGTTTATGCGATTCAGGTGATTCAAGCACCTAGATCTTCATATCGAAGCCCTCTTTCTATTTACAAACAAGATTTTGGTAATGTAAAATTTGACTTTAGTCCAAATTAGTAAACGGATCTTGTTTCTTTCGTAGTTTGAGTTTCGTTGCTCCGTTTGATTTGATTCTTTTTGCAATCCGGAGATCTTCAGTTGAACTTTCTAGTTTGATCTGTTATTTAAGTTTTACCCATGCTTCTAGTTTGAGTGCTTATGTATGTTATTGTTTGTTTGCGATAGAATACCCGGAGTGCGAAGCATGCTACTGCGACTCTCTAGGTTTTGCGGATCATCAACAAGGCAAGTAACACTTTGATCATACCTCTTTATTACCCAGTTTTTATGCATTAGATCAACCCTCAAACATTGCATGGTTAGGATTTGATTATAACATGTGGGTTTGGGAAGTAGATGATGAGGTAGAACCTATTGCCCTTTTATTATCAAACCTTTGGGAGTTACTTCTACGTTATGCTTATATTGCTATGCTATGCTAGTAGACATGGATTGGGTGAGTGTATCCATAACAGATGTGAGTATTGTTAATTAATGGTTAACTTAAGGTGGCTACTTAAACACACATCTAGGTGGATTGGTTGAGGCACCCTGGAGTACCCAGTTGTTGTCAGGGCACCTGGAGAATCCGATGTTGTCCTAGGATATCCCGAGTACCGATGTGATCATCCTACGGTTCGCCACCCAGGCTCAAAGGGATCATAAGATTATTCATGCTAGAAACTTCCGTGTGTAGCCACAAGCCAATATGGGCTCTGGCATAGTTGAGTAAGTTGCATGAAGCTCTTGAAGAGGTAGACTAGCAGATGTAGTGGGTTGTAGGTGGTATTGTCTACCCAGAGTAGGGAGTTAATGCTTCAGAAAGACTATATCTCGATCCTCCGATCATGGATGCGTTCGAGTCTTGTGGGGAAAAGTGCACATCCTCTGCAGAGTGTATAAACTAATCATGGTTAGCCGTGTCCCCGGTTATGGACATCTTGAGTATCTGGTTCTTGGATTATCATGTTGATCTCATCACTCTAAATTAATTTGATTGGGTTAATGATGATGTTTAATTGGGACTGAGTTGGAGGAACCTTCCCAATGTTTAACAACCACCATGATAGTTAAACAAAATTTATTCCTTTGTTGTAGGGAAAAATTGGCTTTATGCAAAACAGTAACCATAGAGCTTTCCACCAGCCATATATGCATGTAGTGAGTGATACCATTCATTCTGTTCATTACTCTATGTGTTACATTGCCAGCATATTCCATGTGCTAACCTGTTTTGGGCTGCAACACTTCATGTTGCAGACTTTTCACACGACGAGTAAGGTGCCATAGGTCGTTGTCGTTCACTCAGCTATGCTGTTGGAGTTGATGGACTCACTTTATCTTCCAAGCCTTCCGCTGTTATCATTTTTAGATGGCCTTAAGCCATATTATTGTAATAAGTTCTCTTTTCAGACATTCGATGTAATAACTGTGTGACTGAAACTCTGTTATAAAGCCTGAATTACTGTGCATGTCAGCATTACCGATCCAGGGATGACACTGATGCACAGAGACTAGACTGTTTGAGGTCTAGTCGCTACAAGATGGTATCAGAGCACACGCTGACTATAGGACACGACCTCTAAGCTAAAACCATAGGTCACTACTCTCTTCTCATTTTGGACTCCTCTCCCTTTTCTACTCTATAGTATGGCGGATTCAAGGAACAAGTTTACACAACCGGATGAAGATAAACCTTTTGGACGACACTTGAAGGAAATTACTAGGTACCTGAACATCGGAATACCAAGCTTCACCGAGACCTACATTTCCACTTTACCAGAAGAGGAGCGTTGGATGATTTGAGTTCAAGTTCCAAGAAGGATGTTCATGCCAGTCACTAAGCCCATAGAGTTTCCCTTTGATGCACCAACCTGGAGTCTAGGAAAGAGCATGGCAGCCCACATCACTATGGGACGCATTTGAGAAGTTTACCACAAGGATCTCAAGGATACTATCTACCAGATTTTTGGGCGCCGAGATGAGCAATGGGAGATGATCAGCACCAGGAGGGACAGGTCCATTGCAGCTTTCATCCAGGAGTTAAACCAACACATTCGTTGCCAGGAGAACCAGATGTCCGCAGGCATGATAGATCTGAAGAAGCCAATGATCAGGATCACGGAGCTGGAGGAAGAACTCAAGTCTACACGTGATGGATATGAGGAGGAAATGACAATACTCGTGGATAAGAATGACGATCTGACAATGAAGCTAGGAGTATTCATGGGAGACCCCGCGCCAGGAGGAGATGACGACGATTCCAAGGACATTCGCTCGGAGGACTACATCATCATCGCATTTACACCAAATGCAGACCCACGACGATAGCGATGATGACTATGTTGATGAAGCTGGAGCAGATATCATGGAGTCTTCCACTGATTAAAACTTCTAGTCGACTCCCATATCAGTAGTAGTATTCCCCCATGTATATAGTATAGTCCGAGCACTTTTGTAACGATAGTTAGACCGATTGTATGCCCTTGTTTGAATTGATTGAAGTGATATGATTGTGTTTGTCTCATGTGCATATGGGTAGTGTTTTCCCTCTAGACATGTTTCTATTCTATTTTCTCACCTTTTCTAAAACCCATCAGATGCCTCCGAGATGTGACAATGGATTTGCTTTCCCACCGGAGCTCACTCATTTGATCCAACAACAGAATACCTTGATATAGCTACTAGTTCAGAATCAGAACCAGGGGAACAACAACAACAACAACAACAACAACAACAACAACAACGCACCACCACCACCACCTGTTGATCACTTAGCCCGTTTTCTAAGGCTAAATCCGCAGGTGTTCTCTAGTAGCACCGAGCCGATTGTTGCAGGTGATTGGCTCCGGAAGATTGGAAGGGAGCTGACCACTGCAGGATGCACAGTGTAACATCCCAAATTTTCAATTTGGAATGTTATACATTAGGTCATCATGCATATCATATTTTTCTCGCATTTTCCGATCCTAGAAAAATTTCAAGCAACTCAAGGACCCTCGGAGAGAGTTGGAAGTTTCATTATTTTCATATTTGGGATTTCTCAAATTTTGGAAATAGGATCATTGGATTTATTTAATTATCTTCATAAAGTTTTTCCTATAACAATCTCAAGAGAGGGAATAACATGACTTTCCCAATATTTAGGAAAAATGAAGATATTATAAATAAACCAAATTTGGTTTTGAAAGATTTATTTTGCTTAGGCAAAAATGAGCATTTTAAAAATATTATGCATGTTTGCCGTTTTTAAAGTTCATTTTGTTCGACTCATTTTTAGGAGTCGGGAAAATTTGTTTTATTTAAATCGGAGTTCGTTTGATATTTTTTTTATTTCGTTTTGTTTTAATTTAAAAAAACGCGCTTCAGGCCAAGGCCAGCCGGCCCAGCCAGCCCAGCCAGCGCCCGGCCCACCTCCTCTCCTCCCTCGCCGCTCGGCCGCCCGTGAGCCTCACCAAGACGCCATCGCCGCCGCCCGTGTCCGGGTCGGACACCCGCCGTGCCCCCTCCCCAAAACACCGAGCCCCCCCCTCCTATTTAACCCGGACCCCCCCTCTCTCTCACCTCGATCCGCCGCCCGCCGAAGCCGCCCGCCGCCGTCGCCCGAGCACCCGCCGCCTCGTCGCCTCCCGACCTCGCCGCCACCACCGCCCGACCCGCCGGAGACCCGCCCGGAGCCCCGCCGGCGATCACCGGAGGTAGCCACCGCCCCGCGCCGCCCGATCCGGTTTTCCCCTAGAAAACCCGGTCCGGTTTTTTTGCGATGTTCGGTTTTTTTCAAAAAACCTAGATGGGTTTTTATTTTTTCGGTTTTCTTATTTAGTGAACGTTCACCGACCCGTTCATTTCAATGAACGCGTTCGTTGGATTAGTTCTGTTAACGAACGTCCGTTATTTAGTTCGTTCGTCGTTTTCTTTTAAATCGGATTTAATCAGTTATTTTTTGATTCGATTTACGATCCGATTTTCAAATCTGTTTTATTTCTTGCTCGTTTATCGGAATCAGGTGATTCAAGCGCTGGAGTTTCAGAACGAAACCGCCGTTCGACTACCCTACTTACACAGAGTTTTGCTACTATGAAATTTTGACCTAATTTCAGATTGCTAAACCGAGTCGTTCTCTCTCGAGTTCCGACTTTCGATGCCTTATTTGATTCGATTCTTTTGCAACTGTGGTTCTTAAGTTGAACTATCTGGTTAGATCTTTTATTCGAGATTTTCCCTGTGCATTAGATGAGTACTTATTGTATGCTTGTTGTTTGTCTGCGTTAGATCACCCGGAGTGCGCTTGTTACTTTGAATCTCTAGGACTCGCGGATCATCAGCAAGGCAAGTAACACTTTGATCATACCTTTTCTACTACCCAGTTTTATTGCATTAGATCAAGACCTCAAACACTTGCATGTTTAGGATCTAATTAAATTGTGGGTTTGGGAAGTAGATTGTGGTAGTACCTATTACCTGTTTTACTTATGAAACCTTGGGAGTTACTTCTACGTTTGCTTGATTATGCCATGCTATGCTAGTAGACGTGGATTGGGTGAGTGAATATCCATGACAGATGTGAGATTGTTAATTAATGGTTTATTTAAGGTGGCAACCTAAACACACATCTGGGTGGATTGCGGCACTGGTTTCTATCAGGACTTGCTGTATTTCTTTGGACCGCCACCCAGGCTCTAAGGGATCATAAGATTATTCAAACTGGAAACTTCCGTGTGCAGCCACAAGCCAATTATGGGCTCTGGCGTAGTTGACTAAGTTGTGCGAACTCTTACGGGTAGGCTAGCTGATGTAGGGGATGTAGGTTGGTACGGTCTACCCACATGTAAGGTGCTAAGCGCTTACGAAGACTATGTCTCGGTCATCCGTTTCTCAAACACCATGTAGTCACGAGAACCAAGCGGAGGCGATCGAGTCTTGTGGGGAAAAGTCATGCAAACCTCTGCAGAGTGTATAAACTAATCATGATTAGCCGTGTCCCCGGTTATGGACATCTTGAGTATCTAGTACTTGAATATCATGTGAATCTCAACATGTTACTTCTAATAATAAAGTTATTGGGTTTTTAATGAGTACTTTTAATGGGGATTGAGGATGCTGTCAACCATTCTCAATGTTTAACAACCACCATGATAGTTAAATAAAATTATTCCTTTGATGTAGGGAAAAATCAGCTTTATGCAAAAATGTAACCGTAGAGCCTTACCACCAGCCATATATGCATGTAGTATAGGCTTGTTGCTTCATTGTTTTCTATGTGTTACATTGCCAAAGATATTCCATGTCTTTGACCCGTTTTGGCTGCAACTTTTCATGTTGCGCACTTTTCGCAACGACAGTAAGGTGTTTGGTCGTGGTTCTATACTCTGTGATGCCGTTGGAGTTGATGGACTCACTCGTTTTCCAAGCCTTCCGCTGTTATTATTAGATGGCCTTAAGCCATATTATTGTATTAAGTTCCCTTGTGGACAACGATGTAATAAGTGTGTGATTGCTACTCTGCTATAAATCCTTGAATCTTTGTGTGGTGTCAGCATTCTTGATCCAGGATGACAACGAGCACAGGCGTTAGATCCATTCGGTCTGGTCGCTCTGAGAGAATGGTATCGAGCACACGCCGTGAGACACGACCACTACGATAAAGCCATAGATCACTATTCTCTTCTCATTTTCTAACTCCTCATCTTTTCTACTCTCTTTAGGATGAAGGGCCGAAGATCAAGTACACCCAACCGGATGAAGGCACACCTTTTGGATTTCACTTGAAGGAAGTTACCAAGTACCTGAACATAGGACTACCAAGCTTCACCGGGACTTTCAACGCCACTCTGCTTGAAGAGGAGCGCTGGAAGATTCACGCTCACGTTCCAGGAAGGACATTCGCCCCAATCACCAAGCCTATAGATAGTGTTTTCAGTGCACCAACTTGGAGTGCAGGAAAGAGCATGGCAGCTCACATCACCATGGGACGCATTGGAGAAGTTTATCAAGAAGACCTCAAGGACACAATCTACCAGATTTGCGGACGCTGAGATGACAAATGGGACGTCGTCAGCACCAAGAAGGATAGATCCATTGCAGCATTCATCCAGGAGTTAAACCAGCACATTCGAAGCCAGAGAACCGGATGTGCAATGATATGTTGGAGTTGCGAATGCAAAAGGAAGGATCATCGAGCTTGAAGAAGAACTAAAGACAACTCGCAAGGACTATATGGACGAGATCGTAGCTCTAGCAAGACACAATAACGATCTTAAGTACGAGATTGAAGAACTCAAGAAGAAGTTGGCGCTCGGGAATGAAGGCCAGTATGTCAATTGCCCAAGCGACTACATCAACATCGACGACACCGATTCGGATCCAAGTGAACCCGACTTTGAAGACGAAGCTGGAAGCGGAACATTATGGAGTCTTCCACGGTTCAAATTAGTAGAAGTCCCCCACATATTAGTAGTATTCCTCCATGTAAATCCTTATAGTACACGCACTTTTGCGATAGTTAGATCGTTGTAAGCCTTTGTTTGATTGAATGAAGTGATTTTGTGTGTATTTGCTCATGTGCATTTGGGTAGTGATTCCCCTTAGACCTCATTCTATTCTAAATTCTCATCTTTTCTAAACCCATCGAGATGCCTCCAGACGCCGACCCCGGATTCGCTTTTCCCTTGAGAGATCACCCAACTGATCCAGCAGCAGAATACCCTGATTCAAACATTGGTGCAGAACCAGGGCAACAACAACAACAATAACCCACGACCACCACCACCTGCGGATCATCTGACTCGTTTCCTTAGACTAAACCCGCCGGTGTATTCCAGTAGCACCGAGCCAATTGTAGCAGATGACTGGCTCCGCAAGATAGGAAGGGAGCTGACCACTGCAGGATGCACGGATGGAGAAAGAGTGAAGTTTGCAGCACATCAGCTTGAAGGACCCGCAGACATGGTGGGAGAATTTCACAGCCACTTACCCTGTAACACATCACATGGGATCAATTTCAGCAAGCTTTTCGCCGCCCATGTTTCAGCAGGAGCTATGGCCATGAAGAAGCGTGAGTTTCGCAACTTACGCCAAGGAGGAAGGACTGTTGGCGATGCGTGGATGACTTTAGTAAACTAGCACGTTATGCCCCGGATGACGTTACTCTTGATGCAATAAGCAGGAGAAGTTTCTAGAAGGACTGAATGATGAGTTCAAGATGCCGTTGATGGTAGCCAATTTCAATAACTACCAGGAGTTAGTAGACCGAGCCCTCATGATTGAAGGAAAGCAGCAAATTGAGAACCATAAGCGGAAGTATGGACAAGGGAAGTATAACTCTGGAGCTCGTGAAACCTCGTTATACCCCTAAGTCAGGAATTCAGTTTCAGCATACCCATGGAGGAAGTAATTCACATAACCATAACAGCACTAAGAATGGGAACGGGAATGGAGGAAGCAACGGACAGAATCGCACCAACCCGTCAACACCATCCAAAGTAGATCTGAGTCATATTACTTGCTTTAAGTGCCGCAAGACGGGGCATTATGCCAATGACTGTCCAGAAGGCCAGAATGGAAATGGCAATGGAAGCTCTGGAAAGAAGCCCAACCCTTTCAACAGGGGACGGGTGAACCACATTGAAGTGGAGGAGGTTGAAGATCAGCCCGATGCAAGATGTCGGTAAGTTTTGGTTAAGTCATTTACTGCAGTTGTTCTTTTCGATACTGGTGCATCGCATTCATACATATCAAGGGGATTTGTGGATAAGTACAAGTTACCAACCCAAGCCCTTAGGTCACCCATGCTAGTAACCTCACCCGGAGCAGAGTACATGGCTAGTAAATGGTGTGATCGGCTGCCATTAAGGATTGGACACTATGTTTTCCCCTCGGACCTAATAGTTCGGAATCCCAAGGATTGGATGTGATATTAGGTATGGATTGGTTATCAAGGTATGGAGGAAACATTGATTGCTCCACTAGATCAATTTTGCTCACCACACCAGAAGGAAGAAGGATTAAGTATGTATCACGGCACGAGCCGAGGAGAGCACAAGTTAATTGCTTATCGAGGGTAGTGGTACAGGAAGAAGTACCATGGTGAAGGATTTTCTGATGTATTTCGGAAGAGTTGCCAGAATGCCACGGATAGAGACATTGAGTTTTTGATAGAACTTTTGCGAGAACAGGCCCGATATCGAAGCGACCGTATAGGATGCCAAAGACAGGATTTGGCGGAAATCAAGAAGCGATTAAGGAGCTTTTGGATAAAGGTTTTATACGCCCAAGCTCTTCACCTTGGGGATCACCCGTTTTGCTAGTGGAGAAGAAGGATGGATCGTTAAGAATGGTTGTTGATTATCGTGGATTGAATGAAGTAACAATCAAGAACAAGTACCCACTACCTATGATAAATGATCTGTTTGATCGCTTGCAAGGAGCCAAGGTGTTTTCCAAGATCGACTTGCGATCGTGGTACCATCGATTGAAGATTCGGGAGCGGGACATACCCAAGACAGCGTTTACCACGAGATATGGACTATCTGAGTATACCGTTATGTCATTTGGACTGACTAACGCACCAGCCTATTTCATGAACACGATGAACAAAGTGTTTATGGAGTTTTTGGATAAGTTAAATCGTGGTGTTCATTGATGACATTTTGATTTTCTCGAAGAATGAAGAGGAACACAAGGAACATTTGCGATTGGTTTTGGAGAAACCGAGTGAACACCAGTTGTATGCCAAGTTCAGCAAATGTGAGTTTTGGCTAAAGGAAGTTGGATTTCTCGGACATGTTATATCCGGAGAAGGGATAGCGATTGATCCCACAAAAGTTGAGACCGTAACCAAATGGGAAGCACCAACGATAGTTGGAGAGATTCGGAGTTTCCTTGGACTCGCAGGATACTACCGAAGGTTCATTGAGAATTTCTCAAGGATTGCCAAGCCTATGACAGAATTGTTGAAGAAGGATAACAAATTCATATGGGACGGAGGATCTGCGAGGCAAGTTTTCGGAGTTGAAGAAAAGATTAGTTACCTCACCAGTTTTGATATTGCCGGATCGGACTAAGGATTATGAGGTGTATTGCGGCGCTTCACGTCGAGGACTGGAGCAGTGCTTATGCGGGGAAGGAAGAGTTGTTTCGTATGCTTCACGACAACTTAAGCTCCATGAGTTGAATTATGCCACTCATGATTTGGAGTTAGCAGCCGTTGTGCATGCCCTGAAGACGTGGAGACATTTTCTCATTGGAAATCATTGTGAAGTATATACGGATCACAAGAGAGTGAAGTGCATCTTCACACAGAAGGAATTGAATCTCAGACAAAGGAGATGGTTAGAGCTTATCAAGGATTATGACATGAGATTGCATTATCACCCCGGGAAGGCTAATGTCGTAGCAGACGCATTGAGCCGTAAGAGCCACGTCAATACCCTAATGATGGGAGGAATACCCAATGAGTTAGCGAAGACCTTGAGAGCTATGTTTGGAAATAGTTCCGAGAGGCTATGTAGCGGCATTGGAAATTCAGTCAACACCGATGGACAAAATCGAGAAGCCCAAAAGGCGGATAAGGAAGTTGCCTCTATAAAGGAGAAAATGAGCAAAGGAAAAGCTAAAGGATTTCGTGAGGATGAGCACGATACCCTATGGTTTGAAGACCGTGTTTATGTGCCCAATGACCCAGAGATCGGGAAGTTGATTTTACAAGAAGCCCATGATTCACCCTATTCGATTCACCCAGGAAATACCAAGATGTATTTGGATTTGAAGAACACTTTACGGTGGACGGAATGAAGAAGGATATTGCGGAGTATGTAGCGATTTGCGACATATGTCGAAAGTAAAAGCGAGCATCGAAGCGGCGATTGTTACAACCATTGCCGATACCGAATGGAAGTGGGATAAACTAGGCATGGATTTTATCACAGGATTGCCAAAGACTCGTTCGAGGATATGACTCGATTTGGGTTATAGTCGACCGTTTGACTAAGGTAGCTCATTTTATTCCGATCAAGACTACCTATAGCGGTGCTAAGTTGGCAAAGATATACATGACCAGAATTGTGTGCTTACACGGAGTTCCGAGGAGCATCGTATCGAGATAGAGGAACCCGGTTTACCTCGAAATTTTGGAACCGGTTACGCGAAACATTAGGAACCCGATTGGAATTCAGTACAGCTTTCCACCCACGTACCGATGGACAGACCGAGAGAGTCAATCAGATTTTGGAGGACATCTTTGAGAGCTTGTGCCCTAGATTATGGATCTAGCTGGGATGAAAATTTGCCGTATGCAGAATTTTCCTACAACAACGATTACCAAACCAGTTTGAAGATGGCACCTTTCGAGGCTTTGTATGGAAGAAGGTGCAGGACACCGTTGTTATGGGGAATGGCGGAGATCGTCGATTGTTTGGACCAGATTTGATTAAGGAGTCTGAGCAGAAAGTTAAGTTGATTCGAGACAGGCTCAAGGTAGCCCGATCCGGACAAAAGAGCTATGCCGATTCAAAGCGCCAGCGATTGAGTATGAAGTTGGAGACAGTATATCTCGAGTATCCCGCTTGAGGAGTTAAGCGTTTTGGAGTTAAAGGAAAGTTAGCACCACGTTTCGTTGGACCGTATAAGATTTTGCAACGCATGGGAGAAGTTGCTTATAAGTTGGAATTGCGGAAGGACTGTCGAGGAGTTCATGATGTATTCCATGTTTCTCGATTGAAGAAATGTCACCCGAGATAGCGAGAGGTACCGTTAAGAGATCTTGTACCATTGGAAACAATTCAGTTGAAGGATGACTTGACATATGAGGAAAAACCGGTTAAGATTCTCGATTATGCCAGCAGAGTTACCCGCAAGAAGGTTATCAAGTTTTGCAAAGTTCGGTGGAGCCATCACACTGCGAGGATGAAGCCACACAGGAAAGAGAGGAAGTTTTGCTAAAGGACCACCCTCACCTATTTTCTAGCCAACCCGAATCTCGAAGCGAGATTCATCTTAAGGTAGGTTTGTAACATCCCAAATTTTCAATTTGGAATGTTATACATTAGGTCATCATGCATATCATATTTTTCTCGCATTTTCCGATCCTAGAAAAATTTCAAGCAACTCAAGGAACCTCGGAGAGAGTTGGAAGTTTCATTATTTTCATATTTGGGATTTCTCAAATTTTGGAAATAGGATCATTGGATTTATTTAATTATCTTCATAAAGTTTTTCCTATAACAATCTCAAGAGAGGGAATAACATGACTTTCCCAATATTTAGGAAAAATGAAGATATTATAAATAAACCAAATTTGGTTTTTGAAAGATTTATTTTGCTTAGGCAAAATGAGCATTTTAAAAATATTATGCATGTTTGCCGTTTTAAAGTTCATTTTGTTCGACTCATTTTTAGGAGTCGGGGAAAATTTGTTTTATTTAAATCGGAGTTCGTTTGATATTTTTTAATTCGTTTTGTTTTAATTTAAAAAAAACGCGCCGCCCCCCACCCCTGGGCCAAGGCCCAGCCAGCCAGGCCCCGGCCCAGCGCCCCGGCCCACCTCCCTCTCCTCCCTCGCCTTCGGCCACGCCCGTGAACCCCCGCCGCCACGCCACCGCCGCCCGCCGTGTCCGGGTCGGACACCCGCCGCCGTGCCCCTCCCCAAGGCACCGGAGCCCCCTCCTATTTAACCCGCGGACCCCCCCTCTCTCTCACCTCGATCCGCCGCCCGCCGCCCGGCCGAGCCGCCGCCGCCGTCGCCCGGAGCACCCCGCCGCCCCTCGTCGCCTCCCGACCTCGCCGCCACCCGCCCGACCGCAGGAGACCCGCCGGAGCCCGCCCGGCGATCACCGGAGTAGCCACCGCCCGCGCCGCCCGATCCGGTTTTCCCTAGAAAACCCGGTCCGTTTTTTTATGATGTTCGGTTTTTTTCAAAAAACCTAGATGGGTTTTTATTTTTTCGGTTTTCTTATTTAGTGAACGTTCACCGACCCGTTCGTTTCAATGAACGCGTTCGTTGGATTAGTTCTGTTAACGAACGTCCGTTATTTAGTTCGTTCATCGTTTTCTTTTAAATCAGATTTAATCTGTTATTTTTTCAGATTCGATTTCTGATCCGATTTTCAAATCTGTTTTATTTCTTGCTCGTTTATCGGAATCAGGTGATTCAAGCGCCTGGAGTTTCGTAACGAAACCGCCGTTCCGACTACCCTACTTACACAGAGTTTTGCTACTATGAAATTTTGACCTAATTTCAGATTGCTAAACCGAGTCGTTCTCTCTCGAGTTCCGACTTTCGATGCCTTATTTGATTCGATTCTTTTGCAACCAGGGTTCTTAAGTTGAACTATCTGGTTAGATCTTTTATTCGAGATTTTCCCTGTGCATTAGATGAGTACTTATTGTATGCTTGTTGTTTGTCTGCGTTAGATCACCCGAGTGCGCCGCTTGTTACTTTGAATCTCTAGGACTCATGGATCATCGACAAGGCAAGTAACACTTTGATCATACCTTTTCTACTACCCAGTTTTATTGCATTAGATCAAGACCTCAAACACTTGCATGTTTAGGATCTAATTAAATTGTGGGTTTGGGAAGTAGATTGTGGTAGTACCTATTACCTGTTTTACTTATGAAACCTTGGGAGTTACTTCTACGTTTGCTTGATTATGCCATGCTATGCTAGTAGACGTGGATTGGGTGAGTGAATATCCATGACAGATGTGAGATTGTTAATTAATGGTTTATTTAAGGTGGCAACCTAAACACACATCTGGGTGGATTGAGGCACCTGGTTTCTATCGAGACTTGCCTGTATTTCTTCGGACCGCCACCTGTGCTCTAAGGGATCATAAGATTATTCAAACTGGAAACTTCCGTGTGCAGCCACAAGCCAATTATGGGCTCTGGCGTAGTTGACTAAGTTGTGCAAACTCTTACGGGTAGGCTAGCTGATGTAGGGGATGTAGGTTGGTACGGTCTACCCACATGTAAGGTGCTAAGCGCTTACGAAGACTATGTCTCGGTCATCCGTTTCTCAAACACCATGTAGTCACGAGAACCAAGCGGAGGCGATCGAGTCTTGTGGGGAAAAGTCATAAACCTCTGCAGAGTGTATAAACTAATCATGATTAGCCGTGTCCCCGGTTATGGACATCTTGAGTATCTAGTACTTGAATATCATGTGAATCTCAACATGTTACTTCTAATAATAAAGTTATTGGGTTTTAATGAGTACTTTTAATGTGGATTGAGGATGCTGTCAACCATTCTCAATGTTTAACAACCACCATGATAGTTAAATAAAATTATTCCTTTGATGTAGGTAAAAAACAGCTTTATGCAAAAATGTAACCGTGAGCCTTACCACCAGCCATATATGCATGTAGTATAGGCTTGTTGCTTCATTGTTCTCTATGTGTTACATTGCGGCATATTCCATGTCTTGACCCGTTTTCGGGCTGCAACTTTTCATGTTGCGCACTTTTCGCATTTACGAAGTAAGGTGTTAGGTCGTGGTTCTATACTCGGTGATGCCGTTGGAGTTGATGGACTCACTCGTTTTCCAAGCCTTCCGCTGTTATTATTAGATGGCCTTAAGCCATATTATTGTATTAAGTTCCCTTGTGGACAACGATGTAATAAGTGTGTGATTGCTACTCTGCTATAAATCCTTCGAAGTACTGTGTGGTGTCAGCATTACTGATCCAGGGATGACACTGAGCACAGAGCGTTAGATCCATTCGGGTCTGGTCGCTACACACAGACACGGAGAGAGTGCGTTTTGCCACACACCAGCTTGATGGACCCGCAACATCATGGTGGGATAACTTCACAACCACTTACCCCATTGACACGGTTACATGGGACCAGTTTCAGCAGGCCTTCCGCACTGCCCATCTTTCAGCAGGAGCTTTGCTATGAAGAAGCGCGAGTTTCACAACTTGCGCCAAGGAGGATGCACAGTGGGCCAGTATGTGGATGAGTTTAGTAAGTTGGCACGTTATGCCCCGGATGATGTCGCTACAGATGCCGCTAAGCAGGAGAAGTTTCTGGAAGGACTGAGTGATGAGCTGAGCATGCAGTTGATGGTGGCGACCTTCAACAACTAACAGGAGTTGGTAGATAGAGCTCTTATGATTGAAGGGAAGCAGCAGCAGATAGACAACAGCAAGAGGAAGTATGGACAAGGGAAGTACAATTCAGGAGCTCAACAGAGGCCCCGTTTTACCCTGCATTCGGGAGGACACATTCACCATAACCATGGAGGCCATAATTCCAATGGAGGTAGTTCACATAACCATAGTGGCCCCAAGAATGGGAATGGGAGTGGAGGAAGCAATGGTCAGAACCGTTCCAACCCAGCAACGCCCACCAAGAAGGATCTAAGACACATTACTTGTTTCAAGTGCGGGAAGAATGGACATTACGCCACCGAGTGTTCTGAAGCAAAGAATGAAAATGGCAATGGAAGCTCTGGGAAGAAGCCCAACCCTTTCAACAGGGGACAAGTGAACCACGTTAGCATGGAGGAGGTTGAAGCGCAACCCGATGCAGTTATAGGTAAGTTTTTGGTTAAGTCATTTACTGCAATCGTTCTTTTTGATACTGGTGCATCTCATTCATACATATCAAGGGGATTTGTGGATAAGTATAACTTGCCAACCCAAGCCCTTAGGTCACCCATGTTAGAAACCTCGCCAGGAGCAGAGTATATGGCTAGCCTATGGTGTGATCGGTTCCATTAAGGATTGGTAACTACGTGTTCCCCTCAGACCTAATAGTATTGGAATCGCAAGAACTGGATGTAATATTAGGCATGGATTGGTTATCAAAGTATGGAGGGAACATTCACTACGCCAGTAAGTCGATTTTGCTCACCGCCCCAGAAGGAAGAAGGATTAAGTATGTATCCCGGCATGTGCCGAAGAGGACACAAGTGAATTCCTTATCAGGAGTTGTACAGGAGGAAGTACCAGTGGTGAAGGATTTCCCTGATGTATTTCTAGAGGAGTTGCCAGGCATGCCACCGGATAGAGACATTGACTTTTTCATTGAGCTTTCGCCAGGCACAGGGCCAATATCTAAGAGACCATATCGGATGCCCGCAGAGGATTTGGAAGAAATTAAGAAGCAGATTAAGGAGTTACTGGATAAAGGTTATATTCGCCCAAGTTCGTCACCTTGGGGATCCCCAATACTTCTAGTGGAGAAGAAGGATGGATCATTAAGGATCGTGCATTGAATGAAGTGACGATCAAGAACAAATACCCACTGCCGATGATCAATGATTTATTTGACCAGTTGCAAGGAGCTAAAGTATTTTTCTAGATCAATCTGTGATCAGGATACCACCAGCTGAAGATTCGAGAGCAGGATATACCTAAGACAGCTTTTACCACAAGTTACGGGCTATATGAGTATACCGTTATGTCATTTGGTCTGACTAACGCACCTGCATATTTCATGAACATGATGAACAAGGTGTTTATTGAGTTTTTGGATAATTTCGTCGTGGTGTTCATTGATGATATATTGGTTTACTCGAAGAATGAAGAGGAGCATAAGGAGCATTTGCGTTTGGTTCTTGAGAAGCTCAGGGAACATCAGTTATATGCCAAGTAAACATGTTATATCCGGAGAAGGAATAGCAGTAGACCACACCAAGGTTGTCACTGTGACTAAATGGGAATCACCCACCTCAGTTGGAGAGATCCGGAGTTTTCTTGGACTTGCAGGATATTACCGGAGGTTCATTGAGAATTTCTCCAAGATTGCAAAACCCATGACAGAGTTGTTGAAGAAGGACACCAAGTTCACATGGACTGAGGATTGTGAGGCTAGTTTTCAGGAGTTGAAGAAATGTTTGGTTCCAGCCCCAGTGTTGATTCTTCCAGAGCAATGCAAGGATTATCAAGTGTATTGCGACGCTTCTCGTCGAGGACTTGGAGCAGTGCTTATGCAGGAGGGAAGAGTTGTTTCTTATGCCTCACGACAACTTAAACCCCTTGAGCTAAATTATGCTACCCACGATTTGGAGTTAGCAGCTGTAGTGCGTGCATTGAAGACCTGGAGACACTTTCTCATCGGAAACCATTGCGAGATGTACACGGATCACAAGAGTTTTAAGTATATCTCCACGCAGAAGGAGTTGAATCTCAGGTAGAGGAGATGGTTGGAGCTCATTAAGGATTATGATATGAGGTTGCACTATCATCTCGGAAAGGCTAATGTAGTAGCCGATGCGTTGAGTCGCAAGAGTCATGTCAATACACTCATGACAGGAGGATTACCCAAGGAGTTAGCAGAGGATCTTCGTGAGCTATGTCTGGAAATAGTTCCAAGAGGCTATGTAGCAGCATTGGAAATTCAGTCTACCTTGATGGATAAGATCAGAGAAGCTCAGAAGACTGATAAGGAGATTTCCGAGATAAAGGAAAGGGTGAGCAAAGGAAAAGCTAAAGGGTTTCGTGAGGATGAGCATGATACCTTATGGTTTGAGGATCGCGTATATGTGCCTAATGACCCCGAGATCAGGAAGTTGATTCTGCAGGAGGCCCATGATTCGCCATATTCGATTCACCCAGGAAATACTAAGATGTATCTGGATTTGAAGGACAGTTTCTGGTGGACCGGAATGAAGAAAGATATTGCTAAGTATGTATCAGTATGTGATGTATGTCAGAGAGTGAATGAAGAGCATTAGAAGCTAGAAGGATTGCTACAACCATTGCCGATACCCGAATGGAAGCGGGACAAGCTAGGCATGGATTTTATCACAGGATTGCCCAGACACGTTCAGGCTATGACTCGATATGGGTTGTAGTCGATCGGTTGACGAAGGTAGCTCATTTCATCCCAGTGAAGACCACTTACACCAATGCTAAGTTGGCAAAGATATATATGACCAGGATCGTATGTCTGCATGGAGTTTCGAGGACCATAGTATCAGATAGAGGAACCCAGTCTACCTCAAAGTTTTGGAATTAGTTGCACAAAACTTTGGGTACCAGGCTAGAGTTCGGTACAACCTTTCATCCATAGACAGATGGACAGACTGAGATAGTCAATCAGATTCTGGAGGACATGTTGAGAGCTTGTGCGCTAGATTATGGATTGATACGTCCATTTTGCATCATCTTTTATATCGATATTTATTGCATTATGGGATGTTATTACACGTTATGTAAAAATACTTATGGCTATTCTCCCTTATTTTACAGGTTTACATGAAGAGGGAGAATGTCGGCAGCAGGGATTCTGGGTGGAAAAGGAGCAAATATTGGAGACCTATCTTGCACAGCTCCAAAAGTCCTGAAACTCCAAGAAAGTTATTTTGGGAATTAATAAAAAATATTCAGCGGAAGAAATACCTGAGGGGGGCCACCCACCATCCACGAGGGTGGGGGTGCGCCCTACCCCCTGGCCGTGCCCCCCTGCCTCGTGGGCCACCTGGCAGCCCTCTGGTGCCCATATTCTGCTATATGAAGTATTTTACCCTGGAAAAAATCATAAGCAAGCTTACAAGACGAAACTCCGCCGCCACGAGGCGGAACCTCGGTGGAACCAATCTAGGGCTCCGGCGGAGCTGTTCTGCCGGGGAAACATCCCTCCGGGAGGGGGAAATCATCACCAGCATCATCACCATCGATCCTCTCATCGGGAGGGAGTCAATCTCCATCAACATCTTCACCAGCACCATCTCCTCTCAAACCATAGTTCATCTCTTGTATCCAATCTTTGAACCAAAACCTCAGATTGGTACCTGTGGGTTGCTAGTAGTGTTGATCACTCCTTGTAGGTGATGCTAGTTGGTTTATTCGGTGGAAGATCATTTTTTCAGATCCTTAATGCATATTAATACCCCTCTGATCATGAACATGAATATGCTTTGTGAGTAGTTACATTTGTTCCTGAGGACATGGGTTAAGACTTGCTATTAGTAGTAATGTGAATATGGTATTAGTTCGATATTTTGATGAGATGTATGTTGTCTCTCCTCTAGTGGTGTTATGTGAACGCGTCGACTACATGACACTTCACCATTATTTGGGCCTAGAGGAAGGCATTGGGAAGTAATAAGTAGATGATGGGTTGCTAGAGTGATGAAGCTTAAACCCCGGTTTATCGATTTAGCTTCGTGAGGCGGATTTGGATCCATATGTTTCATGCTGTGGTTAGGTTTACCTTAATACTTCTTTTGTAGTTGCGGATGCTTGTAATAGGGGTTAATCATAAGTGGGATGCTTGTGCATGAAAGGGTAGTACCCAAGCACCGGTCCACCCACATAGCAAATTATCAAAGTAACGAACGCGAATCATATGAGCGTGATGAAAACTAGCTTGACGATAATTCCCATGTGTCCTTGGGAGCGCTTTTCTCATTATAAGAACTTGTCCAGGCTTGTCCTTTGCTACAAAAGGATTGGGCCACCTTGCTGCACCTTATTTACTTTCATTGCTTGTTACCCGTTACAAATTATCTTATCACAAAACTATCTGTTATCTACAATTTCAGTGCTTGCAGAGAATACCTTACTAAAAACCGCTTGTCATTTCCTTCTGCTTCACGTTGGGTTCGACACTCTTACTTATCGAAAGGACTACGATAGATCCCCTACACTTGTGGGTTATCAAGACTCTTTTATGGCACCGTTGCCGGGGAGTGAAGTACCTTTGGTAAGTGGAACTTGGTAAGGAAACATTTATATAGTGTGCTGAAATTTACTGTCACTTGTTACTATGGAAACTAATCCTTTGAGGGGTTTGTTCGGGGTATCTTCACCCCAACCAGTAGAGCAAAGAGTTGCTCCTCAACCTAGTGAACCTATTGAAAATGTTTACTTTGAAATTCCTTTGGGTATGGTAGAGAAACTGCTAGCTAATCCCTTTGCAGGAGATGGAACATTGCATCCCGATTTACACCTTATCTATGTGGATGAAGTTTGTGGATTATTTAAGCTTGCAGGTATGCCCGATAATGTTATTAAGAAGAAGGTTTTCCCTTTATCTTTGAAGGGAGATGCATTGACATGGTATAGGGTATGTGATTATATGGGATCCTGGGACTATAAACGATTGAAATTGTAATTTCACCAGAAGTTTTATCCTATGCATCTTGTTCATCGTGGTTGTAATTATATATATAATTTTTGGCCTTGCGAAGGAGAAAGCATCGCTCAATCTTGGGGGAGGCTTAATTCAATGTTATATTCATGCCCCAATCATGAGCTCTCAAGAGAAATGATTATTCAAAACTTTTATGCTCGGCTTTCTCTCAACAATCGCACCATGCTTGATACTTCTTGTGCTTGGTCTTTTATGATGAAGACTATTGAATTCAAATGGGATTTATTGGAAAGAATTAAATGCAACTCTGAAGATTGGGATTCCGATGATGGTAAGGAGTCAGGTATGACACCTAAGTTTGATTTTGTTAAATCTTTTATGGATACCGATGCTTTTCGTGGATTTAGCACTAAATATGGACTTGACTCTGAGATAGTAGCTTCTTTCTGTGAAACATTTGCTACTCACGTTGATCTCCCTAAGGAGAAGTGGTTTAAATATAATCCTCCCGCTGAAGTAAAAGTAGTTGCACCTATTACAGTTGAAGAAAAGACTATCACTTATAATGATCCTATTGTTGCTACTACTTATATTGAGAAACCACCTTTCCCTGTTAGGATAAAGGATCATGCTAAAGCTTCAACTGTTGTTCGTAAGAGTAATACTAGAACATATACACCTCCTGAGCAAATTAAAGTTGAACCTAGTATTGCTATGGTTAAAGATCTCTTGGCCGATAATATTGATGGGCATGTTATTTATTTCTGCGATTTCTGCTGCTAGAATTGCTAGACCCGATGCTAAGAAACATAAACCCGTTGTATGCATGTCTGTTATTTCTGTTAAAATAAGAGATCATTGTTATCATGGCTTATGTGATATGGGTGCTAGTGCTAGTGCAATATCTTATTCCTTATATGAAGAAATTATGCATGATATTGCACCTGCTGAGGTAGAAGAAATAGATGTTACAATTAAGCTTGCCACTAGGGATACTATTTCACCAATTGGGATTGTTAGAGATGTTGAAGTCTTGTGTGGGAAAGTTAAATATCCTACTGATTTTCTTGTTCTTGGTTCCCCACAAGATGAGTTTTGTCCCATCATTTTTGGTAGACCCTTCTTGAATACTGTTAATGATAAGATTGATTGCGAAAAGGATGTTGTTACTATTGGTTTGTTAGATATGTCTCATGAGTTTTATTTTGCTAAGTTTCATAGACAACCCCATGACAAAGAATTTCCTAGTAAGGATGAAATTATTTGTCTTGGTTCTATTGCCGTACCTCCTAATGATCCTTTAGAATAATATTTGCTAGAAAATGATATGTATATGAATGAAAGAAGGGAAATAGATGATGTATTCTTTAAACATGGACCTATTTTGAAACACAACTTGCCTATTGAAATCTTAGGGGATCCTCCACCACCCAAGGGTGATCCCGTGTTTGAGCCTAAACCATTACCTGATACTCTTAAATATGCTTATCTTGATGAAAAGAAGATATATCCTGTTATTATTAGTGCTAACCTTTCAGAACAGGAAGAGGAAAGATTATTGAAAACTCTGAAGAAGCACCGTACTGCTATTGGATATACTCTTGATGATCTTAAGGGCATTAGTCCCACTCTATGCCAACACAAAATAAAACTGGAAGAAGAAGCCAAACCAGTTATTGATCACCAACGACGATTAAATCCTAAGATGAAAGAAGTGGTAAGAAAGGAAATACTAAAGCTCCTTGAGGCAAGTATAATTTATCCCGTTGCTAATAGTCAGTGGGTAAGTCCTATCCATTGTGTCCTTAAGAAGGGAGGTATTACTGTTGTTCCTAATGATAAAGATGAATTGGTCCCGCAAAGAATTATTATAGGTTATAGTATGGTAACTGATTTCCGTAGATTAAATAAAGCTACTAAAAAAGATCATTACCCTTTACCTTTTATTGATCAAATGCTAGAAATATTATCCAAACATACACATTTTTGCTTTCTAGATGGTTACTCTGGTTTCTCTCAAATACCTGTGTCAGCGGAGGATCAAGAGAAGACCACTTTTACTTGCCCTTTCGGTACTTTTGCTTATAGACGTATGCCTTTTGGTTTATGTAATGCACCTACTACCTTTCAAAGATGCATGATGGCTATATTCTCTGACTTTTGTGAAAAGATTTGTGAGGTATTCATGGATGATTTCTCCGTTTATGGATCCTCTTTTGATGATTGCTTGAGCAACCTTGATCGAGTTTTGTAGAGATGTGAAGATACTAGTCTCGTCTTGAATTGGGAAAAGTGCAACTTTATGGTTAATGAAGGTATTGTCTTGGGGCATAAAATTTCTGAAAGAGGCATTGAAGTTGATAAAGCTAAGGTTGATGCTATTGAAAAGATGCCATATCCCAAGGACATTAAAGGTATAAGAAGTTTCCTTGGTCATGCCAGTTTTTATAGGAGGTTCATTAAGGACTTTTTTAAAATTTCTAGGCCTCTGACTAATTTATTGCAAAAAGATATTCCTTTTGTCTTTGATGATGATTGTGTAGAAGCATTTGAAATACTTAAGAAAGCTTTGATTTCTGCACCTATTGTTCAACCACCTAATTGAAATTTACCCTTTGAAATTATGTGTGATGCTAGTGATTATGTTGTAGGTGTTGTTCTAGGACAAAGGGTTGATAAGAAACTAAATATTATTCAATATGCTAGTAAAACTCTAGACACCGCTCAGAGAAATTATGCTACTACTGAAAAAGAATTCTTAGCAGTTGTATTTGCTTGTGATAAGTTCAGACCTTACATTGTTGATTCTAAAGTAACTGTTCACACTGATCATGCTGCTATTAAATATCTTATGGAAAAGAAAGATGCTAAACCTAGACTTATTAGATGGGTTCTCTTGCTACAAGAACTTGATTTGCATATTATTGATAGAAAAGGAGCTGAGAACCCCGTTGCAGCCAACTTGTCTAGGGTAGAAAATGTTGTTGATGACCCACTACCTATTAATGATAGCTTTCCTAATGAACAATTAGCTATCATAAATGCTTTTCGTACTGCTCCATGGTATGCTGATTATGCTAATTACGTTGTTGCTAAATTCATACCACCTAGTTTCACATACCAGCAAAAGAAAAAGTTCTTCTATGATTTAAGACATTACTTCTAGGATAACCCACACCTTTATAAAGAAGGAGTAGATTGTGATATTAGACGTTGTGTACCTGAGCATGAACAGGAACAGATCCTACACAAGTGTCACTCTGAGGCATATGGAGGACACCAAGCTGGAGATAGAACTGGACATAAGGTATTACAATCCGGTTTTTATTGGCCTACTCTCTTCAAAGATGCCCGTAAGTTTGTCTTGTCTTGTGATGAATGTCAGAGAATTGGTAATATTAGTAGATGTCAAGAAATGCCTATGAATTATTCTCTTGTTATTGAACCGTTTGATGTTTGGGGCTTTGATTATATGGGACCGTTTCCTGCCTCTAATGGGTATACACATATTTTAGTTGCTGTTGATTACGTTACTAAGTGGGTAGAAGCTATTCCAACTAGTAGTGCTGATCATAACACCTCTATTAATATGCTTAAAGAAGTTATTTTTTCGAGGTTTGGAGTCCCTAGATACTTAATGACTGATGGTGGTTCACATTTCATTCATGATGCTTTTCGTAAAATGCTTGCTAAGTATGATGTTAATCATAGAATTGCATCTCCATATCACCCACAGTCTAGTGGTCAAGTAGAATTGAGTAACAGGGAGCTTAAATTAATTTTGCAAAAGACTGTTAATAGATCTAGAAAGAATTGGTCCAAGAAACTTGATGATGCATTGTGGGCTTATAGAACTGCATATAAAAATCCTATGGGTATGTCTCCATATAAAATGGTCTATGGAAAAGCATGTCACTTACCTCTCGAACTAGAACATAAGGCATATTGGGCCATTAAAGAGCTCAATTACGATTTCAAACTTGCCGGTGAGAAGAGGTTATTTGACATTAGCTCACTTGATGAATGGAGAACCCAGGCATACGAGAATGCCAAACTGTTTAAATAAAAAGTTAAAAGATGGCATGACAAAAGGATACAAAATCGTGAGTTTAATGTAGGTGATTATGTTTTGCTTTTCAACTCTCGTTTAAGATTTTTTTGCAGGAAAACTTCTCTCTAAATGGGAAGGTCCTTACGTTATCAAGGAGGTCTATCGTTCCGGTGCGATAAAAATCAACAACTTCGAAGGCACAAATCCAAAGGTGGTGAACGGTCAAAGAATCAAACATTATATCTCAGATAATCCTATAAATGTTGAAACTAATGTTATTAAAACCATAACCCCGAAGGAATACATAAGGAACACTTTCCAGAACGTTTCAGACTCCGAAAAGGTATAGGTATGTGGTACGATAAGTAAACCGACTCCAAAATAGTTCTAATAGAAATTTTCTCCGTTCTGGAATATTTAATAAATAGGCAAATAAGAAGTAGTCCACGAAGGACACGAGGCATCCACGAGGGTGGAGGGTGCTCCCTACCCCACTGGGCGCGCCCCCTACCTCGTGGGCACCTCGTGTGCTCTCTGAACTCCATTTTCTTGCACGATACTTCTTTTGGTCGGTAAAATTTCATTATATAATCTCCCGAAGGTTTTGACCACTATATCACGCAAAAATCCTCTGTTTTTGTCTTAAGCTATTTCTGCCTCAGATTAGAGCAATATGTCGTCCAAGGATTCAGAGGGAGAAAGCTATGTGGCTGATTACCTTGCAGACCTAAGGTCTATGGAGGCGTGGAGCACTCTGGCTGGACCACTAAGGAAGAAGAAGACTATGGGCCTAAGGGAAAGGAGGAGACGAGCTCAGATGAAGATGAAGTCCCATTACCTCAACCTGGGGACATGCATGTGGGGTTTAAAAAGTCAAACCTCCCTGATAGAGCAAAGAAACCAAAGATCGAGTTTATTCCTTTTCGTCTCTTGCAGGAGAACAAACAGGAACTATGCAAAAGGATATTAAGCCTTGAGCAGGAGATTGATGATCTAAGGGAGCAAAATTCCATCCTCAAACGCAAATTGAGGAGGAAGCCAACATCACCAACAACTCCATCATCACCACCTCTGAGGACATAATCACGTGGGTATGGGCACTCCCCTTGGCAACTGCCAAGATTGGGGAAGTTGCCCCGGTATCGTATCACCATCAGACTCCTATCTTTACCTTTTTACTTAGTTCAATCCTCTTGGTAATATCTTGGTCTAGTAGAATAAAGTTTTCGTATGAATTAGTTTTGATTTTTGCTTTGTGACCCCTCTATGTAATCGAGTCCATGAGCTATATATAATAAAAAAGATTAGTGTTGAGTCAAGGGCTTTGCTATCTTGCTATGATCAGTGCATAAAAGAACAAAAAGATATCAAGAGATCATATTGATCTTATGGAAAGTAATGACTTCACATATAGAGAGTATGATGATTAAAAGTTGTTGAGAGTTGGCAAACATAGTTTTGGTCATCGTTGCAATTAATAGGAAGTAATAAAGAAAGAGAGGTTCTCACATATAAATATACTATCTTAGACATCTTTTATGATTGTGAGCACTCATTAAAGTATGACATGCTAAAGAGTTGACATTGGACAAGGAAGACAACATAATGGGTTATGTTTTCTCACATCTTAGTTAAAGTATATTGTCATGGATCATCCAACATGTTGAGATTGCCTTTCCCCCTCATGCTAGCCAAATTCCTTGCACCAAGTAGAGATACTACTTGTGCTTCCAAATATCCTTAAACCCAGTTTTTGCCATGAGAGTCCACCATACCTACCTATGGATTGAGTAAGATCCTTCAAGTAAGTTGGCCCAGTTTTTGCCATGAGAGTCCACCATACCTATCTATGGATTGAGTAAGATCCTTCAAGTAAGTTGTCATGGTGCATGCAATAAAAATTGCTCTCTAAATATGTATGACTTATTAGTGTGGAGAAAATAAGCTTTATATGGTCTTGTGATATGAAAGTAATACAAGCGACAGACTACATAATAAAGGTTCATATTACAAGTGGAAATATAAAGTGATGTTCTTTTGCATTAAGATTTCGTGCATCCAACCATAAAAGCACATGACAACCTCTGCTTCCCTCTGTGAAGGGCCTATCTTTTACATTATGCAAGAGTCAAGGTGATCTTCACCTTTCCTTTTTATATTTAATCCTTTGGCAAGCACCTCGTGTTCGAAAGATACTGATATATATATATATATATATATATATATATATATATATATATATCCAATTGGATGTAAGTTAGCATGAACTATTATTGTTGACATTACCCTTGAGGTAAAAGGTTGGGAGGCAACACAATAAGCCCCTATCTTTCTCTGTGTCCGATTAAAACTCCACAACCATAAGTATTGCGTGAGTGTTAGCAATTGTGAAAGACTAAATGATGGTTGAGTATGTGGACTTGCTGAAAATCTCTTATATTGACTCTTTCCAATGTTATGATAAATTGCAATTGCTTCAATGACTGAGATTATAGTTTGTTAGGGCATCTCCAGCCGCGCCCTCAGGGCCTCCCAGCGATTTTTCTTAGTGCGGCGCCAAAAAGGCCCCGATCGCGCCCCTAAGCCCGTTTTCGCCCGGCTCGGGCCAAAACTGGTGCCGGCCCCAGAACCAGCGCCCTGGGGCGCTTGGGGAGCCGGCACAAGCGAAAAAGGCGTGTGGGACCGCCCTGGAGGCGACCCGAGGTCCTTTTCCCGCCGTTTGTTGACGCTTTTCCCTCGCATCTCTCCCGTTCGCTCGCCTTCCTACCGCCATTCTCTCCCTTTCTCCCACCAAACCCCCTCACGCCATGCCGCCGAAGAAGTACGCCATGCCGCGCACGGCGGCAACCACGACTGGCACCGTGGCCCAGCCGAAGCAGAGGAAGCCGAGGGCGCCGCCATCGAAGCCACCGGGCTTGTCGAACGCCGAGTGGAGGGTGGAAGTTCAGCGCTGAAGCGATCACCGCCGACAGGCGGAACAGGGCCATAGCCAAGAAGGCCCGTGACAACGCGGCGCGCGCGGCGGCATATTCCTCATCGGTCGACCAGGCGGGTATGAATCCACCCGTCGTCAGCCACGCCCAGTACGCGCCCTGGGGACAGCAAGGCGCCGGATCTCCATGGGATTCATCGTCGCCCGGCTACACCGACGGCGACGCGCACGGTGGGTTCAACCCAAATGTGACCTTCCCTCATGGTCACCCCGCTACGCGCACGCCCTCGCCCGCCTTCGTCGGCGTGCAGTACCCTCCATACAACTACTCCCCGCCTGCCGCCTACGCGTCCACACCGACGCCCCATCTCTACCGTGGACCGCTACCCTTCTCGAACCTCGGCGACGACGATGATACGGGAGCCGACATGGACGACATCATCGCGGCAGGATCGACCGCGGCCACCGTGTCTCCCGTGTTCGCCACCCAGGACGAGGTAGTGGACCTCAGCGGCGACATGGAGGCCGAGCTCGGCTACGTCTACGGCGACGACGCGCAGGAACCCGAGGAGGAGGAGGAGGGCCAGGAGGAGGAGGAGGAGCCGGCTCCTGTTCGGCGAAGGCGCGAAGAAGAAAAAGCGGGCGGCTAGGTCAGGCGTAACCGCGCGCATCAAGTGGACGTCAAAGGAGGAGGAATGCCTCGCGAAGCATGGAAAGTCGTCGCCTCGACCCGACCACCGACACGAACCAGAGCTTGAGACGTCGGGACCGCATCAAGGCCGAGTTCGACGGCGGAAGCTCGTCGACCCCTACTAACGGGCGTCTACATGCAGCGCGGCTCCAAAGGCGATGGCGAACCATTGGGGCGTATCCGGTTGGCATGCAACAAATGGCATGGAATCGTCGAGGAGGTTGCGGCTCGCCCGGAGAGCGGCGCCAGCGTTGAGGATCAGGTACGCACGCCGTTCGCCCGCATATCTTCATCCCCTACGCCCGCCGCCCGCCAACTGTTCGTCCCTCCGCGGAGCTGCTGCGTATGTTTGCCATGTATCGGGGCGACAACCAAGACGCCGACTACAAGAACCTCCACGTCTACAAGCGCATTGACAAGTGCGAGAAGTGGGCGTAAGTCCGACGTGCCCTCGACAAGTCCAAGGAGACATGCAAGCCTGACGCGATGACTCCGGGCGCGTCAGAGGGGCGGCCGGACGGCAAAAAATTGGCAAAGAAGGGGAAATGCGCCAACGCGGCAACCGCGCGATTGCAGGAGTCCATCGAGCATTGCCTCACCGACGCCCAGGCCCGGGCCGTCCTACGCGAAGAGAAGACCGAGGCGCGGTGGTTGTCGCTAATGAAGACCAACGCCATCAAGCTCGACCTGCTCCGGACAAACATCGCTGCGAAGAAGAGGAACACCGACATGGCTTTTCTGATGGGCGGGGCGG
The DNA here is from genome assembly GCA_021605145.1 of Aegilops bicornis. Lineage (NCBI taxonomy): Eukaryota > Viridiplantae > Streptophyta > Magnoliopsida > Poales > Poaceae > Aegilops > Aegilops bicornis. The sequence goes on from CM038674.1 coordinate 174,752,981, forward strand.
ACATGCTCCAGAGCAACGACGAGAAGCTCAAGGCGTGGTACACGGTGCAGCGCGCCTCATCTGAACGAAGCTGCCAGCAACAACGCCGGCAACGCCGACGACGCCCACGACCACACGGACGCCAAGCCCGAACGACGCCTCTACATCGCCGCCCAGCAGTGCCGAAGCCGCGCCGACGCAGCCCAACGCCGAAGCAGCTCCGACACCGATGAGCCCGCGCACGCCGAATCCGCCGACGCCTGGAGCCGACACCGCCGAGTGAATCGTTGCGCTCGCGAACTTGCGTCAAGGCGCTCTGTTTTTTGTAACGCCAGACTACGTCCGATCGCCGGATTTGCGGCGTCTTTTGGGAGCGGGAACGACCAAGTTTAAATTTCCCACATCCTGGGGCCGGCGCGTGGGGGCGTGACTGAAGGAAATATGCCCTAGAGGCAATAATAAAGTTATTATTTATTTCCTTATATCATGATAAATGTTTATTATTCATGCTAGAATTGTATTAACCGGAAACATAATACATGTGTGAATACATAGACAAACAGAGTGTCACTAGTATGCCTCTACTTGACTAGCTCGTTAATCAAAGATGGTTATGTTTCCTAACCATAGACATGAGTTGTCATTTGATTAACGGGATCACATCATTAGGAGAATGATCTGATTGACATGACCCATTCCGTTAGCCTAGCACTTGATCGTTTAGTATGTTGCTATTGCTTTCTTCATGACTTATACATGTTCCTATAACTATGAGATTATGCAACTCCCGTTTACGGAGGAACACTTTGGGTACTACCAAACGTCACAACGTAATCGGGTGATTATAAAGGAGTACTACAGGTGTCTCCAAAGGTACTTGTTGGGTTGGCGTATTTCGAGATTAGGTTTTGTCACTCCGATTGTCGGAGAGGTATCTCTGGGCCTTCTCGGTAATACACATCACATAAGCCTTGCAAGCATCGCAACTAATGAGTTAGTTGTGAGATGATGTATTACGGAACGAGTAAAGAGACTTGCCGGTAGCGAGATTGAACTAGGTATTGGATACCGACGATCGAATCTCGGGCAAGTAACATACCGATGACAAAGGGAACAACGATGTCGTTATGCGGTCTCGACCGATAAAGATCTTCGTAGAATATGTAGGAACCAATATGGGCATCCAGGTCCCGCTATTGGTTATTGACCGGAGATGTGTCTCGGTCATGTCTACATTGTTCTCGAACCGTAGGGTCCGCACGCTTAAGGTTTCATGGCCGGTTATATTATGAGTTTGTGTATTTTGATGTACCGAAGGTTGTTCGAGTCCCGGATATGATCACGGACATGACGAGGAGTCTCGAAATGGTCGAGACATAAAGATTTATATATTGGACGGATATATTTGGACACCGGAAAGGTTCGAAGAAGTTTGGAGCTCCGGGAGGTTACGGAACCCCGGGAGGTATATGGGCCTTATTGGGCCCATGTAGGAGGAAGGGAGAAGGAGCAAGGGAGGCGCGCCCAAGCCCAATCCGGTGGGGAGGGGCCGGCCCCCTTCCTTCTCCTTCCCCTCTTCCTATTTCTACTACTAGTACTACTTCCTAAATACTAGTACTCTTTCCTTCCCTCCAAATAAGATAAGGAAGAGAGGGAAACCTACTTGGCGTAGGTTTCCCCCTCCTGGTCGCCCCCTTGGGCCGGCCACCTCCTCCTCCTCTCCTTTATATAACGGGGAGGGGGGGCACCCTAGGACACACAAGTTGATCCTTGAGATCGTTCCTTAGCCGTGTGCGGTGCCCCCCTCCACCATATTCCACCTCGGTCATATCGTGGCGGTGCTTAGGCGAAGCCTGCGACGGTGAAACATCAAGATCGTCACCACGCCCGTCGTCTTGACGGAACTCCTTCTCTCCGGAGCTCTGCTGGATCGGAGCCCGTGGAGCGTCATCGAGCTGAACGTGTGCCAAGAACTCGGGCGCCGGAGTAACGGCGCTGGGATCGGCTGGATCGTGAGGAGAACGTCACGACTACTTCCTCTCTCGTCATCATCGACTCGGAGGTGCCGGAGTAACGGCGCTGGGATCGGCAGGATCGCGAGGAGAACGTCGACTACTTCCTCTACGTTGTGATCGCTTCCGCCACGGTCTCACGAGGGTACGTAGACAACACTCTCCCCTCTCGTTGCTATGCCATCACCATGGTCCCTGTGTGCGTAGGAAATTTTTTGAAATTACTGCGTTCCCAAAGGGCATCCGAGCCTGGTTTTATGCGTTGATGTCATATGCACGAGTAGAACACAAGTGAGTTGTGGGCGATACAAGTCATACTGCCTACCAGCATGTCATACTTTGGTTCAACGGTATTGTGAGATGAAGCGGCCCGGACCGACATTACGCCAGACGCTTACGCCGAGACTGGTTTCACCGTTCTGAGCATTCGTGCTTAAAGGTGGTGGCGGGTGTCTGTCTCTCTCACTTTAGTTGAACCGAGTGGCATACGCCCGTCCTTGAGAAGGTTAAAACGGAGTCTATTTGACAAAGAAATATCGTTGTGGTTTTTGATGCGTAGGTAAGAACGGTTCTTGCTCAGCCCGTAGCAGCCACGTAAAACTTGCAACAACAAAGTAGAGGACGTCTAACTTGTTTTTGCAGGGCATGTTGTGATGTGATATGGTCAAGACGTGATGCTATATTTTATTGTATGAGATGATCATGTTTTGTAACCGAGTTATCGGCAATGGCAGGAGCCATATGGTTGTCGCTTTATTGTATGAAATGCAACGCATACATAATTGCTTTACTTTATCACTAAGCGGTAGCGATAGTCGTAGAAGCAATAGATGGCGTAAACGACAACGATGCTACGATGGAGATCAAGGTGTCGCGCCGGTGGCGATGGTGATCACGACGGTGCTTCGAGATGGAGATCACAAGCACAAGATGATGATGGCCATATCATATCACTTATATTGATTGCATGTGATGTTTATCCTTTATGCATCTTATTTTGCTTTGATTGACGGTAGCATTTTAAGATGATCTCTCACTAAAATTATCAAGTAGTGTTCTCCACAGTATGCACCGTTGCCAAAGTTCGTCGTGTCGAGACACCACGTGATGATCGGGTGTGATAAGCTCTCGTCCATCTACAACGGGTGCAAGCCAGTTTTGCACACGCAGTAATACTCAGGTTATACTTGGACGAGCCTAGCATATGCGGATATGGCCTCGAACACGGTGACCGAAAGGTCGAGCGTGAATCATTTAGAAGATATGATCAACATAAGATGTTCACCATTGAAAACTACTCCATCTCACGTGATGATCGGTTATGGTTTAGTTGATTTGGATCACGTGATCACTTAGATGACTAGAGAGATGTCAGTCTAAGTGGGAGTTCTTAAGTAATATGATTAATTGAACTTAAATTTATCATGAACTTAGTACTGATAGTATCTTGCTTGTCTATGTCTGCTTGTAGATAGATGGCTCGTGCTTTGTTGTTCCGTTGAATTTTAATGCGTTCCTTGAGAAAGCAAAGTTGAAAGATGATGGTAGCAATTACACGGACTGGGTCCGTAACCTGAGGATTATCCTCATTGCTGCACGGAAGAGTTACGTCTGGATGCACCGCTAGGTGCCAGTGCCTCCGCCGATGTAACCGATTTACGTTAAGAACGTCTGGCGAGCAAAGTCGATGACTACTCTATAGTTCGATGTGCCATGCTTTACGGCTTAGAACCGGGTCTTCAACGACGTTTTGAAAGTCGTGGAGCATATGAGATGTTCCAAGAGTTGAAGTTGATATTTCAACAGTAATGCCCGGATTGAGAGATATGAAGTCTCCAATAAGTTCTATAGCTGCAAGATGGAGGAGAATGGGTGCATCGGTGAGCACATACTCGTAATGTCCGGTATTACAATCACTTGACTCAACTGGAGTTGATCTTCCGGATGATTGTGTCATTGAAAGAATTCTTCAATCACCGCCACCAAGCTACAAAGGCTTCGTGATGAACTATAATATGCAAGGGTTAGTAAAGACTATGCTCGAGCTCTTCGCAATGTGAAAGCTGCGGAGGTAGAAATCAAGAAGGAGCATCAAGTGTTGATGGTCAATAAGACCACTAGTTTCAAGAAGAAAGGCAAAGGGAAGAAGAAGGGGAACTTCAAGAAGAACAGCAAACAAGTTGCTGCTCAAGTGAAGAAACCCAAGTCTGGACCTAAACCTGAAATCGAGTGCTTCTCCGCAGTGCAGTCACTGAAGCGGAACTGCCCCAAGTATTTGGCGGATAAGAAGGATGGCAAGGTGAACAAAGGTATATGTGATATACATGTTATTGATGTGTACCTTACTAGAGCTCGCAGAGTACTGGTATTTGATACTGGTTCTGTTGCTAATATTTGCAACTCGAAACGTGGACTACAGATTGCTTAACACCGCAAAGGACGAGGTGACGATGCGCGTGGGAAATGGTTCCAAAGTCGATGAGATCGCGGTCGGCACGCTACCTCTACATCTACCTTCGGGATTAGTTTTAGACCTAAATAATTGATATTTGGTGCCAGCGTTAAGCATGAACATTATATCTGGATCTTGTTTGATGCGAGACGGTTATTCATTTAAATCAGAGAATAAAGGTTGTTCTATTTATATGAATAATATCTTTTATGGTAATTCACCCTTAAAGAGTGGTCTATTTTAATGGATCTCGATAGTAGTGATACACATATTCATAATGTTGAAACCAAAAGATGCAGAGTTGATAATGATAGTGCGACTTATTTGTGGCATTGCCGTTTAGGTCATATCGGTGTAAAGCGCATGAAGAAACTCCATCTTGATGGACTTTTGGAGTCACTTGATTATGAATCACTTGGCACTTATAACCGTGCCTCATGGGCAAGATGACTAAAACACCGTTCTCCGGTACTATGGAGAGAGCAACAGATTTGTTGGAAATCATACATACAGATGTATGTGGTCCAATGAATATTGAGGCTCGTGGCGGATATCGTTATTTTCTCACCTTCACAGATGATTTAAGCGAGATATGGGTATATCTTCTTAATGAAACATAAGTCTGAGACATTTGAAAAGTTCAAAAGAATTTCAGAGTGAAGTTGAAAATCATCGTAATGAGAAAATAAAGTTTCTTCGATCTGATCGTGGAGGCGAATATTTGAGTTACTGAGTTTGTTCTACTTTTTATACAATGCGGAATAGTTTCGCAACTCACGCCACACGGATCACCTCCGCGCATTGGTGTGTCCGAAAGTAGTAATCGCACTTTACTAGATATGGTGCTATATATGATGTCTCTTACAGATTTACCGCTATCGCTTTTGGGGTTATGCTCTTGAGACGGCTGCATTCACGCTGAATAGAACACCGTCAAAATCCGTTGAGACGACACCTTATGAACTGTGGTTTAGCAAGAAACCAAAGTTGTCGCTTTCTTAAAGTTTGGGGATGCGATGCTTATGTGAAAAAGCTTCAACCTGATAAGCTCGAACCTAAATCGAGAAATGTGTCTTCATAGGATACCCAAAGGAGACAGTTGGGTACACCTTCTATCACAGATCCAAGGCAAGACATTTGTTGCTAAGAATGGATCCTTTCTAGAGAAGGAGTTTCTCTCGAAAGAAGTGAGTGGGAGGAAAGTAGAACTTGATGAGGTAATCGTACCTTCTCCCTTATTGGAAAGTAGTTTATCACGTAAACCAGTTTCTGCGACATCTACACCAAATAGTGAGGAAGTTGATGATGTTGATCATGAAACTTCAGATCAAGTTACTACGTAACCTCGTAGATCAACCAGAATAAAATCCGCACTGCAGTGGTACGGCAATCCTGTTCTCGAAGTCATGCTACTAGATCATGATGAACCTACGAACTATGAAGAAGCGATGGTGAGCCCAGATTCCATAAAATGGCTTGAGGCCATGACATCCGAGATAGGATCCATGTATGAAAACAAAGTATGGACTTTGGTTGACTTGCCCGAGGGTCGGCAAGCAATAGAAAACAAGTGGATCTTCAAGAAGAAGACCCGACGACGGTAATATTTCTGTCTACAAAGCTCGACTTGTCGCAAAGGGTTTTCGACAAGTTCAAGGGATTGACTACGATGAGACCTTCTCACCAGAAGCGATGCTTAAGTCTGTCCGAATCATGTTAGCAATTGCCGCATTTTATGATTATGAAATATGGCAAATGGATGTAAAGACCGCATTCCTGAATGGGTTTCGGAAGAAGAGTTGTATATGATGCAACCAGAAGGTTTTATCGATCCAAAGGGAGCTAACAAAGTGTGCAAGCTCCAATGATCCATTTATGGACTGGTGCAAGCATCTCGGAGTTGGAATAAACGCTTTGATAGTGTGATCAAAGCATTTGGGTTTATATGCACTTATGGAGAAGCTCAGTATTTACAAGAAAGTGAGTGGGAGCTCAGAGCATTTCTGATATTATATGTAGATGACATATTAATGATCGGAAATGATATAGAATTTCTGGATAGCATAAAGGGATACTTGAAAAAGAGTTTTTCGATGAAAGACCTTGGTGAAGCTACTTACATATTGGGCATCAAGATCTATAGAGATAGATCAAGACGCTTAATTGGACTTTCACAAAGCACATACCTTGATAAAGTTTTGAAGAAGTTCAAAATGGATCAGCAAAGAAAGGTTTTTTACCAGATTACAAGGTGTGAAATTGAGTCGCACTCAATGCCCGACCACAGCAGAAGATAGAGAGAAAATGAAAGATGTTCCTATGCTTCAGCCATAGGCTCTATCATGTATGCAATGTCGTACCAGACTGACGTATGCTTAGCGATGAAGCTTGGCAGGAAGGTACCAAAGTAATCCAGAGTGGATCATCGACAGCGGTCAAGAACATCCCGAAATACCCGAAAAGGACTAAGGATATGTTTCTCGTATATGGAGGTGACTTCGAGCTAGTCGTATATGGTTACGTCGATGCAAGCTTTGACACCGATCCGACGATTCTAAATCGCAAACCGGATACGTGTTTTTGTTAAACGGTGGAGCTGTCGGTTGGTGCAGTTCTAAACAAAGCGTCAGAAGGGATCTACATATGAAGCGGAGTACATAGCTGCTTCGAAGCAAAGACAAATGAAGGAGTCTGGATGAAAGAGTTCATTTCCGATCTAGGTGTTATACCTAGTACATCGGGACCAATGAAGATCTTATGTGACAATACTGGTGCAATTGCCTTGGCAAAGGAATCCAGATTTCACAAGAGGACCAAGCATATCAAGAGACGCTTCAATTCCATTCGGGACCAAGTCCAAGTGGGAGACATAGAGATTTGCAAAGTACATACGGATCTGAACATTGCGGACCCGTTGACTAAGCCTCTTCCACGAGCAAAACATGATCAGCACCAAGACTCCATGGGTGTTAGAATCATTCTTGAGTAAACTAGATTATTGACTCTAGTGCAAGTGGGAGACTGAAGGAAATATGCCCTAGAGGCAATAATAAAGTTATTATTTATTTCCTTATATCATGATAAATGTTTATTATTCATGCTAGAATTGTATTAACCGGAAACATAATACATGTGTGAATACATAGACAAACAGAGTGTCACTAGTATGCCTCTACTTGACTAGCTCGTTAATCAAAGATGGTTATGTTTCCTAACCATAGACATGAGTTGTCATTTGATTAACGGGATCACATCATTAGGAGAATGATCTGATTGACATGACCCATTCCGTTAGCCTAGCACTTGATCGTTTAGTATGTTGCTATTGCTTTCTTCATGACTTATACATGTTCCTATAACTATGAGATTATGCAACTCCCGTTTACCGGAGGAACACTTTGGGTACTACCAAACGTCAAAACGTAACTGGGTGATTATAAAGGAGTACTACAGGTGTCTCCAAAGGTACTTGTTGGGTTGGCGTATTTCGAGATTAGGTTTTGTCACTCCGATTGTCTGGAGAGGTATCTCTGGGCCTTCTCGGTAATACACATCACATAAGCCTTGCAAGCATCGCAACTAATGAGTTAGTTGTGAGATGATGTATTACGAACGAGTAAAGAGACTTGCCGGTAACGAGATTGAACTAGGTATTGGATACCGACGATCGAATCTCGGGCAAGTAACATACCGATGACAAAGGGAACAACGTATGTCGTTATGCGGTCTGACCGATAAAGATCTTCGTAGAATATGTAGGAACCAATATGGGCATCCAGGTCCCTCTATTGGTTATTGACCGGAGATGTGTCTCGGTCATGTCTACATTGTTCTCGAACCGTAGGGTCCGCACGCTTAAGGTTTCGATGACGGTTATATTATGAGTTTGTGTATTTTGATGTACCAAGGTTGTTCGAGTCCCGGATATGATCACGGACATGACGAGGAGTCTCGAAATGGTCGAGACATAAAGATTTATATATTGGACGGATATATTTGGACACCGGAAAGGTTCCGGTAACCTCCCGGGAGGTATATGGGCCTTATTGGGCCCATGTAGGAGGAAGGGAGAAGGAGCAAGGGAGGCGCGCCCCAAGCCCAATCCGACTGGGGAGGGGGCCGCCCCTTCCTTTCTCCTTCCCCTCTTCCTATTTCTACTACTAGTACTACTTCCTAAATACTAGTACTCTTTCCTTCCCTCCAAATAAGATAAGGAAGAGAGGGAAACCTACTTGGAGTAGGTTTCCCCTCCTGGTGCCCCCCCTTGGGCCGGCCACCTCCTCCTCCTCTCCTTTATATACGGGGAGGGGGCACCCTAGGACACACAAGTTGATCCTTGAGATCGTTCCTTAGCCGTGCGGTGCCCCCTCCACCATATTCCACCTCAGTCATATCGTAGCGGTGCTTAGGCGAAGCCCTGCGACGGTGAAACATCAAGATCGTCACCACGCCGTCGTGTTGACGGAACTCCTTCTCTCTGGAGCTCTGCTGGATCGGAGCCCGTGGAGCGTCATCGAGCTGAACGTGTGCCAAGAACTCGGAGGCGCCGGAGTAATGCTTGCTGGGATCGGCTGGATCGTGAGGAGAACGTCGACTACTTCCTCTACGTCATCATCGACTCGGAGGTGCCGGAGTAACGGTATTTGGGATCGGCAGGATCGCAAGGAGAACGTCTGACTACTTCCTCTCCGTTGTGAACGCTCCCGCTTACGGTCTACGAGGGCACGTAGACAACACTCTCGCCACTCGTTGCTATGCCATAACCATGGTCCCTGTGTGCGTAGGAAATTTTTGAAATTACTGCGTTCCCCAAGGATGTTGGGAGCTAGGTCGCCCCGAGGGTAGAACTAGCGCGCACGCCTTGTGCCGCTCTATTTAGGCGCCATGGGGGGCCGAACGGCTGGAGATGCCCTAAGCTTGGGGGAGTTGATACGTCCATTTTGCATCATGCTTTTATATCGATATTTATTGCATTATGGGCTGTTATTACACGTTATGTCACAATACTTATGGCTATTCTCTCTTATTTTACAAGGTTTACATGAAGAGGGAGAATGCCGGCAGCGGGGATTCTAGGTTGGAAGAGGAGCAAATATTGGAGACCTATTCTGCACAGCTCCAAAAGTCCTGAAACTCCACGAAAGTCATTTTGGGGATTAATAAAAAATATTCAGCGAAAGAAATACCTGAGGGGGGCCACCCACCATCCACGAGGGTGCGGGGCGCGCCCTACCCGCCTGGGCGCGCCCCCTGCCTCGTGGGCCACCTGACAGCCCTCCGGTGCCCATCTTCTACTATATGAAGTCTTTTACCCTAGAAAAAAAATCATAAGCAAGCTTACAAGACGAAATTCAGCCGCCACGAGGCGGAACCTTGGCGGAACCAATCTAGGGCTCCGGCGGAGCTGTTCTGTCGGGGAAACTTCCCTCCGGGAGGGGGAAATCATCACCATCATCATCACCATCGATCTTCTCATCGGGAGGGGGTCAATCTCCATCAACATCTTCACCATCAACATCTCTTCTCAAACCCTAGTTCATCTCTTGTATCCAATCTTTGTACCAAAACCTCAGATTGGTACATGTGGGTTGCTAGTAGTGTTGATCACTCCTTGTAGTTGATGCTAGTTGGTTTATTCGGTGGAAGATCATTTGTTCAGATCCTTAATGCATATTAATACCCCTCTGATCATGAACATGAATATGCTTTGTGAGTAGTTACGTTTGTTCCTGAGGACATGGGTGAAGTCTTGCTATTAGTAGTCATGTGAATTTGGTATTCGCTCGATATTTTGATGAGATGTATGTTGTCTCTCCTCTAGTGGTGTTATGTGAACGTCGACTACATGACACTTCACCATTATTTGGGCCTAGAGGAAGGCATTGGGAAGTAATAAGTAGATGATGGGTTGCTAGAGTGATAGAATCTTAAACCCTAGCTTATGAGTTGCTTCGTAAGGGGCTGATTTGGATCCATATGTTTCATGCTATGGTTAGGTTTACCTTAATACTTCTTTTTTGTAGTCGCGGATGCTTGCAATAGGGGTTAATCATAAGTGGGACGCTTGTCCAAGAAAGTGTAGTACCCAAGCACCGGTCCACACACATATAAAATTATCAAAGTAACGAACGCGAATCATATGAGCGTGATGAAAACTAGCTTCACGATAATTCCCATGTGTCCTCGGGAGCGCTTTTCTCATTATAAGAACTTGTCCAGGCTTGTCCTTTGCTACAAAAAGGATTGGGCCACCTTGCTGCACCTTATTTACTTTCATTGTTTGTTACCCGTTACAAATTATCTTATCACAAAACTATCTGTTATCTACAATTTCAGTGCTTGCAGAGAATAACTTACTGAAAACCGCTTGTCATTTCCTTCTGCTCCTCGTTGGGTTCGACACTCTTACTTATCAAAAGGACTACGATAGATCCCCTACACTTGTGGGTCATCATGGATCTAGTTGGGACGACAATTTGCCGTATGCAGAGTTCTCTTACAACAACAGTTATCAAGCCGGTTTGAAGATGGCCCCTTTCGAAGCCTTGTACGGAAGGAGGTTCAGGACACCGTTGTTATGGGACGAAGTTGGAGACCGTCAGTTGTTTGGACCAGATTTGATTAAGGAATCTGAAGAGAAGGTTAAGCTGATTCGCGATAGACTCAAGGTATCCCAGTCAAGGCAGAAGAGTTATGCGGATTGAAAATGCAAGGAGACAATTTACGAAGTCGGAGACAGAGTATATCTTCGTGTGTCCCCACTTCGAGGAGTTAAGCGTTTTGGAGTTAAGGGAAAGTTAACACCACGTTTTGTGGGACCATACAAAGTTCTGGAGCGTATGGGAGAAGTTGCCTACAAGCTGGAATTGCCAGAAGGATTGTCAGGAGTTCACGATGTGTTCCACGTTTCCCAGTTGAAGAAGTGTGATACGTCTCCAACGTATCTATAATTTTTGATTGCTCCATGCTACTGTATCTATTTTTTGGACTATAATGGGCTTTATTTTCCACTTTTATATTATTTTTGGGACTAACCTATTAACCGGAGGCCCAGCCCAATTGCTTGTTTTTGCCTTTTTCAAGATTTCGAAGAAACGGAATATCAAACGGAGTCCAAACGGAATGAAACCTTGAGGAACGTGATCTTCTCACCGAACGTGATCCAGGAGACTTGGACCCTACTCCAAGAAGCGCCAGAGGCGGTCACGAGGGTGGAGGGCGCCCCCCCCCCTACCTCGTGGGCCCCCTGATGCTCCACCGACGTACTCCTTCCTCCTATATATACCTACGTACCCCCAATAGACCAGAGACGGAGCCAAAAACCTAATTCCACTGCCATACCTTCCTGTATCCACGAGATCCCATCTTGGGGCCTGTTCCGGAGCTTCGTCGGAGAGGGCATCTACCACGGAGGGCTTCTACATCAACACCATAGCCCCTCCGATGAAGTGTGAGTAGTTTACTTCAGACCTTCGGGTCCATAGCTAGTAGCTAGATGGCTTCTTCTCTCTTTTTGGATATCAATACAATGTTCTCCCCCTCTCTCGTGGAGATCTATTCGATGTAATCTTCTTTTTGCGGTGTGTTTGTTGAGACCGATGAATTTTGGGTTTGTGATCCAGCTTATCTATGAATAATATTTGAATCTCCTCTGAATTATTTTATGTATGATTGAGTTATCTTTGCAATTCTCTTTGAATTATCCGTTTGGTTTGGCCAACTAGATTGGTAGTTCTTTCAATGGGAGAAGTGCATGGATTTGGGTTCAATCTTGCGGTGTCCTTACCCAAAGGATGTAAAGGGTTGCAAGGCACGTATTGTATTGTTGCCATCGAGGATAACAAGATGGGGTATTTATCATATTGCATGAATTTATTCCTCTACATCATGTCATCTTGCTTAAGGCGTTACTCTGTTTTTAACTTAATACTCTAGATGCATGCTGGATAGTGGTCGATGAGTGGAGTAATAGCAGTAGATGCAGAATCGTTTCGTTCTACTTGTCTCGGACGTGATGCCTATATACATGATCATACCTAGATAACCTCATAACTATGCTCAATTCTATCAATTGCTCAATAGTAATTTGTTCGCCCACCATAGAATACTTATGTTCTTGAGAGAAGCCACTAGTGAAGCCTATGGCCCCTGGGTCTATTCTCATCATATTAATCTCCATCACTTTATTTACTTGCTTTGCCTTTACTTTCTACTTTGCATCTTTATACCAAAAATACCAAAAATATTATCTCTATTAGATCTCACTCTCGTAAGTGACCGTGAAGGGATTGACAACCCCTAATCGCGTTGGTTGCGAGTAGCTATCGTTTTGTGCAGGTACGAGGGACTTGCGCATGACCTCCTACTGGATTGATACCTTGGTTCTCAAAAATTGAGGGAAATACTTACGCTACTGTGTTGCATCATCCTCTCCTCTTCGGGGAAAACCAACGCAAGCTCGAGACGTAGCAAGAAGGATTTCGGGCGCCGTTGCCGGGGAGGCTTACGCAAAAGTCAGCATACCAAGTACCCATCACAATCCCTATCTCTCGCATTACATTATTTGCCATTTGTCTCTCGTTTTCCTCTCCCCCACTTCACCCTTGCCATTTTATTCGCCCTCTCTTTCCCAATCTCCTCCTCTCTTTCCTTTGCCTTTTCCTCGTCCTTTTGTTTGCTTGTGTGTTAGTTTGCTTGCTTGTCGTGATGGCTCAGTATGCTACCAAATTGTGTGACTTCACCAATACCAATAATAATGATTTCCTTAGCACTCCTATTGCTCCTCTTGCCAATACTGAATCTTGTGAAATCAATACTGCTTTGTTGAATCTTGTTATGAAAGATCAATTCGCCGGCCTTCCTAGTGAAAATGCCGCTACTCATCTGAATAGCTTCGTTGATTTATGTGATATGCAAAAGAAAAAAGATGTTGATAATGATGTCATTAAATTGAAGCTATTTCCTTTTTCGCTTAGAGATCGTGCTAAAGCGTGGTTTTCATCTTTGCCTAAAAACAGTATTGATTCTTGGAACAAGTGCAAAGATGCTTTTATCCCTAAGTATTTTCCTCCCACTAAGATTATCTCTCTTAGAAATGATATTATGAATTTTAAGCAACTTGATCATGAACATGTTGCACAAGCTTGGGAGAGAATGAAATTAATGCTACATAATTGCCCTACTCATGGTTTGAACTTGTGGATGATTATACAAAAAATTTATGCTGGATTGAATTTTGCTTCTAGAAAGCTTTTAGATTCGGCCGCGGGAGGCACTTTTATGGAAATCACTTTAGGAGATGCTACTAAACTCCTAGATAATATTATGGTTAATTATTCTCAATGGCATAGTGAAAGATCTACTAATAAAAAGGTGCATGCTATAGAAGAAATCAATGTTTTGAGTGAAAAGATGGATGAACTTAGGAATTTATTTGCTAAGAGTGTTTCTTCTGATCCCAATAATATGCCTCTATCTACTTTGCTTGAGAATAATAATGAATCTATGGATGTGAATTTTATTGGTAGGAATAGTTTTGGTAACAACGCCAGATAGAGGGAATTTTAATTCTAGGCCTTATCCTAGTAATCCTTCTAATAATTATGGAAATTCCTACAACAACTCTTATGGAAATTTTAATAAGATGCCCTCTGAATTTGGGAGTAGTGTTAAAGAGTTTATGAATTCACAAAAGAATTTTAATGCTTTGCTTGAAGAGAAATTGCTTAAAGTTGATGATTTGGCTAGGAACGTTGATAGAATTTCTCTCGAGATTGATTCTTTAAAGCATAGATCTATTCCTCCTAAGCATGATATCAATGAGTCTCTCAAAGCCATGAGAATTTCCATTGATGAGTGCAAAGAAAAAACCGCTAGGATGCGTACTTCCAAAGATGCCTTTATTAAAGCGTGTTCTTCTAATTCCTATGAAAATCAAGATGAAGATCTAAAAGTTATTGATGTGTCCCCTATCAAATCTTTGTTTTGCAATATGAATCTTGATGAAACTGAATATGATCTTCCTTTACCTAGAAAGCGTTCTAAGAATTCTGAGTTTTTGGATCTTGATGATGAAATTGATAAAAGTGGGATTGAAAGAAATAAAAATCAAGATATTGCTAAACCCACTATTTTGGATCTCAAGGAATTTAATTATGAAAATTTCTCTTTAATTGATTGCATTTCCTTGTTGCAATCCGTGCTAAATTGTCCTCATGCTTATAGTCAAAATAAGGCTTTTACCGAACACATTGTTGATGCCTTAATGCAATCTTATGAAAAAAAGCTTGAGTTGAAAGTTTCTATCCCTAGGAAACTCAATGATGAGTGGGAACCTACCATTAAAATTAAAATTAAAAATTATGAGTTTCATGCTTTGTGTGATTTGGGTGCTAGTGTCTCTACTATTCCCAAAACTTTATGCGATTTGCTAGATTTCCGTGATTTTGATGATTGCTCTCTAAACTTGCACCTTGTGGATCCCACTATTAAAAAACCTATGGGAAGAATTAATGATGTGCTCATTGTTGCAAATAGGAATTATGTGCCCGTAGATTTTATCGTTCTTGATATAGATTGCATGCTCTAGATGCATGCTGGATAGCGGTCGATGAGTGGAGTAATAGTAGTAGATGCAGAATCATTTCGGTCTACTTGTCTCGGGCGTGATGCCTATATACATGATCATACCTAGATAACCTCATAACTATGCTCAATTCTATCAATTGCTCAACAGTAATTTGTTCACCCACCATAGAATACTTATGCTCTTGAGAGAAGCCACTAGTGAAACCTATGGCCCCCGGGTCTATTCTCATCATATTAATCTCCATCACTTTATTTACTTGCTTTGCCTTTACTTTCTACTTTGCATCTTTATACCAAAAATACCAAAAATATTATCTCTATCAGATCTCACTCTCGTAAGTGACCGTGAAGGGATTGACAACCCCTAATCGCGTTGGTTGCGAGTAGCTATTGTTTTGTGCAGGTACGAGGGACTTGCGCGTGACCTCCTACTGGATTGATACCTTGGTTCTCAAAAACTGAGGGAAATACTTACGCTACTGTGCTGCATCATGCTCTCCTCTTCGGGGAAAACCAACGCAAGCTCGAGACGTAGCAAAGTGCCACGCAGAGATGGCTGGCATTCCTCTGAGAGACACAGTGCCACTGGAAGCGATTCAGTTGGATAGCGATTTGACTTACGAGGAGAAACCAGTGAAGATTCTCGAGTTTGCCAGCCGAGTCACACGCAGCAAGGTTATCAAGTTCTGCAAAGTTTAGTGGAGCCACCACACCGAGGATGAAGCCACCTGGGAACGAGAGGAAGACCTACTGAAGGAGCACCCGCACCTATTTTCTAGCCAACCCGAATCTCGAGGGCGAGATTCATCTTAAGGGGGGTAGGTATGTAACATCCCAAATTTCCAATTTGGAATGTTATACATTAGGACATCATTGCATACCATATTTTATTGCATTTTGGTTGATCCTAGAAATTCTAAGCAACTCAAGGACCCACGGAGAGAGTTGGGGATTTCGTTATTTTCATATTTGAGTTTTCTCAAATTTTAAGAAGAGGATCATTTGGTTTTAATTATTTTCCTCTTCGAATATTTCTTATATGAAAATAAAAGAGAGGGGATAAAATGACATATCCAAAATAAAGAAATATTGGAGGAAAATATTAAAATCAAATAAGAATTTTATTCGGAGTTTTATTGCTATTTTATTTGAATTAGGAAAAATGTGTTTTTCAAAATTGCATTAGAGGCCCAAATAAATGTTCAATTTCTCCACAATATTTTTAGAGGACCGTGAAAATTTATTTCAGGATTTTTGGACTCCGTTTGGTATTTCTTTTATTAGTTTTTCCGCGTCAGGATTTATTTAAAAAAAGTGGGACCAACCTAACCGGGCCGTGTCCGACCTGGACACTAGCCCGGCCGGCCCTTATAAGCCGGGGGCCCGACCCCGCGGAAACCCTAGCCGCCAGCCCCGCCCCGCCTCGATCTGCGTGCCGCGTCGCTACCGCCTTGGACGCCTTGCTGTTCGCCCGCCGGAGTCGCCGCCGCCTCGATCCATTGCCGCCGCGGCGTTGGTTTTTTAAGAACCATTCGGTTTTTTAGAACACCTAGATCTATTTTTTTTCATATCAGTTTGGTTTTTTTCCGGTTTAGTTAAATAGCGGACGTTCGTCCGTACATTCATTTTGACGAACGTTGTTCGTCGATTAAATTGCATGAACGCTCGTTAGATTCGTTAGTCCGTTAAATCGCGCTTTTATTTTCTAGGGTTTTTTCACGATTATTTTCGATCACGATTTCTGCCCTGATCTTTGTTTTAGTTTATGTTTTCGCTCGTTTATCCGATTTAGGTGAGTCAAGCACCTAGATCTTCTCGAAGCCATCTTTCTGTTTATCCAACTTGAACAAGATTTTGGTAATGTAAAATTTGACTTTTGTCCAGATTAGTAAACGAATCTTGTTTCTTTCATAGTTTGAGTTTCGTTGCTCCGTTTGATTTGATTCTTTTTGCAAACCGGAGTTTTTCAGTTGACCTTTCTGGTTAGATCTCTTATTTGAGTTTTACCCGTGCTTCTAGTTTGAGTGCTTATGTATGTTATTGTTTGTTTGCGATAGAATACCCGGAGTGCGAAGCGTGCTACTACGAGTCTCTAGGTTTTGCGGATCATCAGCAAGGCAAGTAAAACTTTGATCATACCTCTTTATTACCCATTTTTTATGCATTACATCAACCCTCAAACATTGCTGGTTAGAATTTGATTATAATATGTGGTTTTGGGAAGTAGATGATGAGGTAGAACCTATTGCCCTTTTATTATCAAACCTTTTGGAGTTACTTCTACGTTATGCTTATATTGCTACGCTATGCTAGTAGACGTGGATTGGGTGAGTGTATCCATCATAGATGTGATTATTGTTAATTAATGGTGAACTTAAGGTGGCTACTTAAACACACATCTGGGTGGATTGGTTGAGGCACCCTGGAGTACCCAGTGGTGGTCAGGGCACCTGGAGAATCCAGTGTTGTCCTAGGATATCCCGGAGTACCTGTGTGATCATCCTACGGTACGCCACCCAGGCTCAAAGGGATCATATGATTATTCATGAAAGAAACTTCCGTGTGCAGCCACAAGCCAATATAGGCTCTGGCATAGTTGAGTAAGTTGCGTGAAGCTCTTGAAGAGGTAGACTAGTAGATGTAGTGGGTTGTAGGTGGTACTGTCTACCCAGAGTAGGGAGTAAATGCTTCAGAAAGACTATGTCTTGGTCCTCCGATCATGGATGTGTTCGAGTCTTCTGGGGCAAAGTGCGCAAACCTCTGCAGAGTGTATAAACTAATCATGGTTAGCCATGTCCCTGGTTGTGGACATCTTGAGTATCTGGTTCTTGGATTATCATGTTGATCTCATCACTCTAAATTAATTTGATTGGGTTAATGATGATGTTTAATTGGGACTGAGTTGGAGGAACCTTCTCAATGTTTAACAACCACCATGATAGTTAAACAAAATTTATTCCTTTGTTGTAGGGAAAATTTGGCTTATGCAAAACAGTAACCATAGAGCTTTCCACCAGCCATATATGCATGTAGTGATAGCATTCATTCTGTTCATTACTCTATGTGTTACATTGCCAGCATATTCCATGTGCTAAACCGTTTCGGGTTGCAGCATTTCATGTTATAGACTTTTCACACGACGAGTAAGGTGCCCTAGGTCGTTGTCGTTCACTCAGCTATGCCGTTGGAGTTGATGGACTCACTTTATCTTCCAAGCCTTCCGTTGTTATCGTTTTTAGATGGCCTTAAGCCATATTATTGTAATAAGTTCTCTTTTCAGACATTCGATGTAATAAGTGTGTGACTGAAACTCTGTTATAAATCCTGAATTACTGTGCATGTCAGCATTACCGATCTAGGGATGACACTGATGCACAGAGACTAGACTGTTTGAGGTCTGGTCGCTACAAGATGGTATCAGAGCACACGCTGACTGTAGGACACGACCACTAAGCTAAAACCATATGTCACTACTCTCTTATCATTTCTGACTCCTCTCCCTTTTCTACTCTATAGTATGGAGGATTCAAGGAACAAGTTTACACAACCGGATGAAGATAAACCTTTTGGACGACACTTGAAGGAAATTACTAGGTACCTGAACATCGGAATACCAAGCTTCACCGAGACCTACATTTCCACTTTACCAGAAGAGGAGCGTTGGATGATTCGAGTTCAAGTTCCAGGAAGGAAGTTCATGCCAGTCACTAAGCCCATAGAGTTTTCCTTTGATGCACCAACCTGGAGTCTAGGAAAGAGCATGGCAGCCCACATCACTATGGGACGCATTGGAGAAGTTTACCACAAGGATCTCAAGGACACTATCTACCAGATTTGTGGGCGCCGAGATGAGCAATGGGAGATGATCAGCACCAGGAGGGACAGGTCCATAGCAGCTTTCATCCAGGAGTTAAACCAGCACATTCTTCGCCAGGAGAACCAGATGTGCGCAGGCATGATAGATCTGAAGAAGGCAATGATCAGGATCACGGAGCTGGAGGAAGAACTCAAGTCTACATGCGATGGATATTAGGAGGAAATGACAATACTCGTGGAGAAGAATGACGATCTGACAAGGAAGCTAGGAGTATTCATGGGAGACCCCGCGCCAGGAGGAGATGACGACGATTCCAAGGACATTCGCTCGGAGGACTACGTCATCATTGATGACACCGACACAGACCCCGACAATAGCAATGATGACTATGTTGATGAAGCTGGAGGAGATATCATGGAGTCTTCCACCGATTAAAACTTCTAGTCGACCCCCATATCAGTAGTAGTATTCCCCCATGTATATAGTATAGTCCAAGCACTTTTGTAACGATAGTTAGACCGATTGTATGCCCTTGTTTGAATTGATTGAAGTGATATGATTGTGTTTGTCTCATGTGCATATGGGTAGTGTTTTCCCTCTAGACCTGTTTCTATTCTATTTTCTCACCTTTTCTAAAACCCATCAGATGCCTCCGAGACGTGACAATGGATTTGCTTTCCCACCGGAGCTCACTCAGTTGATCCAACAACATAATACCTTGATGCAGCTACTAGTCCAGAATCAGAATCAGGGGAACAACAACAACAACAACAACAACCCACCACCACCACCACCTGTTGATCACTTAGCCCATTTTCTAAGGCTAAATCCACCGTTGTTCTCTAGTAGCACCGAGCTGATTGTTGCAGGTGACTGGCTCCGGAAGATTGGAAGGGAGCTGGCCACTGCAGGATGCACAGATGTGGAGAGAGTGCGTTTTGCCGCACACCAGCTTGATGGACCCGCAGCATCATGGTGGGAGAACTTCACAACCACTTACCCCATTGACATTGTTACATGGGACCAGTTTCAGCAGGCCTTCCGCACTGCCCATGTTTCAGCAGGAGCTATGGCCATGAAGAAGCGCGAGTTTCGCAACTTGCGCCAAGGAGGACGCACAGTGGGCCAGTATGTGGTTGAGTTTAGTAAGTTAGCACGTTATGCCCCGGATGACGTCGCTACAAATGTTGCTAAGCGGGAGAAGTTTCTGGAAGGACTTAGTGATGAGCTGAGCATGCAGTTGATGGTGGCGACCTTCAACAACTACCAGGAGTTCGTAGATAGAGCTCTTATGATTAAAGGGAAGCAGCAGCAAATAGACAACCGCAAGAGGAAGGACAAGGGAAGTACAATTCAGGAGCTCAGTAGAGGGCCTGTTTTACCCCGCATTCGGGAGGGCACATTCACCATAACCATGGAGGCCATAATTTCAATGGAGGAAGTTTGCATAACCATAGTGGCCCCAAGAATGGGAATGGGAGTGGAGGAAGCAATGGTCAGAGCCGTTCCAACCCAGCAACGCCCGCCAAGAAGGATCTAAGACACACTACTTGTTTCTAGTGCGGGAAGAATGGACGTTCACCATCGAGTGTTCTGAAGGTCAATGCGGAACAGGAAACCATTGCTATTTGAGCAGTTAGAGAATCGAAATTCCACTCATTTAGAAATCGATCGGCGAATGCCAGCAAAGAATGGAAATGGCAATGGAAGCTCTGGGAAGAAGCCCAACCCTTTCAACAGGGGACAAGTGAACCACATTAGCATGGAGGAGGTTGAAGAGAAACCCAATGCAGTTATATGTAAGTTTTTGGTTATGTCATTTACTGCAATCGTTCTTTTTGATACTGGTGCATCGCATTCATAAATATCAAGGGGATTTGTGGATAAGTATAACTTGCCAAGCCAAGCCCTTAGGTCACCCATGTTAGAAACCTCGCCAGGAGCAGAGTATATGGCTAGCCTATGGTGTGATCAGTTACCATTAACGACTGGTACTACGTGTTCCCCTCAGACCTAATAGTATTGGAATCGCAAGGACTAATGTAATATTAGGCATGGATTGGTTATCAAAGTATGGAGGGAACATTGACTACGCCGGTAAGTCAATTTTGCTCACCTCCCTAGAAGGAAGAAGGATTAAGTATGTATCTCGGCATGTGCCGAAGAGGACTCAAGTGAATTCCTTATCAGGAGTTGTACAGGAGGAAGTACCAGTGGTGAAGGATTTCCCTGATGTATTTCCAGAGGAGTTGCCAGGCATGCCATCGGATGGAGACATTGAGTTTTTGATAGAGCTTTTGCCAGGCACCGGGCCAATATCTAAGAGACCGTATCGGATGCCCGCACATGATTTGGAAGAAATTAAGAAGCTGATTAAGGAGTTACTGGATAAAGGTTATATTAGCCCAAGTTCTTCACCTTGGGGATCCCCAATACTTCTAGTGGAGAAGAAGGATGGATCATTAAGGATCGTGCATTGAATGAAGTGACGATCAAGAACAAATACCCACTGCCGATGATCAATGATTTATTTGACCAGTTGCAAGGAGCTAAAGTATTTTTGTAAGATCGATCTGCAATCAGGATACCACCAGCTGAAGATTCGAGAGCAGGATATACCTAAGACAGCTTTTACCACAAGGTACGGGCTATATGAGTATACCGTTATGTCATTTGGTCTGACTAACGCACTTGCATATTTCATGAACATGATGAACAAGGTGTTTATGGAGTTTTTGGATAAGTTCGTCGTGGTGTTCATTGATGATATATTGGTTTACTCGAAGAATGAAGAGGAGCATAAGGAGCATTTGCGTTTGGTTCTTGAGAAGCTCAGGGAACATCAATTATATGCCAAGTTAAGCAAGTGTGAGTTTTGGTTGAAGGAAGTTGGATTCCTCGGACATGTTATATGCGGAGAATGAATAGCAGTAGACCCCACCAAGGATGTCACTGTGACTAAATGGGAATCACCCACCTCAGTTGGAGAGATCCGGAGTTTTCTTGGACTCGCAGGATATTACCGGAGGTTCATTGAGAATTTCTCCAAGATTGCAAAACCCATGACAGAGTTGTTGAAGAAGGACACCAAGTTCACATGGACCGAGGATTGTGAGGCCAGTTTTCAGGAGTTGAAGAAACATTTGGTTACAGCCCTAGTGTTGATTCTTCCAGATCAACGCAAGGATTATCAAGTGTATTGTGACGCTTCTCGTCGAGGACTTGGAGAAGTGCTTATGCAGGAGGGAAGAGTTGTTTCTTATGCCTCACGACAGCTTAGACCCCATGAGCTAAATTATGCTACCCAAGATTTGGAGTTAGCAGCCGTAGTGCATGCATTGAAGACCTGGAGAAACTTTCTCATCGGAAACCATTGCGAGGTTTACATGGATCACAAGAGCTTAAAGTATATCTCCACGTAGAAGGATTTGAATCTCAGGCAGAGGAGATGGTTGGAGCTCATTAAGGATTATGATATGAGGTTGCACTATCATCCCAGAAAGGCTAATGTAGTAGCCGATGCATTGAGTCGCAAGAGTCATGTCAATACACTCATGACCGGAGGATTACCCACGGAGTTATAAGAGGATCTTCGCGAGCTATGTCTGGAAATAGTTCCGAGAGGCTATGTAGTAGCATTGGAAATTCAAATATACCTTGATGGATAAGATCAGAGAAGCTCAGAAGACTGATAAGGAGATTGCCGAGATAAAGGAGGATTAGCAAAGTAAAAGCTAAAGGGTTTCGTGAGGATGAGCATGATACCTTATGGTTTGAGGATCGCATATATGTGCCTAATGACCCCGAGATCAGGAAGTTGATTCTGCAGGAGGCCCATGATTCACCATATTCGATTTACCCAGGAAATACTAAGATGTATCTGGATTTGAAGGACAGTTTCTGGTGGACCAGAATGAAGAAAGATATTGCTGAGTATGTAGCACTATGTGATGTATGTTAGAGAGTGAAGGCAGAGCATCAGAAACTAGGAAGATTGCTACAACCATTGCCGATACCCGAATGGAAGCGGGACAAGCTAGGCATGGATTTTATCACAGGATTGCCCAGGACACGTTCAGGCTAGTACTCGATATGGGTTGTAGTCGATCGGTTGACGAAGGTAGCTCATTTCATCCTAGTGAAGACCACTTACACCAGTGCTAAGTTGGCAAAGATATATATGACCAGGATCGTATGTCTGCATGGAGTTCTGAAGACCATAGTATCAGATAGAGGAACCCAGTTTACCTTAAAGTTCTGGAATCAGTTGCACGAAACTTTGGGTACCAGGATAGAGTTCACTACAGCCTTTCATCCATAGACAGATGGACAGACTGAGAGAGTCAATCAGATTCTGGAGGACATGTTGAGAGATTGTGCGCTAGATTATGGATCTCGTTGGGACGAAAATTTGTCGTATGCGGAGTTCTCTTACAACAACAGTTATCAAGCCAGTTTGAAGATGGCCCCTTTCGAAGCCTTGTACGGAAGGAGGTGCAGGACACCATTGTTATGGGACGAAGTTGGAGACCGTCAGTTGTTTGGACAAGATTTGATTAAGGAATCTGAAGAGATGGTTAAGTTGATTCGCGATAGACTCAAGGTAGCCCACTCAAGGTAGAAGAGTTATGCGGATTCAAAACGCAAGGAGACAGTTTACGAAGTCGGAGCAGATTATATCTTCGTGTGTCCCCACTTCAAGGAGTTAAGCGTTTTGGAGTTAAGGGAAATTTAGTACCATGTTTTGTGGGACCATACAAAGTTCTGGAGCGTATGGGAGAAGTTGCCTACAAGCTGGAATTGCCAGAAGGATTGTCAGGAGTTCACGATGTGTTCCACGTTTCCCAGTTGAAGAAGTGCCATGCAGAGATGGCTGATATTCCTCTGAGAGATACAGTGCCACTGGAAGCGATTCAGTTGGATAGCGATTTGACTTACGAGGAGAAACCAATGAAGATTCTTGAGTTTGCCAGCCGAGTCACGCGCAACAAGGTTATAAAGTTCTGTAAAGTTTATTGGAGCCACCACACCGAGGATGAAGCCACCTGGGAACGAGAGGAAGACCTACTAAAGGACCACCCGCACCTATTTTCTAGCCAACCCGAATCTCGAGGGCGAGATTCATCTTAAGGGGGGTAGGTTTGTAACACCCCAAATTTCCAATTTGGAATGTTGTACATTAGGACATCATTGCATATCATATTTTATTGCATTTTGGTTGATCCTAGAAATTCTAAGCAACTCAAGGACCCACGAAGAGAGTTGGGGATTTCGTTATTTTCATATTTGAGTTTTCTCAAATTTTGAGAAGAGGATCATTTGGTTTTAATTATATTTCTCTACAAAAATTTCTTATATGAAAATAAAAGAGAGTGGATAAAATGACTTCTCCAAAATAAAGAAATATTGGAGGAAAAATATTAAAATCAAATAAGAATTTTATTCGGAGTTTTATTGCTATTTTATTTGAATTAGGAAAAAATGCGGTTTTCAAAAATGCATTAGAGGCCCAAATAGATGTTCACTTTGTCCACAATATTTTTAGAGGACCGTGAAAATTTATTTCAGGATTTTTGGACTCTGTTTACTATTTCTTTTACTAGTTTTTCCGTGTCGGGATTTATTTAAAAAAAGTGGAACAGACCTAACCGGGCCGTGGCTGACCTGGACACTAGCCCGGCCGGTCCTTATAAGCTGGGGGACCGACCCCACTGAAACCCTAGCCGCCAGCCCCGCCCCGCCTCGATCCGCACGTCGCGCCACCGCCGCCAGCCATTGCCGTCGCCTGCCGCCACCACTGAGTCGCCGCCGCCTCGATCCCGCCGCTGACCTCCCCGAAGGTATAAGCCGTCGCCACCGTTGTTCGGGGTTGTCATCGGGGTTGTGCATGATGGGAGCATTTTGTGTGACGAAAATGAAGCATGGCCAAACTATATGATTTTGTAGGGATAAGCTTGCTTTGGCCATGTTGTTTTGAAAAGACATGATTGCTTTATTGGTACGCTCGAAGTATTATTGTTTTTATGTCAAATGATAGACTATTGCTTTGAATAACTCGTGTCTTAATATTCATGCCATGAGACATATGATCAAGATTATGCTAGGTAGTATTCCACATCAAAAATTATCTTTTTTATCATTTACCTACTCGAGGACGAGTAGGAATTAAGCTTGGGGATGTTGATACGTCTCCATCGTATCTATAATTTTTGATTGTTCCATGCCAATATTATTCAACTTTCATATACTTTTGGCAACTTTTTATACTATTTTTGGGACTAACATATTGATCCAGTGCCCGGCGCCAGTTCCTGTTTGTTGCATGTTTTATGTTTCGCAGAAACACAATATCAAACGGAACCCAAACGGGATAAAAACGGACAGAGAATTATTTTGGAATATTTGGGATTTTCCGGAGGAACAATCAACGCGAAACGATGCCCGAGGTGTCCAGGAGATAGGGGCACGCCCACCCCCCTGGGCGCGCCTCGCACTCTCCTGGGCCACCCGTAAGGCGGTTGACGCTCTTCTTTTGCCGCAAGAAAGCTAATTTTACGAGAAAAATCTGGGCGAAAGATTCACCCCAATCGGAGTTACGGATCTCCGGATATAAAAGAAACGATGAAGGGGAAGGATCGGGGAACACAGAAATAGAGAGAAACAGAGAGATAGATCCAATCTCGGAGGGGCTCTCGCCCCTCCCACGCCATTGGAGCCAAGGACCAGAGGGGAAACCCTTCTCCCATCTAGGGAGAAGGTGAAGGAATAAGAAGAAGAAGGGGGGCTCTCTCCCCCTTGCTTCTGGTGGCGCCGAAACGCCGCCGGGGGCCATCATCATCACCGCGATCTTCACCAACACCTCCGCCATCTGCACCAACATCTCCATCACCTTCCCCCCTCTATCTACAGCGGTCCACTCTCCCGCAACCCGCTATACCATCTACTTGAACATGGTGCTTTATGCTTCATACTATTATCCAATGATGTGTTGCCATCCTATGATGTCTGAGTAAATTTTCGTTGTCCTACCGGTGATCGATGAATTACTATGATTGGTTTGAATTGCATGTTTTATTATTGGTGCTGTCCTATTGTGACCTCCGTGTCGTGCAAGCGTGAGGGATTCCTGCTATAGGGTTTGCAATATGTTTATGATTTGCTTATGGTGGGTGGCGTGAGTGGCTGAAACACAGACCCGAGTAAGTAGGTTGTTTGCGTATGGGATAAAGGGGACTTGATGCTTTAATGCTACGGTTGGGTTTTAACTTAATGAATCTTTAGTAGTTGCGGATGCTTGCTAGAGTTCCAATCATAAGTGCATATGATCCAAGTAGAGAAAGTATGTTAGCTTATGCCTCTCCCTCAAATAGAATTACAATAGTGATTACCGGTCTAGTAACATAGTCAATTGCTTAGGGACAATTTCACAACTCCTACCACCACTTTTCCACACTCGCTATATTTACTTTATTGCTTCTTTATCTAAACAGCCCCTAGTTTATATTTATGTGCTCTTTATTATCTTGCAAACCTATCCAACAACACCTACAAAGTACTTCTAGTTTCATACTTGTTCTAGGTAAAGCGAACGTCAAGCGTGCGTAGAGTCATATCAGTGGCCGATAGGACTTGATAGAGTATTTGTTCTACCTTTAGCTCCTCATTGGGTTCGACACTCTTACTTATCGAAAGGGGCTACAACTATCCCGTATACTTGCCGGTTATCAGAAAGCATCAACTGTCTCAAAATCTTCTGCACCCAGGAAGGCGATGATTTTGACAAGCTCTATTGACAATCCCATTGATGCTATTCCTCTTTCAAGCATTCCATCAAAGGAACTTGTTCCTTATGGTGAAGAATATCATATTCCTGAAGAATCTGCTGAAGATGATCCCTCTGCTGGTTCCACAGAACAGATGGATGAAGAAATTGAAGCTAATGTTATCACTTCAACCCCTCAGGTATCATCGCCAACGCCTCAGTTCACTTAAGAGGCCGCCGTTGAAGAAATGGAAGTGGATGACGATGTGGACATTGGCTGCACCACTCAAGTGATGAATGATGATTTTTGGGATAGTCAACATCCCAACTCTCCTCCGTTCACACCACTACAACAAATTCCTCAGTCCCCAGCCCCAACAGAAGTTCTGATGAGCTCTGAAGAAATCCATAATGCCCCTTCCATTCATGAAGAAATTCCAGCCACTAGTGCTGATGAAAATGCTGCTGAAGAAATGGAGGCCCAGGCTGCAAATGACGCAGAAACTGAAATTCCTCAGCCTGCGGCTCCAGAAATCGAAACTCCAGAGGTTATTCTTCAATTTACTGACACTCCTCGGCCACAGCCGAAGAATCCCGTCTCCAAGACTCCAACGTTCAAGGCTGATGCCTTCTTTAATGAGCATGTATTCTTCACTGATTACAATCCCTATGATTCTGCTCGTCTGAGGAGGAAGCGCTTCTGGACAGCCAGTCAAGCAAATTTCTATTCTTCAGTGCTTTTCAACAAGGACAAAGTCTTCGACCATGAGCATATTCCTCACTTGGATATGGAATCACTGCCTTGCTTCATGCCAGTCCTCGCTGCTATTCGTGATGTTGGACTGCTAAACTTCTGCATTGACATTTGTGATTGGAATGAAGAACTCATTCTTCAATTCTATCCGACGCTGCACATCACAGGCAATGCTGATGATGTGAACTCATGGGTGTTGGACTGGATGACAAAGAACACTCACTATAAGGCACCGGCCACTGAATTGCTTCGTGCCATGCCTGTCAGTACTTCCCTGGAAGGTGCACGTCTGATCTATTCTGAAGCTGAACTATATGATGACTTCATGCAAGTGTTGATGAAGCCATTGAAGCCTGGTCACATCTCAGGGACAAAATTCCTTTTGAAGGAATTGCAATATGTGCCGCATCCTGACGAAGACATTGAGTCCAATCAAAGGCCACAATTCTAATGATGAAGAAGTCATTGGCATCATGAAGAATCTGCTTTTCAATATGATGCACGGTATTCCCGTGAACTACCATGATTTCTTCATGAGGACTTTGGCAAACGTTGCAATGTCCCCGTTTGAGTTGAAGCCTTACGCTCCTTGGATTATGAGATTCATCAGATCAAGGTCTTCACTCAACTACAAAGCTGATACACTCAAACATGGAAGCTACTTGCCCCTAATTGAAGTCCTCAACCGGACATTTTCCTCAGCTGATGAGAAGGGAAAGGCCAGTGCTATTATTGATGAGGGCAATCGTCGGATGGACAGTTTCGCAAAACTGCTTCATATTCCACCAATGATGACTCTGCTACTCATGAATTTGCCGCCAATGCATCTAAGCAAAGTCCTCAAGCAATAGCTCCAAGGGTGATGACTAATCGTGAGCTTCTCGTCAGTCTTCATCAAAAGGTGGATCGCAATCATAAATCGGTAAAGCGTCAGTTTGGTTCTATTCTTCACAACATGACTGCCACATATAATTCATTGAATGTCGGCATTCTGGGAATGGGGGTCCCCAGACTTGCCTGCCTGCAGCCCGCGGTGTGGCTCCACCAGTGGCCCAGTATGGCCCGTCTTCGTCAACCAACACTCAAGACCCTCGCGAGGGGCCAAGCCTCACGAGGCGGGCGACACAAGGCCTCCTCAAGAGCGGCCTCACCAGGCAGGCTCGCGAGGGGGCAGCAAGATCAAGGCAAGGGGTACCTCGTGAGGTTCCCGTGACACAAGCCATGACGACCAAGGCCAGGCGGGCGCCAATGCGTGCAGTGTCCTTGTTTCCCCTTTGGTGCTAAGGGGGCAAGCGCAGGCGCGGAGAACCGAGGCATCAGGTAAAGGTTTCCATATTGGTGCAACAAGACCAAGACCAGCAGGACGGCAGGACAGAGGTCATCGTGGAGCCCAAGACGACATCACCACCAGTGCCTTTGACAGGCGGAGACCACCTTTAGTCAGGATAGCTTGTACTAGCTGTCCCCTTTCAAATTGGCCGTTGTTGGATCCCTTCCCGCTCAATATTTGGGAGAGGACCAGGGGCTCTATAAATAGGACTAGCCACCACAGTAGGGCGGGGAGAGACAAGAGAGACCTGAGACGAGAACAAGTAGAACACCACACCAGCTCAAGAACACCTCTCCTCAGGAGGCTGTTCTTCCCTTGTACTGTTCATCATCAGCCCAAGAGGCAATCCACCACCACCACACATGAGTAGGGTATTACACCACAACGGTGGCCCGAATCTGTATAAATCTTGTGTCTCTTGCATTGTGAGTTCATCGAGCTAAGCTTAGAGATCGCGACGAGGCTGAGAGCGAGATTCGTTAGGGGGAAATCTTCGTGCGCACCCCAGTGTTCGAACCTCAAGGGTTTTGCCGGAACCCTAAATCCGACATTTGGCGTGCCAGGTAGGGGTGCGCCGGTGTTTTTCCTTCCGTCGGCCCGCACTCCGCCAGCAACACGCTTCACCCTCATGGCGGACATCGCGCCTCCGTCCCCGGCGACCGGAGCCAGTGCTGGGGACAGGGGGCTCCAAGCCTTGGCCCCCGCCTTACGGCGGCCACAGTGCCCGCCCAAGTCCAGGCCACAGATGTCGTCGTGCTACGATGGCATGGCGGACCCGGTGGTTTTCCTGTTGGCGTACGAGGAGGCCGTCCTCAAGGCCGGGGGCGACGACAAGGCCATGGCCAACTGGTTGCCCATGGCCCTCGCAGGTGCGCCCCGCGCTTAGTTGCTCAACCTGCCGGCATCTTCTGTGGCCTCCTGGGGGGATCTGCGCGACCTCTTCCTCGCCCACTACGCGGTGCCGGCGCCCCCGGTCGTCGCAACTCTCCTAGACGGCTCGCAAGCGCCACCATCCGACCGCCACATCAAGCCGTTATTTTGCCGGATCACCACCGTCCTCGCGCGGCAAGGAGCTCCCCTGGGTTGGGTGGCGCCCAAGGCCGACCTGACCAACCCCCCCCCCCCCCCCGTGATGGTGGCGCCGCGCCCTCTCGAGCCCCTGGTGCTCTACCTTTCCACCACTCCCTACTCCGCCAGCGCAGCCCTGGTGGCGGTTCGGGAGGAGGGCTAGGCTAAGGCCGCGTCCTGCCCATCTACGACCTCAGCCGGGGCAACACAAGAACAGGAAAGCCTCGCGATCGAGGACCATGACAACGGCAACAAGGGACCAAGCTCGGTAGGACGATGCCCCCGGCGCTGAAGAGGCCCCACCAAGCGACCAGGCGCTGGGGGCTCCATTATCTCAGGAGCCGCCTCAACCTCCGGAAGACGCAAGCCACGTCAGCGCCCCCACCCTCGTCGAGCATCCGGTGTACTTCATCAGCACGGTGTTGTGGGATGCAAGAGCACGGTACCCCATGCCTCAGAAGCTCTTACTCGCACTCTTGGTGGCCTCGCGCAAGCTGCGGCACTATGTTCAAGGTCACCCCACCAAGGTCGTCTCGTCCTACCCGTTGGAAAGGGTGCTCAGGAGCCCCAACTCTGCTGGGAGAGTTGCCGAATGGAACATTGAGCTGCAGTCGTTTCAGTTGGAGTTCAACACAATCAGGGTCATCAAGGGAGCCGCACTTGCTGATTTCGTGGCTGAGTGGACGGATGCACCTGAGCTCAAGATGGGCGAGGATCAGTCTCTCTCCCTTGGAAGCGAGGACCAGATGGCTGGGTCATGTATTTCGATGGTGCCTTATCGCGGCAGGGCGTAGGGGCTGGTGCAGTGCTCATATCACCCACTCAGGACAAGCTCTACTACGCCGTACAGCTCTGTTTCCAGCAGGGCGAGAAGGTCTCCAACAACATAGCAGAATACGAGGGCCTCATAGCAGGCCTAAAAGCTGCAGCGGTACTGGGAGTGAAGCGCCTCGTCATCAAGGGCGATTCACAACTCCTAGTCAACTTCTCCAACAAGGTGTACGAGCCGAAGGACGAGCACATGGAAGCATATCTCGTGAAAGTATGCAAGATGGAGAAGCAGTTCTGGGGGCTGTAGTTGCAGCATGTGCCCTGTGGCACAAACCAAGAGGCTGATGACATCGCCAGGAGGGCCTCCAAATGGTTTCCTCAGGAGCCTGGCAATTTCGAGGAACGACTCTTCAAGCCATCGGCGGCCCCACCACTTTCAAGAACAGCACAGCCTCGGGAAGAACTCCCTCATCCCCCTGCCACAGGAGCCCCGGCCTGTGGCCCGACCTCGGGAGCGCGCCTACTCTTGGCGCTGGAGCCTCAGGAGGGATGTTGGACCAAGGAATTCAAGGAATACCTTACGCAAGGGACGCTGCCGAAGAAAGAGGAGGACGTGGAGCGTGTGTCCCGGCAGGCCACGGCCTACTGTATCCAAGACGGTGAGTTATACCGGAAGCAGGCGAATGATGTTTCCCTGCGTTGCATCTCCAGGGGAACAAGGGAAAGAGCTGCTGGCCAACATTCACGGTGGAGATTGCAGACACCACTCTTCGTCACGGACCCTCGTCGGCAAGGCATTTCGCAGCGGATTCTATTGGCCTATGGCTCTCAATGACGCGATCGAGCTGGTGAAGTCCTGCGAGGCCTGCCAATTCCACGCCAAGCAGATCCATCAGCCAGCTCAGGGCCTACAGACCATCCCGCTCTCGTGGTCGTTCGCGTTCTGGGGGCTGGATATCTTGGGCACATTCCCTCGAGCGCCTGGGGGCTACCGCTACCTCTACGTCGCCATCGACAAGTTCACCAAGTGGGCGGAGGTGGAAGCCGTCCGCACCATCCCTTCCGGCTCCGCGGTCAAGTTCATCAAAGGCCTCGTGAGCCGGTTTGGGGTCCCTAACCGCATCATCACCAACAATGGTCTGCAGTTCACTACAATCTCTTCAAGACATATTGTGCTAACCTTGGAACACAGATCTGCTACGCTTCAGTGGCGCACCCCCGGAGCAACGGCCAGGCCGAACGCGCCAACGCGGAGGTCCTGAGGGGCCTCAAGACCAGGACCTTCAAGGAGAAGCTGGAGGCCTGCGGAAGGGGCTGGCACGACGAGCTCCAGTCCGTGTTGTGGTCCATCCGCACCACCGCCACCAAGCCAATGGGCGAGACCCCGTTCTTCCTCGTCTACAGAGCAGAAGCAGTTCTCCCTCATGAGGTCAGGCATCGCTCCACGCGGGTCCTGGCATTTGATGAGGCGCAGCAGGATGCCATGCGGGGGATGGACCTCGTGCTGGAGGAGGAACGCGGCCGTGAAGCCGCGCTACGGGCAGCAAGATACAAGCAGGCGCTGCGGCGGTATCACTGTCGCAGCGTCCGCCCCAGGACGCTCGAGGTGGGTGACCTTGTCCTGAGGCGGGTGCTCTCCAGGGAAGGGCTGCATAAGCTCTCACCCATGTGGGAGGGCCCGTTCAAGGTCGTCCACGTCTCCAGGCCTGGCGCCGCGCGCCTGGAGACCCAGGTCGGGGTACCCATCCCGAACGCCTGGAACATCCAGGACCTCAGGAAGTTCTACCCTGGAAGAAAGGCCCGGTGCCTATGAAGAAGGCCCAGTGCCTGTGCAGAAGGCTCGGTGCCTGTGAAGCTCGCCGCCCGTGACACTCTCATGTAATAATGAGTGGGGTTGTACACGCCCCGGAGTCTCAGGAGTGCCGCCCTTGGGCCTCGGGGGCTCCCTCCCATGCCTAGTGGCAGCACTTAGCTTCGCGCTGGTGAGAAGACTTGAAGACTAGATTAGGTGCCGGACGCGGCTTTTCATTTGCTTTCTGCAGTTGGCTCACTCTTCCTTGATTGAACCCTGATTAAAGTTGCTTCTGCTATTCTTTGCCGATTTTGTTTCATCGCCTTCTGCCTCCGTTTTCTGTCTTCAACTCTTTGTCTACTTGCTCTCTCTCGCATACCTCGTGAGGGGGCTGTACGGGCGCCCTCGTGAGCCTCTTTCTTCTGATTTTCGCGAGGCACTCTCTTTCGAATTCGCAGCGGGAGCACCCCTCTCAGTCCGTGACCCTCGGGTACCGCGACACGAAGCGTCAGGCCATGGCTGGCAGTCCTTGCGACCAGGGTTCGGAAAATTATAGTCTCTCAACGAGTTTTTTGCAGTTTCTAAGGCGCCCGGCAAGGCCTAAAGTGGGCACCTCGTGAGGCAGAAACTATTTCAAGCGTGCCAAGCTAAGTTGTTCCTACACGCCGACGTACAACAACGACGCCATGACACATCACAAGAATAATAAATGTAGCATGTTAACTAGGAAATCATAGTTTGTTGCACACCCCCACGGGGCCCCATACTTGTCTCTCTCAATGCAGGAAGGAAGGAAAACAAACCAAAAGCAGCACGCGCCTTGCAGTAGTTCGCGAGGAGGGATCCACGGCGACCTCCTGAGCTCAGCCAGACCCCACCTTGTGCTTCACTGGAGCGCGGCGACGGGATGACCCACTGCCGCCATCGAGGCGGGCACGGCGGCGCGGCAATTGATCATAGCTGCCGCTGGAGGAGCTGTCACCGGAGGAAGAGCCGCCGTAGCTTGACGAGCCACGGTCGTCGCCGGGAGCAAGTTCGCCTTCACCCTCACCCCGACCGTCGCCAAGACCGAGCACCTCGTCGCCGTTGTTGTCTTCAGGGCAGCACCCATTGCGGCGGCTCTCCTCTCGAAACACCCTGACATAGAGGGTCGCGTCGCCATCGTACTTGAAGTGGAGGGTGCACCGCCTGCCCAGACCCCGCGCGCGGGCAAACGTCTGCCAGCCTCGGGCCAAGGCTGCGTTGCCAGCGACGGAGACCTCCACCGCGAACCAGGAGGCCCTGCTGCAGCTGCCGTCCACCTGCAACCAGAGCCCGCCTGGGCCGGCGGCCAGCAGCTCGCCGACAAAGGAGCGCGGGAGCTGAAGACAGTTGCCGGCCGGGTTTTCCGACCACACGACAAATTCCGGCAGCACCTTCGCCCAGTGGAAGCGCGGCCGGGGAGGCCGCGCGGCCACAGCATGCCTTCCTCCACCAACGGGGCTGCCTCGACATGGGTGGCCCCCACCATGTGAAGGGCCACCGCCGCGGCTATGGGGAGCCACGACGGGGGTCGCGGAGTGCTTGCAAGGGCGACCACGCCCGTGCTTGGGCGGAGGAGAGCCAGGCCCTTCCTGGCGAGCCTTCCCCTTCTCTGCGACCGAAAACCTCTTCGCACGCACCATGGGGGACGCTACAAGCAACGGAGCGAGGAAGGAGAAGCGAGCGGAATGGGAAGAGATAGGCGATGGGGGATCTTCCCCCTTCTCATTTATAGCCCAAAGGAGGCCAACTGTCGACCTCCACCATCGGAGGTAATGATAACCCTTTTTGCATGCAGCAGGGACTCGTCAAGTCGGGCAGTTGCCGAGGCAGCATGGGGAAGCGGAGACGCCCACGTCTAATCAGTCGCCACGCGTCGACCAAGGCCGCAGGCTATTGGGGCCCGCAGCGCTCCGCACTTACCCGTTGGCTTTGCCGCTAAGCCAAATCCGAGCGCGCCTTGGGCTCGGGGGCTACTGTCGGCATTCTGGGAACGGGGGTGCCCAGACTTGCCTGCCCGCGGCCCGCGGCGTGGCTCCACCAGTGGCCCAATACGGCCCGTCTTCGTCAACCAACACTCAAGACCCTCACGAGGGGCCAAGCCTCGCAAAGCGGGTGACACAAGGCCTCCTCAAGAGCGGCCTCACCGGGCAGGCTCGCGAGGGGGCAGAGAGATCAAGGCAAGGGGTACCTTGTGAGGTTCCCGTGATGCAAGCCATGACGACTAAGGCCAGGCGGGCGCCAGGCGGGCACCAGCGCGTAGTGTCCTCATTTCCCCTTTGGTGCTAAGGGGGCAAGCGCAGGCGTGGAGTTCCGAGGCATCAGGCAAAGGTTTCCATATCAGTGCAACAAGACCAAGACCAGCAGGACGGAGGTCATCATGGAGCCCAAGACGGCGTCACCACCAGCGCCTTCGACAGACGGAGACCACCTTTAGTCAGGAAAGCTTGTACTAGCTGTCCCCTTTCAAATTGGCCGTTGTTGGATCCCTTCCCGCTCAATATTTGGGAGAGGACTAGGGACTCTATAAATAGGACTAGCCACCACAGTAGGGCGGGGAGAGACAATAGAGACCTGAGACGAGAACAAGTAGAACACCGCACCAGCTCAAGAACACCTCTCCTCAGGAGGCTATTCTTCCCTTGTACTGTTCATCATTAGCCCAAGAGGCAATCCACCACTACCACACAGGAGTAGAGTATTACACCACAACGGTGGCCGGAACCTTTATAAATTTTGTGTCTCTTGCGTTATGAATTCATCGAGCTAAGCTTAGAGATCGCGGCAAGGCTGGGAGCAAGATTCGGTAGGGGGAAATCTTCGTGCGCACCCTAGTGTTCGAACCTCAAGGGTTTTGCCGGAAACCTAAATCCGACAGTGAAGAAGAACCATTACTACCTCAATGAAGTTTCTGATCGCACCTGGGCTATTCCATCTCATCTCTATGGTGATGAGGATCTCAAGCAGATGGGCTTCAAGCAGGACTTCGGCTGGTCTAAGCCTCCTCCGAAGAAATTCAAGAAGGTTGAAGTTCCTCCTTTGGTGCCCAGTTCATATTCCTCATCCCCGCGATATTGATGATAATGAAGATCTGGACGACACTGCAGCAGGCCCAGCTACAACAAATGACCCCAACAACGCTGACGCTCCTCCATCGACTTTGTGAAGAAATTCTTCAGGGGTGTTAGTCCTCATTTTTCATCCCTTTTGGTCATTTGATGACAAAGGGGGAGAAATTTGAGTTAGTCTTCAAGCGGGTCTCTATTTATATGGGCGTTTTTTTGTTATGTTGCAACTCTTGCTCTTCTGAAGCTTTTGTTGATTGAGTTGTAAACTTAAGTCCGATGGTGACCTGATACTTTTGCTCTGGTTTTTGCATGCTATTTCCTCATTAATGTTATGCACGAATGCTGAATTACATCAGTCACCATATTTCATCATGCATTTCAAATTCTTCATTCGATATGTTAAATGCGTGTATGAATTACAAGATATAGGGTGAGTTCTCCATGATTCTACTCTTCAAATGTGCATTCCTTCAAAAGCAAATTCCTCACCATGCACTTCCTCAGGGGGAGTTCTTCTATATCTTGCAATCAAATTCCTCAATATTGAGCACTTTAAATTCATATGTTTATCCCCGTTGAAAAGTTAACCTATATTGTCATCAATCACCAAAAAGGGGGAGATTGTAAGTGCATCTAGTGCCCCTTAGTGATTTTGGTGTATTGAAGACTTATAGGTTAAGGGACTAATATGTTTGTGAGTGTACACATGCTCTATAAGTCGATGAGGAGTTTGATATTTACAAAGGAAAGTCTAATTCTAAAAATGAATGTCTTCGGCTGAAGACTTTGGTTCTCCTAAAGACTTTGAAAGTGAAGAAATTGGTGTGACCTTGAAGACTTTGATATTCATGCAAGGAATCTGAAGCGTGAAGACTTTGTTTTCATAGTTTCATTCTCTTCTTCTTGAGTCATAGGAAACACCGTACTGTTAAATGGGGTCGAGGTAATACTAAGGAAACTGATTTCCATGTGATGCTCATCTCAAAATCCTACACCTACCCAATCCTTCGAGTGAAGCCATTGGAAATCCCATATCAGTTCAATCGATTTCTTCAGTGACAGAGACGAAGATCTTCTGGTCTCTGAGGAATTTGTTCTGACTGAGGAGTTAGGAATTCGCCAGTGCGGATTGCCTACCCAGTGAGGAACATGATAGCCCTGAGGAATTCGGACCTCAAAATATCCGACCGTTGCTACGCCACGCGCCAACTGTCCAAAATATCCTACCACCTAACGGTCATATCAGACAATGGCATTTATGTTTTATCATGTTGGGCTGCTCCCTAGGCTATAAATAGCCGCCGCCTACAACCACTAGCTGGTTGGATGCTCCGAGAGAAACTGACACTTGTCATTTGAGAGCATCCCATTCCTCTGAGGACTTTTAGCGAAAATCATCAAGTGAGGAAACCCAAATCCAAAACCCAAACCTACAAACCCCAAAGTGACTGAGCATCACTGAAGAGATTGTTCCTGTGAGGAACCGACGCTTGTTACCTTTGAGGACCGTGTATCCTCCAGACGGTTAGGCATCATGGTTTGAGCATCCAAGAGGAATTGTGGATTGCCGAGTGACCAAGTCTGTGAAGGTTTGGAAGTCACCTGTGAAGACTTACCACTACTATTGGGCGAGGTCTGTGTGGTCTTAGCTCAAGGAGAATACGGTGAGGACTGTGTGTCCGGGACTGTGTGTCCTCGAGTTTAAATACTCAGCCGCTCCAACCAGACGTACAACTTTCACAGCAGTTGGAACTGGTCTACCAAACCGTTGTCTTCACCAAGCCTACTAGTTCTATTTCCTCAACCCTTTCATTTCCTCAGTTATGTGTTGATGAACCTGATTATTACTGTTTGAAGACTTTGACTGACGACTTTCTCTAATTCCTCAATCTTATTTCTTCAGTCTGTTTTGTCTTCATCCTGCTTATCTTGTGTTTACGCTTTCTGTACTCTATGTTTGTCTTTCATTTCATCATGATGACTATGTTGTTACTCTGTTATGCTTATACCTGAGTACTTATTCCGCTGGAAGTAGTTCTTCGCTTAGGAATTTCCTCACCCTGAAATTTCTCAGTGAAGAATTCATAAAAATCGCCTATTCACCCCCCCTCTAGTTGATGTAAACCACTTTCACTTGCTCATCCCAGGTCCAAAAGTCCTGGAAAGGATTTTGATTTGTTCATGGAGCCTCTTGTGGAGGAACTTCAATAGCTATGGAGGGGTGTTCTCACTCGAGACCTATATATATAACAGCCCACCAGCTAATTTCTTTCTGCGTGCTGTTATAATTTGGTGCATCCATGATTATCCGGCTTTGGGCACCATGTCAGGGCGAACGACAGATGGTTACAATGCATGTGTTCGCTGTGACAGGAATCCGCTATCATACGCAGTACTTAGCAAGATCTGTTACATTGGACACCGTCGTTTCCTTGCCAAGGACAAGCCGCATCCTAGAAAATACCGAAGACATGTGTTAAATGCAAAGCATGAAAACCGTGATGCGCTAAAGAGGCTCACCGCCAATGAGTTGCAAGTGGAATTAGAGAAGGTCAGGCATATTACACCAGGAAACCATCCTGGTAATGGTAGCGGAAAAGGAAGCGTGGCGAGGCGAAGAGAGATTATTGTTTACCCGTGAGGTCCACTTTGTGGGACTTGGAGTATTGGAAAGATTTGGATCTGCGGCATAATCTTGATGTGATGCACATCGAGAAAAATATATGTGACAGCATTATCGGCACACTTCCTAATATTGAAGGCAAGACGAAAGATACCTTAAAATCTAGGATTGATTTGACACAACTGGGATCAGACAGGATTTGCAAGTGCAAGATGAAGGTAAACCACGGGATATGGCACCAGCTGTGTACGTCTTGGACAAGGTAAAAAAAAAGAATTCTTCGAGATCCTATCACGTGTGTGATTCCCACATGGATTTGCTTCCAACCCTAAAAGGAGAGTCAGTGCAGATGGAAACAAGGTACAAGGGTTGAAAACTCATGACTGCCACGTCCTACTTCAAAGGGTTTTACCTTTTATCCTTAGAAGATTGGGCCGCCCTGAATTATACAGAGCAGTTGCAGAGTTCGGAAAATTCTTCAGGGAACTCTGCAGTAGAAAATCAGGATAGATGCTTTGGAGCGTCTAAGAGACAAGATACCAACTATCCTATGTGACCTTGAGAAGATATATCCTCCAGCCTTCTTCGATGTGATGGTGCATTTGGCTGTTCATCTACCTGATGAGGCACTACTTAGAGGTCCAGTACAGTATGGTTGGATGTACCCTATTGAAAGGCAGCTAGGCACTTTCAAAGGCTATGTTAGGAACAGAGCTAGACCCGAGGGTTCCATTGCAGAGGCCTACATTGCTACAGAAGCGTTGACATTCTGCTCAAAATACATTGAAACGGATGATCAGCTTAGCAAAGAGGTGGGTGAAGACAATCCCAGGCTCAATGTTTTCGATTATTACATTAGGAGTTACAGGGAAGAGTTGACAAGAGGACAAACCTAAAGATTTGGACAAAATGGTTTGGTATGTGTTGAATATCTGTCTTGAGATACTACCTTATATCAAGTAAGTGCTAAGTAATGCAGCTTATACATCGTAATCTACTAAACTTGTAGCACATTCTTATATATTTAGATGTTTGACGCGATCACTATGTTGTGCATCATCTACAAAAAGGAGTTACTGCTGCAAAATCCAAGAAACATTGACAAACTGGTTATGGCAGGATTTGCGAAATGGTTCAAGAGCCACGTAAGCTTTTGAATTGCACTGTCAGTTTTTTTAATATATTGAGTACATAAGATGATCAGCGTGTCTATTTTTTAACCATAGGTTAAGAAGATGCGGGAGGATGGGCAGGCAGTTGATGATGCCCTTTACTCACTAGCAATGGGTCCTGATACTCGGGTAAGACATTATGAATCTTGCGTTGTTGGAGATGTGCGCTACAACACCCTTGCACGAGACG
Source organism: Aegilops bicornis (assembly GCA_021605145.1). Classification (NCBI taxonomy): domain Eukaryota; kingdom Viridiplantae; phylum Streptophyta; class Magnoliopsida; order Poales; family Poaceae; genus Aegilops; species Aegilops bicornis. The sequence goes on from CM038674.1 coordinate 174,792,379, forward strand.
AAGGCAGGAAGACACAAAACAGTGCCATCATGAGGACGGGTACGTATGACAAAGAGACAACTGAAATCTATGCTAACATAACAGACATTGTTCAGTTGCAGTATATCTCCAGTTTCGAGGATCATCGGTGTGTGGTTACATTGTCTTTGTCGTTGGTATAACCTGTTTTCCAGGATCGCAAAACCCGGAGCTGATGATTATTTCAAATCCATCAATGTCAAGGCGGCGTACCAGATCAACGAGCCTTTTATTTTGGCAAATCAAGCAACACAAATATTTTTCTTGGAATACACATTTGCACGTAGTGATGACTGGAGAGTATTGCAAAGGTTTGAGCAGAGGAATTCGTTTAATGAAGTTGCACAACAAGATGATGCTTACACTGCTCTTGATGTACAAGATAACACAGATGTTCCTAATATCTTTGAGAACCATCACGTCAATGACGCCGGCGAAAAGATTGCCTGTCGTGTTGTGGACATACAAGAGTTGATCAAGAAGAAGCCAATGTTCGAGGACGTTGAGGACAAAGAAGAAGATGACACCATGGGGAATTAAGATTCAGACTGATACACATGGCGAAGATGTTGACGCTGCTGCTGCAGATGATGATTACATTGCTTTTATCGTGTTTGCCTATCAGAAGACGTTTTTTTATCTACTATGTGAAATTGTGTTTGCTATGACAACTGAAACCTGATGAACATGTTGTTTAGTATGCTGATTTGTGTTTGGTGATTGTATGACGACTAAAACATGATGACATTGTTCTTTAGCTGTACTCATATTTGGCTGTGAAACTTGAATTTGATGACATAGTTTTCTGTTGGACTGCAATTTGCTCGATGTCTTCGAATGAGAACAAAGCTGACCCGACAAGGCCTCTGCTAATTTATTTATTTATTACCAAAAGGGCCTCTGCTATTTATTTATTTATGAGCAAAAGGGGATACCCCATGATTTTCGTTAATAGAAATCATTAGATGTTCACAACACTACGCCCAGCCTGCTACACAAGTTTCATTCATTACTTGTTTCAGCAAAGTGCTCATGTCATAGCCACTGAATACATCACGAGTGCTACATACACTGCAAATAAAGAGACAATCATCCTACATAGCACATCGATTTTGCCCATTATCTTCACAAGCTCTTTCATCTCCTCATTGCTATCAAGGCCGTTCAGCAGTTGTTGCTTGGCCATAATCAGAGGAACTACATCTTTAACCTTCTGCTCTGCATCTTCCTCTTCTGTCGTTCCTTCAGTTACTTGTCCAACACCCCAACCTGCTGGTATTGGGATTCCTCGGCTAACCAAATAATCAACGTAGTTGCATTCCCCCACATCAGCTAGTTCCCAGAAATACAAATCACATGAATCTTCCCTTTTCTGCACGAATCAAATTGGAAGATCTCAACTAAACTATTAAAAAATCAGCAACTGAAAGCAGCAGAACAACACTTAAACATATTATTACCCCATGATTTGGGCATTTGTAGAAGACTCGGCCAGGGTTGAGGATTGTGGTTGAGACGCGATGGATGACTCTGCGTGATTTGCAGCAGTGGCACCACACCAACGGCAGCGGGTTGCGATGAGCAACCGGTTGCGGTGCGCGTGCCGGTGGGGGTGTGATGAGACCCACGGGCGATGGTACGGGTGGCGACTTGGTGCATATCTGGTTGTTGCCAGCTGAAGAACAGGTGGATGAGAAGCCAGCGGACATGGTTGCTGCGGCCAGAGCTTCTGACGCTAGGCAGAGTAAGTAGAGAAAAGGAGAAGCGAACGTTGGATATGTCAGCTTCATTACTTGCAGAGTAGCATAGCACCATATATAGTCATAGTCTAGGTTTGGATTCGAACCAGCTATAGGAGAACGTCTCTCTTTTTCTAAAACTCAGCAATGTCTCTTTACTGGTACACTAGCTTGTTCTACGCCTTCTCAAGTCTTTGATTTTCTTTCCTTTTTTTGCGAGGAAGGAAGGAGGACAAAATTGAGAGTTCCTGGGACTCAAACCCAAGACCTCTCGGTTGAAAACCAAGGGTGCTAGTCACTTATGTGGTGAACGTTCCTTGGGAGGAGGATGACAGACGAACGCATTTTCCTCATAGCTTTAGTTGCGACACTGATGACCCACAAGTATAGGGGATCTATCGTAGTCCTTTCGATAAGTAAGAGTGTCAAACCCAATGAGGGACAGAAGGAAATGACAAGCGGTTTTCAGTAAGGTATTCTCTGCAAGCACTGAAATTGTAGGTAACATATAGTTTTGTGATAAGATAATTTGTAACGGATAATAAGCAATGAAAGTAAATAAAGTGCAGCAAGGTGGACCAATCCTTTTTGTAGCAAAGGACAAGCCTGGACAATTTCTTATAATGAGAAAAGCGCTCCCAGGGACACATGGGAATTATCGTCAAGCTAGTTTTCATCACGCTCATATGATTCGCGTTCGTTACTTTGATAATTTGATATGTAGGTGGACCGGTGCTTGGGTACTGCCCTTTCTTGGACAAGCATCCCACTTATGATTAACCCCTATTTCAAGCATCCGCAACTACAAAAGAAGTATTAAGGTAAACCTAACCGTAGCATGAAACTAGTGGATCCAAATCAGCCCCTTACGAAGCAACGCATAAACTATGGCTTAAGCTTCTGTCACTCTAGCAACCCATCATCTACTTACTACTTCCCAATGCCTTCCTCTAGGCCCAAATAATGGTGAAGTGTCATGTAGTCGATGTTCACATAACACCACTAGAGGTGAGACAACATACATCTCATCAAAATATCGAACGAATACCAAATTCACATGACTACTAATAGCAAGACTTCACCCATGTCCTCAGGAACAAACGTAACTACTCACAAAGCATATTCATGTTCATGATCAGAGGAGTATTAATATGCATTAAGGATCTGAACATATAATCTTCCACCAAATAAACCAATTAGCATCAACTACACAAGGAGTAATCAACACTACTAGCAACCCACAGGTACCAATTTGTGGTTTTGATACAAGATTGGATACAAGAGATGAACTAGGGTTTTGAGAGGAGATGGTGCTGGTGATGACATTGATGGAGATTGACCCCCTCCCAATGAGAGGATCGTTGGTGATGACGATGGTGATGATTTCCCCCTCCCGGAGGGAAGTTTCCCCGGCATAATAGCTCCGCCGGAGCCTTAGATTGGTTCCACCAAGGTTCCGCCTCGTGGCGGTAGAGTTTCGTCCCGAAAGCTTGCTTATGATTTTTTTTCCAGGGTAAGAGACTTCATATAGCAGAAGATGGGCGCCGGAGGGCCACCAGGGGGGCCACGATACAGGGGGGCGTGCCCCCCACCCTCGTGGCCAGGGTGTGGGCCCCCTCTAGTACTTTCTTTGCTCAATAATTCTTATTAATTCCAAAAATGACTTTCGTGGAGTTTCAGGACTTTTGGAGCTATGCAGAATAGGTTTCCAATATTTGCTCCTTTTGTAGCCAGAATTCCAGCTGTCGGCATTCTCCCTCTTTATGATAAACCTTGTAAAATAAGAGAGAATAGCCATAAGTATTGTGACATAATGTGTAATAACAGCCCATAATGCAATAAATATCGATATAAAAGCATGATGCAAAATGGACGTATCAACTCCACAAGCTTAGACCTCGCTTGTCCTCAAACGGAAGCCGATATCGAAAAATATGTCCACATGTTTAGAGATAGAGGTGTCGATAAAAATAAAATACGGACATGAGGGCATCATGATCATTCTTATAACAACAACAGATATATATTTTGTCATATGATTTCTTATGCTCATGTAACAATCTATTCACAATGTCAAGTATGGTTTAGAAACTTCATTGAGAACTAACAAACTATAATCTCAGTCATTGAAGCAATTGCAATTTATCATAACATCGGAAAGAGTCAAGAGTAGAGATTTTCAGCAAGTCCACATACTCAACTATCATATAGTCTTCTACAATTGCTAACACTCACGCAATACTTATGGTTATGGAGTTTTAATCGGACACTGAGAAAGATAGGGGCTTATAATTTCGCCTCCCAACGTATTCACCTTTGGGTGATGTCAACAATAATAGTTCATGCTAACTTACATCCAATTGGATATATATATATATATATATATATATATATATATATATATATATATATATATCAGAATCTTTCCAACATGAGGTGCTTGCCAAAGGATAAAATGAAAAAGGGAAAGGTGAAGATCACCTTGACTCTTGCATAAAATAAAAGACATAAAGTAAAAGATAGGCCCTTCGCAGAGGGAAGCAGAGGTTGTCATGTGCTTTTAGGGTTGGATGCACAAAATATTAATGCAAAAGAACGTCACTTTATATTGCCACTTGTGATATGAACCTTTATTATGCAGTCCGTCGCTTTTATTACTTTCATATCACACGATCGTATAAAGCTTATTTTCTCCACACTAATAAGTCATACATATTTAGAGAGCAATTTTTATTGCTTGCAACATGACAACTTACTTGAAGGATCTTACTCAATCCATAGGTAGGTATGGTGGACTCTCATGGCAAAACTGGGTTTAAGGATATTTGGAAGCACAAGTAGTATCTCTACTTGGTTCGAGGAGTTTTGGCTAGCATGAGGGGGAAAGGCAAGCTCAACATGTTGGACGATCCATGACAATATACTTTAACTGAGATGTGAGAAAACATAACCCATTACGTTGTCTTCCTTCTCCAACATCAACTCTTTAGCATGTCATACTTTAATAAGTGCTCACAATCATAAAAGATGTCCAAGATAATATATTTATAGGTGAGAACTTCTCTTTCTTTATTACTTCCTATTAATTGCAACGATGACCAAAACTATGTTTGTCAACTCTCAACAACTTTTATGCCTCATACTTTTATATGTGAAGTCATCACTACCCATAAGATCAATATGAACTCTTTTGTTTCTTTTTATTCTTTCTATTTTCTCAAGATCATAGCAAGAAAGCTGTAACATCCCAAAATTCTAAATTTTGGAATGTTATAAACAAATAGATAGATTTGATTGATTGCTTGATTGATTGACTGAAAGTGAGTGAATTCGAAACTTTTTGAAAGTTAGATGAGAGGGAATAAAAGGACTTTCCCAAACTTTCATTTTGCTTTTATGATCTTCGGAAATTCAAATTCTTTTCATCACAAAACCCTGGAGAGAAGATGACATGACTTCTTCCATTTATTTAAATGACAAGGGTGTTGAAAATATTTGAATTTCATTTGAAAAAATATTTCCAATTCTGAAACTTTATGCAACTCAATGATTTTCACGAGCGAAGATAAAATGACTTCTTCAAATTATACTAAATATGAGTTGGGAGTTTTCAAGAATTAAAATTCAAAGTTCTTTTGAATTTATTTTTCAATTTGGAGTTATTGGAGTTTTATTCAAATTATTTTTCTCCAAAAATAAAATATATGGAAAATAGGGTAACATGATTCCCTACATCAGAAAATTGGAGAGAAATTAATTTAAAGTCATTTTGGTATTTTAAAAATGATTTTTATTGGATTCTATTAGAGCTGAAGCACTTTTTGTTTTATTTGGATTTGTGTGTATTTTATTTGAAGCTAAAATAATGTTCACGTTGTAGAAAATGTTTTTCTGAAAATTTTGATATATTATATGCCTATATATTATTTTTATTTATTTTGCTTTTTCTTATTTTGTTTTTCTGGAAAAAAAAAATGTGTTAAAGAAAACGCTTCTGGGCCAAGCCCCACTGCCCAGCCAGCCGCCCGCCCATCCCCCCTCAAGGCTCGCTCCCGCTGAGAGTCCCGCCGCCCGCTGCCGCCGAGTCCGGCTAGGACACGCCGGATCCCGCCGCCGTGCCCCCTTCCCCAAGCAACCCGGAGCCCCCCTCCCTCCTATTTAACCGCCGCCACCCCCCCTCTCTCCTCACATCGCCCCGCCGTCGCCGCCCTCGAACCGAGCCGCCGCCCGCCCGAAAAGCCGCCGCCGTCGCCCTCGCCGCCCCTCGACGCCGGACCCGGAGCCTCGCCGACCTCGCCGCCCCTCGCCGCCGTCGCCCGACCCCCCCCGGATCCCGCCGGAACCCCGCCGGCGAGAGCCACCGGAGGTAGCCGCCGCCGCCGCCCGATCCGATCCGAACCGATCCGGTTTTCCCCTAAATAAACCGACCCGGTTTTTATTTTAAAAAAAAGATGTTCGTTTTTTTTAAAACCTAGATTGGTTTTATATTTTCGGTTTTCTTAACTAACGAACGTTCACCGAACCGTTCGTTTCAATGAACGTGTTCGTTGGATTAGTTCTGTTAACGAACGTCCGTTATTTAATCCGTTAAATGCGTTTTTCTTTTAATCGGATTTAATCCGTTATTTTTGATTCGATTTACGATCCGATTTTCAAATCTGTTTTATTTCTTGCTCGTTTATCGGAATCAGGTGATTCAAGCGCCTGGAGTTTCGTAACGAAACCACCATTCCGACTAACCTACTTACACAGAGTTTTGCTACTATAAAATTTTGACCTAGTTTCAGATTGCTAAACCGAGTCGTTCTCTCTCGAGTTCCGACTTTCGATGCTTTATTTGATTCGATTCTTTTGCAACCAGGGTTCTTAAGTTGAACTATCTGGTTAGATCTTTTATTCGAGATTCCCTGTGCATTAGATGAGTGCTTATTGTATGCTTGTTGTTTGTCTGCGTTAGATCACCCGGAGTGCGCCGCTTGTTACTTCGAATCTCTAGGTCTCGCGGATCATCAGCAAGGCAAGTAACACTTTGATCATACCTTTTCTACTACCCAGTTTTACTGCATTAGATCAAGCCCTCAAACACTTGCATGATTAGGATCTAATTAAATTGTGGGTTGGGAAGTAGATTGAGGTAGTACCTATTACATGTTTCACTTATGAACCCTTGGGAGTTACTTGTACGTTTGCTTATTACGCCATGCTATGCTCGTAGACGTGGATTTGGGTTTGAGTGAATATCCATGACAGATGTGAGATTGATAATTAATGGTTTATCTAAGGTGGCAACTTAAACACACATCTGGGTGGATTGAGGCACCTGGCTATTCCAGGACTTGCCTGTCAAGGCACATGGGTAGACAGGATTTGCCTGTATTTCTTCGGACCGCCACCCAGGCCCAAAGGGATCATGGGATTATTCAAACTAGAAACTTCCGTGTGCAGCCACAAGCCATTATGGGCTCTGGCATAGTTGACTAAGTTGTGCGAACTCTTACGGGTAGGCTAGCTGATGTAGGGGATGTAGGTTGGTACGGTCTACCCACATGTAAGGTGCTAGCGCTTCTGAAAGACTATGTCTCGGTCATCCGCTTCTCAAACACCATGTAGTGAGAAACCAAATGGAGGCGATCGAGTCTTGTGGGGAAAAGTCATAAACCTCTGCAGAGTGTACAAACTAATCATGATTAGCCGTGTCCCCGGTTATGGACAATTTTGAGTATCTAGTACCGGATATCCTGTTGATCTCATCACGTTACTTAATATAATTTGTTTGGGTTTAATGAGTACTTTTAATTGGGATTGAGGATGCTTGTCAACCATTCTCAATGTTTAACAACCACCATGATAGTTAAATAAATTTATTCCTTTGTAGTAGGGAAAAATTGGCTTTTATAAAAACTGTAACCCTAGAGCTTTCCACCAGCCATATATGCATGTAGTATAGCCTATTCTTTCATTACTCTCTATGTGTTACATTGCCAAAGATATTCCATGTCTTTGACCCGTTTGGGCTGCAACTTTTCATGTTGCAGTACTTTTTCGAACATTTACAGTAAGTGGTACGTTAGGGTTACGATTTCCTATACTCAACTTTGCCGTTGGTGTTGATGGGAATCCACAACCTTGTTGCTTCCGCTATATTTTGGATTGAGGTAATAGTATTTACGCTGTTTATACATGTGATTCACCTCTGTTATAAATCCTTCGAGTCTTGTGTGTGTCGACATACCGATCCGAGGATGACACGAAGCACGAAGACTTGATCCATTCGGGTCGGGTCGCTACAAGATGGTATCGAGCACATGTTGGTATGAAGACGTGACCCTAGAAACCCGACAAGCCCATAGGAAAGATTTTTCTCTACAACTTTCTTTTTCAAAAGGATCTTTTACCTCTCTTCTCTTCCGAGCTTATTCAAATATTCCTTTTAGTGAGACCATACCCCTTTTCCTTTTGACCACTCGAAGATTCGATCGATGAGACCACTCCCGGAGACAAGATCTCGGACAACTAAGACCATTTGAAATGAAGAGGATATTACCGTGTAAATGGAAACTGCAATCTTTGAAGACTCAAGACTTGGAGAATTTGAAGGCTTTGAAGAATTTTTCGGACTTGTATGACCTAGGAAGGTTACGCTTATGGAATTTGACGGACCATGGAAGTTATCAATACCCGAGATCAAGGTGTATTGGATCTGGAGTGTTACATCAGGAAGTTAAGATGGACCCACAAGAAGCTAAATTTTGACAAGGAAGTATTTCATGAAGAACTTCGGGATCCGTGGTGAAAGTAGACAAGCTGAGGAGCAAAACCTTGAGACATCAAAGTTTTGTCAGGAACTGAAGGACAGTAGGACCATGGTTCATGTCAAGAAAGTCGAAACCAGAAGTTTGGAATGCAACTCCAGAAATATTACAGGACGTCGCGAGAGACTTCGCGTCAACAGAGATGATCTGGCAAAAGAACTTGAGCAGGACAAGCACGATTGCAAGAAGCCATCGGAGACATGAATAAGACTTGAAGAGTTTGATGGTGTTGAAGATTTATTGACCCTTAGAAGACCTAACCCCTGTTACATACCTACGTTAGATGCGACGATTGTGAGCTGTCATTTGTTTGATGTTTTTTTCCGACAGCCACAATAAAATCTGTCTTTTCAAAACTTTTGTTTGTCTTGTGTGTATCCCTCTCGATCTCTCTTATCCCACCCCAAACCCATGGACCCAATAGAGGAAGAATGGAGATGAGCTTGTATTTTCTGGACCGATGAGTCAATTGGAGATGGATCGATGGATTCAGAACATGGAGGATCATATGGAGAACAACCCTATAGTCAGAAAAGATATGACTCAGCATGCTCTTCAAAGGCTTTGAAAGAGGTGCTGCTATCTAGTGGAGGATGTACCAAACCATCAATGTGGCCAGGAGTAACCACTTGGGAAGAATTTAAGTTGACTTTGCTAAAGTCTCGGTTTGTGTCCCAGAAGTTGAAGCCTTATGGAAAGGATATGAAGAAACCTTGTGCATACAAGCTTTATGGAGAAATAGGACACACCCATAAGGAATACAAGGACGAATACCCTCATAATCGGAGGATTACCAAAGGAGTTAGCCGAGGATCTCAAGGAACTTCAGTTGGAGATTATTCCCAAAGGTTTCGTTGCAGTAATGGAAGTTCAGTTTACATTGTTGGAAAAGATCCGTGAAGCTCAGAAGGATGACAAAGAGGTTGCTGAGATAAAAGATGAGCAAAGGAAAGGCCAAAGGTTTTCGTAAGGATGAGCACGACACCTTATGGTTTGAGGACAGTGTACATATACCCAATAATGCAAAGATCGTGAAGTTAATACTTCAGAGGCTCATGACTCACCATACTTGATTCGCCTCGAAACACCAAGATGTATTTGGATTTGAAGGAGTGTTTACGGTGGACTGGTATGAAGAAGGATATTATGGAGTATGTAGTCGTAAGTGATGCATGCCGGAGAAAGTAAAAGCGAGCATCGAAGCCGGCCAGGATTACTACAGCCTATGCCGATACCCGAATGGAAGTGGGATAAGCTTGGCATGATTTCATTTCCGGATTTCCCGTAACCCGATTGGGATATGATTCTATCTGGGTAGTAGTTGACTCGCTTGACCAAAGTGGCTCACTTTATCCCGATGAAATCTGAGTCTTGAAGTTGGCCAAGATATATTGGACAAGGATCGTATGTCCGCATGGAGTTCGAGGACCATCATAGAGGAACACAGTTTACCTCAAAGTTTTGGAATCAGCCGCACTGCACTTTAGGTACTAGGCTAGAGTTCAAGATAGCCTTTCATCCGCATACAGATGGATAGACCGAGAGAGTCAACCAGAATCTGGAAAACATGTTGAGAGCGTGTGCGCTAGATTTTGGATCTAGTAGTGATGATAATCTACCTTACGCTGAGTTCTCATACAACAAAGGTTACCAAGTCAGTTTGAAGATGGCCCTTTTGAAGCTTTGTATGGGAGAAGGAGCCAGACACCGTTGATGTGGTATGAAGTTGGAGACCGTCAGTTGTTTGGATCAAATGTGATCAAGGATTCAGAAAAGAATGTTAAGTTGATTCGAGATAGACTGAAGGTAGCTCGATCCAGTGTAAGAGTTATGCAGACTCAAAAACGCAAGGAGGTAGTCTATGAAATTGGAAACAGAGAATATCTTCGTGTGCCCCCTCTGTGAGGAGTTAATCGATTTGGAGTTAAGGGAAAGTTAGCCCCGAGATTTGTAGGACCATACCGAGTTTTGGAGCGTATGGGAGAAGTTACCAACAAGTTGAAGTCACCCGAAGGACTGTCAGGAGTTCATGAGGTGTTTCACGTTTTCCAGTTGAAGAAGTGCCATGCAGAGATGGCCAATATTTCCTTGTAAGGACGCTTGACCCAGGAAAGGATAATGATGTTCCACGAAGTGGAGTATGGACTTCATAAGTATAAGTTTTATCTCGGTATGTGGGATATCCCACGAGGATGAAGAGATGAAGTGTTATTGGATATAAAGGAGGTATGATGTTGGAAATATGGATCAATGGAAATTCCATGATGAGTTTGAGTAATCATGTCTTAGTTTGGTGCCAATAGAAGGAAGAAGGACAGTACAATTGGATGGAATTAAGTAAGCCAGGAAGTTGGATGTTGGGATAACGATCAGTTGCCCAGATGATGAGTTCAAGATTTGCAAGTGATGAGATGGGCCATAACCCATAGGCCCCAGGACCTGCCAAGAAGCACACTCTTGCTGAAGGAAAAACCCTGGAAGAAGTTACGACTTGTATCAACCGACGATTCTATAGGAGTTTACGCAAAACCTGAGAGTTGTTAAGGAACGATAGATGTTTGTTTGGCCTGCAGAATCAATGGATTTTCCGAACTTGGTTCGTCGACAAGAGAAATTCTGCAATACTTGTGAGGATGACCGAGCGTTAGAATGCGAGATTCAAAAAACCATGTACAAGGTAATGGTTTGGGTGCGGGATGGATTGATCACCATACCGACTTACTCTTATTATTTGCTTGCTATATGGGATGGTAAATCTGAGTGACTTACCTATAAGTCGAGAGACGACGATCAAAACCTTGTTTGAACCTTAGAATGGTATAAGTATTTCCCTTGTACAAGGCAGTTGTTGCCAACCGTAGGATATACGGTGAGGTTCAACCTGCACCCGTTTTCTCTGAGGAGAAACCATAAATTGTTGACCACCATGAGATATCGATAGTTGTTTAGAATTGGCGACAGACCTGTCAACTAAGAAGACCCAGTCTCGGAATAACCTTACCCAGAGTAAAGGGCAAAAAGATTTGAGGAAAAGGTTATGCCACTACCGGAAGAGCCCAGAGAAGGAATTATCCTTACGATCTGAGAAGACCGACACCTTTGTCGATAATAAGGATGGAGTATATGAGTTTTGATGGAACCGTAACCATGCTTTTTAAGGGTGGTAGCACCGAGACCCGGAGATGATCGATGGATTTTGAGAAGACCCCCAAACCCTAACCTATTTCTTGCTAGCCTCTCCGAATCTCGAGGACGAGATTCATTTAAGGGTGGTAGTTTGTAACATCCCAAAATTCTAAATTTTGGAATGTTATAAACAAATAGATAGATTTGATTGATTGCTTGATTGTTTGACTGAAAGTGAGTGAATTCGAAACTTTTTGAAAGTTAGATGAGAGGGAATAAAAGGACTTTCCCAAACTTTCATTTTGCTTTTATGATCTTCGGGAATTCAAATTCTTTCATCACAAAACCCTGGAGAGAAGATGACATGACTTCTTCCATTTATTTAAATGACAAGGGGTGTTGAAAATATTTGAATTTCATTTGAAAAAAATATTTCCAATTCTGAAACTTTATGCAACTCAATGATTTTCACGAGCGAAGATAAAATGACTTCTTCAAATTATACGAAATATGAGTTGGGAGTTTTCAAAGAATTAAAATTCAAAGTTCTTTTGAATTTATTTTTCAATTTGGAGTTATTGAGTTTTATTCAAATTATTTTTCTCCAAAATAAAATATATGGAAAATAGGGTAACATGATTCCCTACATCAGAAAATTGGAGAGAAATTAATTTAAAGTCATTTTGGTATTTTAAAAATGATTTTTATTGGATTCTATTAGAGCTGAAGCACTTTTTGTTTTATTTGGATTTGTGTGTATTTTATTTGAAGCTAAAATAATGTTCACGTTGTAGAAAATGTTTTTCTGAAAATTTTGATATATTATATGCCTATATATTATTTTTATTTATTTTGCTTTTTCTTATTTTGTTTTTCCGGAAAAAAAAAATGTGTTAAAGAAAACGCTACCGGGCCAAGGCTCAACAGCCAAAGTTCCGGCCCAGCCAGCCGCCCCATCCCTCCCTCGCTCGCTTCCTCGCTCGGAGAGTCCCGCCGCCGCCGCCGAAGTCCGGCTAGGACACGCCGGATCCCGCCCGTGCCCCTTCCCAAGCAACCCGAGCCCTCCCTCCTATTTAACCGCCGCCACCCCCCTCTCTCCTCACATCGCCCCGCCGTCGCCGCCCTCGACCCGAGCCGCCGCCGCGCCGCCCAAGGCCGCCGTCGCCCTCGCCGCCCCTCGCCGACGTCGGACCCGGAGCCCTCGCCGACCTCGCCGCCCCTCGCCGCCGTCGCCCGACCCCCGGATCCCGGAACCCCTCGGCGAGAGCCACCGGAGGTAGCCGCCGCCGCCGCCCGATCCTAACCGAACCGATCCGGTTTTCCCCTAAATAAACCGACCCGGTTTTTATTTAAAAAAAAAGATGTTCGTTTTTTTAAAAAAACCTAGATTGGTTTTATTTTTTCGGTTTTCTTAATTAACGAACGTTCACCGAACCGTTCGTTTCAATGAACGTGTTCGTTGGATTAGTTCTGTTAACGAACGTCCGTTATTTAATCCGTTCGTCGTTTTCTTTTAATCGGATTTAATCCGTTATTTTTCTGATTTGATTTCTGATCCGATTTTCAAATCTGTTTTATTTCTTGCTCGTTTATCGGAATCAGGTGATTCAAGCGCCTGGAGTTTCGTAACGAAACCACCATTCCGACTAACCTACTTACACAGAGTTTTGCTACTGTAAAATTTTGACCTAGTTTCAGATTGCTAAACCGAGTCGTTCTCTCTCGAGTTCCGACTTTCGATGCTTTATTTGATTCGATTCTTTTGCAACCAGGGTTCTTAAGTTGAACTATCTGGTTAGATCTTTTATTAGAGATTTCCCCGTGCATTAGATGAGTGCTTATTGTATGCTTGTTGTTTGTCTGCGTTAGATCACCCGGAGTGCGCCGCTTGTTACTTGAATCTCTAGGTCTCATGGATCATCGAGAAGGCAAGTAACACTTGATCATACCTTTTCTACTACCCGGTTTTACTGCATTAGATCAAGCCTCAAACACTTGCATGATTAGGATCTAATTAAATTGTGGGTTGGGAAGTAGATTGAGGTAGTACCTATTACATGTTTCACTTATGAACCCTTGGGAGTTACTTGTATGCGTTTGCTTATTACGCCATGCTATGCTCGTAGACGTGGATTTGGGTTTGAGTGAATATCCATGACAGATGTGAGATTGATAATTAATGGTTTATCTAAGGTGGCAACTTAAACACACATCTGGTGGATTGAGGCACTGGCTATTCCAGGACTTGCCTGTCAAGGCACACAGGTAGACAGGATTTGCCTGTATTTCTTCGGACCGCCACCCAGGCCCAAAGGGATCATGGGATTATTCAAACTAGAAACTTCCGTGTGCAGCCACAAGCCATTATGGGCTCGCATAGTTGACTAAGTTGTGCGAACTCTTACGGGTAGGGTAGCTGATGTAGGGGATGTAGGTTGGTACGGTCTACCCACATGTAAGGTGCTAGCGCTTCGAAGACTATGTCTCGGTCATCCGCTTCTCAAACACCATGTAGTGCGAGAAACCAAACGGAGGCGATCGAGTCTTGTGGGGAAAAGTGCATAAACCTCTGCAGAGTGTACAAACTAATCATGATTAGCCGTGTCCCCGGTTATGGACAATTTTGAGTATCTAGTACCGGATATCCTGTTGATCTCATCACGTTACTTAATATAATTTGTTTGGGTTTAATGAGTACTTTTAATTGGGATTGAGGATGCTGTCAACCATTCTCAATGTTTAACAACCACCATGATAGTTAAATAAATTTATTCCTTTGTAGTAGGGAAAAATTGGCTTTTCACAAAAACTGTAACCATAGAGCTTTCCACCAGCCATATATGCATGTAGTATAGCCTATTCTTTCATTACTCTCTATGTGTTACATTGCCAGCATATTCCATGTGTTGACCCGTTTTCGAGCTGCAACTTTTCATGTTGCAGACTTTTCGAACGACATTTAGTAAGTGGTACGTTAGGGTTACGATTTCCTATACTCAACTTTGCCGTTGGTGTTGATGGGAATCCACAACCTTGTTGCTTCCGCTATATTTTGGATTGAGGTAATAGTATTTACGCTGTTTATACATGTGATTTACCTCTGTTATAAATCCTTCGAGTACTGTGTGTGTCAGCATACCGATCCAGGGATGACACGAAAGCACAGAGACTTGATCCATTCGGGTCGGGTCGCTACAAAAGCAAAGCCCTTGACTCAACACTAATCTTTATTATAAATAGCTGAAGGACTCGATTACATAGAGGGATGACAAAGCAAAACTCAAAACTAATTCATACCAAAACTTTATTCTACTAGATCTAGATATTACCAAAAGGATCGAACTAAGTAAAACGGTAAAGATAGGAGTGTGATGGTGATACGATACCGGGGCACCTCCCCCAAGCTTGGCAGTTGCCAAGGGGAGTGCCCATACCCATGTGATTATGTTCTCGGAGGTGGTGAAGATGGTGATGATGTAGACTTCTTCCTCAATTTACGCTTGAGAATAGCATTTTGCTCCTTTAGATCATTGATCTCCTGCTCAAGGCTTAATATTCTTTTGCATAGTTCCTGTTTGTTTTCCTGCAAGAGACAAAAAGGAATAAACTCGATCTTTGGCTTCTTCGCTCTATTAGGGAGGCTTGACTTTTTAAACTCCACATGCATGTCCCCAGGTTGAGGTAACGGGACTTCATCCTCAGCTGAGCTCGTCCCCTCCTTTCCTTTAGGCTCGTTGTCTTCCTCTTCTTCAGTGGTCCAGCCAGAATGCTCCAAGTCCCCGTAAACCTTAGGATCTGCAAGGTAATCAGCCACATAGCTTTCTCCTTCCGAATCCTGAGATGACATATTGCTCTAATCTGCTACAGAGACAGCTCGAAACGAAAACAGAAGATTTTTGCATGATGCGGTGGTCAAAACCTTCAGGAGATTATATAATGAATTTTTACCGACCAAAAGAAGTAACGTGCAAGAAAATGGAGTCCGGAGGGCACACCAGGTTCCCACGAGGCAGGGGGCGCGCCCAGTAAGGGTGGGCGCACCCTCCACCCTCGTGGAGGCCTCGTGGCCTTTCCGGACTACTTCTTATTTTCCTAAATTCTTAAATATTCCAAAACAAGGAAAAATTACCATTAGAATTGTTTTGGAGTCGGTTTACTTACCGTACCACATACCTATTCCTTTTCGGAGTGTGGAACTTTCTGGAAAGTGTCCCTTATGTATTCCTCCGGGGTTACAGTTTCAATGATATTAGTTTCAACATTTATTGTATTACCTGAGATATAATGTTTGATTCTTTGACCGTTTACCACCTCCGGATTTGTGCCTTCGAAGTTTTTGATTTTTATGGCACCGGAACGATAGACCTCCTCGATAACGTAAGGACCTTCCCACTTAGAGAGAAGTTTTCCTGCAAAAAATCTTAAACGAGAGTTGAATAGAATCACATAATCACCTACGTTAAACTCACGCTTTTGTATTCTTTTGTCATGCCATCTTTTAACTTTTTCTTTGAACAACTTGGCATTCTCGTAGGCTTGGGTTCTCCATTCATCAAGTGAGCTAATGTCAAATAACCTCTTCTCACCGGAAAGTTTGAAGTCATAGTTGAGCTCTTTAATAGCCCAATATGCTTTATGTTCAAGTTCGAGAGGTAAGTGACATTCTTTTCCATAAACCATCTTATACGGAGACATACCCATAGGATTTTTATATGCAGTTCTATAGGCCCATAATGCATCATCAAGTTTTTTGGACCAATTCTTTCTAGATCTATTAGCAGTCTTTTGCAAAATTAATTTGAGCTCTCTATTACTCAACTCTACTTGACCACTAGACCGTGGGTGATAAGGAGATGCAATTCTATGGTTAACATCATACTTAGCAAGTATTTTACGAAAAGCACCATGAATAAAATGTGAACCACCATCAGTCATTAAATATCTAGGGACTCCAAACCTCGGAAAAATAACTTCTTTAAGCATCTTAATAGAGGTGTTATGATCAACACTACTAGTTGGAATAGCTTCTACCCACTTAGTAACGTAATCAACAGAACTAAAATATGTGTATATCCATTAGAGGCGTGAAAAGGTCCCATATAATCAAAGCCCCAAACATCAAATGGTTCAATAACAAGAGAATAATTCATAGGCATTTCTTGATGTCTACTAATATTACCAATTCTTTGATATTCATCACAAGACAAGACAAACTTACGGGCATCTCTGAAGAGAGTAGGCCAATAAAAACCGGATTGCAATACCTTATGTGCAGTTCAATCTCCAGCGTGGTGTCCTCCATATGGTTCGGAGTGGCACTTGCGTAGGATCTGTTCCTGTTCATGCTAAGGTAGACAACGTCTAATAACACCATCTACTCCTTCTTTATAAAGGTGTGGGTCATCCCATAAGTAATGTCTTAAATCATAAAAGAACTTTTTCTTTTGCTGGTATGTGAAACTAGGTGGTATAAATTTAGCAACAATGTAATTAGCATAATCAGAAAACCATGGAGCAGTACGAGAAGCATTAATGACTGCTAATTAGTCATCAGGAAAACTATCATCAATAGGTAGTGGGTCATCAAGAACATTCTCCAACCTAGACAAGTTATCTGCAACGGGGTTCTCAGCTCCCTTTCTATCAATATCAAGTCAAATTCTTGGAGCAAGAGAACCCATCTAATAAGTCTAGGCTTAGCATCTTTCTTTTCCATAAGATATTTAATAGCAGCATGATCAGTGTGAATAGTTACTTTAGAATCAACAATATAAGGTCTGAACTTATCACAAGAAAATACAACTGCTAAGAACTCTTTTCAGTAGTAGCAATTTCTCTGGGCAGTGTCAAGAGTTTTACTAGCATACTGGATAACATTTAATTTCTTATCAACTCTTTTCCCTAGAACAGCACCTACAGCATAATCACTAGCATCACACATAATTTCAAAGGGTAAATTCCAATCAGGTGGCTGGACAATAGGTGCAGTGATCAAAGCTTTCTTAAGTATTTCAAATGCTTCTACACAATCATCATCGAAGACAAAAGGAATATCTTTTTGCAATAGATTAGTCAGAGGCCTAGAAATTTTAGAAAAGTCCTTAATGAACCTCCTAAAAAAACCGGCATGACCAAGGAAACTTCTTATACCTTTTATGTCGTTGGGACATGGCAACTTTTCAATAGCATCAACTTTAGCTTTATCAACTTCAATACCTCTTTCAGAAATCTTATTCCCCAAGACAATGCCTTCATTAACCATAAATTGACACTTCTCCCAATTCAAGATGAGACTGGTGTCTTCGCATCTCTGCAAAACTCGATCAAGGTTGCTCAAGCAATCATCAAAAGGGGATCAATAAATGGAGAAATCATCCATGAATACCTCACAAATCTTTTCACAAAAGTCAGAGAATATAGCCATCATGCATCTTTGAAAGGTAGCAGGTGCATTACATAAACCAAAAGGCATACGTCTATAAGCAAAAGTACCGAACGGGCAAGTAAAAGTAGTTTTTGATTGATCCTCTGCTGACACAGGTATTTGAGAGAAACCAAAATAACCATCTAGAAAGTAGAAATGTGTATGTTTGGATAGTCTTTCTAGCATTTGATCAATAAAAGGTAAGGGGTAATGATCTTTCTTAGTAGCTTTATTTAATTTACAGAAATCAATTACCATCCTATAACCTGTAATAATTCTTTGCGGAATTAATTCATCTTTATCATTAGGAACAACACTAATACCTCCCTTCTTAGGGACACAATGGACAAAACTTACCCAATCAGTATCAGCAACGGGATAAATTATACCTGCCTCAAGGAGCTTTAGTATCTCCTTTCTTACCACTTCTTTCCTCTTAGGATTTAACCGTCGTTGATGATCTCTAACTGGTTTGGAGCCTTCGTCCAATTTAATTTTATGTTGGCATAGAGTGGGACTAATGCCCTTAAGATCATCCAGAGTATATCCAATAGCAGCACGGTGCTTCTTCAGAGTTTTCAATAATCTTTCCTCTTCTTGCTCTGAAAGGTTAGCACTAATAATAACATGATATATCTTCTTTTCACCAAGATAAGCATATTTAAGATTATCAGGTAAAGGTTTGAGCTCAAACACGGGATCACCCTTGGGTGGAGGGGGATCCCCTAGGATTTCAACAGGCAAGTTGTGTTTCAGAATAGGACCCTGTTGAAGGAATACTTCATCTATTTCCCTTCTTTCGTTCATAAACATATCATTTTAATGATATAGCAAATATTGTTCTAAGGGATCAGTAGGAGGCACGGAAATAGAAGCAAGACCAATAATTTCATCTTTACTAGGCAATTCTCTATCATGGGGTTGTCTACGAAATTTAGCAAAATTAAACTCATGAGACATATCCCCTAAGCTAATTGTAACAACAACCTTTTTGCAATCAATCCTAGCATTAACAGTATTCAAGAAGGGTCTACCAAATATATTGGGACAAAAGCTATCTTGTGGGGAACCAAGAACAAGAAAATCAGCAGGATATTTAACTTTCCCACACAAGACATCAACATCTCTAACAATCCCAAATGGTGTGATAGTATCTCTATTGGCAAGCATAATTGTAACATCAATATCTTCCAACTCAGCGGGTGCAATATCATGCATAATTTCTTTATATAAGGAAATAGGTATTGCACTAGCACTAGCACCCATATCACATTAGCCATGATAACAATGATCTCCTATTTTAACAGAAATAACAGGCATGCCTATAACAGGTCTATGTATCTTAGCATCGGGTTTAGCAATATTAGCAGCTTCCTCACAGAAGTAAATAACATGCCCATCTATATTATCAGCCAAGAGATCTTTAACCATAGCAATACTAGGTTCAACTTTAATTTGCTCAGGGGGTGTATATGTTCTAGTATTACTCTTACGAACCACAGTTGAAGCTTTAGCATGATCCTTTATCCTAATAGGGAAAGGTGGTTTCTCAATATAAGTAGTAGGAACAATAGGGTCATTATAAGTGATAATATTTTCTTCAACTGTAACAGGTGCAGCTACTTTTACTTCAATGGGAGGATTATATTTAAACCACTTCTCCTTAGGGAGATCAACGTGAGTAGCAAAAGATTCATAGAAAGAAGCTACTATCTCGGAGTCTAAATCCACGAAAAGCATCGGTATCCATAAAAGACTTAACACAATCAAACTTAGGTGTCATACCTGACTCCTTAATATCGTTGGAACCCCAATCTTCATAGTTCCCTTTAATTCTTTCCAATAAGTCCCATTTGAATTCAATAGTCTTTAGCATATAAGAACCAGCACAGGAAGCATCGAGCATGGTGCGATCATTGAGAGAAAGCCGAGCATAAATTTTTTGAATAATCATATCTCTTGAGAGCTCATGATTGGGGCATGAATATAACATTGACTTAAGCCTCCCCCAAGCTTGAGAGATGCTTTCTCCTTCGCGAGGCCAAAAATTATATATGTAATTACGATCACGATGAACAAGATGCATAGGATAGAACTTCTAGTGAAATTCCAACTTCAATCGTTTATAGTTCCAAGATCCCATATCATCACATAGCCTATACCATGTCAATGCATCTCCCTTCAAAGATAAAGGGAAGACCTTCCTCTTAACAACATCATCGGGTATAGCTGCAAGATTAAATAATCCAGAAACTTCATCCACAAAGATAAGGTTTAAATCGGGATGCAATGTTCCATCTCCTGCAAAGGGATTAGCTTGCAATTTCTCTATCATACCCGAAGGAATCTCAAAGTAAACATTTTCAGTAGGTTCAGTAGGTTGAGGAGCAACTCCTTGCTCAACTGGTCAGGGCGAAGATGCCCCGAACAAGCCCCTCAAAGTATTAGTTTCCATAGTAACAAGTGACAGAAAATTTCAGCACAGTATATAAATGTTTCCTTACCAAGTTCCACTCACTAAAGGCACTTCACTCCCCGACAACGGCGCCAGAAAATATTCTTGATGACCCACAAGTATAGGGGATCTATCGTAGTCCTTTCGATAAGTAAGAGTGTCGAACCCAACGAGGAGCAGAAGGAAATGACAAGCGGTTTTCAGTAAGGTATTCTCTGCAAGCACTGAAATTGTAGGTAACAGATAGTTTTGTGATAAGATAATTTGTAACGGGTGTCGCTGTCAAAACCGGCGGATATCAGGTAGGGGCCCCGATCTGTGCGTCTAGGCTGATGGTAACAGGAAGCAAGGGACACAATGTTTACCCAGGTTCGGGCCCTCTCGATTGAGGTAAAACCCTACTTCCTGCTTGATTAATATTGAAGATATGAGTAGTACAAGAGTAGATCTACCACGAGATCATAGAGGCTAAACCCTAGAAGCTAGCCTATGATGTTATGATTGTAATTGTGATCGGCCTTCTAAGGAACAACCTCTCCGGTTTATATAGACACCGGAGAGGGCTAGGGTTTACATGGAGTCGGTTACAAGGAAGGAAACACAATATCCGGATCGCCAAGCTTGTCTTCCACGCAAAGGAGAGTCCCATCCGGACACGGACCGAAGTCTTGAGTCTTGTATCTTCACGCTTCAATAGTTCAGACGATGTATACAGTCCGGCTGTCCGGATACCCCTTAATCCAGGACTCCCTCAGTAGCCCCTGAACCAGGCTTCAATGATGATGAGTCCGGCACGCAGTATTATCTTCGGCATTGCAAGGCGGGTTCCTTCTCCGAATACTCCAAAGTAATTATCGAACACTCAAACCATGTCCGGATCTGCAAGATGATCTTCACATACCGCTGTAGAGAGAATGATATTTCACAAATGCAATCTGCTGACAACTTTTTTAGACAACATGACATGTCATCATGGTCGGATCATTATTCGTAAAGTTTTCCCACAAGCAGCCACAGCGCATATTGCGAGGCGGTTTCTTTGACACGTCTTGTCAAAGCAGAGACCGTGTCCCCTTATCACGGGGTTCTCATCAATGCGGGTATGGGTAATCCCACCACGCCATCAATCGTGGCACTTGGGAAGCAAGCGATTCCCAACGGGCGAGTGGGGAGGCACACCGCTTTCATCGCCTCTATAAAGGGATAAGATTTCCTCATTTTTACCCACGCCTTCTTTCTCCCTTGCCCACTCTTGCCCCCACGAGCTCCAGCGCCCAAGCCCAAGTCTTCTCCGCACAGCTAAACATGTCCGGAGCAGGATGCAAGTGGGTGGCTTCCACCGTCAAGGAGAAGCATATCGCAATCTTCAGGCGGCCGGATACTTGGCCGCAGACATAGCGCACCGGCTACCGGACGCCGGGCAGGTCATTCCGACCCCAGGACCCCACGAGAGGGTCGTATTTGTCGCCCTCTTCGTCCGTGGACTGGGATTTCCACTTAATCCCTTCGTTCGCGGGCTCATGTTCTACTACGGTCTAGATTTCCATGATCTAGCCCCGAATTTCGTCCTCAACATGTCGGCATTCATCGTCGTATACGAGGCCTTCCTCCGCATCAGGCCTCATTTCGGCCTGTGGCTGCAAATCTTCTACGTGAAGCCAAAGATTGTAAGCGGCCAGCAAGCAGAGTGGGGAGGGGCCATGGTGGGCAAGATGCCCAACGTCACATGGCTGGACGGTTCCTTTGTGGAGACCGTAAAAGGGTGGCAATCGGGGTGGTTCTACATCACCGAGCAGCCTTGGCGCTAATCGGGCGGCGGCCCCCGAGTTCCGATCCGGAGCCCCCATGCAGCTCACCTCCTGGGAAAGGAAGGGCCTGGCTTGGGGCGAACCTACAGAGCTGACAAGACTCCAGACCTGCCTCAAGAGCATGAAGGACAAGAACATCAAGCTTGTCAACGTGATCCAGGTCATGCTTGTTCGCCGGATCCTCCCGTGCCAAAGGCGGGCAGTCAATCTATGGGAATTCGTCCCGGCCGAACACCAGACGCTTCAGAGGCTCTACGGCATGAAGCACAAGGACGCGTGGAAGGCGTTGTTCAAGGCCTCCGAAGTACCTCCTCCCACATCCGAGGACCGTGGGCTCCATGCAGCGCGGCCTCCCAGTAAGGTGAGTTTTCAGGCTATCACCGGATTCAATCCTTCCCAATATATTCATGGGGGAGCCTTAAGTAGTTATGCATATTTGTTCAGGATTATGTGGAGACAGCGGAGCAGGTTGACTGTCCTGCTCCGCTGCGGATATGTCTCCAATGTATCTATAATTTTTGATTGCTCCATGCTACTTTATCTACTGTTTTGGACTTTATTGGGCTTTATTTTCCACTTTTATATCATTTTTGGGACTAACCTATTAACCGGAGGCCCAGCCCAGAATTGCTGTCTTTTGCCTATTTCAGTGTTTCAAAGAAACGGAATATCAAACGGAGTCCAAACGGAATGAAACCTTCGGGAACGTGATTTTCTCATCGAACGTGATCCAGGAGACTTGGACCCTGCTCCAAGAAGTAACAGAGGCGGTCACGAGGGTGGGGGCGCCCCCCCCCCCCACTAGGGCGCGCCCCCTGCCTCGTGGCCCCCATGTTGCTCCACCGACGTACTCCTTCCTCCTATATATACCTACGTATCCCCAAACGATCAGTACAGGAGCCAAAAACCTAATTCCACCGCCGCAACCTTCTGTATCCACGAGATCCCATCTTGGGGCCTATTTCGAGCTCACGAGGGTGCATCCACCATGGAGGGCTTCTACATCAACACCATAGCCCCTCCGATGAAGTGTGAGTAGTTTACTTCAGACCTTCGGGTCCATAGCTAGTAGCTAGATGGCTTCTTCTCTCTTTTTGTATCTCAATACAATGTTCTCCCCCTCTCTCGTGGAGATCTATTCGATGTAATCTTCTTCTTTTTGCAATGTGTTTGTTGAGACCGATGAATTGTGGGTTTATGATCCAGTTTATCTATGAACAATATTTGAATCTTCTCTGAATTCTTTTATGTATGATTGAGTTATCTTTGCAAGTCTCTTCAAATTATCCTTTTGGTTTGGCCAACTAGATTGGTAGTTCTTGCAATGGGAGAAGTGCTTAGCTTTGGGTTCAATCTTGCGGTGTCCTTTCCCAGTGACAGAAGGGGCAGCAAAGCACGTATTGTATTGTTGCCATCGAGGATAACAAGATGGGGTTTTTATCATATTGCATGAATTTATCCCTCTACGTCATGTCATCTTGCTTACAGGCGTTACTCTGTTTTAACTTAATACTCTAGATGCATCTTTGGATAGCGGTCGATGAGTGGAGTAATAGTAGTAGATGCGTAATCGTTTGATCTACTTGTCTCGGACGTGATGCCTATATACATGATCATACCTAGATATACTCATAACTATGCTCAATTACATCAATTGCTCAACAGTAATTTGTTCACCCACCATAGAATACTTATGCTCTTGAGAGAAGCCACTAGTGAAACCTATGGCCCCCGGGTCTATTCTCATCATATCAATCTCTATCGCTTTATTACTTGCTTTGTTTTTACTTTGCCTTTTACTTTTCACTTTGCATTTATCTATCAAAAATACCAAAAATATTATTTATCTTCTCTATCAGATCTCACTCTCCTAAGTAACCGTGAAGGGATTGACAACCCCTAATCGCATTGGTTGCGAGTAGCTATCGTTTTGTGTAGGTACGAGGGACTTGTGCGTGGTTTCCTACTGGACTGATACCTTGGTTCTCAAAAACTGAGGGAAATACTTACGCTACTTTGCTGCATCATCCTCTCCTCTTCGGGGAAATCCAACGCAGTGCTCAAGAGGTAGCAAGAAGAATTTCTGGCGCCGTTTCCGGGGAGGCTCACGCAAGCAAGTCAACCATACCAAGTACCCATCACAATCCCTACCTCGCGCATTACATTATTTGCCATTTGCCTCTCGTTTTCCTCTCCCCCACTTCACTCTTGCCATTTTATTCGCCCTCTCTTTCCCAATCTCCTCCTCTCTTTCCCGTTTGCCTTTTTCCTCGTCCGTTTGTTTGCTCGTGTGTCAGTTTGCTTGCTTGTCGTTATGTCTGAAATTGGGGAAATTATTGCCGACATGGGCGATAATAATATCATGGAAAATTCTGAAGCTCCTGCTAAAGAATCCCCTACCTATCATACAAAAAGATTTCGAATCGGTAGTGGTAATATTATTGGAAAATGAGTTATTCAAGATTTCTTTACTTATGCCGGTGCTTTGCCCTCTATGGGCAGTTCTATTCTTCATAGAACCAGCAGTCTTGTTGACGCCATTGCCATGCTTATCGTTGAACTTGAAAGGCAATTTATGCATATGCACCCTTCTATACAAAGGATTTTCCCAGAATTTTCTAATATTGAACACTCCTCTGTTAAGCGTGCCGCTACTATCTTTTTGGCTCATGAATTCAGATTTATAATAAAAGAGGCCAAAGAAATCTTTGCGCATTATAGGGTGGACGCCGGCCATCCTCCCATAGAATCTATCCTCTTTGATCAAGAACAAATTATGCGTTTTCAATCTCTTGACTATGTTGCTTTCAATGAAAACCTTAGAAAAAAGGTGCCAACCAACATTTTAATTGATAGAATCTCTGAACTTAATAATGATTTGGCTATTCGAAATAATGAGTTAGGATACTCCCCTGAGTATCGACTCACAAGGTTCTGTCAAAAGAACGCTTATAATGATGAATTGGTTGTGCATTATGAAGGGCCGAAAGAGGAACCTATACCTCCTAAAATCGATCTTGGGGATTTTTGCCCTATTAAAATTAGCCATTTTGATTACTTTTGCTTGCCTCAAAGAAAACTTGCTGCCGAACGTAGAGAATATGAAATGAGTTTCACCGATCTATCTTATTACTACGGCACTACCTAGATCTATCCTTGCTTTTATGCCTAGCTAGGGGCGTTAAACAATAGTGCTTGTTGGGAGGCAACCCAATTTTATTTTTGTTTT
Source organism: Aegilops bicornis (assembly GCA_021605145.1). Lineage (NCBI taxonomy): Eukaryota > Viridiplantae > Streptophyta > Magnoliopsida > Poales > Poaceae > Aegilops > Aegilops bicornis. The sequence goes on from CM038674.1 coordinate 174,817,990, forward strand.
TTGTTTTTGCTTCTATTTAGGAATAAATAATTCATCTAGCCTCTGTTTGGATGTGGTTTTATGTTTTAATTAGTGTTTGTGCCAAGTAGAACCTATAGGATAACCTACGATGATAGTTGATTTGATTCTGCTGAAAATCAGAAACTTTGCGCGCACGAATATAATTTTGTTAAATCACAGGAACGTTCTTTTGCGTTGATTCTTTTTGCTTCTGTTCAATAAACAAATTTTCCAGGACTTGCTATTTTGGTAGAAGTTTTAGAGTTCCCGAAGTTTCCGTTAGTTACAGATTGCTACAGACTGTTCTGTTTTTGACAGATTCTGTTTTGCGGGTGTTGTTTGCTTATTTTGATGAATCTATGGCTAGTAAAATAGTTTATAATACATAGAGAAGTTGGAATACAGTAGGTTTAACACCAATATAAATAAATAATGAGTTCATTACAGTACCTTGAAGTAGTTCTTTGTTTTCTTTCTCTAACGGAGCTCACGATATTTCTGTTGAGTTTTGTGTTGTGAAGTTTTCAAGTTTTGGGTGAATTCTTTTGATGGATTATGGGAACAAGGAGTGGAAAGAGCCTAAGCTTGGGGATGCCCATGGCACCCCCAAGATAATCCAAGGTCACCAAAAATTCAAAGCTTGGGGATGCCCCGGAAGGCATCCCCTCTTTCGTCCACTTCCATCGGTAATTTACTTGGAGCTATATTTTTATTCACCACATGATATGTGTTTTGCTTGGAGCGTCTTGTATCATTTGCGTCTTTGCTTGTTAGTTTACCACAATCATCCTTGCTATACACACCTTTTGAGAGAGCCATACATGAATTGGAATTTGTTAGAATACTCTATGTGCTTCACTTATATCTTTTGAGCATGATAGTTTTGCTCATTGTGCTTCACTTATATCTTTTGAGCGTGATAATTTTTGCTCTAGTACTTCACTTAGATCTTTTAGAGCATAGTGGTGGATTTGTTTTAAAGAAACTATTGATCTCTAATGCTTCACTTAGATTATTTTGAGAGTCGTTAATAGCATGGTAATTTGCTTAATGTTAATATACTTGGTATTCAAGATATGTGAAACTTTCTTTTGAGTGAATTGAATACTAAGATAAGTTTGATGCTTAATAATTGTTTTGAGATATGGAGGTGATAATATCAAAGCCGTGCTAGTTGAGTAATTATGAATTCGAGAAATGCTTGTGTTGAAGTTTGCAAGTCCCGTAGCATGCACGTATGGTTAAAGTTGTGTAACAAATTTGAAACATGAAGTGTACCTGGCTTGTGCATCCTTACGAGTGGCGGTCGGGGACGAGCAATGGTCTTTTCCTACAAATCTATCCCCCTAGGAGCATGCGCGTAGTGCTTGATTTTTGATGACTTCTAAATTTTTGCAATAAGTATATGAGTTCTTTTGACTAATGTTGAGTCCATGGATTATACGCACTCTCACCTTTCCGCCTTTGCTAGCCTCTTCGGTACCGTGCATTGCCCTTTCTCACCTTGAGAGTTGGTGCAAACCTCGCCGGTGCATCCAAACCCCGTGATACGATACGCTCTATCACACATAAACCTCCTTATGTCTTCCTCAAAACAGCCACCATACCTACCTATCATGGCATTTCCATAGCCATTCCGAGATATATTGCCATGCAACTTCCATCATCATCATCATGACATACATTACTTTTGTCATATTGCCATTGCATGATCATGTAGTTGACATCGTATTTGTGGCAAAGCCACCATGCATTATTTTTCATACATGTCACTCTTGATTCATTGTACCATCCCGGTACACCGCCGGAGGCATTCATATAGAGTCATATCTTGTTCTAAGCTTCGAGTTGTAATCCTCATGTTGTAATCAATAGAAGTGTGATGATCATCATTATTAGAGCATTGCCCAAATAAAAAAAGAGAGAAAGGCCAAAAAAAAGAAGAAAGGCCAAAAAAATAAAATAAAAATAAAAGGGCAATGCTACTATCTCTTTTCCACACTTGTGCTTCAAAGTAGCACCTTGTTCTTCATGTAGTGAGTCTCATATATTGTACTTCAAAGTAGCACCTTGTTCTTCATGTAGTGAGTCTCATAAGTTGTCTTTTTATACTAGTGGGAATTTTTCATTATAGAACTTGGCTTGTATATTCCTACGATGGGCTTCCTCAAATGCCCTAGGTCTTCGTGAGCAAGCGAGTTGGATGCACACCCACTAGTTTTCTTTTGTTGAGCATTCATAGCTCTAGTGCATCAGTTGCATGGAAATCCCTACTCCTCATGTTGACATCAATTGATGGGCATCTCCATAGCCCGTTGATTATCCTCGTCAATGTGAGACTTTCTCCTTTTTTGTCTTCTCCACACAATCCCCATCATCATATTCTATTCCACCCATAGTGCTATATCCATGGCTCACGCTCATGTATTGCGTAAAGGTTGAAAAAATTTGAGATTATTTAAGTATGAAACAATTGCTTGGCTTGTCATCGGGGTATAGAAGTTGGGAACATCTTTGTGTGTGAAAATGAAGCATAGCCTAACTATATGATTTTGTAGGGATGAACTTTCTTTTAACATGCTATTTTGAGAAGACATGATTACTTTGATTAGTATGCTTGAAGTATTATTATTTTTGTGTCAATATGAACTTTTGTCTTGAATCTTTCGGATCTGAATATTCATGCCACAATTATGAAGATTTACATTGAAATTATGCCAGAGTATCACTCCGCATCAAAAATTCTTTTTTTATCATTTACCTACTCGAGGACGAGCAGGAATTAAGCTTGGGGATGCCTAATACGTCTCCAACGTATCTATAATTTTTGGTTGCTCCATGCTACTTTATCTACTGTTTTGGACTATATTGGGCTTTATTTTCCACTTTTATATTATTTTTGCGACTAACCTATTAACCGGAGGCCCAGCCCAGAATTGCTGTTTTTTTGCCTATTTCAGTGTTTCTAAGAAACTGAATATCAAACGAGTCCAAACGGAATGAAACCTTCAAACGTGATTTTCTCACCGAGCGTGATCCAGGAGACTTGGACCCTACTCCAAGGCGTAGCAGGCGGTCACGAGGGTGGGGGCGCCCCCACCCCTAGGGCGCGCCCCCTGCCTCGTGGCCCCCTGTTGCTCCACCGACGTACTCCTTCCTCCTATATACCTACGTATCCCCAAACGATCAGAACAGGAGCCAAAAACCTAATTCCACCGCCTCAACCTTGTATATCCACGAGATCCTATCTTGGGGCCTGTTCCGGAGCTCCGCCGGAGGGGGCATCCACCACAGAGGGCTTCTACATCAACACCATAGCCCCTCCGATGAAGTGTGAGTAGTTTACTTCAGACCTTCGGGTCCATAGCTAGTAGCTAGATGGCTTCTTCTCTCTTTTTGGATCTCAATACAATGTTCTCCCCCTCTCTCGTGGAGATCTATTCGATGTAATCTTCTTCTTTTTGCAATGTGTTTGTTGAGACCGATGAATTGTGGGTTTATGATCCAGTTTATCTATGAACAATATTTGAATCTTCTCTGAATTCTTTTTATGTATGATTGAGTTATCTTTGCAAGTCTCTTCAAATTATCCTTTTGGTTTGGCCAACTAGATTGGTAGTTCTTGCAATGGGAGAAGTGCTTAGCTTTGGGTTCAATCTTGCGGTGTCCTTTCCCAAAGGACACAAGGGGCAGCAAGGCACGTATTGTATTGTTGCCATCGAGGATAGCAAGATGGGGGTTTTTATCATATTGCATGAATTTATCCCTCTACATCATGTCATCTTGCTTAAGGCGTTGCTCTGTTTTTAACTTAATACTCTAGATGCATGCTGGATAGCGGTCGATAAGTGGAGTAATAGTAGTAGATGTAGAATCATTTCGATCTACTTGTCTCGGACGTGATGCCTATATACATGATCATACCTAGATATACTCATAACTATGCTCAGTTCTGTCAATTGCTCAACAGTAATTTGTTCACCCACCGTAGAATACCTATGCTCTTGAGAGAATCCACTAGTGAAACCTATGGCCCCCGGGTCTATTCTCATCATATCAATCTCTTACTTGCTTTGTTTTTACTTTGCCTTTTAGTTTTCACTTTGCATCTATCTATCAAAAATACCAAAAATATTATTTATCTTCTCTATCAGATCTCACTCTCGTAAGTGACCGTGAAGGGATTGACAACCCCTAATCGTGTTGGTTGCGAGTAGCTATCGTTTTGTGTAGGTACGAGGGACTTGTGCGTGGTCTCCTACTAGATTGATAGCTTGGTTCTCAAAAACTTAGGGAAATACTTATGCTACTTTGCTGCATCATCCTCTCCTCTTCGGGGAAATCCAACGCAGTGCTCAAGAGGTAGGAGCTGCCAGAAGGCCCACCTGATGCTCTCCTGACGGAGATGCTGGTCCCGGCACCGTACAAGGTGCCGGAGAAGAAGGCCGATAAGAAGGCCCCGGGGATCCGAAAGGGTCTCCGGCGTAAGGTTGTGCCGAAAGCCTCGTCCGAAGATGACGAGGCACACTCCTCCCACGAAGGGGAGGAGGAAGAAGAAGAGGACGCCGCGTCCGGAAAGGATGAGGGGCCTGGGGAGGCGGACTAGGGGGCCGGAAAAGGCCCTCGGCGCAAGGCCGTCATACCCATGTCGTCTGACGACGACGAGACAGATTCCTCCCGCGGAGGCGGGGGAAGCAAGAAGAAATTCTACCTCCCCACACTAGGGAGTAGAAAAAGAGAAAAGCCGCCCCGGAAGGGGAGGCTGGGACGTCCAACAAGGGAAAGGTGTCCCTTCCGGATTACTCCGCCACGGCCGCTCTCAGCGAGGAGGGGTGGCTGCCCAGGGGGAAGCCCCCAGTGCGATCGTAAGTGTCCGCACTCTATCATGACTTTACTTCATAGTTTTTGTGTTTATAATGCCGAACATATATGCAGTCCGGCCATGGTTCACCCCGTGGTATCTTCCTCCGGATCCTTGAGCGATTCAGAGATGAATTCGCTTCCGACGGTCACTACTCCTCAGCCCGCGGATGACACGGAGGTGTTGTCCCGAACGCTCCCAGAGCGGGGGGAGGTGACTCTGGAGACGCCCCAAGGCGGGATTCCAGATGTCGGACACACAGGGTTCAAGATCCTCGCGGATCGTGTCGATGAGAGCCACGATAAGCCGGGCTCTCAGCCGAACACTATTCTGGAACCTTCAATGGTTCCGGACTCAGGCGGGCGGCCCCTCGTTAGGGAGGGTGAGCCGTCTGTGTCGAGGACTTCCGTTGCGCCCGAGGCGCCGGATTGTCTGCGGGAAGCGCTTCGCGACGCTTCCATGGATAAAGAGCACCGTACTCTTATGAGTGCGGTGATTCAGAAGGTTTCGTCCGCCAAGAGCGGACTAACCGAAGCCTGCACCAGCCTACTGACAGGCTTTGAGGTAAGTAATAAAAATGTATGAGATTACCACCCGATAGGTAGTAGCCCCTGATACTCTGTTTGGTGTTCGGATGGAAAAGCCAAACAAAGGGTCAATTATGATCCGCAGGAGTCAAATAATAAATATTCTTGTGAATAAGCAGGTTGTCCTGCTTGCCGTTGCTGCCCACACAGCCGAGGTTGCCGAACTAAAGCGGGACCTGGAGCAGGCGCAGGGAGAGTGTAACGCCCCAAAATTTTAACCTTGTTTCATTAATTAAAATTTTGCCAGGAAATTACATTTTTATTTTTCCAGATTTATTCTTGATTCCAGAGCCTCTCTTTTCCCCTAGTTCTGGAGTTTTCACCCCTAGTAAAAACTTTCCAATTATATTTGGACTTGTTTACCCTCTCAAATATAACAATTCTTTTATCAGTGGGATTATCTATATAATTATTTTCCCCTGAGCTTTAATTCTCTAAATTGGTATTTTCATAAGTTTTAGGGTTCCATTTGCACTGCAACCCTTTGATAAATTTATTTAAAAATCCCACCAATATTTGGGGATGTCATGTGATGTTTTTAAATCACTTTTATACAAAAAGATATTTCATTCTTTGGATATTTTGAGCTCTACATCAAATTTTCAAATCTAGTCCAGTGGGCAGTTTTACACTACAACCTATTTAAATATTTGTTTAAAACTTCTACCAAAATTTTGGGATGTCAGTAGGAGCATATTATTCCACTTTATGCAAAAACCCAGTGATGTTCTTTGAAAATTTTGAGTGAATCATCCTCTTCTTCATTCTGGTGCAACTTGGTGATTTGCACTGCAACCATCTTCTAACTTGCTCCTCTACCCATGAGCTTTCTCCTACTTGTAGTACACCTTACCAAACTCTTAAGTCCAGGAGATTGGACCCATTGGGCGATTTTTGGTCCATGCAAAGATGCCATTTACCTTCTGTCCAGAACTAAGGTTTTGAAAAACTTCCACTAGCAAGTTCCTTCGTTTGCCCAAATGACCTTGCCACCCTCTTTTGCAATTAAAGAGACACAAGCCTGGAGAATTTGTCCACCCCAAGAAATGCCTAGGTGCCTGTGGCATTTTTTCAAACACCTTGAGTACATGAACAACTTTGACATGACTTTTGTCATTGCACTGTGACCTTGCACCTCTTGGAAAACTAACCTGTCCACTAAGCCTCTAGATGACTTTAACCTAGGTCTGTTAAACCCCAACCTCACCCGAGACCTCTAGCATGCCCTGGCATTTTGTCGAGCACGTCCCGTGCGTGCTCTGGGCGCGCGTTTTGCATGTGCCGCGACCGAGCCGCCGCGTCTCGCCCCGCAGCCGTTGTGGCCCTTGGTCAACCGCAGCCAGCACGCCACATCTCCTTCTGCACCCCAAAGCCACCCCGACCACCCCAGCACCCCACAGGCGTCCCGTCGGTCGGTAGTGGCGGCTAGCTGACGGCCGCATGCAGGCCCGGCCGTGTCGGCGCCGCCCAAGCCACTCCCGCTCACCACCTGCCCCTGGAGCAGCTCAGACTCATCCACAAGCGCGTCCTCTACCACTCGTCGCCGCCACGTCGCCCTGACCGTTACAGAGCGGCGGTTCGCCGGCGACCTTATCCTCGGCCACGGAACCGCCATGGATGCGCTATAAATAGGACCCCCCGAGCTCGTCCAGGCCTAAAGCAACCTCTCTCACTCCCTTACCGATCCGCCCGTAGCAGTAGGAAGACCAGAGAGGTCGTCTTCCTCACCTCCGGCAATCACAGTCGCCGCCACTATCTCGATCACTCCGGCAACACCAGGGCCTCCCCCTCTCCACTCTCTTCACCAGGAACTCTCTCTTCCTCTCGTGAGTCCATCCCCCTACTCAATTTGGATCAGGACTCCCTGCAGGAAGAAAACCCACTCTGCCCGACAGCCACCGTCCGCTGAGGAGCTCGCCGCCAGCAGCTCCGTCCACCCCGGGGACTGTAACGACCACCGGAGGGACCGCCTCGGCCCCCTGAGCCCGCGGGTGACCTTTGTTTCTCGAACGGTGCCGCCGTTAAGCCGGGCATCGCCGAGTTCCGCCTCTCGGGCATAGGAAGAGGAGGGAGGGTCGACTGGTTAAACCTGACCAGTGGGCCCAAGGGACCTACTGTCAGTGACCAGCGCCGGTCCACGAAGGCGGAAGTGGAAACGTATTTCCAGAGTACGTCTTTGACGTGTATCGTTCCCTTTTCTTTTTCTGTTTTGTTTAAAAACCAAAATATTGAATAAACTTTGACTGGCTATAACTTTTTAAATATAACTCCAAATGAATTGATTCTTTTTCCTACCTCTCTCAAATTTAATCTAGTTTAGTTTAAGAATTATTCGAAAAATTTCAAACAACTTTTTTGTGCTGTTTTGAAAATGTGTGTTAATTCCAATTTATTTAAAATAGGATTTTGGGGAGAGAGAATAAAACTTTCAAAAGTTTTGGAATACGCCCTGCCTCTCCACAACTTGAAGGCAAGCATTCTGAACCCTGGCATAATATTTTTGATGTGTTGGTTGACACGATTATAACACCACCTTATTTCGAAGAACTTGTTATTTTATGTGGTGACACGATCATTTGCATGAATGCATATTGGAGATTTCATTGCTGTTGGAAACAGATATACTTGTGATGATATTCACCCTCGAATGCCTTGCATGCATGCCGGAAGGAAACCCGGGAAAGCCTCTGCCCTGGGTAGGCGTGAGCTTGTCACCGGTCTCCGTCGGGACGGTTATGTCCGGTATGGCATGGTGAGGTATAATGAGTGGTGATTTTGTTAGTCGGAATATGTATTGGTTACACTTATCATGCAGGGAATTTATAAACTTCCTGAGTCGACCGTAGATCGAGTCTTGTTCCAGTAACCCCCATACTTGTTTCGTACTACCACTCGTCCCTGCCGCAGGTAGGTATGGTTCAGTAAGTTGTCAACCCCTTTCTTGGCACACACCGTACATAGGGGCCATGGTGGAAGATACCAGCTGCATCCGGTAGGCATGCCACCTGGTCCGGGGGCATGGGTGTTTCCGGTTGGGACCGAGAGGGGGGCACCCCTTAGAGCCTTGTGATATAAATTTGATCCCATGCTACGCGAGGTTGTAGCCTCCCACTTAGAGTTTTGCTTGGCGGTGTCGTGGGTTATTCCAGACACCGTTAATTTAAGCTGGTGTGTGCGAGTCAGGTGTTTTTTAAATTAAAAGACCTTAATTGGAATTAGTCCGATGGACTAAAGGAATCCGTTACTCGTGGTTAAAGAGTACACCCTCTGCAGAGATTAAATCTATTCGAATAGCCGTGTCCATGGTTAAGGACTACAGTCTGGGACGGGTCAAGTGTCGGTCTTAGTGTCGGTCTTCGGAGGAGAAACTACTAAATCAGAACTTGGACCATGACTGATGACTTGTGATGATTGTGTTTATCTTTATTTTGGACTAACCCATTATATTATTTGAATTATTGAGTATCATTGGGACGGTTCTACCTCCTGGATATTCACTATGACTATATTTGCTTTATAAACCCATTATGTGGTGTCGCACAGACGCCCGACTGTGGCATGCATATTGCTTACATTATAAGCCCTTTATGTGGTGTCGTTCAGACGCCCGACTGAGGCACGTTCGTTATTTACTATCCTTTCGAGGCGTCGCTTCAGACACCCGATCAGTGCATTTTATTACTACCCTGTTATTGCATATTCATGTTGCATGTAAATAACCTGCTTGTATGCATCAGAGATTTTATTTTATGACTGACGCTGTGAGCATAGAATATTTCAGTGCATGATTATCATTTATATTCTACCCGTGTTCATAATGTTTGCGAGTACATTCATAGTACTCACTGGCTTGTCCCTGGCTATTGTCTTGGCCAGATTTCTTGCATGGAGAGGAGCGTTGCGATGACCGCCCCGGAACCTAAGCAACGGAGACCGCAGCCTCGCGAAGATAGGAGTTAACCTGGTCAGCTGTTCCTGTTGGGAAATGGAGTCCCATAGACACCGATGATCCACAAATCGCTTCCGCCATCAACCTCTAGAAACCATTCGTTGTACTCATAGGCCAGAATGGTCTTGTACTACATATTTTATTTTTGCTTGGAATTTCTGTATCAAGTTGGTGCCTCATCAGCTAACAGTAATCCTGGGGCTAGTGAGCACAACGACCGTTTTTTGGAAATTAATACCCGGAAAACCGGTCGTGACAGAGAGCTCGACCTCACTAAGAGGCAGCTCGAAGAGAACAAAGGTAAGTGATTCCCCGCTCTTATGTATTTAAGGATAGACAAAATTGGTTGGTCTAACGCCAAAGCGTCGTGACTGTGTAACAGGGGCCACCGTCGAAGGTGTCCCTGAAGAAAGCGCTGGCCGAGGCCGAAGACAAGGTGGCCTTGGAATGCAAGGAGCGTGAAAAGCAAAGTGCTAGAGTGGGCGAGGTACAACAAGAGCTCCGGGACCTCGTCAAGAAGTACGAGTCCGTGGAGCATGATCTGAAGATGAAAGAGGCCGAGCTTGCGAAGGCCTTGGTGAGTATGAGAGATGCCAAGGCCGAAGCCGAGAAGGCACAGCAGGAAATCCAGGAGGCCAAAAAGATAGCAGCGGGTAAGAAATTCTGTATGCAAAGCAAACATGTGTAGGAGGCATTTCTTTTACTTACTCGAATTCGGAGCTCTCCAAGGGCATTCGCAGATCTGCCACGCAGCATATCAGACGCTGCGGAGTTCTACCGTGCCCAGGAGGGGAGCTCAACGGAGAAGCTGTTATGGTCCCAGTATGCTGGGGCCGAACACCCAATGCCTTTGAGTGACTAACTGAAGCAGTTGGTCGAACTCCACAGGGTGGCCGAACTGGCTATGAAAGACTTCATAGTCCGGATGTGGCCTGGTGAGCTCCTGCCCACTAGCTACTTCGGCCTCATCAAGCGGATGGTGGATGCCTGTCCGCGGCTTGAAGTGATCAAGCGATCCGTTTGCATTGAGGGTGCCCGCCGGGCCTTTGCCCGCGCGAAGATGCATTGGGGCAAGCTGGATGCGGAGAAGCTAGTGAAGGACGGGCCGCCAGAGGGCAAGGCACATTGCCATCCCGAGATGTACTATGATGGCGTTATGAAGGGTGCTCGTCTCGTGGCCGATGAATGTACCAAGGACACCATTTTACAATGAATTCACTTCGGTCATGTTTGTAATTTAAAGACGAAGTTACTTGCGCTATGTAGCGCTCTTGTTATTCAAAATATTACCTTCTGTGCGGCTGTTTATAAAATTCTGAAAGTAGGCCAGTCGTCGGCTTCCGCCCCCACGTAACTAGTACTGGGGTGTTCATGGAACAACCGGACACTCTTTATCCAAATGTTTGGTCCCTTAAGGAGGTGTCCGGCATAGCGAACAAGGCAATCGGACTATGCGGCTTTATAACTTTCACTTAGCCATAGAAGTCTACAATTTTAAATTTCGTCGAAGCCCCTAGAATCCGGAAGGCCGAATTGGGACGCTATATACGCCTAGATCGGACGAAGCCGATTTATAACCTAAAGCGGAAAAATCTTTAAGGATTTTAAGACCTCTCGAACAGCGACCAGCTCTCGCCACATCATGCCGGTCAGTTTTCGGCTTTCTCTACTAAGGTGCTCGTCCGGAAGAACCGGGACACAATCGCACTAGTTCTCCCTGCGCTACTTAGCCGATATAATGGAACGTAAGGTACCAAAACAAGGGAGACGGGCTAACCCAACTATAGACCCAAGACATGATTCGGAGCTGATGCATATAGTGCTATAAGTTCAGTGTGCCGCACTGTTGAAAGTGTTCGGACTTTACTTGTCGTATTACGGGGCGCCATGAGAAGCCCCTGGCAAACTGACCGTACCAAGGTGTACGGATGCAATATCAAATAAACATTTATAAGAAAAAATGCTCAAATAAGAATAATAAGCTGACGCTATATATGATCTCCCATTGATGAATAATACGTTTAAGCGTATGTTTACAATGGATGCATTAAGCAGAGATAAATAGGACTATTTGACATGTCCTATCCAGGGGCAGGCAGCGTGCAGATAGATAAAAGCAGGTAAAAGCGATCGTAAATAGATTCCACCGGTATTTCATACATGCGCAACGCCTGTTGCCTCCTTGGTTTTCTCTCCTATGTGAGTCCGTCAATCCGGCTCTTCTGAAGAGGCTACACTAAAGCTATGTCTTGAAAGGTAAAAGGGAAAGATTATGAAGGTATGTAGCGGTTACCCGCACTTATTGACTGAGTCATTGTTGCGCCTCCGCCTACGCCCATGGTATCTTGAGTGCGTAACTGTGTACGCGTGGCACGAATGCTGCTTTGATGGGGCTTGAGAGGAGGCCGTACTGTTAGTCGCGCTCCTGGCGTGCTTGATGATCCTGTTGCGGGGTGCTCCGGACTCTCTTGACGGTGCTCGGAGTTGTTGTTGCTAGATTGGTTTGTCGGAGTAGGCCGCATTGTACTTCGGCCGCGAGGGCTGCAGTATGCTACTCTGCTCAGAGAGAGCGGTCCATGTTTCCGTTGACTGTTATGACCCCGCGTGGTCCTGGCATCTTGAGCTTGAGGTATGCGTAGTGTGGTACCGCATTGAATCTAGCAAATGCGGTTCGTCCGAGCAGTGCGTGGTAACCCTGTAAGGACGCTTGACCCTGGAAAGGATAATAATGTTCCACGAAGTGGAGTATGGATTTCATAAGTATAAGTTTTTATCTCGGTATGTGGGATATCCCACGAGGATGAAGATATGAATTACTATTGGATATAAAGGAGGTACGATGTTGGAAATATGGATCAATGGAAATTCCATGATGAGTCTGAGTAATCATGTCCTAGTCTGGTGCCAATAGAAGGAAGGAAGACAGTACAATTGGATGGATTTAAGAATACTAGGAAGTTTGAAGTTGGAATAATGATCAGAAGCCCGAGGATAAGTTCAAGGACTACAAGTGATGAGATGGGTCATATCCCACAGGCCCCAGGACCTGCCAAGAAGCAAACACACTCTTGCTGAAGGAAAAACCATGGAAGAAGTTACGATTTTATCAACCGACGATTCTATAGGAGTTTACATAAAACACGAGAGTTGTGAAGAAAGCGATAGATGTTTGTTTGGCTTGCAGAATCAATGGATTTTCCGAACTTGGTTCGTCGACAAGAGAAATTCTGCAATGCTTGTGAGGATGACCGAGTGTTAGAATGCGAGATTCGCTAAACCATATACAAGGTATGATTTGGGTGCGGGATGGATTGATCACCATACCAACTTACTCTTATCATTGGCGTTGCCATATGGGATGGTAAATCTGAGTGACTTACCTATAGTAGAGAGACGACGATCAAAACCTTGTTTGAACCTTAGAATGGTATAAGTATTTTCCCTTGTACAAGGCAGCTTTTGCCAACGACAGGTTATACGGTGAGATTCAACCCAGACCCATTTCCTGCAGGACAAACCATAAATTGTTGACCACCATGAGATATCGATAGTTGATTAGTATTGGCGCCAGACCTATCAGCTATGAAGACCCAATCTCGGAATAACCGTACCAAGAGGAAAAAAGGACAAAAGAATTGCGGTAGAGGTTATGCCACTACCGGAAGAGCCCAGAGAAGGAATTAACCCTAGGATCTGAGAAGACCGACACTGTCAACAATAAGGATGGAGTATATGAGTTTTTGATGGAACCTTAACAATGCTTCTAAGGGTGGTAGCACCCGAGACCCCGGAGACGATCGATGGATTTTGAGAAGACCCCCAAACCTAACCTATTTCTTGCTAGCCTCTCAGAATCTCGAGGACGAGATTCATGTTAAGGGTGGTAGTTTTGTAACATCCCAAAATTCTAAATTTTGGAATGTTATAATAAATAGATAGTTTTGATTGATTGATTGACTAAAAGTGAGTGAATTTTTGAAACTTTTTGAAAGTTAAATGAGAGGGAATAAAAGGACTTTCCTAAACTTTCATTTTTTGCTTTTATGATCTTCGGGAATTCAAATTCTTTTCATCACAAAACCCTGGAGAGAAGATGACATGACTTCTACCATTTATTTAAATGACAAGTGGTGTTGAAAATATTTGAATTTCATTTGGAAAATATTTCCAATTCTGAAACTTTATGCAACTCAATGATTTTCACGGCGAAGATAAAATGACTTCTTCAAAACATATGAAATATGAGTTGGGAGTTTCAAAGAAATAAATTCAAAGTTCTTTTGAATTTATTTTCAATTTGGAGTTATTTGAGTTTTATTCAAATTATTTTTCTCCAAAAATAAAATATATGGAAAATAGGGTAACATGATTCCCTACATCAGAAAATTGGAGAGAAATAAATTTGAATTAATTTTGATATTTTTAAAATGATTTTTACTGGATTTTACTAGGGCATAAGCACTCTTTGTTTTATTTGAATTTGTGTGTATCCTATTTGACTCTAGAAAAATGTTCAGCTTGTTGGAAATCTTTTTCTGAAAATTTTGATATATAATATGCCTATATAAAATTATATTTTGGTTTTATTTATTCAGATTTCCTTTTCTGTTTCTAAAAAAACTGCGGCGTCTTGCGTGGTACTAACTGTCGCCCACGTGCGCAGCATAGTAGCATGGGCGCTCCTTTGTTTTTTTTTCTTTTTCCCTCCTCCTAAATGGGCCAGGCCCAGCCAGCTTTTCCCTTCCAGTTTTTTTTCTTCCTTCATTGAAGAAAAAACAACACGCATAATGTGACCTGGCGGAAGTCTTAGCCCAATACGCATGATTTTTTTTTGAAATTTATCTGCGTATATATACGTTTAGTCCCACATTGCCTAGCTTTTGACCCCTAAGCCTCTTTTCCATCAATAAATATAGACCCATAGAGCCTCCAAAAATCATCCGATTCAGGTTAAATCAATATTTTGATTTGACTAGATTCCTTAAAGAAAAATATTTTTCTCCTCACCGGCGCGACTTCTTCCCTCTGCGAAGTTGTCTTTTCTCTACCTTATAAAGGTATATTTCTTTGTATTTTTTTCCATAGCTTATTTTTCTTCCGTAAAATAGCTTGGCCCTGATTTTTCAAATAGCCACAACTTTTTACTCGTTCATCCAAATTAGATAAAACCAGCGCCTATAGTTTCGTCTTGTTTTCACCTATCCAGTTAACCTGTCACGTCAACTTTTTGAAATTTTCAAATTTCGAAATTTGTTCAGATTCATATTCAAACTTCTTTTGTTCATAACTTGAGTTCCGTAACTCCGTTTGAGTTGATTCTTTTTGCAAAGCGAAGCTCTTGACCTAAACTTTCTGATAAGGCCAAATTCAGATAATTTTGGTACTATTAGAAATTGTTTTATGTTGCAAGAGTTATTTGCTTGGTTTTGATGTTTTCCGAATTGTTTCTTCGTTCGGTCCGATGTTTTGAGTGATTGCTTATGTGTGGCTACTATTGCTTGATTTCGATAGATTGACCGGAGTGTGACGAGTAGAACTATCAAGAGTTTTGAGTGTGAATCATCTTATTCAGCATTGCAGGCAAGTAACACTTTGATCATACTCTTTTCTACTACCCAGTTTTTATGCATTAGATCTATCCTCAAACACTTGCATGATTAGGATCTAATTAAATTGTGGGTTTTGGGAAGTAGATTGAGGTAGTACCTATTACCTGTTTTATTATCAAACCCTTGGGAGTTACTTCTACGTTTGCTTATTATGCCATGCTATGCTAGTAGACGTGGATTGGGTGAGTGTATCCATGACAGATGTGAGATTGTTACTTAATGGTTTATTTAAGGTGGCAACTTAAACACACATCTGGGTGGATTGAGGCACCTGGTTTCTATCAGGACTTGCCTGTATTTCTTCGGACCGCCACCCAGGCTCAAAGGGATCATGAGATTATTAAAACTAGAAACTTCCGTGTGCAGCCACAAGCCATTATGGGCTCTGGCATAGTTGATTAAGTTGTGCGAACTCTTACGGGTATACTAGCAGATGTAGGGGAAAGTAGGTGTACCGGTCTACCCACAAGTAAGGTGCTAGTGCTTTTGAAAGACTATGTCTCGGTCATCCGTTTCTCAAACATCATGTAGTGCGAGAAATCAAGCGGAGGCAATCGAGTCTTGTGGGGAAAAGTCATAAACCTCTGCAAAGTGTATAAACTAATCATGGTTAGCCGTGTCCCCGGTTATGGACATCTTGAGTATCTAGTACTTGGATATCATGTGAATCTCATCATGTTACTCTAATTAATATTGTTGGGTTGTTAATGAGTACTTTTAATTGGGATTGAGGATGCTGTCAACCATTCTCAATGTTCAACAACCACCATGATAGTTAAATAAAATCATTCCTTTGCAGTAGGAAAAAATTGGCTTTACGCAAAACTGTAACCATAGAGCTTTCCACCAGCCATATATGCATGTAGTATAGGCTTATTCTTTCATTACTGTCTACGTGTTACATTGCCAGCATATTCCATGTGCTGACCCGTTTTCGGGCTGCAACTTTTCATGTTGCAGACTTTTTCAGACGACGAGTAAGTGATACGTTAGGGTTACGATTTCTATACTCAACTTTGTTGTTGGTGTTGATGGGAATCCACAACCTTGTTGCTTCCGCTATATTTGGTTTGAGGTAATATTATTTACGTTATTTATACATGTGATTTACCTCTGTTATAAATCCTCGAGTATTGTGTGTGTCAGCATACCGATCCAGGGATGACACTTAAGCACAGAGACTTGATCCATTCGGGTCGGGTCGCTACATCCATACTGCGGGGTCTGTTGTGCCATCGTATGATTCGATGTTTACGGGTTTGAACCCTTCTGGGAATTCATGATCCATCACTTCGTCAGTGAAGCAAAGGGGTGTCGGCGCCTACGTAGCCGAGCTATGTGGTTGCGCGATTCGACTTGGTCCAGGTTGCCGTGTTACGCCCGGCGGACTTGTTGATGATGTATCGGCGTGGCGGTCATCGTCATGTGTTGAAGTAGCGCCCGTGATCCGTAGATCGATCTTGGCTGTCCTGCTTTGTTTTCCAGAATATCTTGCAGGTCTTGCCTGTTGCCCCGGGCCTTAGTGTATTAGCGTGGGGGTGTGGGATGGTATTTGATACGTCTTTGTCGTATCTACTTTTCCAAACACTTTTGCCCTTGTTTTGGACTCTAACTTGTATGATTTGAATGGAACTAACCCGGACTAATGATGTTTTCAGCAGAATTTCCATGGTGTTGTTTTATGTGCACAAAATAAAAGTTCTCGGAATGACCTGAAACTCCACGGGCAGCCTTAGAAAAACAATAAAAATCCTTGCCAAAGATGAAGCCGGGGCCCACACACTGCCCACGGTGGCCCCAGGCGTGCCCTACCTCGTGGGCCCCTGGTAGCCCTCCGGCGTAACTCCAACTCCATATATTGGCTTTCGGGGAGAAAAAAATCAGAGAGAAGAAATCATCGCGTTATACGATACGGAGCCGCCGCCAAGACCTAATCTCTCTCGGGAGGGCTGATCTGGAGTCCGTTCGGGGCTCCAGAGAGGGGGATTCATCGTCGTCGTCATCATCAACCATCCTCCATCACCAATTTCATGATGCACACCGCCATGCGTGAGTAATTGCATCGTGAAACTTGCTGGACGGTGATGGGTTGGATGAGATTTATCATGTAATCGAGTTAGTTTTGTTAGGGTTTGATCCCTAGTATCCACTATGTTACGAGATTCATGTTGCTATGACTTTGCTATGCTTAATGCTTGTCACTAGGGCCCGAGTGCCATGATTTCAGATCTGAACCTATTATGTTTTCATGAATATATGTGTGTTCTTGATCCTATCTTGCAAGTCTATAGTCACCTACTATGTGTTATGATCCGGCAACCCCGAAGTGACAATAATCGGGACCACTCCCGATGATGACCGTAGTTTGAGGAGTTCATGTATTCACTATGTGCTAATGCTTTGTTTCGGTTCTCTATTAAAAGGAGGCCTTAATATCCCTTAGTTTCCAATAGGACCCCGCTACCACGGGAGGGTAGGACAAAAGATGTCATGCAAGTTCTTTTCCATAAGCATGTAGGACTATATACGGAATACATGCCTACATTACATTGATGAACTGGAGCTAGTTCTGTGTCACCCTATGTTATGACTGTTACATGACGAACCACATCCGGCATAATTATCCATCACTGATCCGGCGCCTATGAGCTTTCCATATACTGGTTCTCGCTTATTTACTTTTCCGTTGCTACTGTTACAATCACTACAAAATACCAAAAACATTACTTTTCTTTGTCTTTACTTTTGTTACCGTTACCACCACTATCATATTACTTTGCTACTAAACACTTTGTTGCAGATACTAAGTTTCCAGGTGTGGTTGAATTGATAACTCAGCTGCTAATACTTGAGAATATTCTTTGGCTCCCCTTGTGTCGAATCAATAAATTTGGGTTGAATACTCTACCCTTGAAAACTGTTGCGATCCCCTATACTTGTTGGTTATCAAGACCTTTTTCTGGCGCCGTTGCTGGGGAGCATAGCTCTATTCTTTGAGTCACTTGGATTTATATCTGCTGGACACTATGAAGAACTT
This sequence comes from Aegilops bicornis, assembly GCA_021605145.1. NCBI lineage: Eukaryota > Viridiplantae > Streptophyta > Magnoliopsida > Poales > Poaceae > Aegilops > Aegilops bicornis. The sequence continues at coordinate 174,836,033 of CM038674.1, forward strand.
GAAAGATGATCGAACTACTATTTTGCCCTCAACTACGAGGGGAGGTAACGAACTGCCATCTAGCCTTGCACTAGATTCTCCTTCTGTTATGAGTAAGCTAGCGACACCTAAACCTGCTACTGCTATCAATTCTGATATGTCGCATGTTATTGATGATGCCACTTCTAATATGCTAGATAATTATGATTAAACTACTTCTATGCTTGATAATACTGTGCCCCTTGGTGAATTTCTTGATGAGCAAATTGCTAGGTCTAGAGAAAGAGAAATTATTGAATCTGAATATGATGATGATAGTGATGATGAAAATATGCCTACTATTCCTGAGGGCTATCTTTTTGATACTGAATCTTTTGCGGCTATTTTTGCTTGCCAAGATAGATACGAACTTAAGAGGCTGCTAATTAAATGGAGTAAATAATCCCTTAGAGATAGGATGACACCCGACCCTGCTTTTGCTACTTCACCTATCTTTGTTCCCGATAAGGATTATTATGATTTTTCTGTTGATCCAGATATAATTACTTCGGTTGAATCTGATCCTTTTTATGGCTATGAATCTGAAACTGTTGTGGCACATCTTACTAAGTTAAATGATATAGCTGCCCTGTTTACTAATAATGAGAGATCGCGCTACCTTTGTTTACTCAAAATATTTCTGTTCTCATTAAAGGGCGATGCTAAGATATGGTTTAATTCTCTTGGTCCGGGTTGAGTGCAAAGTCCCCAGGATATGATTTATTACTTCTCTGCTAAATATTTCCCTGCTCATAAGAAACAAGCTGCCTTGAGGGAAATATACAACTTTGTGAAAATTAAAGAAGAGAGTCTCCCACAAGCTTGGGGGAGGCTTCTCAAGTTACTTAATGCTTTGCCTGATCATCCTCTTAAGAAACCTGAAATATTTGATATCTTTTATAATGGACTAGCGATGCTTCCAGAGATTTCTGGATAGTTGTCTTTGGTTACATTTTCGGGGAAAGAACACGGATGAAGCTGAAATTCTATTGAATAATATGTTGACAAATGAAAATAATTGGGCACCTCCTGAGCCAGCTCCAGAGCCAATTACTGAGCCTATCCCTAAACCAACTCCGAAGAAGAGAAGTGTTCTATTTCTCAGTCCTAAAGATATGCAAGAGGCAAAGAAATCTATGAAAGAAAAAGGTATTAAAGCTGAAGATGTTAAGAATTTACCTCCTATTGAAGAAATACATGGTCTTAAATTACCGCATGTTGAAGAAGTATATGATCTCAATTACTTATTTACTGAAGAACCTCCCGATATCCCGACACAGGTAGTAAAGGTAAATTCTCTCTATAGATATGATAAAGCTGAAGTCCCTCCTACTAAAATTGCTAGTAAGTGCTTGGATGAATTTGATGACTTTATGTTTAAGAAAGATGAATTTAATGCTTATTTTGGTAGACAATTAAAACATAATACATTTATGATTAAACGCTTGGGTGATTATATGGCTGATGTTAGAGGTGAACTTAAACTTGTTAGCAAACATGCTTCTATGGTTACCACTCAAGTAGAACAAGTACTCAAAGCTCAGAAAGAAGTGCTTGATGAAATGAATAGTAAGAAAAATGATTATGCTGTTAGAGTGGCTACTAGAACTGGTAGAATGACTCAGGAACCTTTGTATCCCGAAGGCCACCCTAAGAGAATCGAGCAAGATTCTCGGAGAAATAATATTGATGTACCTAGTTCTTCTAAAAGGAAGAAAAAGAAAAATGATAGGACTTTGCAAACTTCTAGTGAACCTATTGCTGAACCACCTGAGAATCCAAATGATATTTCTATGTCTGATGCTGAAACACAATCAGGTGATGAACATGAACCTAGTGATAATGTTAATGATAATGTTCATGTTGATGCTCAATCTAGTAATGATAATGATGTGGAGATTGAACCTGCTGTTGATCTTGATAACCCACAATCAAAGAATCAACGCTATGATAAAAGAGACTTTGTTGCTAGGAAACATGGTAAAGAAAGGGAACCATGGGTTCAGAAACCCATGCCTTTTCCTCTGAAACCATCCAAGAAAAAGGATGATGAGGATTTTGAGCGCTTTGCTGAAATGATTAGACCCATCTTTTTGCGTATGCGATTAACTGATGTGCTCAAAACAAATTCGTATGCTAAGTATATGAAGGATATCATTACTAATAAAAGAAAGATACCGGAAGCTGAAATTTCCACCATGCTTGCTAATTATACTTTTAAGAGTGGAGTACCAAAGAAACTTGGAGATCCTGGAGTACCTACTATACCATGCTCCATTAAGAGAAATTATGTTAAAACTGCTTTATGTGATCTTGGAGCCGGTGTTAGTGTTATGCCTCTCTCTTTATATCGTAGACTTGACTTGAATAAGTTGACACCCTACTGAAATATCTTTGCAAATGGCTGATAAATCAACTGCCATACCTGCCGGTGTTGTGAGGATGTGCCTGTTGTGGTTGCAAGCGTTACTATTTTAACGGACTTTGTTATTCTTGATATTCCGAGGATGATAGTATGTCTATTATTCTTGGAAGACCTTTCCTTAATACTGCGGGGGCTGTTATTGATTGCAACAAAGGCAATGTCACTTTTCATGTTAATGGCAATGAACACACGGTACACTTTTCCGAGGAAACAACCTCAAGTTTATAGTATCAACTCTATTGGGAAAATTCCATCAATTATATTTGGAGGTTTTGAATTTCCTCTCCCTAGTGTCAAGAAAAAGTATGATATTCTTATTGTTGGGGATTTTCATATCCCCGTTGAGGTAACTTAGTGTTATTCGAAATTTCTCCGGTTCCGTGATTATTCGGAATGAGTTTGTTAACAAGACTTGATCAACCTTGTTAGTGGGTTCATTTTGATGATCACGAGATGGATGAAACTAGAAGCACAACCTTCTGTACCCTCTTTATATTTTCTGTTATTTTTCTGTAAAAATATCCCAAAAATAAAAGTCCTCAGAATGCCATGCCAATTTAATATGATTTTTTCGGGAATATTTGAGAATTTACTGTGCAAAAATTACCACGGGGGGAGCTGCCACACAGTCACGAGGGTGGGCGCGCCCTACCTCCCTGGCGCGCCCTGCCTCGTGGGCCCATGGTGGCCCTCCTCCACTTATCCCTGCACCCATCTTCTTCCTCTGCCTGACACAAACACGAAAAACCAACTCAAGCACGAGTTCCAGCCCCCGTTGCTGTGATTTTTGATCTCCTTGCTCAAAGCACCTCTCGCAAAACTGCTTGGGGAGATTGTTCCTTGGTATGTGACGCCTCCACTGGTCCAATTAGTTTTTGTTCTAGTGGTTTATTCTTTGCAAATTTGTGCTGCATAGGTGACCATGTTCTTGAGCTTGCATGCCAAATATATGTGGTTCCAAGTAGTTCTAATGCTTGATATAGGCTCTAGGAACTTATGGGAGTTGTTGCTATCAACTTTATTGAAGTTGGTTCACTTTTATTTGAAGTTACTAAAAATTTCAGAAATTTTTCAGAGGAAACAATATGTTTAGGAGGATGTTCCAAGGTGGTCCTTCAAGGAAGCAAGGTCCCAGACTTGCAATACATGATGCTGACGAGGAACCACCAAGAGGCGCCTCTGTGAGGCCACATGAATGGCCTTGAGAAAATTTTATGAATCAAGTGGGAATCAAAGAAGAATTTAGTGCATATTTAAATGCTTGCCGGTCTTGAGGATTTTTAAGGCGACAAATGCCCCCAAGATCATGATCTCACAAGTTCATTTGTGAGGAGGTTTGAGTTTTCATCTTCACGTAATTCTCCTTCAGTCATGTTTGACCTTTATGACAAATCTTATACCATGGACTTAGAGGATTTCACTTCTGCTTGCAAACTTCCATCTTGGGGTAATGTCAGGGATCCCCCTAAATCTAAATATAGAGACTTTCTTGCTAAAATAACTGAGGGAAATCTAGAGATATAACACAAGCCACTATAAGGAGCGTTCACTTTCCTGCTATACATTATTTTGCTCTCTTCATAGGTAGATGCATAAATGATAATGATGAAGCATGTCACATGTGTGTCCTCGATCTCAAAGATTCTCGTGGAGTGCCGTGTTAGGAGACCAATCTTATCATATGGGAGCCATTGTAGCTCGCAGGTTGCATCAGAATAGACATAACGGAGATTTCTTTGGAGGAATTTATGCAACCCGCTTAGCTAATTTTCTTGAGATATACATTCTTGAGGGTGACATGGAGTTACCCCCTTCTTATTTAGATTTTGATTCTATGGTTTCCCACCAGTTTGTTGAGAGGACTGAACCACCTCTCCAGTATAGACTAATCTTTAACAAACGTCATGTAGTCCATATTGCTCTTCCTGCTCCTGCCTTCTTTGATTTTCAGACAAAAGGAAGATATATTATTACCAGAGAGGAGGAAGATGAGTACGAGAGGAGAGCGGAGGCTGCTCTACGCCACGCTGCAGCTCAGGCGGCGGTAGCCGCTGCATCACAGTACGACCCCAACTTCACCTACGGGTATCCGCAAGGCTATCCCTGGCAATAGACCAACTTAGGCCAAAAGCCTAAGCTTGGGGGAGTACGTATTTCCCACCGACATTACATTCATGTTCACACACTCATTGCTACATGTCGGTGCTAATACTCTTTCATTGTAATATCCATGCTAGTTTATTTCCTCTTTCCTGCTTTCTTCTTGTGTGTTTAATAAACCTTAAGAAAAAACAAAAAAAATAGTAGTAGTTTATTTCTTTGCTGTAGTAATTAAAAAGAAAACCCAAAAAGATTTCCCGTTCTTCTTTTGCTTGTTGGGAGCTTTCCCGTGTAAATAGTATTATTTTCTTTTCCTTTCTTTGGGGGTTGAGAAGACTATATTGAAAATGCTTAGTGGCTCTTATATGCATGATTGTTTATTTAACTTAGAGCCCATATTACTTGTCTTCTATCTTGAGTTGAATGCTTGCAGATTCCAGCTTAGTCCAATGCACGTGCACTCTTATTATTATACACACCGTTCGGTCGTGCAAGTGAAAGGCAATAATGATGATATATGATGAACTTATTGGGATGAGAAAAGCTGGTATGAACTCGACCTTTCTTGTTTTTGTAAATATGATGATTCATCGTTCCTGAATCAGCTATTATGAAGTAAACATATTTGCAATGACATTTAGAGATTATAGTTGCTTGTGCCATGCTTGATTAGCTATGAGTTATAATGATTTACCTTGCGTCCCAACATGCTATTAGAATGATTATGATGTGGTATGATGGGATGGTATCCTCCTTTAAATGAATTGAGTGACTCGACTCGGCACATGTTCATGCATGTAGTTGAATCAAATCAACATAGCCTTCATGATATTTATGTTCATGGTGGATTATGTCCTACTCATGCTTGTATTCGGTGTAAATTAATTTTAATGCATGTTTACGACTGTTGTTGCTCTCCCAATTGGTCGCTCCCCAGTCTTTTGCTAGCCTTCACCTGTACTAAGTGGGAATACTGCTTGTGCATCCAAACTCCTTAAACCCCAAAGTTGTTCCATATGAGTCCACTATACCTTCCTATATGCGGTATTTACCTGCTGTTCCAAGTAAATTTGTACGTGCCAAACTCTAAACCTTCAAATAAACATTCTGTTTTGCATGCTCGAATAGCTCATATGTCAACTAGAGCTGCCCTTATCTTCCGTGTTAGGCGGGTTATTCTCAAGAGGAGTGGACTCCGCTCCTCATTCACGAGAAAATGGCTGGTAACCGGGATGCCCGATCCATGCTTTATGCAAATTAAATCAAAATAATTGCAAACAAAACTCCCCCTGGGACCCGTTGAATGTTGGAGGCACTCGTTGTTTCGAGCAAGCCATGGATTAATGCTTGTGGAGGAGGGGGGGTATAAACTTTACCATTCTGTTTGGGAACCGCCTATAATCTGTTTAGCATGGAAGATATCATCGTCTTTTAGTTGTTATGTTGACAATGAAAGTATGCCGCTCAAACTATAATTTATCTCTATTTCAAAACCAAGCTCTGGTACCTCTACAAATCCCATGCTTCCCTCTGCGAAGGGCCTATCCATTTACTTTTATGTTGAGTCATCACCCTTCTTATTAAAAGCACCCGCTGGAGAGCACACTGTCGTTTGCATTCATTATAATTGGTTTATATTGGGTATGACTTGAATGGATCTCTTTTACCATGAATTACAATGTTTAGTCAGTCCTTGATCTTTAAAGGTGCTCTGCATTTATGTTTTGCGGTCTTAGAAAGGGCTAGCGACATACCATCTTGTTATATCATGTTATGATTATTCACTACAAAAAAATACACTTCCGTGATGATACGTGTTTGTCACAGTAGGTCACGTTTTTTGTCATGCATGTACATCCATGATAAATTTATGGCAGAATCAAGATAGTCATACCTGTGCTATCGTAGAAGTGTTCCATGACATTACCAAAATTATCATCACGGAAGTATCCACTTCCATGACGATAAATCGTGCGTCACAGAAGTGCTTTCGTCAAGGGTGACCGACACATGGCAACCACCGTAACGGAACGCTGTTAAGCTATCGGGTCGGGTTTTGGATTAGATAACCCGTTAACAACCCCGACCAATGGGGATTTTCCACGTGTAAAATCATCATTGGCTGAAGGAGACACGTGTCGGCTCACCGTTGGGACAGATATCATTCACTCATTGGACATAAGGCGCCTATGATACGTCGACACGTGGCCCGGCCCAACAGAGGCCCATTCCAGTGAAAAGGCCGGCCCGTTTGAGTTGGTCAAAAGGTGACGGGCCGGCCCATGGAAAGACTGTTAACGGCATGTTCGCATATAGCCCATTTACAGCCCGCTAACCAAAGGCCCGTTACGCCCTACCTGAATTAGGCCCAGTAGCGTCATCTGGGCCATCCAATATGATTCCAGCCCATTTTCACTTATGGCCCATGACGTCTTTCGGCCCATATGAGGCCCTATGTAACTCTTGGCCTATTAACGGCCCGTGGTGAAACTAGCCCGCAATGAACAGTGTATCACTTTAGACCCATTAATGGCCCGTGGTGAAACTGGCCCGTAATGAACAGTGTATCACTTTATACCCATTAATGGCCCGTTATTCAGTTGGGCCGTTTCCAGCCCATGTTATCTTTCGGCCTTCTCAGAGCCCATTTATTCTTGGGCTCATTTCGAGCATTCGTTTACTTACGGCCCGTTACTGTAATTTTCTGCTTGTGGGCCAAATTCAGCCCGTGGTTACAGTCGGCACGTTTGTGGTCCGTTAATACATTGGGCCGTTTTCATAGCGTCATCAAATACAGCCTATTAACGATAGCCCGTTATGGTCGGCCCATGAACGGACGATTCCAACTCTATCCCATTTACGGCCATAATGCGGCCTGTTATTGGCCCATGTTTGGCCAATCGATCATATGGCCTGTATAAGGCCCATTGATGATAGGGCCCGTAGAAGGCCCATTGTTTCTATGGCCCGTAGAAGGCCCAATGTTTCTCTGACCCATAGAAGGCCCTCTTTTTCTCTGACCCGTACAAGGCCCATCGTTTCTCTGACCCGTAGGAGGCCCAAGTGTCACTACGGTAAATATTAGCCCATTGTTATTGTGGCCTAGTTTTAAAAATAGGTTATTGCAGCCACTAGCAAACCGCGGAAAAAGAAGCTGCAGACTACAAGCAAACAAATAAACAAGACAACAAGGAAATAAATAAGCAAGCAACTTATGCTAGGCTATCACGGCTATTACAGATATTACATCCACTTTGGGCATCAAAGTTCACCACCGGTGCAAATATAGGGAACACAAAGACATATAAACACCGCAGCAAAACAAGTCCAGGCTGAAACCACTTGAGAAGAGTTCAAGAAACAATATCACAGGTACCCATATTGCTGGCAAGATGCTTAGCAAGCTTATTAACTTTCTCTTGTTTGGTGCTTAAATCCTCCAGTAACTTCTTTGTTGCACAAGAAAATACGCATCTGAATTCTGCGGGGACTTCCTCGGTCCTTGACTTCTTGCCGCAGCAAAGATGATCGATGCCTTTCAGCTTATGGCAGGCCCAGAAGAAGCCGAAGTGATTCAGGCGGTGAGTTCGAAGAGCTTGTGCCGGTGATCGCCGATAACTCAAACACTACATCAACGCAGGATCGTGGGGTTTCTCACGATCTACAAGATCGTTTTATCACCTTTCTTGAGACCAACAAGGTTGTCTCACTATCTTGAACCTTATCTACATTACTTTCTCTACCATTGCATAGTGGGGGTGCTCTTCTCCAATATTCTGTTTGCATACTACAAGAGAAACAAGCAGACACATCACAGGTTTAGCTTGGAGTATACCAAACTCATTTTGGTAAACCGGTTCAGTAGTAAGGTGGACAGGATAACAACATTAAACAAACATATATCTATGTACTATGGTCACTGTATTGTCCATATCATTCTAGTTTATGTTCCCTAATCAAGACAGAGACACAGTTCAACTCATATATTTTTAAGACACAAAGAAAGATAGATGTAATATAAGTGTGAGAAACTACACAAAGATTGGCAGCACTTGTAATGTGCATCACATGAGAACATAGTTGTTTATACAACTTAAACTAAAATCAACATAGAGCAAGAAGTTAGAACAGCAATCCAGTTAAAGAAATAGGTTTAAAACATACATTGCGCCATTGGAGTTTCAATTGGATCCTTCAAATTCGAAAGTAGTTGGTATGAGTAAATCTGATGATGCAACAGCAAAGGAGTATGGACCATAGCTACGGAATCGACACGAGAATAGTTGCTCTTCTGCTTTAAACGTGGAGTTTGGGTTAGCTGTGGTTGTCTTCATGCTTTGGGCACTGCAGTAGCTTTTCAAACTGCTCGTGTGGGGGTACTCTGTGGTGGATATGGTGCTTTGTCAACTATAAGTGGGTTACTATCCGCTCGGATTGCGGTTAGATAGGTTGTAGCTGGTTCTCTGCCCAACGGTGTAAGTGTGCAATCTGGAAGAGTCTCGATTATGTGTGGTGGGGCTAGTTTGTGGGCCAGTACAGCCATGGTTCTATCTGCATCGACGGGTAGCACTGTCTTTTGTGAAGAACGGGTTTTTGCTCCCTTAGATACTGCCATCACCACCTCCAATTCAAATGGTCGATAAACAAGAAAAGAAATTGAGCGTACATACATTGTATGATAGATGTATGTGGTAATTCACATATATGTTGTCTAACCAAACAGACAAGATGACACAATTTCACATATATGATGCCTAACTAAACATGATAGCATGACACAGTTTAGGATATATGATGGATAACTTAACATGATATAATGGCATAATTCAACATATGATGAGTACCTAAACAGGATGACATGAAAAAACTATATGATGTCTTTCTAAAATAGGTTGGGATGAAATAATTCACATACATGTTGTCTAAGTATACAGGATGGCATGATATAATTGGCATAATTGATTCATATACTAAGCGGTGGCACTCGCATGTATGATCTCTAAACTAAGCGAGATAGAATTCAATATTGTGCATATGATGTCTAAACTAAGCAATGCAAGACACCATATGCATCATATGAGAAATATAAACATTGCAACTTAGAGCATACACCTCGGTGGGATATAGGACTGGTCATCTGTCTGAATCCTCCTCTGAGGAGCTCCTGTAACCATCGAGATATATGCTTCAACAGTACCATTGCACCTTTCACGAAGACCTTGTTTTCACTCCAGATTTTTCCATAACCGGCTCAAATGGCTGATATACATGAAGAGTAGTTCAATATACACAGATTGTCGAAAAATGGAATACGTAATGAAAAAAAAAGATGGAATGAGATAATTGACATATATGATGCCTGGCTCCATGGCGGTGCATAATTCACATATATGATAACTGGCTGAAAAACATGGCATTGCATAATTTGACATATCTGATATAGAAAGCAAACAGGAGGCATTCACACAAAGCATGTCTAATCTAAGAAGATGGCATGGCAATGCAAGACACCATATGCATGATATGAGCAATATAACCCAGCCAAGTTAGAGCATGCACCTCGGGCGGGGGGGGGGGGGAATACGACTGGTCATCTCTCTCTGAATCCTCCTCTCGGGAGCTATCTCAGAACCAGCAAGAAATCAGACGACAGTAGCACCGACTGCTCGTAAGACCTTGTTTTCACTCCAGATTTTCCCATGACCGACTCAAATGGCTGATGCACAGGAAGAGTAGATGAATGTATAAACATTGCTGACAAATGGAACACATTATGGAAAAAATATGGCACGATACAATTCACATATACGATGGTGGCTAAACAGGATGGCATTGCATGATTCACGTATATGATGCACGGCTAAAGAAGATGGCATTGCATAATTCCCATATACTCCCTCCGTTCCTAAATATTTATCTTTTAGAGATTTCAAATGGACTACCGAGATACGGATGTATATAGACATATTTTAGAGTGTAGATTCACTCATTTTGTTCTCAGATGTAGTCACTTGTTGAAATCTCTAAAAAGACAAATATTTAGGAATGGTGAGAGTATGATATAGAAACCAAACAGGTGGCATTCACACAAAGCAAATCTAAACTAAGCTGATGACATATAAGATGTATAATGTAAGCAATGCAAGGCGCCATATGCATGATATGACCAACATCAAGACGCCCGAGTTAGAGCAAACACCTCAGGTGGTAAACAGGCATGGTCGGCTCCTTCTGAATCTCCATCTGAACAGTTATCTTCCTCTGGAATACAATCTGGAAATGCAGGAGAGGGGGGGGGGGCACTTCGCCCACCATGGAGCAGCGTCTGCATGACATTATATTCGCACGCAACGGTCTTCTCTTTTTCTCTACATGTTCAGTACGATTGTGTACAATATCTGACATGCATAATAAAAAAATAGTTAGATTTTGTAAGGCCTAAGGGGTGCGTGCAAAAATCAAGACTGATGGTAGCAAATGAGTGGATGGATCCACAACTAATGATAGCAGGTAGATTATAGCTTCAGTTTAAAAAGACAGACAATGGATCATCTATTGTTTGTTGCCCACCCAACATGAACCACATAGAAGACCCCAGATGAACCAGATAGTAGATGATACTATTCGTTCTTTGGCTCGATATGAGACCCATGGGCAATTCAAAACTCAAGATTGAACGATAAAGTAGCAGGTAATAATAACCAATGTATAACGTAAGCAAACACGAAAGACTGCGACCTCTCTTCCGGAACTGTCTAGTCCTCAGGTTCATCTTCTCAGTCGATGATGGTAATGCAGTTGGCGTGGCTGCCGGCAACAAGGAAGATGATCTGAGGCGGCGAAAGAAAGTATGCAGGGGGAATCTCTGCTGAAGTGAACGCTTCTGTCGATGGTGCACCTCAGGTGGGGTGGATGACGGCACGACAGGAGCAGGACATAACACACAAAGTTTTCTTTGACGCCAATCTGAAAATGAAGAAATATGTAAGGGCTCCTTAGAATTGGAGAATTCTATAAACGCAGGGACAGGAAAAACACAGGAATATGATAGGAATGCACATGCAAAACAGAGCATTTGGAAACATAGGATTTCAGTCAACCTGGGTGTTTGGCTCACATGAATTGGAAGAACAGAAGAATGGAGAAACAAAGTGATGCGACGAGTGTACAACCTCTTTGGCATAGCCTTGTGGACCTCAGCATCATTGGGTTGGACGTGGAGGATGGTGATGATGCTGGTGTGACTGTCGAAGGCGGGGAAGAAGATCCGAGGCCTCTGGAAACGGCGCCGAGGGTACTGCTCCGCTGTGATGGACGGTTCCGTCGTTGGAGTAGCTCCGCTAAGGTGTACGGCGACGAGGCTGAAGCATGACAATACATACAACTTTAATCTGAAGTGGGACCCTAATATCATCTGCAATAGATGATGTAAAATACATCACCAAAAAGTGCTATATGTAAAACGCATCAGCCGCGCCATGGCCGCTCCGACAGATGCTGAAAGTACTGTACACTCTGAACTTAACTGAAGAAAATGAACTTCACAGTCGAAACTGAATTTTACTGTCGAAACTGATTGAACTAGTAACAGAGCATTGCAATAGATGTCTAGGGCGTTCGAGCACTAGTAGCGAGAAGCGATGATCTAAATCAGCGAGACGCCGAGCGAGAGAACGCACTAGCGAGAGAGCAAGTCGCGGCAAGAGCACCGCGAAGCGAGTGCTAAAGCAGCAACTCCTCAGAGTCAGCTGGAGGTCGGCAGCAGCGAAGCATAAGCGAGAGCAAGAGCAGAGCAGCAGCACGAACAAAAGCAGGAGCAAGCGGTCACGACCGACAAAGAAGAACAGAGCCACATCGCGAGCGAGAGCCGGAGCAGCTGCAGCTAGTGCCGTTGTGGAAGTCGCCGCCGAGGAAGCAACGACATGGGGGAGAGATGTCGTGGATGATGTGGCCGGCGACGGCACCGTCGATGGAGACGCCATGTCTGCTCCGTATCGAGCACCGGCAGCCCCGTAAGATCGAATAAAAGATAAAATGCAGCGGTGAGTTCAGAACCTCCTTGGTTGCGCCGAGTTGGCCTCGGCTTCATCAGAGGAATTTGTGAGGGTGCTGCGGTTCTGGTGGGGCAGGTCAAGATGACGCTGTGGGGATTGAGGTGGCGCGATAGACGAGGCGAACGTCGGGGCAGCTCCTTGGAGGTGGAGGACGGGGCGGCTGATCCGGCGGGACGACGAGATCGACAACTGATCCTCATCCGGTGCGGTGGCTGAGGGACGGCGAGTATTGCGGTGGGCGGCGTGGTCGGGGAAGAGTCTCCGGTGGCGGCGGTCGGGAGGCCTATGGAGGAGCGTGGGGTTTCGCGGGTTTTGGCGGCCTCGGTGTACGAATGGGGGGGGGGGCGAAGGGGAGGGGGGAGCCAAGCTTAGGGACGCGCTTGTCTGAAATGTAGGGTAAGTTACCAGCGTACCCCCACCGGTTTTGACACCGCGACGTGGAGCTTCATTCACTACAAGAAATATGTCAACTTATGACCTTATGTCAGTGACCCTGGAAGAATTGGTCATAGATTTATGACCATTTGAGACCAATTGGTCAAAAGCTGTTCGAGGGGCTCCAAACCCTAAACCATTGCGACCATTTTGGTGGAAAGGTCATAATTTCCTTACATGAAATGGTCATAAAGCTAACAGCCGCTAGTCCGCTACCTTATTTCTAGTTGTTAACGACCAATATAGATGGTCATAGCCTTGTAAATTGTGGTGGGTTGCTATGACTAGGCGCCACCTCATCGCTTTGCCTATGTGTCATGTCCATGTGGCAGTTATTGCCCTAGGTTGTGAAGCAACCTATATTTCTGTCATTCCCAACATTCCCAAAAAATCTCATAAATTCTTTGGGTCATATCTTCGTGAAATATGTAAAAACCTTCCTTGCCTAGTTCAAAAATAATTAAAAAATATTCATTTTCCTATTCATTCAGAGTAACAGTTTGTGAAGGAAGTACCACTTTGGCATGTCCAAATAGTACCCATTTTCTACTGATGCTTTCCTATGCCCAAATAACCATCCTCCACCAAATGCCAGCTCAATCCATTCATTATTTTGAGCCGAGCTTCAACATTCAGATTTATGTCCGGTGTGGTGGTTTGCAAAGCAAGTACCACCTAGGCTCCTCCTTTTGAGCTGAAAATTTGTGAAAACGGTCTTCTTAGTAACTGATCATCCTCAGCCAAAACTCACGCCCATTAGCCATGTACATTTCCGCATCGCTAATCAAACACTTGGTCGCTAATTCATGTTTGAGCATCGATTGGTCTCCTCGTGAGAATCTTATGTTGTAATTTTCTTCCTAGCACCAACCTGGGAGTTCCCAACCCACTAGACATTCCTAGGCCGCCAGAACACATGGCAACGCCACGGTCACGCAGTGACCACCTTGGCATGCGAAGCATCTTGAGTTCTGGCGCTCTAGAGTTGGGGCCCTCGGCCACCGCCCAAACCTCGACGTATCGCCACCAAACCATGTATTTATGATTAAATAGGTCCTTATGTAACTAGAAATGATTTTTGGAAAAATAAATAGCAAACTATGAGGCAAGCTGCAGTTCAAATTTGACACTTCCAAGCTGAATCGGCGAAATTTGTCTTTTTCACGAGAGGTGGATCAAAAAATTTACACCAGACCATTTTGTCAATTGTGCATTAAATATGGCCTAGTATTTTAGAAAAATGATTTGGTCCAATTTTCCAACAATTATTTGGTAGTTCCTTCACAAAAAAACCTCCTTTCTCGCACTCGAAAAATGGAAAATGGTTTTTTCGTCCAACGAAAATGAAAACTTCCTTAGGCAACATTGTTTGCTATTCCAATATGCACCCTTGTGCACAATATGAGATCATTTTAACAAACTATGCCATGAATGTGGCCATAAGATTGATCATTTGGCTTGAAAGCCATGAATCTTCACACTTGATAGCTCATTTCTGAGAACACTTTTTTAAAATAATTACCGTATTACAAGTTTATTATTTTTCCTGGAAACTTGGACACATATAATGACACAATGCGAAGGTTTTTCAATTTTTTGATTTTTTTGAATTTTTTATGCCCGTTTCAAAATGTGGTCAAAACGACGGGCTTGACCGTTCCTAGCTAGTGGTTGAATCTTGGAATTTTTTTGGTGTTTCTATGATTAAATAGGTACTTATGTACCTAGAAATGATTTTTGGAAAAAATAAAGAGCAAACTATGAGGCAGCTATAGTTCAAATTTGACCCGTTTCCAACTGAATCGACGGCAATTTGTCTTTTTCATCAGAGGTAGATCAGAACTTTTTTCACCCAACCATTTTGTCAATTGTTCATTATATATGGCCTAGTATTTTATAAAATTTATTTGGTGCAATTTTGCAACAATTATTTGGTAGTTCCTTCACAAAAAAACCTCCTTTTGGGCACTCAGAAAATGAAAAATGAATTTTCCGTGCAAAGAAAATGAAAAGTTCCTTAGGCAACATTGTTTGTCATTCCAAGATGCACCCTTGTGCACAATATGAGGTCATTTGAACAAACTATGCCATGAATGTGGCCATAAGATTGATCATTTGGCTTGAAATCCACGAATCTTCACACATGATAGGTCATTTATGAGAACACTTTTTTAAAATAATTACCGTATTACAAGTTTATTATTTTTCCTGGAAACTTGGTCACATATAATGACACAATGCGAAGGTTTTCCAATTTTTTGATTTTTCTTGAATTTTTATGCCCGTTTCAAAATGCGGTCAAAACGGCGGGGTTGACCGTTCCTAGCTAGTGGTTGAATCTTGGAATTTTTTGGTGTTTCTATGATTAAATAGGTACTTATGTACCTAGAAATGATTTTTGGAAAAAATAAAGAGCAAACTATGAGGCAGCTATAGTTCAAATTTAACCCGTTTCCATCTGAATCGACAGCAATTTGTCTTTTTCACAAGAGGTAGATCAAAACTTTTTTCACCCAACCATTTTGTCAATTGTGCATTATATATGGCCTAGTATTTTATAAAATTGATTTGGTGCAATTTTGCAACAATTATTTGGTAGTTCTTTCATAAAAAGACCTCCTTTTGGGCACTCGGAAAATGAAAATGAATTTTCCGTGCAAAGAAAATGAAAAGTTACTTAGGCAACATTTTTGTCATTCCAAGATGCACCCTTGTGCACGATATGAGGTCATTTGAACAAACTATGCCA
This sequence comes from Aegilops bicornis, assembly GCA_021605145.1. Classification (NCBI taxonomy): domain Eukaryota; kingdom Viridiplantae; phylum Streptophyta; class Magnoliopsida; order Poales; family Poaceae; genus Aegilops; species Aegilops bicornis. The sequence continues at coordinate 174,851,814 of CM038674.1, forward strand.
TGAATGTGGCCATAAGATTGATCATTTGGCTTGAAATCCATGAATCTTCACACATGATAGCTCATTTAAGAGAACACTTTTTTAAAATAATTACCGTATTACAAGTTTATTATTTTTCCTGGAAACTTGGTCACATATAATGACACAATGCGAAGGTTTTCCAATTTTTTGATTTGTTTTGAATTTTTTATGCCCGTTTCAAAATGCGGTCAAAACGGCGGGCTTGACCGTTCCTAGCTAGTGGTTGAATCTTGGAATTTTTTTGGTGTTTCTATGATTAAATAGGTACTTATGTACCTAGAAATGATTTTTGGAAAAAATAAAGAGCAAACTATGAGGCAGCTATAGTTCAAATTTGACCCGTTTCCAACTGAATCGACGGCAATTTGTCTTTTTCATCAGAGGTAGATCAAAACTTTTTTCACCCAACCATTTTGTCAATTGTGCATTATATATGGCCTAGTATTTTATAAAATTGATTTGGTGCAATTTTGCAACAATTATTTGGTAGTTCCTTCACAAAAAAACCTCCTTTTGGGCACTCGGAAAATGAAAAATGAATTTTCCGTGCAAAGAAAATGAAAAGTTCCTTAGGCAACATTGTTTGTCATTCCAAAATGCACCCTTGTGCACAATATTAGGTCATTTGAACAAACTATGCCATGAATGTGGCCATAAGATTGATCATTTGGCTTGAAATCCATGAATCTTCACACATGATAGCTCATTTATGAGAACACTTTTTTAAAATAATTAACGTATTACAAGTTTATTATTTTTCCTGGAAACTTGGTCACATATAATGACACAATGCGAAGGTTTTCCAATTTTTTGATTTTATTGATTTTTTATGCCCGTTTCAAAATGCGGTCAAAACGCGGGGTTGACCGTTCCTAGCTAGTGGTTGAATCTTGGAATTTTTTGGTGTTTCTATGATTAAATAGGTACTTATGTACCTAGAAATGATTTTTGGAAAAATAAAGAGCAAACTATGAGGCAGCTATAGTTCAAATTTAACCCGTTTCCATCCTGAATCGACAATTTGTCTTTTTCATCGAGGTAGATCAAAACTTTTTCACCCAACCATTTTGTCAATTGTGCATTATATATGGCCTAATATTTTATAAAATTGATTTGGTGCAATTTTGCAACAATTATTTGGTAGTTCTTTCATAAAAAGACCTCCTTTTGGGCACTCGGAAAATGAAAAATGAATTTTCCGTGCAAAGAAAATGAAAAGTTACTTAGGCAACATTTTTTGTCATTCCAAGATGCACCCTTGTGCACGATATGAGGTCATTTGAACAAACTATGCCATGAATGTGGCCATAAGATTGATCATTTGGCTTGAAATCCATGAATCTTCACACATGATAGCTCATTTAAGAGAACACTTTTTTAAAATAATTACCGTATTACAAGTTTATTATTTTTCCTGGAAACTTGGTCACATATAACGACACAATGCGAAGGTTTTCCAATTTTTTGATTTGTTTTGAATTTTTTATGCCCGTTTCAATATGCGGTCAAAACGGCGGGCTTGACCGTTCCTAGCTAGTGGTTGAATCTTGGAATTTTTTTGGTGTTTCTATGATTAAATAGGTACTTATGTACCTAGAAATGATTTTGGAAAAAATAAAGAGCAAACTATGAGGCAGCTATAGTTCAAATTTGACCCGTTCCAAGCTGAATCGACGGCAATTTGTCTTTTTCATCGAGGTAGATCAAAACTTTTTCACCCAACCATTTTGTCAATTGTGCATTATATATGGCCTAGTATTTTATAAAATTGATTTGGTGCAATTTTGCAACAATTATTTGGTAGTTCCTTCACAAAAAAACCTCCTTTTGGGCACTCGGAAAATGAAAAATGAATTTTCCGTGCAAAGAAAATGAAAAGTTCCTTAGGCAACATTGTTTGTCATTCCAAAATGCACCCTTGTGCACAATATGAGGTCATTTGAACAAACTATGCCATGAATGTGGCCACAAGATTGATCATTTGGCTTGAAATCCATGAATCTTCACACATGATAGCTCATTTATGAGAACACTTTTTTAAAATAATTACCGTATTACAAGTTTATTATTTTTCCTGGAAACTTGGTCACATATAATGACACAATGCGAAGGTTTTCCATTTTTTTTGATTTTTTTTGAATTTTTTATGCCCGTTTCAAAATGCGGTCAAAACGGCGGGGTTGACCGTTCCTAGCTAGTGGTTGAATCTTGGAATTTTTTTGGTGTTTCTATGATTAAATAGGTACTTATGTACCTAGAAATGATTTTTGGAAAAAATAAAGAGCAAATTATGAGGCAGCTATAGTTCAAATTTGACCCGTTTCCAGCTGAATCGACAGCAATTTGTCTTTTTCATCAGAGGTAGATCAAAACTTTTTCACCCAACCATTTTGTCAATTGTGCATTATATATGGCCTAGTATTTTATAAAATTGATTTGGTGCAATTTTGCAACAATTATTTGGTAGTTCCTTCATAAAAAAACCTCCTTTTGGGCACTCGGAAAATGAAAAATGAATTTTCCGTGCAAAGAAAATGGAAAGTTACTTAGGCAACATTGTTTGTCATTCCAAGATGCACCCTTGTGCACGATATAAGGTCATTTGAACAAACTATGCCATGAATGTGGCCATAAGATTGATCATTTGGCTTGAAATCCATGAATCTTCACACATGATAGCTCATTTATGACAACACTTTTTTAAAATAATTACCGTATTACAAGTTTATTATTTTTCCTGGAAACTTGGTCACATATAATGACACAATGCGAAGGTTTTCCAATTTTTTGATTTGTTTTTAATTTTTATGCCTGTTTCAAAATGCGGTCAAAGCGGCGGGCTTGACCGTTCCTAGCTAGTGGTTGAATCTTGGAATTTTTTGGTGTTTCTATGATTAAATTGGTACTTATATACCTAGAAATGATTTTTGGGAAAAATAAAGACCAAACTATGAGGCAACTATAGTTCAAATTTGACCCGTTTCCAGCTGAATCGACGACAATTTGTCTTTTTCATCAGAGGTAGATCAAAAAAAATTTCACCCAACCATTTTGTCAATTGTTCATTATATATGGCCTAGTATTTTATAAAATTGATTTGGTGCAATTTTGCAACAATTATTTGGTAGTTCCTTCACAAAAAAACCTCCTTTTGGGCACTCGGAAAATGAAAAATGAATTTTCCGTGCAAAGAAAATGAAAAGTTCCTTAGGAAACATTGTTTGTCATTCCAAGATGCACCCTTGTGCACGATATGAGGTCATTTGAACAAACTATGCCATGAATGTGGCCATAAGATTGATCATTTGGCTTGAAATCCATGAATCTTCACACATGATAGCTCATTTATGAGAACACTTTTTTAAAATAATTACCGTATTACAAGTTTATTATTTTTCCTGGAAACTTGGTCACATATAATGACACAATGCGAAGGTTTTCCAATTTTTTGATTTTTTTGAATTTTTTATGCCTATTTCAAAATGCGGTCAAAACGGCGGGCTTGACCGTTCCTAGCTAGTGGTTGAATCTTGGAATTTTTTTGGTATTTCTATGATTAAATAGGTACTTATGTACCTAGAAATGATTTTTGGAAAAATAAAGAGCAAACTATGAGGCAGCTATAGTTCAAATTTGACCCGTTTCCATCCTGAATCGACGACAATTTGTCTTTTTCATCGCAGGTAGATCAGAACTTTTTCACCCAACCATTTTGTCAATTGTGCATTATATATGGCCTAGTATTTTATTAAATTGATTTGGTGCAATTTTGCAACAATTATTTGGTAGTTCCTTCACAAAAAAACCTCCTTTTGGGCACTCAGAAAATGAAAAATGAATTTTCCGTGCAAAGAAAAATGAAAAGTTCCTTAGGCAACATTGTTTGTCATTCCAAATGCACCCTTGTGCACAATATGAGGTCATTTGAACAAACTATGCCATGAATGTGGCCATAAGATTGATCATTTGGCTTGAAATCCATGAATCTTCACACATGATAGCTCATTTATGAGAACACTTTTTTAAAATAATTACCGTATTACAAGTTTATTATTTTTCCTGGAAACTTGGTCACATATAATGACACAATGCGAAGGTTTTCCATTTTTTTGATTTTTTTTGAATTTTTTATGCCCGTTTCAAAATGCGGTCAAAACGGCGGGGTTGACCGTTCCTAGCTAGTGGTTGAATCTTGGAATTTTTTTGGTGTTTCTATGATTAAATAGGTACTTATGTACCTAGAAATGATTTTTGGAAAAAATAAAGAGCAAATTATGAGGCAGCTATAGTTCAAATTTGACCCGTTTCCAACTGAATCGACAGCAATTTGTCTTTTTCATCAGAGGTAGATCAAAACTTTTTCACCCAACCATTTTGTCAATTGTGCATTATATATGGCCTAGTATTTTATAAAATTGATTTGGTGCAATTTTGCAACAATTATTTGGTAGTTCCTTCATAAAAAAACCTCCTTTTGGGCACTCGGAAAATGAAAAATGAATTTTCCGTGCAAAGAAAATGAAAAGTTACTTAGGCAACATTGTTTGTCATTCCAAGATGCACCCTTGTGCACGATATAAGGTCATTTGAACAAACTATGCCATGAATGTGGCCATAAGATTGATCATTTGGCTTGAAATCCATGAATCTTCACACATGATAGCTCATTTATGACAACACTTTTTTAAAATAATTACCGTATTACAAGTTTATTATTTTTCCTGGAAACTTGGTCACATATAATGACACAATGCGAAGGTTTTCCAATTTTTTGATTTGTTTTGAATTTTTATGCCTGTTTCAAAATGCGGTCAAAACGGCGGGCTTGACCGTTCCTAGCTAGTGGTTGAATCTTGGAATTTTTTTGGTGTTTCTATGATTAAATTGGTACTTATATACCTAGAAATGATTTTTGGGAAAAATAAAGAGCAAATTATGAGGCAGCTATAGTTCAAATTTGACCCGTTTCCAGCTGAATCGACAGCAATTTGTCTTTTTCATCAGAGGTAGATCAAAACTTTTTTCACCCAAACATTTTGTCAATTGTGCATTATATATGGCCTAGTATTTTATAAAATTGATTTGGTGCAATTTTGCAACAATTATTTGGTAGTTCCTTCATAAAAAAACCTCCTTTTGGGCACTCGGAAAATGAAAAATGAATTTTCCGTGCAAAGAAAATGAAAAGTTCCTTAGGCAACATTGTTTGTCATTCCAAAATGCACCCTTGTGCACAATATGAGGTCATTTGAACAAACTATGCCATGAATGTGGCCATAAGATTGATCATTTGGCTTGAAATCCATGAATCTTCACACATGATAGCTCATTTATGAGAACACTTTTTAAAATAATTCTTGTATTACAAGTTTATTATTTTTCCTGGAAACTTGGTCACATATAATGACACAATGCGAAGGTTTTCCAATTTTTGATTTTTTGAATTTTTTATGCCTATTTCAAAATGCGGTCAAAGCGGCGGGCTTGACCGTTCCTAGCTAGTGGTTGAATCTTGGAATTTTTTGGTATTTCTATGATTAAATAGGTACTTATGTACCTAGAAATGATTTTGGAAAAAATAAAGAGCAAACTATGAGGCAGCTATAGTTCAAATTTGACCCGTTTCCATCCTGAATCGTGACAATTTGTCTTTTTCATCAGAGGTAGATCAAAACTTTTTCACCCAACCATTTTGTCAATTGTGCATTATATATGGCCTAGTATTTTATAAAATTGATTTGGTGCAATTTTGCAACAATTATTTGGTAGTTCCTTCATAAAAAAACCTCCTTTTGGGCACTCGGAAAATGAAAAATGAATTTTCCGTGCAAAGAAAATGAAAAGTTACTTAGGCAACATTGTTTGTCATTCCAAGATGCACCCTTGTGCACGATATAAGGTCATTTGAACAAACTATGCCATGAATGTGGCCATAAGATTGATCATTTGGCTTGAAATCCATGAATCTTCACACATGATAGCTCATTTATGACAACACTTTTTTAAAATAATTACCGTATTACAAGTTTATTATTTTTCCTGGAAACTTGGTCACATATAATGACACAATGCGAAGGTTTTCCAATTTTTGATTTGTTTTGAATTTTTATGCCTGTTTCAAAATGCGGTCAAAGCGGCGGGCTTGACCGTTCCTAGCTAGTGGTTGAATCTTGGAATTTTTTGGTGTTTCTATGATTAAATTGGTACTTATATACCTAGAAATGATTTTTGGGAAAAATAAAGACCAAACTATGAGGCAACTATAGTTCAAATTTGACCCGTTTCCAGCTGAATCGACGACAATTTGTCTTTTTCATCAGAGGTAGATCAAAAAAAATTTCACCCAACCATTTTGTCAATTGTGCATTATATATGGCCTAGTATTTTATAAAATTGATTTGGTGCAATTTTGCAACAATTATTTGGTAGTTCCTTCACAAAAAAAACATCCTTTTGGGCACTCGGAAAATGAAAAATGAATTTTCCGTGCAAAGAAAATGAAAAGTTCCTTAGGCAACATTGTTTGTCATTCCAAAATGCACCCTTGTGCACAATATGAGGTCATTTGGAAAAACTATGCCATGAATGTGGCCATAAGATTGATCATTTGGCTTGAAATCCATGAATCTTCACACATGATAGCTCATTTATGAGAACACTTTTTTAAAATAATTACCGTATTACAAGTTTATTATTTTTCCTGGAAACTTGGTCACATATAATGACACAATGCGAAGGTTTTCCATTTTTTGATTTTTTTGAATTTTTATGCCCGTTTCAAAATGCGGTCAAAACGGCGGGTTGACCGTTCCTAGCTAGTGGTTGAATCTTGGAATTTTTTGGTGTTTCTATGATTAAATAGGTACTTATGTACCTAGAAATGATTTTGGAAAAAATAAAGAGCAAATTATGAGGCAGCTATAGTTCAAATTTGACCCGTTTCGGTGAATCGACGACAATTTGTCTTTTTCATCGAGGTAGATCAAAACTTTTTCACCCAAACATTTTGTCAATTGTGCATTATATATGGCCTAGTATTTTATAAAATTGATTTGGTGCAATTTTGCAACAATTATTTGGTAGTTCCTTCATAAAAAAACCTCCTTTTGGGCACTCGGAAAATGAAAAATGAATTTTCCGTGCAAAGAAAATGAAAAGTTACTTAGGCAACATTGTTTGTCATTCCAAGATGCACCCTTGTGCACGATATAAGGTCATTTGAACAAACTATGCCATGAATGTGGCCATAAGATTGATCATTTGGCTTGAAATCCATGAATCTTCACACATGATAGCTCATTTATGAGAACACTTTTTAAAATAATTACCGTATTACAAGTTTATTATTTTTCCTGGAAACTTGGTCACATATAATGACACAATGCGAAGGTTTTCCAATTTTTGATTTGTTTTGAATTTTTATGCCTGTTTCAAAATGCGGTCAAAAGCGGCGGGCTTGACCGTTCCTAGCTAGTGGTTGAATCTTGGAATTTTTGGTGTTTCTATGATTAAATTGGTACTTATATACCTAGAAATGATTTTTGGGAAAAATAAAGACCAAACTATGAGGCAACTATAGTTCAAATTTGACCCGTTTCCAGCTGAATCGACGACAATTTGTCTTTTTCATCAGAGGTAGATCAAAAAAAATTTCACCCAACCATTTTGTCAATTGTGCATTATATATGGCCTAGTATTTTATAAAATTGATTTGGTGCAATTTTGCAACAATTATTTGGTAGTTCCTTCACAAAAAAACCTCCTTTTGGGCACTCGGAAAATGAAAAATGAATTTTCCGTGCAAAGAAAATGAAAAGTTCCTTAGGCAACATTGTTTGTCATTCCAAGATGCACCCTTGTGCACGATATGAGGTCATTTGAACAAACTATGCCATGAATGTGGCCATAAGATTGATCATTTGGCTTGAAATCCATGAATCTTCACACATGATAGCTCATTTATGAGAACACTTTTTAAAATAATTACCGTATTACAAGTTTATTATTTTTCCTGGAAACTTGGTCACATATAATGACACAATGCGAAGGTTTTCCAATTTTTGATTTTTTGAATTTTTTATGCCTATTTCAAAATGCGGTCAAAACGGCGGGCTTGACCGTTCCTAGCTAGTGGTTGAATCTTGGAATTTTTTTGGTATTTCTATGATTAAATAGGTACTTATGTACCTAGAAATGATTTTTGGAAAAAATAAAGAGCAAACTATGAGGCAGCTATAGTTCAAATTTGACCCGTTTCCATCTGAATCGACAGCAATTTGTCTTTTTCATCAGAGGTAGATCAGAACTTTTTTCACCCAACCATTTTGTCAATTGTGCATTATATATGGCCTAGTATTTTATTAAATTGATTTGGTGCAATTTTGCAACAATTATTTGGTAGTTCCTTCACAAAAAAACCTCCTTTTGGGCACTCAGAAAATGAAAATGAATTTTCCGTGCAAAGAAAATGAAAAGTTCCTTAGGCAACATTGTTTGTCATTCCAAGATGCACCCTTGTGCACAATATGAGGTCATTTGAACAAACTATGCCATGAATGTGGCCATAAGATTGATCATTTGGCTTGAAATCCACGAATCTTCACACATGATAGCTCATTTATGAGAACACTTTTTTAAAATAATTACCGTATTACAAGTTTATTATTTTTCCTGGAAACTTGGTCACATATAATGACACAATGCGAATGTTTTCCATTTTTTTGATTTTTTTATGCCCGTTTCAAAATGCGGTCAAAACGGCGGGGTTGACCGTTCCTAGCTAGTGGTTGAATCTTGGAATTTTTTGGTGTTTCTATGATTAAATAGGTACTTATGTACCTATAAATGGTTTTTGGAAAAAATAAAGAGCAAACTATGAGGCAGCTATAGTTCAAATTTAACCCGTTTCCATCTGAATCGACAGCAATTTGTCTTTTTCATCAGAGGTAGATCAAAACTTTTTTCACCCAACCATTTTGTCAATTGTGCATTATATATGGCCTAGTATTTTATAAAATTGATTTGGTGCAATTTTGCAACAATTATTTGGTAGTTCCTTCATAAAAAGACCTCCTTTTGGGCACTCGGAAAATGAAAAATGAATTTTCCGTGCAAAGAAAATGAAAAGTTCCTTAGGCAACATTGTTTGTCATTCCAAGATGCACCCTTGTGCACGATATGAGGTCATTTGAACAAACTATGCCATGAATGTGGCCATAAGATTGATCATTTGGCTTGAAATCCATGAATCTTCACACATGATAGCTCATTTAAGAGAACACTTTTTTAAAATAATTACCGTATTACAAGTTTATTATTTTTCCTGGAAACTTGGTCACATATAATGACACAATGCGAAGGTTTTCCAATTTTTGATTTGTTTTGAATTTTTATGCCGTTTCAAAATGCGGTCAAAACGGCGGGCTTGACCGTTCCTAGCTAGTGGTTGAATCTTGGAATTTTTTTGGTGTTTCTATGATTAAATAGGTACTTATGTACCTAGAAATGATTTTTGGCAAAAATAAAGAGCAAACTATGAGGCAGCTATAGTTCAAATTTGACCCGTTTCCAACTGAATCGACGGCAATTTGTCTTTTTCATCGAGGTAGATCAAAACTTTTTCACCCAACCATTTTGTCAATTGTGCATTATATATGGCCTAGTATTTTATAAAATTGATTTGGTGCAATTTTGCAACAATTATTTGGTAGTTCCTTCACAAAAAACCTCCTTTTGGGCACTCGGAAAATGAAAATGAATTTTCCGTGCAAAGAAAAATGAAAAGTTCCTTAGGCAACATTGTTTGTCATTCCAAAATGCACCCTTGTGCACAATATGAGGTCATTTGAACAAACTATGCCATGAATGTGGCCATAAGATTGATCATTTGGCTTGAAATCCATGAATCTTCACACATGATAGCTCATTTATGAGAACACTTTTTAAAATAATTACCGTATTACAAGTTTATTATTTTTCCTGGAAACTTGGTCACATATAATGACACAATGCGAAGGTTTTCCAATTTTTTGATTTTTTTTGAATTTTTATGCCTATTTCAAAATGCGGTCAAAACGGCGGGCTTGACCGTTCCTAGCTAGTGGTTGAATCTTGGAATTTTTTGGTATTTCTATGATTAAATAGGTACTTATGTACCTAGAAATGATTTTTGGAAAAATAAAGAGCAAACTATGAGGCAGCTATAGTTCAAATTTGACCCGTTTCCATCTGAATCGATGACAATTTGTCTTTTTCATCGAGGTAGATCAAAACTTTTTCACCCAACCATTTTGTCAATTGTGCATTATATATGGCCTAGTATTTTATAAAATTGATTTGGTGCAATTTTGCAACAATTATTTGGTAGTTCCTTCATAAAAAACCTCCTTTTGGGCACTTTCGGGAAAATGAAAAATGAATTTTCCGTGCAAAGAAAAATGAAAAGTTACTTAGGCAACATTGTTTGTCATTCCAAGATGCACCCTTGTGCACGATATAAGGTCATTTGAACAAACTATGCCATGAATGTGGCCATAAGATTGATCATTTGGCTTGAAATCCATGAATCTTCACACATGATAGCTCATTTATGACAACACTTTTTTAAAATAATTACCGTATTACAAGTTTATTATTTTTCCTGGAAACTTGGTCACATATAATGACACAATGCGAAGGTTTTCCAATTTTTGATTTGTTTTGAATTTTTATGCCTGTTTCAAAATGCGGTCAAAACGGCGGGCTTGACCGTTCCTAGCTAGTGGTTGAATCTTGGAATTTTTTGGTGTTTCTATGATTAAATTGGTACTTATATACCTAGAAATGATTTTTGGGAAAAATAAAGACCAAACTATGAGGCAACTATAGTTCAAATTTGACCCGTTTCCAGCTGAATCGACGACAATTTGTCTTTTTCATCAGAGGTAGATCAAAAAAAATTTCACCCAACCATTTTGTCAATTGTGCATTATATATGGCCTAGTATTTTATAAAATTGATTTGGTGCAATTTTGCAACAATTATTTGGTAGTTCCTTCACAAAAAACATCCTTTTGGGCACTTTCGGAAAATGAAAATGAATTTTCCGTGCAAAGAAAATGAAAAGTTCCTTAGGCAACATTGTTTGTCATTCCAAAATGCACCCTTGTGCACAATATGAGGTCATTTGGAAAAACTATGCCATGAATGTGGCCATAAGATTGATCATTTGGCTTGAAATCCATGAATCTTCACACATGATAGCTCATTTATGAGAACACTTTTTTAAAATAATTACCGTATTACAAGTTTATTATTTTTCCTGGAAACTTGGTCACATATAATGACACAATGCGAAGGTTTTCCATTTTTGATTTTTTTGAATTTTTTATGCCCGTTTCAAAATGCGGTCAAAACGTATGGGTTGACCGTTCCTAGCTAGTGGTTGAATCTTGGAATTTTTTGGTGTTTCTATGATTAAATAGGTACTTATGTACCTAGAAATGATTTTGGAAAAAATAAAGAGCAAATTATGAGGCAGCTATAGTTCAAATTTGACCCGTTTCGGTGAATCGACAAAGAATTTGTCTTTTTCATCGAGGTAGATCAAAACTTTTTCACCCAAACATTTTGTCAATTGTGCATTATATATGGCCTAGTATTTTATAAAATTGATTTGGTGCAATTTTGCAACAATTATTTGGTAGTTCCTTCATAAAAAACCTCCTTTTGGGCACTCGGAAAATGAAAATGAATTTTCCGTGCAAAGAAAATGAAAAGTTACTTAGGCAACATTGTTTGTCATTCCAAGATGCACCCTTGTGCACGATATAAGGTCATTTGAACAAACTATGCCATGAATGTGGCCATAAGATTGATCATTTGGCTTGAAATCCATGAATCTTCACACATGATAGCTCATTTATGAGAACACTTTTTTAAAATAATTACCGTATTACAAGTTTATTATTTTTCCTGGAAACTTGGTCACATATAATGACACAATGCGAAGGTTTTCCAATTTTTTGATTTGTTTTGAATTTTTTATGCCTGTTTCAAAATGCGGTCAAAACGGCGGGCTTGACCGTTCCTAGCTAGTGGTTGAATCTTGGAATTTTTTTGGTGTTTCTATGATTAAATTGGTACTTATATACCTAGAAATGATTTTTGGGAAAAATAAAGACCAAACTATGAGGCAACTATAGTTCAAATTTGACCCGTTTCCAGCTGAATCGACGACAATTTGTCTTTTTCATCAGAGGTAGATCAAAAAAAATTTCACCCAACCATTTTGTCAATTGTGCATTATATATGGCCTAGTATTTTATAAAATTGATTTGGTGCAATTTTGCAACAATTATTTAGTAGTTCCTTCACAAAAAACATCCTTTTGGGCACTTTCGGAAAATGAAAATGAATTTTCCGTGCAAAGAAAATGAAAAGTTCCTTAGGCAACATTGTTTGTCATTCCAAGATGCACCCTTGTGCACGATATGAGGTCATTTGAACAAACTATGCCATGAATGTGGCCATAAGATTGATCATTTGGCTTGAAATCCATGAATCTTCACACATGATAGCTCATTTATGAGAACACTTTTTAAAATAATTACCGTATTACAAGTTTATTATTTTTCCTGGAAACTTGGTCACATATAATGACACAATGCGAAGGTTTTCCAATTTTTGATTTTTTGAATTTTTATGCCTATTTCAAAATGCGGTCAAAGCAATGGGCTTGACCGTTCCTAGCTAGTGGTTGAATCTTGGAATTTTTTGGTATTTCTATGATTAAATAGGTACTTATGTACCTAGAAATGATTTTTGGAAAAAATAAAGAGCAAACTATGAGGCAGCTATAGTTCAAATTTGACCCGTTTCCATCTGAATCGACAGCAATTTGTCTTTTTCATCGAGGTAGATCAGAACTTTTTCACCCAACCATTTTGTCAATTGTGCATTATATATGGCCTAGTATTTTATTAAATTGATTTGGTGCAATTTTGCAACAATTATTTGGTAGTTCCTTCACAAAAACCTCCTTTTGGGCACTCAGAAAATGAAAAATGAATTTTCCGTGCAAAGAAAATGAAAAGTTCCTTAGGCAACATTGTTTGTCATTCCAAGATGCACCCTTGTGCACAATATGAGGTCATTTGAACAAACTATGCCATGAATGTGGCCATAAGATTGATCATTTGGCTTGAAATCCACGAATCTTCACACATGATAGCTCATTTATGAGAACACTTTTTTAAAATAATTACCGTATTACAAGTTTATTATTTTTCCTGGAAACTTGGTCACATATAATGACACAATGCGAATGTTTTCCATTTTTGATTTTTTATGCCCGTTTCAAAATGCGGTCAAAACGGGCGGGTTGACCGTTCCTAGCTAGTGGTTGAATCTTGGAATTTTTGGTGTTTCTATGATTAAATAGGTACTTATGTACCTATAAATGGTTTTTGGAAAAAATAAAGAGCAAACTATGAGGCAGCTATAGTTCAAATTTAACCCGTTTCCATCTGAATCGACAGCAATTTGTCTTTTTCATCAGAGGTAGATCAAAACTTTTTTCACCCAACCATTTTGTCAATTGTGCATTATATATGGCCTAATATTTTATAAAATTGATTTGGTGCAATTTTGCAACAATTATTTGGTAGTTCTTTCATAAAAGACCTCCTTTTGGGCACTCGGAAAATGAAAAATGAATTTTCCGTGCAAAGAAAAATGAAAAGTTCCTTAGGCAACATTGTTTGTCATTCCAAGATGCACCCTTGTGCACGATATGAGGTCATTTGAACAAACTATGCCATGAATGTGGCCATAAGATTGATCATTTGGCTTGAAATCCATGAATCTTCACACATGATAGCTCATTTAAGAGAACACTTTTTTAAAATAATTACCGTATTACAAGTTTATTATTTTTCCTGGAAACTTGGTCACATATAATGACACAATGCGAAGGTTTTCCAATTTTTGATTTGTTTTGAATTTTTATGCCCGTTTCAAAATGCGGTCAAAAGCGGCGGGCTTGACCGTTCCTAGCTAGTGGTTGAATCTTGGAATTTTTTTGGTGTTTCTATGATTAAATAGGTACTTATGTACCTAGAAATGATTTTTGGCAAAAATAAAGAGCAAACTATGAGGCAGCTATAGTTCAAATTTGACCCGTTTCCAGCTCAATCGACGGCAATTTGTCTTTTTCATCGAGGTAGATCAAAACTTTTTCACCCAACCATTTTGTCAATTGTGCATTATATATGGCCTAGTATTTTATAAAATTGATTTGGTGCAATTTTGCAACAATTATTTGGTAGTTCCTTCACAAAAAACCTCCTTTTGGGCACTCGGAAAATGAAAATGAATTTTCCGTGCAAAGAAAATGAAAAGTTCCTTAGGCAACATTGTTTGTCATTCCAAAATGCACCCTTGTGCACAATATGAGGTCATTTGAACAAACTATGCCATGAATGTGGCCATAAGATTGATCATTTGGCTTGAAATCCATGAATCTTCACACATGATAGCTCATTTATGAGAACACTTTTTTAAAATAATTACCGTATTACAAGTTTATTATTTTTCCTGGAAACTTGGTCACATATAATGACACAATGCGAAGGTTTTCCATTTTTTTGATTTTTTTGAATTTTTTATGCCTGTTTCAAAATGCGGCCAAAACGGCGGTCTTGACCGTTCCTAGCTAGTAGTTGAATCTTGGAAAACTGTTGATGTTTCTCTGATTAAATAGGTACTTATGTACCTAGAAATGATTTTGGAAAAATAAAGAGCAAATTATGAGGCAGCTATAGTTCAAATTTGACCCGTTTCCAGCTGAATCGACAACAATTTGTCTTTTTCATCAGAGGTAGATCAAAACTTTTTTCACCCAACCATTTTGTCAATTGTGCATTATATATGGCCTAGTATTTTATAAAATTGATTTGGTGCAATTTTGCAACAATTATTTGGTAGTTCCTTCATAAAAAAACCTCCTTTTGGGCACTCCGGAAAATGAAAAATGAATTTTCCGTGCAAAGAAAATGAAAAGTTACTTAGGAAACATTGTTTGTCATTCCAAGATGCACCCTTGTGCACGATATAAGGTCATTTGAACAAACTATGCCATGAATGTGGCCATAAGATTGATCATTTGGCTTGAAATCCATGAATCTTCACACATGATAGCTCATTTATGAGAACACTTTTTTTAAATAATTACCGTATTACAAGTTTATTATTTTTCCTGGAAACTTGGTCACATATAATGACACAATGCGAAGGTTTTCCAATTTTTGATTTGTTTTGAATTTTTATACTGTTTCAAAATGCGGTCAAAACGGCGGGCTTGACCGTTCCTAGCTAGTGGTTGAATCTTGGAATTTTTTTGGTGTTTCTATGATTAAATTGGTACTTATATACCTAGAAATGATTTTTGGGAAAAATAAAGACCAAACTATGAGGCAACTATAGTTCAAATTTGACCCGTTTCCAGCTGAATCGACGACAATTTGTCTTTTCATCGAGGTAGATCAAAAAATTTCACCCAACCATTTTGTCAATTGTGCATTATATATGGCCTAGTATTTTATAAAATTGATTTGGTGCAATTTTGCAACAATTATTTGGTAGTTCCTTCACAAAAAACATCCTTTTGGGCACTCGGAAAATGAAAATGAATTTTCCGTGCAAAGAAAAATGAAAAGTTCCTTAGGCAACATTGTTTGTCATTCCAAGATGCACCCTTGTGCACGATATGAGGTCATTTGAACAAACTATGCCATGAATGTGGCCATAAGATTGATCATTTGGCTTGAAATCCATGAATCTTCACACATGATAGCTCATTTATGAGAACACTTTTTAAAATAATTACCGTATTACAAGTTTATTATTTTTCCTGGAAACTTGGTCACATATAATGACACAATGCGAAGGTTTTCCAATTTTTGATTTTTTGAATTTTTATGCCTGCTTCAAAATGTGGTCAAAACGACGGGCTTGACCGTTCCTAGCTAGTGGTTGAATCTTGGAATTTTTTGGTGTTTCTATGATTAAATAGGTACTTATGTACCTAGAAATGATTTTGGAAAAATAAAGAGCAAACTATGAGGCAGCTATAGTTCAAATTTGACCCGTTTCCAAGCTGAATCGACGGCAATTTGTCTTTTTCATCGAGGTAGATCAGAACTTTTTCACCCAACCATTTTGTCAATTGTTCATTATATATGGCCTAGTATTTTATAAAATTTATTTGGTGCAATTTTGCAACAATTATTTGGTAGTTCCTTCACAAAAAAACCTCCTTTTGGGCACTCAGAAAATGAAAATTGAATTTTCCGTGCAAAGAAAATGAAAAGTTCCTTAGGCAACATTGTTTGTCATTCCAAGATGCACCCTTGTGCACAATATGAGGTCATTTGAACAAACTATGCCATGAATGTGGCCATAAGATTGATCATTTGGCTTGAAATCCACGAATCTTCACACATGATAGCTCATTTATGAGAACACTTTTTTAAAATAATTACCGTATTAAAAGTTTATTATTTTTCCTGGAAACTTGGTCACATATAATGACACAATCTGAAGGTTTTCCATTTTTTGATTTTTTTGAATTTTTTATGCGTTTCAAAATGCGGTCAAAACGGCGGGTTGACCGTTCCTAGCTAGTGGTTGAATCTTGGAATTTTTGGTGTTTCTATGATTAAATAGGTACTTATGTACCTAGAAATGATTTTGGAAAAAATAAAGAGCAAACTATGAGGCAGCTATAGTTCAAATTTAACCCGTTTCCATCTCGAATCGACAAAGCAATTTGTCTTTTCATCGAGGTAGATCAAAACTTATTTCACCCAACCATTTTGTCAATTGTGCATTATATATGGCCTAGTATTTTATAAAATTTATTTGGTGCAATTTTGCAACAATTATTTGGTAGTTCCTTCACAAAAAAAACATCCTTTTGGGCACTCGGAAAATGAAAAATGAATTTTCCGTGCAAAGAAAATGAAAAGTTCCTTAGGCAAAATTGTTTGTCATTCCAAGATGCACCCTTGTGCACGATATGAGGTCATTTGAACAAACTATGCCATGAATGTGGCCATAAGATTGATCATTTGGCTTGAAATCCATGAATCTTCACACATGATAGCTCATTTATGAGAACACTTTTTAAAATAATTACCGTATTACAAGTTTATTATTTTTCCTGGAAACTTGGTCACATATAATGACACAATGCGAAGGTTTTCCAATTTTTGATTTTTTGAATTTTTATGCCTATTTCAAAATGCGGTCAAAACGGCGGGCTTGACCGTTCCTAGCTAGTGGTTGAATCTTGGAATTTTTTGGTATTTCTATGATTAAATAGGTACTTATGTACCTAGAAATGATTTTGGAAAAAATAAAGAGCAAACTATGAGGCAGCTATAGTTCAAATTTGACCCGTTTCCATCTCAGATAAATGACAATTTGTCTTTTTCATCGAGGTAGATCAGAACTTTTTCACCCAACCATTTTGTCAATTGTGCATTATATATGGCCTAGTATTTTATTAAATTGATTTGGTGCAATTTTGCAACAATTATTTGGTAGTTCCTTCACAAAAAACCTCCTTTTGGGCACTCGAGAAAATGAAAATGAATTTTCCGTGCAAAGAAAATGAAAAGTTCCTTAGGCAACATTGTTTGTCATTCCAAGATGCACCCTTGTGCACAATATGAGGTCATTTGAACAAACTATGCCATGAATGTGGCCATAAGATTGATCATTTGGCTTGAAATCCACGAATCTTCACACATGATAGCTCATTTATGAGAACACTTTTTTAAAATAATTACCGTATTACAAGTTTATTATTTTTCCTGGAAACTTGGTCACATATAATGACACAATGCGAATGTTTTCCATTTTTTTGATTTTTTATGCCCGTTTCAAAATGCGGTCAAAAGCAGCGGGGTTGACCGTTCCTAGCTAGTGGTTGAATCTTGGAATTTTTGGTGTTTCTATGATTAAATAGGTACTTATGTACCTATAAATGGTTTTGGAAAAATAAAGAGCAAACTATGAGGCAGCTATAGTTCAAATTTAACCCGTTTCCATCTGAATCGTGACAATTTGTCTTTTTCATCGTAGGTAGATCAAAACTTTTTTCACCCAACCATTTTGTCAATTGTGCATTATATATGGCCTAGTATTTTATAAAATTGATTTGGTGCAATTTTGCAACAATTATTTGGTAGTTCCTTCATAAAAAGACCTCCTTTTGGGCACTCGGAAAATGAAAAATGAATTTTCCGTGCAAAGAAAATGAAAAGTTCCTTAGGCAACATTGTTTGTCATTCCAAGATGCACCCTTGTGCACGATATGAGGTCATTTGAACAAACTATGCCATGAATGTGGCCATAAGATTGATCATTTGGCTTGAAATCCATGAATCTTCACACATGATAGCTCATTTATGAGAACACTTTTTAAAATAATTACCGTATTACAAGTTTATTATTTTTCCTGGAAACTTGGTCACATATAATGACACAATGCGAAGGTTTTCCAATTTTTGATTTTTTGAATTTTTCTGCCCGTTTCAATTTGTGGTCAAAACGACGTGCTTGACCGTTCCTAGCTAGTGGTTGAATCTTGGTATTTTTTTTGGTGTTTCTATGATTAAATAGATACTTATTTACCTAGAAATGATTTTTGGAAAAAATAAAGAGCAAACTATGAGGCAGCTATAGTTCAAATTTGACCCGTTTTCCAACTGAATCGACGGCAATTTGTCTTTTTCATCAGAGGTAGATCAGAACTTTTTTCACCCAACCATTTTGTCAATTGTTCATTATATATGGCCTAGTATTTTATAAAATTTATTTGGTGCAATTTTGCAACAATTATTTGGTAGTTCCTTCACAAAAAAACCTCCTTTTGGGCACTCAGAAAATGAAAATTGAATTTTCCGTGCAAAGAAAATGAAAAGTTCCTTAGGCAACATTGTTTGTCATTCCAAGATGCACCCTTGTGCACAATATGAGGTCATTTGAACAAACTATGCCATGAATGTGGCCATAAGATTGATCATTTGGCTTGAAATCCACGAATCTTCACACATGATAGCTCATTTATGAGAACACTTTTTTAAAATAATTACCGTATTAAAAGTTTATTATTTTTCCTGGAAACTTGGTCACATATAATGACACAATGCGAAGGTTTTCCATTTTTTTGATTTTTTTGAATTTTTTATGCCCGTTTCAAAATGCGGTCAAAACGGCGGGCTTGACCGTTCCTAGCTAGTGGTTGAATCTTGGAATTTTTTTGGTGTTTCTCTGATTAAATAGGTACTTATGTAACTAGAAATGATTTTTGGAAAAATAAAGAGCAAACTATGAGGCAGCTATAGTTCAAATTTAACCCGTTTCCATCCTGAATCGACAAAGAATTTGTCTTTTTCATCAGAGGTAGATCAAAACTTTTTTCACCCAACCATTTTGTCAATTGTGCATTATATATGGCCTAGTATTTTATAAAATTTATTTGGTGCAATTTTGCAACAATTATTTGGTAGTTCCTTCACAAAAAAAACATCCTTTTGGGCACTCGGAAAATGAAAATTAATTTTCCGTGCAAAGAAAATGAAAAGTTCCTTAGGCAAAATTGTTTGTCATTCCAAGATGCACCCTTGTGCACGATATGAGGTCATTTGAACAAACTATGCCATGAATGTGGCCATAAGATTGATCATTTGGCTTGAAATCCATGAATCTTCACACATGATAGCTCATTTATGAGAACACTGTTTTAAAATAATTGCCGTATTACAAGTTTATTTTTTTCCTGGAAACTTGGTCACATATAATGACACAATGCGAAGGTTTTCCCATTTTTTATTTTTTTTTATATTTTTATGCCCGTTTCAAAATGCAGTCAAAACGGCGGGCTTGACCGTTCCTAGCTAGTGGTTGAATCTTGGAATTTTTTGGTATTTCTATGATTAAATAGGTACTTATGTACCTAGAAATGATTTTGGAAAAAATAAAGAGCAAACTATGAGGCAGCTATAGTTCAAATTTGACCTGCTTCCATCTGAATCGACCAATTTGTCTTTTTCATCGAGGTAGATCAGTAACTTTTTCACCCAACCATTTTGTCAATTGTGCATTATATATGGCCTAGTATTTTATTAAATTGATTTGGTGCAATTTTGCAACAATTATTTGGTAGTTCCTTCACAAAAAAACCTCCTTTTGGGCACTCAGAAAATGAAAAATGAATTTTCCGTGCAAAGAAAATGAAAAGTTCCTTAGGCAACATTGTTTGTCATTCCAAGATGCACCCTTGTGCACAATATGAGGTCATTTGAACAAACTATGCCATGAATGTGGCCATAAGATTGATCATTTGGCTTGAAATCCACGAATCTTCACACATGATAGCTCATTTATGAGAACACTTTTTTAAAATAATTACCGTATTACAAGTTTATTATTTTTCCTGGAAACTTGGTCACATATAATGACACAATGCGAATGTTTTCCATTTTTTTGATTTTTTTATGCCCGTTTCAAAATGCGGTCAAAACGGCGGGGTTGACCGTTCCTAGCTAGTGGTTGAATCTTGGAATTTTTTGGTGTTTCTATGATTAAATAGGTACTTATGTACCTATAAATGGTTTTTGGAAAAAATAAAGAGCAAACTATGAGTCAGATATATTTCTAATTTGACCCTTTTCCATCTGAATCGACTACAATTTGTCTTTTTCATCAGATGTAGATCATAACTTTTTTCTCCCAACCATTTTGTCAATTGTGCTTTATATATGGACTATTATTTTATAAAATTGATTTGGTGCAATTTTGCAACAATTATTTGGTAGTTCCTTCATAAAAGACCTCCTTTTGGGCACTCGGAAAATGAAAATGAATTTTCCGTGCAAAGAAAATGAAAAGTTCCTTAGGCAACATTGTTTGTCATTCCAAGATGCACCCTTGTGCACGATATGAGGTCATTTGAACAAACTATGCCATGAATGTGGCCATAAGATTGATCATTTGGCTTGAAATCCATGAATCTTCACACATGATAGCTCATTTAAGAGAACACTTTTTTAAAATAATTACCGTATTACAAGTTTATTATTTTTCCTGGAAACTTGGTCACATATAATGACACAATGCGAAGGTTTTCCAATTTTTTGATTTTTTTTGAATTTTTATGCCCGTTTCAAAATGCGGTCAAAACGGCGGGCTTGACCGTTCCTAGCTAGTGGTTGAATCTTGGAATTTTTTTGGTGTTTCTATGATTAAATAGGTACTTATGTACCTAGAAATGATTTTTGGCAAAAATAAAGAGCAAACTATGAGGCAGCTATAGTTCAAATTTGACCCGATTCCAGCTGAATCGACAGCAATTTGTCTTTTTCATCAGAGGTAGATCAAAACTTTTTTCACCCAAACATTTTGTCAATTGTGCATTATATATGGCCTAGTATTTTATAAAATTGATTTGGTGCAATTTTGCAACAATTATTTGGTAGTTCCTTCACAAAAAACCTCCTTTTGGGCACTCGGAAAATGAAAATGAATTTTCCGTGCAAAGAAAATGAAAAGTTCCTTAGGCAACATTGTTTGTCATTCCAAAATGCACCCTTGTGCACAATATGAGGTCATTTGAACAAACTATGCCATGAATGTGGCCATAAGATTGATCATTTGGCTTGAAATCCATGAATCTTCACACATGATAGCTCATTTATGAGAACACTTTTTTTAAAATAATTACCGTATTACAAGTTTATTATTTTTCCTGGAAACTTGGTCACATATAATGACACAATGCGAAGGTTTTCCATTTTTTGATTTTTTTTGAATTTTTTATGCCCGTTTCAAAATGCGGTCAAAAGCAGCGGGTTGACCGTTCCTAGCTAGTGGTTGAATCTTGGAATTTTTTGGTGTTTCTATGATTAAATAGGTACTTATGTACCTAGAAATGATTTTGGAAAAAATAAAGAGCAAATTATGAGGCAGCTATAGTTCAAATTTGACCCGTTTCCAAGCCGAATCGATGACAATTTGTCTTTTTCATCAGAGGTAGATCAAAACTTTTTTCACCCAACCATTTTGTCAATTGTGCATTATATATGGCCTAGTATTTTATAAAATTGATTTGGTGCAATTTTGCAACAATTATTTGGTAGTTCCTTCATAAAAAAACCTCCTTTTGGGCACTCGGAAAATGAAAATGAATTTTCCGTGCAAAGAAAATGAAAAGTTACTTAGGAAACATTGTTTGTCATTCCAAGATGCACCCTTGTGCACGATATAAGGTCATTTGAACAAACTATGCCATGAATGTGGCCATAAGATTGATCATTTGGCTTGAAATCCATGAATCTTCACACATGATAGCTCATTTATGAGAACACTTTTTTAAAATAATTACCGTATTACAAGTTTATTATTTTTCCTGGAAACTTGGTCACATATAATGACACAATGCGAAGGTTTTCCAATTTTTTGATTTGTTTTGAATTTTTTATGCCTGTTTCAAAATGCGGTCAAAACGGCGGGCTTGACCGTTCCTAGCTAGTGGTTGAATCTTGGAATTTTTTTGGTGTTTCTATGATTAAATTGGTACTTATATACCTAGAAATGATTTTTGGGAAAAATAAAGACCAAACTATGAGGCAACTATAGTTCAAATTTGACCCGTTTCCAGCTGAATCGACGACAATTTGTCTTTTTCATCAGAGGTAGATCAAAAAAAATTTCACCCAACCATTTTGTCAATTGTGCATTATATATGGCCTAGTATTTTATAAAATTGATTTGGTGCAATTTTGCAACAATTATTTGGTAGTTCCTTCACAAAAAAAACATCCTTTTGGGCACTCGGAAAATGAAAAATGAATTTTCCGTGCAAAGAAAATGAAAAGTTCCTTAGGCAACATTGTTTGTCATTCCAAGATGCACCCTTGTGCACGATATGAGGTCATTTGAACAAACTATGCCATGAATGTGGCCATAAGATTGATCATTTGGCTTGAAATCCATGAATCTTCACACATGATAGCTCATTTATGAGAACACTTTTTAAAATAATTACCGTATTACAAGTTTATTATTTTTCCTGGAAACTTGGTCACATATAATGACACAATGCGAAGGTTTTCCAATTTTTGATTTTTTGAATTTTTATGCCCGTTTCAAAATGTGGTCAAAACGACGGGCTTGACCGTTCCTAGCTAGTGGTTGAATCTTGGAATTTTTTGGTGTTTCTATGATTAAATAGGTACTTATGTACCTAGAAATGATTTTTGGAAAAAATAAAGAGCAAACTATGAGGCAGCTATAGTTCAAATTTGACCCGTTTCCAACTGAATCGACGGCAATTTGTCTTTTTCATCAGAGGTAGATCAGAACTTTTTTCACCCAACCATTTTGTCAATTGTTCATTATATATGGCCTAGTATTTTATAAAATTTATTTGGTGCAATTTTGCAACAATTATTTGGTAGTTCCTTCACAAAAAAACCTCCTTTTGGGCACTCAGAAAATGAAAATTGAATTTTCCGTGCAAAGAAAATGAAAAGTTCCTTAGGCAACATTGTTTGTCATTCCAAGATGCACCCTTGTGCACAATATGAGGTCATTTGAACAAACTATGCCATGAATGTGGCCATAAGATTGATCATTTGGCTTGAAATCCACGAATCTTCACACATGATAGCTCATTTATGAGAACACTTTTTTAAAATAATTACCGTATTAAAAGTTTATTATTTTTCCTGGAAACTTGGTCACATATAATGACACAATGCGAAGGTTTTCCATTTTTTTGATTTTTTTTGAATTTTTTATGCCCGTTTCAAAATGCGGTCAAAACGGCGGGGTTGACCGTTCCTAGCTAGTGGTTGAATCTTGGAATTTTTTGGTGTTTCTATGATTAAATAGGTACTTATGTACCTAGAAATGATTTTTGGAAAAAATAAAGAGCAAACTATGAGGCAGCTATAGTTCAAATTTAACCTGCTTTCCATCTGAATCGATGACAATTTGTCTTTTTCATCGAGGTAGATCAAAACTTTTTCACCCAACCATTTTGTCAATTGTGCATTATATATGGCCTAGTATTTTATAAAATTTATTTGGTGCAATTTTGCAACAATTATTTGGTAGTTCCTTCATAAAAGACCTCCTTTTGGGCACTTTCGGAAAATGAAAATGAATTTTCCGTGCAAAGAAAATGAAAAGTTACTTAGGCAACATTTTTGTCATTCCAAGATGCACCCTTGTGCACGATATGAGGTCATTTGAACAAACTATGCCATGAATGTGGCCATAAGATTGATCATTTGGCTTGAAATCCATGAATCTTCACACATGATAGCTCATTTAAGAGAACACTTTTTAAAATAATTACCGTATTACAAGTTTATTATTTTTCCTGGAAACTTGGTCACATATAATGACACAATGTGCGAAGGTTTTCCAATTTTTGATTTGTTTTGAATTTTTTATGCCCGTTTCAAAATGCGGTCAAAACGGCGGGGTTGACCGTTCCTAGCTAGTGGTTGAATCTTGGAATTTTTTTGGTGTTTCTATGATTAAATAGGTACTTATGTACCTAGAAATGATTTTTGGAAAAAATAAAGAGCAAACTATGAGGCAGCTATAGTTCAAATTTGACCCGTTTCCAGCTGAATCGACGGCAATTTGTCTTTTTCATCAGAGGTAGATCAAAACTTTTTTCACCCAACCATTTTGTCAATTGTGCATTATATATGGCCTAGTATTTTATAAAATTGATTTGGTGCAATTTTGCAACAATTATTTGGTAGTTCCTTCACAAAAAACCTCCTTTTGGGCACTCGGAAAATGAAAATGAATTTTCCGTGCAAAGAAAATGAAAAGTTCCTTAGGCAACATTGTTTGTCATTCCAAAATGCACCCTTGTGCACAATATGAGGTCATTTGAACAAACTATGCCATGAATGTGGCCATAAGATTGATCATTTGGCTTGAAATCCATGAATCTTCACACATGATAGCTCATTTATGAGAACACTTTTTTAAAATAATTACCGTATTACAAGTTTATTATTTTTCCTGGAAACTTGGTCACATATAATGACACAATGCGAAGGTTTTCCATTTTTTTGATTTTTTTTGAATTTTTTATGCCCGTTTCAAAATGCGGTCAAAACGGCGGGGTTGACCGTTCTAGCTAGTGGTTGAATCTTGGAATTTTTTGGTGTTTCTATGATTAAATAGGTACTTATGTACCTAGAAATGATTTTGGAAAAAATAAAGAGCAAACTATGAGGCAGCTATAGTTCAAATTTGACCCGCTTCCAAGCTGAATCGACGGCAATTTGTCTTTTTCATCAGAGGTAGATCAGAACTTTTTTCACCCAACCATTTTGTCAATTGTTCATTATATATGGCCTAGTATTTTATAAAATTTATTTGGTGCAATTTTGCAACAATTATTTGGTAGTTCCTTCACAAAAAAACTTCCTTTTGGGCACTCAGAAAATGAAAAATGAATTTTCCGTGCAAAGAAAATGAAAAGTTCCTTAGGCAACATTGTTTGTCATTCCAAGATGCACCCTTGTGCACAATATGAGGTCATTTGAACAAACTATGCCATGAATGTGGCCATAAGATTGATCATTTGGCTTGAAATCCATGAATCTTCACACATGATAGCTCATTTATGAGAACACTTTTTAAAATAATTACCGTATTACAAGTTTATTATTTTTCCTGGAAACTTGGTCACATATAATGACACAATGCGAAGGTTTTCCATTTTTTGATTTTTTGAATTTTTATGCCCGTTTCAAAATGCGGTCAAAAACGGCGGGTTGACCGTTCTAGCTAGTGGTTGAATCTTGGAATTTTTTGGTGTTTCTATGATTAAATAGGTACTTATGTACCTAGAAATGATTTTTGGAAAAAATAAAGAGCAAATTATGAGGCAGCTATAGTTCAAATTTGACCCGTTTCCAACTGAATCGACAGCAATTTGTCTTTTTCATCAGAGGTAGATCAGAACTTTTTTCACCCAACCATTTTGTCAATTGTGCATTATATATGGCCTAGTATTTTATAAAATTGATTTGGTGCAATTTTGCAACAATTATTTGGTAGTTCCTTCACAAAAAAACCTCCTTTTGGGCACTCGGAAAATGAAAAATGAATTTTCCGTGCAAAGAAAATGAAAAGTTACTTAGGCAACATTGTTTGTCATTCCAAGATGCACCCTTGTGCACGATATGAGGTCATTTGAACAAACTATGCCATGAATGTGGCCATAAGATTGATCATTTGGCTTGAAATCCATGAATCTTCACACATGATAGCTCATTTATGAGAACACTTTTTAAAATAATTACCGTATTACAAGTTTATTATTTTTCCTGGAAACTTGGTCACATATAATGACACAATGCGAAGGTTTTCCAATTTTTGATTTTTTTGAATTTTTATGCCTGTTTCAAAATGCGGTCAAAACGGCGGGCTTGACCGTTCCTAGCTAGTGGTTGAATCTTGGAATTTTTTGGTGTTTCTATGATTAAATAGGTACTTATGTACCTAGAAATGATTTTGGAAAAATAAAGAGCAAACTATGAGGCAGCTATAGTTCAAATTTGACCGTTTCCAACCGAATCGACGGCAATTTGTCTTTTTCATCGAGGTAGATCAAAACTTTTTCACCCAACCATTTTGTCAATTGTGCATTATATATGGCCTAGTATTTTATAAAATTGATTTGGTGCAATTTTGCAACAATTATTTGGTAGTTCCTTCACAAAAAAACTCCTTTTGGGCACTCGGAAAATGAAAAATGAATTTTCCGTGCAAAGAAAATGAAAAGTTCCTTAGGCAACATTGTTTGTCATTCCAAGATGCACCCTTGTGCATGATATGAGGTCATTTGAACAAACTATGCCATGAATGTGGCCATAAGATTGATCATTTGGCTTGAAATCCATGAATCTTCACACATGATAGCTCATTTATGAGAACACTTTTTTAAAATAATTACCGTATTACAAGTTTATTATTTTTCCTGGAAACTTGGTCACATATAATTACACAATTCTGAGGTTTTCCATTTTTTTAATTTTTTGAATTTTTTATGCCTGTTTCAAAATGCGGTCAAAACGGCGAGCTTGACCGTTCCTAGCTAGTGGTTGAATCTTGGAATATTTTTGATGTTTCTCTGATTAAATAGATACTTATGTACCTAGAAATGTTTTTTTGGAAAAAATAAAGAGATAACTACGAGGCAGTTGCAGTTCAACTTTGACCCGCTTCCAACTGAATCGGCGGGAATTTGTCTTTTTCATGAGAGGTGGATCAAAACTTTTTACACCCAATCATTTGGTGTACTGTGGTTTAAATATGTCCTAGTATTTTAGAAAATTGATTTGATACAATTTTGAACAAATTTTTTGGTAGGCCCTGAACAAAAAACTCATTTTGGGCACTCGAATAATGATTAAAAATAGCTACAAAGATAAAAAATTGCATGCAAACTGGCTATCATCCGTAAAATATGGTCTAAATTGATAGAAAATTTTAGTTGTGCCATTTTGCAAAGTACTTTTGATAGCTACTTCACAAAACCCTTCTGGTTTTAGTACTTAGAAACTATTCTAAATCATAATTTTTCTGAACCAATCAGAGCTCTTCACACGGATCACCCCCCCTTAGCCGATCTGGACCGTCCACATCCGACGGATCCAACGTCTCTCACTCCCCCTCTCAACCCAACCCAACCCAAACCCTAGCAGCCCCCCTCTCCCACATCATCGCCGCCACCCTCCCTGATCCCATCCCTCCCCTCCCAAGCCCAACCACTTCCTCTGCCCTCTTCCTCGATCCCGTGGCCGCCGCCGCCCCTCATCTCCACCGGCGCTGGGCTTCCCCGCCGGCGACCTCACTGCCCTTCTCCCGCACCGCTGCCGCCCCCACCCTCGCGCGTCGACGAACGGACCAATCCCAAATCCTCGAACCCTACCCGCTGCCCCGTCCCTCCGACCTGGATCCCCCTCCATGCCGCCGCACGACGGCGGGGCAGCCAGCGCCCGGCGACCGCGACGAAGCGCCTCTTCACGCGTCGTGCGCTTTGCGCTCGTTAACCGACCCCGCCTCCGAGTCCCAGGTGCACCCGCCCGCCCGCCTCGCCGCGGTTACCACAGCCACGCCCCCCTTTTCATTTCGGTTCCGTGCTGGTTTGGCCCGATTCGGCCCGTCTCATCGTGTGAGGTCCCTGCGTCTGGCAGTACCAGTCCAAGATGGTGCAGCGCGGTGGCGCCGACGCCGGCGGGCACGGCGCGGCTGGGTGCACCCACGTCGTCGTCTTCGGCCTCGTCTACGTGAGTTCCCACTTCCTCTGCTCTTCCGGGGGATTTCGTTGGGGGGCATTTCTCGCTGACTTGGTTCAGTGGTGTTTGTTCTTCAACTGAAATGCGTGCAGGATGATCCAGTGTGCGTGGCGGCACGGGAGGGCAGGAAGAAGGTCGTAAGTGAGCTGTGGGTGGACGATAGCCTGGATGCCGGAGTGGTTGCCGATGCCGATCGGGTCAACTCTGCTACTGTACTAACTTTACCTGAACTAAGATGTGTGTTCTGAATAAGTTCACCAAGCCATTGTCTTAATTGAATAAGTTGCGCTACCAATCTCTAGGTGTGCATCCATCTCTGCTGCTCTCTTCGATTTCGGGAATAGATGCTAGTTTGTTTTACTTTGTACACTCCGGATGTCTAATATGCATTGTGGAGAAGGACTATTGCTATGTTTTATAGGAAATAGTGTGCATGCTACTAATTGCAGTGCCGTTTAGCGATTTTGTATCTCTTCTCGTCGGAGCAATTTGCACGTTACGCTTGCATCGCTTTGCTCCTTGCTGGTTCAGGTCTCATCAAATAAAAAGAGAAGTCAGCGGTGTTGCCTCTATGTACCATGCCAGCCAAGCTTACAATCTATTTTTAAGACTAATATAACAGGGAGGCTAAGATTAAAATATGTATCATCGTCTTTCTCTTTGAGTAGAACTGAACTAGGACTTGGTATTTGCATCTCAACTATATTGTAGTGTACCCAATGTGGCTTGCCCTGCTTTGAGTTGGTTCGAATTTGAATGGTTGGCCGTGTGTAGGTGTGATCTGAATTCTGAATGGGTCTTTTGGCAGGTACGTGGAGACCGGGAGCGCCAAGGCGCACCTCACGGACGCGGATGTTGATCATGGTGTACCAGCTTTGCAAGGGCGTTGCTTTTTGCCACGGACGCAGTGTCTGGCACCATGACCTCGAGCTACACAACCTGCAAATTGGTGAATGGGTTGGTATCCTCTGGTTTGATCCCAGAAAGAGGAAGTGTTCTCTTCTCTTTATGAACCAAAGGCACTTTATTCTCTCATGGATGGATGGGACTCCATCAATTTAGTACCAGTTTAGGTGTTAGTATGCTGTTGATGCTTGTGTTGATGCCATCCTTTTGTCTTGTCATGTGTCGATATTAATCGGCAGCATCAGCTCCCATGATTGCTTGCTTGCTTACTCTATAACTTTGTCTTTGCTAAAACATGTTATCCATGTTTGCTTTATTGCTTGATTGCTCCCATGATTGCTTGATTGATTGATTGCTTGCTTGCGTACTCTATAGTCCATGATCTTTGTATCATTTGAAAATACTCCTGGACATCAGCTCCCATGATGTTGCATTAGCTATAATCTGTCTTTGCTAAAAGAGGAGTATAAACTGGAGTAATTTTTTCAGCCATTATCTTTGTTTTCGTTTGGGCGGATGCTCTCCACTGGAGTACCTGCATAATTAGGCACATATGCTAAAGTGAAACTAGTGCTATATTGCATCAGATGGTTATTTCTGGATTTGGTACCAGTTTATTGTTGTCCTGGCTGTGCTCCATACCTTGCTTTGGTTTTCAGTAGCAAGTAGTGCCTTAGTACCTTTTCTATCATCTGGTGTCCATGGGTCGAATTTTTGGCTGTTATGTATTCATAGTATCGAGAATGGCTCAAACCTGAAGTTCTTAGGCTGTACATATGGCTATGGTCCATTCTTTTGTGCATTTTAATTCAGTGTTGGCGTTGATTTGATGCCCATGTTTAGAAACAAATTACGATGGGCTAAATAGGTTAATCTTCTTGGTTTGTTCAAGGCAGATGACCTGATGAGCTGATCTTCTTCCACCACCGGTAGCGGGAGGTGATGTTGAGCAAGACATCGATCGGCAGATGGCGAGGAGAAGCTGGGACAGCCCTAATGCAAGAACATCACCATGTGACAAATCCGAGAGATTGACACAACATTGGTGCTTGGGTGATGGGACAAAGTATGTGTACTAGTGATGGTACATGATATTCGTGCTTCTCATTGATGTTATGTGTGATCAGCTAAAATTTGTGCTTCTCGTCCAATTTATGTGGATGTGCGCTTGTGCACTTGTTGGGCCTTGAACCTTGCGTGTAGAGGAGTCAATTGACGATGTATTGTATTTCATGTGATGTGTTGCTGAAATGAAATATATGAAATATTGTATTATGTTGTATTTGTTTTCTAATGGGCCTATCCTTAAATGTGCATGCTTTTGACAAAATAATGCATCAGCCCAAATAAATCAAACCAATTCAATTAATAAAATAGGTATTGGGCTAGGCCCATCTCGGCTAGATTGGTGGATTGGGGTGTGAAATTTACGATGATTGGGCCAGCCCATGTAGGCTAGATTGGTGGACTGGCTATGAAATTTATGATGATTCCCTTTGGTCACTAACAATGCCACGTCAGCTCTGCCACGTCGGATCCTACGTGGCTCGAGCAAATGGGTAGTGACCTTTCTGAAATTTTGGTCGTTGGTCTAGCTATGACAAAAATTCCAAAAAGGTCAAGTTTGTTCGTTCTTGACGGCCAACTGTTGACCTTCTGAATTTGGTCAAAAAAAGGTCAATAATCGATAAATATGACAAATCAATGACCAAAATAGGGAGTCATAATTGACCGTATTTCTTGTAGTGATTTCCGGCTGAGGGGTAGAAGGGGGATTTCACGTGTCTGGGCTGCGGGAGCGATTTCGGATGAGGAGGGAGTTCTCGCGCGCGTCCAAATTTCGGGATAATAAGGCGCGGCGCGGGTTGAAGAAGCGGGAGTTTCAAAGCAGGTGAGACAAAAGATACTTGAGCTTGAAAATTTCGGGATAACAAGGTGCGGATTCCTTGTTTGGCGGAACAAACTTAACGTGTAAAAAAATCATACAAGACACAAGAGAGTCATGTCCCCTTTTACTATATTGCTATAGATGCCATTGAAAAAACTACAAGAAAAATGTAAAAAATCGGAGAACATGATTACCCTGCAAAGTACCAAATCGATTTGCACTTCCCTCAACAATAACAAAAACAAATCAATTCCCACCAAAGAAAGAGTAATGTCCCTTTTATATGATTACGGATGCCATGATCTCGAATTTCAATTTTTGAATCCATGTTATGTTGAATTGAATATATCATTAGGTGACCTTGCGGTTTATAATTGATGTAGTCATACATTTTGATCTTCCATCATATATGAACATTTTACTCCACCATGTGAACATATATATTGTCGTCTACCATATGGACTAAATTTGAATCAATTTTCCTTATTTGAATACGATTGTTGTCAATTTATACAATAATTTAAATATTATCTTGATAACAAAAAGACATGCATATAGCAGTAATCATACTTCACTATGAACTACATGTACCATACGCTCTCCAATTCAAATATCTGTATCCATTTTATGTTGAATTCAAATCATAGTACATTATTGGTCTAGGTAGCGAGATGTTCGGGATAATCTAAACCCTGTTTTCATACGTATAATTTTTGGCTGAATTGGGATAAGTTTTGGTATAAGCCTCTTGCAAAACCGGAGATTCTCTCAACAAGCCTCGTGGTTCCGAGAGGGAACGTGTCACCTTTGTGTGCGAAACGATATACGCTGCCTCCCCCCTGATTTTATTTACAGAGGCAACATAGAACTATATGAGTGCCTTTTAAATTTTGGAATTATTTCGGGTTCATTTGGCCTTTTTATACATTAATTGAGTTTCTGGACTTTAATGTGCATAATCTAAATATGAATTGCATGCACATGCTCCAGTGCACCAAAGTGGGTTGAAAAATCACATGTGTGTCCTTGGTTGAATTTCTAGGTCCCATGGAAGAAATGAGAATGAAATTCAAACATCTGGGCATCATGACTCTGCCGAGAACATCGAGAAACTTAGATTTTAAATTCATGTAATGAAACTTGGCATGGTGTCATGTCATGGCACTAACATGTTGTGGTAAAAAATTGAGCCGATTTGGAAGCTCGTGGTTCTAAGAGGGAACGTGCCACCCCCCCCACCCTTGAGTTTCTTAACAAAGGCAACATAGAACTACATTAGTGCCATGTTAAATTTTGGAATTATTCCGGGTTCATTTGTCGTTTTTTATACATTAATTGAGTTTCTGGTCATTTAATGTGCACAAGTCAAATTTGAACTACAAGCACATGCTCTCGTGCACCAAAGTTGGTTGAAAAATCACATTTGTGTCCTCGGGTGAATTTCTAGGTCCCATGCAAGAAATGAGAATAAATTAAAACATCTGGGCATCGTGGCTCGGCCGAGAACATTGAGAAACTTGGTTTTAAAATTCTTGTAAATCCAAAACACGTCTGAAAATCATGAAACTTGGTATGGATGTCAAGTCATGGTACTACCATGTTGTGGTAAAAAAAATGGCCGAATAGGAACATATTTTGGTATAAGCTTCTTGCAAACCGAAGCTTCTCTCAAGAAGGCTCATGGTTCTGAGAGGGAACGTGTCACCTTTGAGTGCGAAACGATATACGTTATCCTCCTTGAGTTTATTTACAAAGGCAACATAGAACTACATGAGTGCCCTGCTAAATTTTGGAATTATTTCGGCTTCGTTTGGCCTTATTTACACATTGATTGAGTTTTTGGTCATTTAATGTGCATAGTTCAAATTTGAACTACAAGCACGTGCTCCCGTGCACCAAAGTTGGTTGAAAATCACATTTGTGTCCTCGGGTGAATTTCTACTCCCATGCAAAAAATGAGAATAAGATTCAAACATCCGGGCATCGTGGCTCGGTCAAGAACATTGAGAAACTTGGTTTTAAAATCATGAAACTTGGCATGGTGTCATGTCATGGTTGTACCATGCCGTGGTAAAAAAATTGGCGAATAGGAACAAATTTTGGTATAAGCTTCTTGCAAATCAGAGCTTCTCTCAAGAAGGCTCGTTGTTACGGGAGGAACGTGTCACCTTTGTGTGCATAATTAAAATTTGAAATACAAGCACATGTTCCAAAGTGCACCAAAGTTGGTAGAAAAATCACATGTGTTTCCTCGGGTAAATTTCTAGGTTCCATGCAAGAAATGGGAATGAAATTCAAAATTCTGGGCGTCGTGGCTGGGTTGGAAACATTGAGAAACTTAGTTTTTAATTCCTGTAAATCCAAAACACGCATGAAAATAATGAAACTTGGCTTGGTGCCATGACATGGCACCAACATGTTGTGGTAAATTTGCAGTCCGATTTGCGAAGGCGCACACATTAACAATCAACAAAGTCATTTTGGAACAAGTTCTGTCACATTACAATCGGAAATACAAGTATTATTGAAACCGTGGGCGTTCTACTCACTAGTACCATTTACGTGCCGCCACGCGTCCCCATTTTTTATTAGCTAGGAGGCGCCGTGCAGGGTAGCTATTTGAGTACGAGAGGCGTGCGATCAGACCCCTGCGCGTGCTTATCGGGAGGAGAGCCCTTTGACCTCCATCTGCCATCCACCTCTCTCCCAAGGTCTCCATTAATGGCGCCCGAGCCTCTGTTTAATGGCGTGGCTATGTCTCACTCGACTGAGATTTAAGAGAGAAAAAAGAAAAACTGACAGCACAGATCTTGATGTAAGATCCAATGGACCTATATAGCATCTACTGCGACTTATAGCAAGACTGATGAATATATAAGGATGATTTTTTTATCAAAGAAGGGCTTGCCCCTTCCGATTTTCATTACTGAAAACCACCACAATTCACAAGAAGTTCAGCACAACTCCAGCCTAACACGAAGGACTAAAAGTACCAGATTGAAATCGCAACATCCTAAGAGGCCAACAAAGGCCAAACATCCGCGCTAGAACCCAACATTTCACAACCGCGACACAATCGACATCCTAAACCGATTATTACATCAAAAGAAACCAGAAACTGAAGGAAGCCTAGCGACAACTAGAAGAACGACAACGCCGAGTCGCCACAGCAAGAGTTTTATTCATTCCAGCCTCGCAACATTGATCTTCCACAGAAAGATAAGGACGATTAATTGTCTTACATAATTAGAAAGATAATTAAAAAGCCACATGCGGCTACGCCCGAAATACGTAAGGGCAAAAGAAGAAGGAAGACAAGGATCCGCTCGCTGATCTCTACTTTCTTGATGCGTTCTTTGCAGGCCACGGGAACTAGTCTCCGCGGCGAGAGGCGATGAGCTCTTTCTTGTCCTCAAGACGCTGCTTGAGAACATCCATGGATTCCTCAACCAGCCTTTGGCGCTCGTTGCGGAGCATGTCATTCTCGTCCATAAGTTTCTTGACAATGACGCCGGTCCTCTTCAACAACGCCTTTGGTCTCCTCCTCTTGAGTACGCACTTTGGACGATCTTCTCCCTCAGCAGGTCACGCTCGGCCCGGAGCCTCTCATTGCCCTCCCTTAGTTGCCGGATGACGCCGGTAGCCTGTTCAAACGAGGCTTTCACGTCGTCCTGCAACCTCGCCAAGCCGGAGATCTGATCCATCTGGCTATGAAAGATCGCATGCGTGCGCCTGTAACAGTCGTCGCCTGCCCGTGAGAAATTTTCCTAGGCCGTCGCGGCACGGCGGGACATCTCTGCTGCATTCATGGCGTGGCGGGACATCTCTGCTGCTTCCGTGGCGCGGCCGGACCAGTCTGCTGCATCGACGGCGCGGCGGGACCTCTGTGCTGCTTTAGCGGCACGGCGGGACCTCTGTGCTGCTACTTCCGCGCGGCACGACATGTCAGCTGCTCTCGCAGCGAGGCGGGACATCTCTCGTGCTTCCGCTTCCATGCTTGCCTCTCCCTGGTAGCAATCTCTCGACCCAGAACTCACGCTGGCCATGGCAGACGCAAGGGAAGGATGCTGAATGACTTTTTGTTTTTGTGGATGAGGAGTTGAGGAGGAATGTGCAGTCATCTTGGCATACTAGTATTTATAACCAAGTACTAATACGCTCCTAAGTGGGAAACCTTTTAGGTTGTGATCGGTGTGAACAGGTTTGGAATTCAATATACTAGCGTGGTACTAATACGCTCCTAAGTGGGAAACCGTTTAGGTTGTGATCGGTGTGAACAGGTTTGCAATTCAATATAGCATGGAGTAATTTGGAATGTGACGAGACGCAAGCTCAAAAACTTGTACTCTGAGTTTAGTAGTACGTTATACAGGAAGAGAAGAGGTGCACACACGCACTCGTCCTCTCACACACGCATCTGTTTTTTCTTGAAAAGGAGGATGATGACCCCCGGCCTCTGCATCTGGGAGTCACACACGCATTTGTAGCTACAAACTGTAGTGTTCTCAACCATCCGATTGGCTCTATCATGGATGTACCTATATACTAAAACATGTCTAGATACATCTATATTTTGACAAATGGAAGGGCATGTCTATTGTGGAATGGAGGGAGTGCTTGTCATCAAAAATGGATAAAAAGGGACGTGTCTAGAACTAAAATACGTCTACATACATCTCCTTTTATCCATTTTGATGACAAGTAGTACTCTTACCCAAAGGAACTTTATATCCAACAGACACAAAATATCCGTTCGACTGTTGGAAATTACTGATCTGATATCGAAGTAATTCTTTGCATACCACCAAAACCCACCATTTCTTAAGCTAAAGTATACCAAGGTAATCCCTATATTAGCATATTACTAAGATAAATAGAAGGCACTGTCGAAACATTTAAGACGTGAGCTTGTCAATCTGAATGTGGAGGGACACAAGCTTAGCCCCGGCCAGCAGCTTGGGCGGAACTGTCAAGAAGGTCAGCTCACGTGCGTCGACGTCGCCGGGATCCTTGCTGCTTGTCACCTCCATTTACACCTTGACGGCGTCGGTCGTGCCTTTGGGCTTCCCCGGCGGGCCATTCGCCCACAGCTTGGCCAAGTAGTGCGGCAGTGGGGATGCCCCCGCTCTGATGCAGATGACCGACACGGCGATAGGCGCGCTAATGTCGAGCACGCCGCCGACCAAGAAAAATGCGCGGCGGTCCTCCTTCGCGAACAACAAGAGCCGTGGCTCCGACAGTGGCACTTGCAGCTGGAGCACCTTGCCGTACTGGATCCTGTGCACGGGCATGGGATGCGCGGTGCTGATGTGGTGGTAGAGCGCCGGCGGAAACGCCCGTAGCCGTGAAGCGAGCACGGGGGCATTTGCGGTGGCGCGAGCGACACACGCCTGGTGATCGATGAGCTTGTGGTAAGTGACGTAGAGCCCACAACCTTCGTGCGGGCACTCCATCCTCACCGACAAAAGGGCGAAGTCCACCGCCGTGTTCCGCGTCGAAGCCACCGCCCGCGCTTCGCACCGCCAGCCTTGCCGCTGGTTCTCGGGCGCTCGACGCGGCAGTCCGTGCAGGACGGTGCCCTCCTTGCACCGCAGAAATCAATCCAACATCACATCAATCAAGAAACCTGCACCTTGCTCAATCACCGAGCAGACGAGGTGTATTCGAACCTCATACCTTTGGGTGTCAAGGGGCGGAGGCACAAGGGGTAGTGGAGCACGGTGAGGTCCATCGAGACCTTAGAGAGCTCCATCGTCGGGTCCTGTTCCTGTTCGGTCTGCATGATCTCGTCCTCCTCGTGCACAACCATCCTTCAAGGTGCATTAAATCAACACATGCAAGTGCTATCAAAAGAAGAGTCACGGCATGCATGCATGCGTTGTAATTAATGCATCGGTAAACGCAAATTATTGAAATATATCGAGTGCAGTGCTTTGATGTGTCATGTCAACTCGTACATCAACGAGAAGTTTCATTATCCTCTCCCTCGCGGACTTAACTGCACCTGCCTTTGGTTGTATGATAGGTTGGCCACACACCTGTTGGGCCCACCTGTCATACACGCAAAGACAGGAGCGTCCCTCCCTCGCCCATGAGCATGGCTGCTGGCAAGACTAGGAGAAGCTTTCATTACACGCTCTCCCTCCCGCACGTGGTGGACATGCAGTAGTTCAATCGGTGCTAGATGGCCAGAAGCGTACTGTAGTACTCCTCCAGTGCAGTAGTACACCATCATTGTTTGACTTCCCGAAGAGGCGAAGAGCCAAGCGCAGCCCGGACGCTCGTGTGGCAGTTTCATGTGTAGAGTAGTCTAGATAGCGTGTACCGTGCCTGAAAGCTGAAAATCATTGGGGTCGGCTCCATGCTATGTGGCCGTCTTGAAGTTTTTTTTAAATAAAATAGTCTTCTGGCCCTACCTGTCACTCTGGTGATTGTAGTTCGCACGCTCATCTGGTCAAGACATGAATATATATTTTAATTTGTTTTTTTTTCAAAAGGGGACTCCGGCCTCTGCATCGTAGCGATGCATACGGCCACATATATTTTAATTTGTGGTGGGTAAATGTTAGAGGTTGCAGCAAATATATTGTACATCAGGTCTTTCAGCCAAGTTTAGAGGCAAGCATGTGGGGCCAGTGCTATGATGTGTCGCGTCAACTCGTAGAACAAGGAGAAGCTTGATTTTACTACACGCCTTCTCCCTCGCCCATGCGCGCGGTTGCTCGCAAACGAGGACAGGCTTTTGCTTAGTAGTAGTACTTCCACAACAAGCTATCCGTCCCGCTCGCGGTGGACGGACATGCAGCAGTGGATTCGACACTATAGAAGCAGTAGTAGTAACATCATTGTTCGTCTTCTCGAATAGGAGAAGAGCCAAGTGCAAACCGAACGTTGCAGTTGCGAACATTGGAGCACGCATATAGCCAGGCTCTTGCATGAGACAAAATTGCTATGTAAGCCCACTATTGTACTAGTACGTACAACTACTTGCTAGTATAGCCACAGAAACCAGAAAGGAGTATTTGCCCTTCTAGAGATTTCAACAAGTGACTAGACTACACCGAGACAGAGTACATATGGAGCAAAATGAGTGAATCTGCACCGTAAATAAATATGTACTAGTTCTATCGTTTTCCTCTCCGAGGTGCACAATATTGAGTATACTGACTAGTCTCTTTTTTACACGCATTTACATTTTTTTGACACAGTACAGACGCAAGCGCTCATATACACGCGCATACACTCACCCCTATGAGCGCACACACGCACGACACTATCATCTTGAAATTTATGAAGTCACCATAGGCAACTCGTCGTCGACGGGTCCATAGGTGCTTGAATGCCAAGGAGGAAGAGGGTAGCAGTTCCCGAGACGTTGAACGGTCAATGATGCATCCTCAATTACATGTAGAGGGAATTAATTGGAGAAGCAGACTAGAGCCAGCACGATGTGAATGCAACAGAGTTTGGACTCTCATATAATAAAGGCGCCCCACCACTCCAATCCATCTACTCCCAAGTCTCTGCGCAACACTGCTCACTCCAATCCAAGACCAAGTGACTAGAAGCCACAAGCACCTATGGAGGCGATGGACGCGAGCGGCAGTCGGTTGTGCCAAATCATCCAAGGCGTCGGCCTACGGCCCCGCACCGTGCAGTGTTTCCAGACGGTGCTAGCGACTGCAGGCATCGTAGCCCTCGCCGATGCCGGCTTCGCCTCTCGCATGGACGACATGATGGTCAACTCCATCCGCAAGTTCACCGCCGTCAAGAAGCGCGCGGACGACCTTGCCGTACTGCTCCAGCCCGCACGCCCAGGCTCCTCATTGCCTGCCACCCTCATCGGCCTACATGGTGACAAACTCTTTCAAGCCCTGGTGGCCTGCAGTGCGGAGGTCGCGACGAAGAGTGTGCACCTCGAGGCCGCTTCGCCAGCAGCTGCCATGC
Organism: Aegilops bicornis; assembly: GCA_021605145.1. Lineage (NCBI taxonomy): Eukaryota > Viridiplantae > Streptophyta > Magnoliopsida > Poales > Poaceae > Aegilops > Aegilops bicornis. Next base: position 174,890,961 of record CM038674.1, read on the forward strand.
AAGAAACCGTCGACCTGCACATCCACGTCTACGAGGAAATTGTCTACATAGGCCACTACAAGGCAGACAAGGACAGAAAGACATTGGCCTTCTTCCAGCGGCTGGAATCTTTGGATGCTATTGTTCAGAAGCACGTCGACCTGGCCACGAAAGCTGCTGCTACTTAGCCCCATTCGGTGGGCCGGTGCCCTGAGTCGAGGAGGTGGGCGTCGTCGATGGATGCATCTCTTCTTCTTGCCTCCTGTAACCAGCACTGCATCGCCTCGTGGCCTTAATGTTTTATTAGTATAGTACTCCCTCCGTTCCCAAATATAAGTCTTTCTAAAGATTCCAACAAGTGACTACTACATACGGAGCAAAATGAGTGAATCTACACTCTAAACTATGTCTTCATACATCTGTATGTTGTATTCCATTTGAAGTAGTATCTAAAAAGGTTTATATTTATGAACAGAGGGAGTATATGGCATTTTTTATTCCAGTCGTAACATTTTCACTGTGAGGTGGGGCCGCAGTTGAGCAAACCCACCCCACCCACCAGGCGTCGGCCGAGTTTAGAGCAAGTACAATAAGGTGATGTAGGCGGGTTGTAAGACATTAAATATTATATTCTTGCTTACTTGGAAGAGAGAGAAGAGGAGAGAGAAGAGAAGCGGGCTACTAGTTAACAGCCGGCTACAACACGTGCTCCTAGGTACTTTGTGAGTGAGTGGAATGGGCCATGTATCAACAAAGTAGTACAATACATATTTATATCTAGCTATTGTACTTGTTGGCTATAAACTTGACTATCTGTGACATGGCAACATCATATAGCCAGCAGCTGGCTATATTATTAACCATGCTCTTAGAGAGTAGAAGAGAGAAACGAGGAGGAGGGCTAGGCATGTATACAGACGCTGTTGTCGAGATGGGACTCGTGTTTATAGAATAGAATCTTGAGCACTCGTGTCTCTTTTTTTAAGGGAAAAATTAGTCGTATGTCTAGTACCACTAGTTGGGTGCGTGCGACCTATAGCTGTCATCACTTTAGGTCTACTTTTCGAACCACGGCTACGCTTCACAGTACATATTTTTCACGCATTTATCCTCCTATATGTACTCCTAGGCTATTTCCACGTGCTCCCATTCGCCGACATGTGGGACATAGAGCATCTCGGTCGTAGTGCATGCACGACTCAGAGCATATGCCGGGGTACTTTACATTTCAGACCTCATGAATTACATGCAAACCCCCCGTAGAAGAATAAATAAATCAATGAATTACTACATGAAACCGGATTATTTTCGTGGAAACCGGAGCACGTTCATTAAATTTTGGACATAACACGTTTCTAAAAAATGACCGGACCTAAACCAGTCTAAGGGCCTCTTTGATTTTTCCCAAAAAAGGGCCTCTTTGATTCGCAGGATACTGAAAACACAGGAATGGGGAAAGTATGATGGCGATGAACCGAGACGAGGAGAACTCTAACTCAGTTAGAGGTTAGAGTTAGATTCTAACCCTGAACTAACTCTAAACCAAAGAGGTGTATGGATGGCAGGGTTAGATTGACAATAAATGCTCTATCTCAATCATTTGACTACTTTGGACCCTATTTTTAGTCAGACTAAAATAAGTCCCTTGGATCCAAGCACCCTCTTGGTGCGGCCGGATCTTCTGTGGCCTCCTCCCACTCACAATTGACATAAATGAACCATCTATACAATCAAGCATGAAAAACATGATAATTTTTACTTTGTCCATACAAATAAGATATCCCACTTAAACATACAAGTCGTTAATCAAGCTTCACAAAATAAAAAAAAAACACTTCATGAAACAAAGAATGAGCTAACTCATCACGGAAGTTGTTCACGATAGGGAGGGAGCCCGGAGCCCCTCACGCATCGAGGGAGGAGCTCGCCATCATCGCTCTGGAGGAAGGCTCTATAGAGCCCAAGCCCCGGGAACCCCTCCGACGCCGGCCCTTGCGAGTTGAGGTCGAAACCGGCATGGGTAGTAGGGCCGCTTGCCGCCGACTGGGAACTTAATCTTTGGGCCTTCATAAATAATGCAAGCCTGTAACTAAAATACCTAGAAAGGTGAACTGAATCTTTGGGCCTCTAGAAATAATGCAAGCCTGAAACTGAAATACCTAGAAAGGTGAACTGAATCTTTGGGCCTCTAGACATAATGCTAGCCTGAAACTTAAATACCTAGAAAGGTGAACTGAATCTTTGGGCCTCTAGAAATAATGCAAGCCTGAAACTGAAATACCTAGAAAGGTGAACTGAATCTTTGGGCCTCTAGAAATAATGCAAGCCTGAAAATGAAATACCTAGAAAGGTGAAGCAGAATCTTTGGGCCTCTAGAAATAATGCAAGCTGAAACTCAAATACCTAGAAAGGTGAAGCAGAATCTTTGGGCCTCTAGAAACAATGCAAGCACGAAATTGAAATACCAAGAAAGGTGAACTGAATATTTGGGCCTCTACAAATAATGCAAGCCTGAAATTGAAATACCTAGAAAGGTGACCTGAATCTTTGGGCCTCTAGAAAGATTTATTACCTCCTCAAGCAGCATCAAACAATTCCATGCGTGCACCACAAAACTATAGCAAGTTTGATCAGGATCTACTTTTCCAAATCAGAATTAAGCGCTAGAGCAAGCAAGATCAATGATATGGCCGTGAGACGTAGAAGGAACGAACAAACTCACCCCTCTCACGACCTCCCCCTGGTAGATGTTGCCGCCACATGACAGAGGGAGAAAAACGACTAGTGAAGGGGGAGTGGGGCGACCTTCGAAGGTCGGAGGGAGAGGGCGGCCTGAGTAGGGCGGAGGAGGCCGGAAGGAGAGGGCGGCCGGAGGAGAGAGAGCGGCGCTTGGGCGGGAGGCCCTATGGGGAACAGAGAGGAGTCATGCGAGAGGGGGGGGGGGGGGCGATCTGGTGCGGGCAGGTGAGATTTTTTTAGGGGAGCTATCTGGTGCGGGCAGGTGAGATTTTTTTAGTTATCTTTTAGTGGGCCCAGGATAACTAACCCAATTAGAACCTCTCCACCGGGCTAGTTTTTTAGCTGGGTTAGAGCAAATTAGCTCAAACTAACCCCTCTTATTTCGATAATTTGAGGCTATTTCAACCCAAACTAGCTCTAACTCAGGGATCCAAACAAAGAGGAGTGTTACTGTACATGCTATAGTGTGGACCGTAGCACATTGTTTTTATGGCCATATCACCACATTGTTGTTTTCTACTGCTGGTTCACTGGGCTATCGTGGTTCGCACGGCTGGTTCACTGGGCTGCCGTGGTTCGCACTCCTCCGACCTGAGTAGTACTAGTATATACCGCATCATTCTTTGCTCCTTCTTACTACTCCGACATGTGGGAGAGCTAGCATCCGGGTCGACGTGTCATGCACCAGATTAGAGCGCGGAACGGAAGGGGGGCATCACCCCGGTCGGAGCGCCAGTAATTCATGACTATAGTGAGTGGTCGTATCACAAGTCTTTCCAGCAGTAACGCACCATCAAATCGTACAGCCCCACTCGCTCACCCTCCTCGCCTCTCTGTCAAACCGCCTACCCGAAAACTGCCGCGGGTACTGCCCGGGAAAAGCCCTGCCCTCAAATTTTAACTACGCGAAAATAGTTTGAGCTTGTTCGTTCTATATAAATACAGTACTTACTGTATGTTTATTCACCCGTGGGGTTGTTCAATGAATTGAGGGGCAGGGAGCACAAGTGAACAATACTACCTCTGTCTGGGTTTATCGGTCCCCATTGTATTTCGTGCCAAATTTGGACCATAGATTAAACTAAGAAAATGTTCACGCATGTCACCAAACATTATATTTTTCAAAACTATGTTCAAATACGGATCCAATGAGATAATTTTTCTTGACATGTATTAACATTTTGTTAGTTAAATCTTTAGTCAAAATTTGGCACAAACTATAAAAGGGACCTATAAACCGGGGCCGGAGGTAATCTGTAGTAGTAGTAAGTAGGAGTTGTAGAGTAGTCACCTTAAATAGAGAGTTTCTTTTCTTTAATGACATGTACACAAATTGAAACGCTTGTTGTGGAGAGAAAAAAGATAATCACTCCACTATATATGGACGCAGGGGCCTGAGCGCTTGCTTTACTAGGTTTGCTCTCCAGATATAAACAAGACAGCGGTAGCGACATTTTCTCTCTGCTCACCGCTGGTAACAGATCCAGCCGGATCCCTTCGGCCGGTGTGCGTAGAGGACTAAAAGGTGCATCGTTCACGCGGTCATCACCGCCGAGGGAGGAAACCCACAGCTGCCGGAGGGGCTCGATCCTCTGCCCGTGCCGTTCTCTCCGACACAGCGCCGGCTCGGGAGGTCCTCCGACTCTTCTTCCTCCCTGCCGTATTGTCCGCAGATCCGACGTGCTGCTGCTGACATCCCGGTGACCCTCAGGTATAAGTTCTTCGAAAGCGGCCTTGCTCTACTGCCCCGGCTCCCCACGTGTCTGCATGTGCATCTTTTTCTACTCCCATCAGCTCTTCCAAAGCCACCTAAATTTTTAGTATTATTAGAGGTAAAGCTACTTCATGCATTCGAATCTAGGGCTCAGTTCAAACAACGAAGAAAGGGGAAAGTTGTAGCATGAATCTAGGACTTGATTCAAAGAGGAAATAATTTGTTAAAAGTAGTAGAGACCGGATACCCAACCGGTCTCTTGGTTGAAAAAGGGAAATAATGGGAAAACGCAGTACAAACTGGATAAGGAACAGATCTATTATTGGTTAAAAAAAGGATAGAAAGTGGCGGCTGGTGGACAAGTCAACTGAGTATGTCCAGGATTAGATTTGCTGCTATCACATAGTAAAAGGTCTCCAGGATTAGATTTGCTGCCCTCACATAATAAAAGGTCTCAGGATTATATTTGCTGCCCTCACATAGTAAAAGGTCTCAGGATTAGATTTGCTGCCCTCACATAGTAAAAGGTCTCAGGATTAGATTTGCTGCCCTCACATAGTAAAAGGCCTACAGGATTAGATTTGCTGCCCTCACATAGTAAAAGGTCCCCAGGATTAGGTTTGCTGCCCTCACATACCGTGAACAAGCTCGGCATCACCACTTTATGCCTCCTTGTAGGTACATTGTCTTTGATCGTCCACCGTCGCATGTCCTTATAGCAACCTTTTGCTGTTTTTTTCTTGGGTAAGCCAACCTTTTCTTTGTAAGGCGCATGTAAAATGAAGCGATCACACTATTACCTTAGGGACATGTCTAACCAAGTGTTATTGTTAATCTAATGCCTCCGGTGATAAGATGCAATTAAAGCGTGTTACAAATGGCACTCCTGCTGTTTTCCGCAAAGATGATAAGTAAGTTGCTCCTTTACGCTGAGTGTCCTGGTGTCCCCACGGTCCCATGCCCTTAAACCAACTCTTTAGCTGTTGTTGATTTCACGTATGCAGTAAACAAGCAATGCCACCATTGAAGTAATCCCATATCTGAGGAATCTCATTGTTGATCGTAATGCTTCTGGTAACATGAAGCATTGCTGACGTTTTAAAATTTCTATTGTCCTTGTGTGATTGCCATGAACATAATTAAGATGCTTCTTTTCATTTTGTCTATGTTTCGTATATTCTTATTGACCAGCAACTGTTTACTTTCTATCATTTTGTGCAGATAGGGATATCCATTTCACCTTGTTGCTATTGTGACCTTTTGGTGAACTGCACAAAACACTTTTTTTGGAATGAGTGTCTTGTGCAGTACAACTAAAATGTCACGTGGGCAACATCTCTCAATTTTGGTGGAACTGCACAAAATGGTTAAACTAAAGTGAAACATGCTCTCCTGTTTCCTTGTTTGTGCTATGCAAACATGCTGTGCAAACAGGAATACTCTACTACAGATGTTGTGACGGTCAAGAGCAACATCTCTCAATTTTGGTCGAACTACACAAAATGGTTCAACTAAAGCAAAATCATGCTCTCCTGTCTCCTTGTTTGTGCTATGCAAACATGTTGTGCAAACAGGAATACTCTACTACAGATGTTGTGACGGTCAAGGGCATTCGCCAAGTTCTTCGATTGTATGACATGGCTAGCCAAGATGGATTTAAATCTCGATATTCACTTTATCAAAAGGCTCTAATGGGTTGCTTCCGAATCTTGCAAGCTGGGAATCAGTGAGATGTGTAGGCATCTTTGTTGTACTTATTATGTGAATCTTATTTGTTGTTTTTGAATCTTGCAAGCTGGGAATCAATGAGACGTGTAGGCATCTTTGTTGTACTTATTATTTGGATCTTATTTGTTGGTTCTGAATCTTGCAAGCTGGGAATCAATGAGATGTGTAGGCATCTTTGTTGTACTTATTATTTGGATCTTATTTGTTGGTTCTGAATCTTGCAAGTGGGAAACACGGCATGATGATGCAGATGACAGCATCCATAACTAACAATTCAAACTTGGTAGTATCATCTTTGTGAAAGTGCATCAAATGTGTTGATCGTGTGCGTCCTTATAATAATAATTCTAATTGTTGTGCTTGTTGATCCCGTGGCAGCGATAGAACGAGCCAATGCATTGCTTGTTTTAAGTATAAATTTCTACTAAAGCTAATTAAATTTAAGTAAAGTGACCACTAACTCCTGTTATTACAGTACCAATATAGACCCGTTCGTGAACCGACGTGTGGCCGGAGTAGGTTTCTTAATGGAGGCGTTTGAATGCGCCAAGGGTGCATCTTCTGCCGGGCGTGCAGCAGACGAGGGAGGGGTAGTAACTGTTGTCGCATGTACAGCTTACTATTGAATCCAGTTCCCCAAGAGCTGAAAAACGAACTGCTGCTGCCGCCTACACACTCGTTCACTCGAAGAGACTCCAATGGCGATCCGAGGGGTGAGCCTGCTGGATATGGACTTTAGCAAGGAGTTAGTTCACCGTTCAGTCCTATGGCTGCACCAAGTTGAATGTGATGTACACCAACGATACGGACTCGGTGAAGCTACGCCTCGCCTCGATCCTATGGTTGCACCGAGTTCGAGCATTCGCTGTTTCATCGGCGCCGATCGCACCTTCGCTACGGTGGAGAGAAGGAAGAACGCGATGATTCGGCCATCTGGTGCAACAAGCTTGTCGACATCCAGAAGCAATACAAGATCATCAACAACGGGCAGGAGAAGGACTCCGTGGTTGACCTCGCTGAGACCTTCATCGACCCCTGATACGCCAACATGAAAGAAGACGACCTGAACACGTGGGAGGTACCTCTGAATCTAGCCTACATAACCTACGCGGCCAAGGACGCATACGCCTACGACATGTACAGGCAGATCTTGGACATGAGGGTGTGTCTGCTTCCCGTAACCGATGAGTAGACGGACAGCCGCATCGTCATGATCAAGCATGCCAGGAAGGTCTAGATGTTGTACTTTATCTGTTTATGAGCACCTTTATCATCTGAGTGTTTCATGCATTAGCCTATGTGTCGTAATTATCTGTTTTGTCCGAAATATTTCTTTTAAGAACCCATTAACCTGATTGCTTTTTAGTGGCTATTTGCTAATGTATGTAAACTAGTTCACTTGTCCGTAAAAACTAGTTCACTCAAATTGTCGTGCTTTGAATCTCCTTCCTCCCAACATATTCCTCTCCTCGTGTGGACCCAGCAGGTCTCTGAATTTTCTCCCACTTTCTTTTTGATGTAAACTGAGTTTTCTCCCAGTACTTTCCCCTAGAACCAACTCAACTGTCCCACGTCTAGCCTAAAAAATAATAATACCCCACGTACTATTAACTCATCAAATTAAAATAATATTTTATTTAGTAAGTTGAAAGTTCTTACAAAATAATACTAATAATTGTTTATATATAACTTTCCAAGTTAACTTGTCACACCCTGATTTCCATGCCTCAACACTTAAGCTAATAAATCATGATAAAATATGGCTTGACAACAACTTTTGAGTGTTTTGTCTTTGCTTTGATTGAATGTTTGACTGCTGTTTGCAAGTGCTCTAAAAATCAAATAAATCCTCCAACTCTTATACTCCTTCTCCTTGATCCAAAAAGCTTTCCCAATGATCATGCCATGTGTATAGGACATAAGAATAACTTCTTGCAAAAATAATTTGTCCAAAAAGTATTTTCTAAAATTAGTTTTTCAAAAACCCTTAAATCGGGATTTGCACTGCAAGTACTTGATTTGAGGTGTGAAAAATCTTTCAAAAGGTATATTTGAAACCTATTAGATATAGGATTCCCATAAACCACAAAAATATAATTTTAAAAGTTATTTTACTATTTTATTTAAAAGCTTTTTCTTAAGGCCAGAAATGGTCTTTAATAGGGAAAAATTATTTTAATGCTTTAAAAATATTTGTGAAAATTTAGGGAAACTCAGTGGACATATATTGTCCATATATAAGAGTTTCAACACATGGTCATGTTCAAAATATTGGTCAAATCCAACAAAAACCCTTTCTTGAAAATTCAATCTTTTGAAATATTTACAAAGTAAATATACTCCAAAATTACCAAGAAAATTCTAGCATGTCACATATGACATGTTTGATGATCTTGGCAAGTATCATGTCATGGAGAATAATATAACCCCATGAAATCCCCTCAAAACCATTTCTGTTCATTTTGAAGTTTGAGCAACTTTACATTGCCAAACATGTCCAAATGTTCTCAAACCTTGTGAAAATGCTCGAATGGTATAATCATTCATCTAGACCAAATGGCACAAGTTGGAGAAAATGTTATATTGATCAAAGTGCCCCAAAACCCTTCCTACCCAGAACCAAATTTGAACAACTCTACATTGTCAAGTGTGTCCTTTTGATCTGAATTTTTGTGGACATGTTCAAATCCTCAAGTGATGACACTACACCAAGTGGTGCATCAAGGAGAATAGATTTGCATGACTAAATATTGGTAAATCCATTTCTGCTGATTTCTAGGGTTTACCAAAGTTACATTGGCAACTTTCTTCAAATGGACTCAAACTTGGTGGTAAACGTCAATTACGTGTGACACTTGATCCTGTTAATTCTCATGTAAAGTGGAGTTCATCTTCTTGCCCAAACCACCATCAAACACCTTCTGGCAGAAATTAAAAATGTATGTTTTGTCCACTTCCATTAATCTCCATGAGCTAATCTTTCTCCCACAGCACCATCTGGTCCTCCTCTAACCCCTGCATCTTTCCCTGCCCGAGGAGCCATGATGATGGGGTGAAAAGCTCTTTCCCTCTCTGGACAGCACCATTTCTCTCTCTCTCAACCTCCCTCCTCACTCCAGTGGATCCCCAGGGCATCCAATGCCATTGTCACGTTGTTTACTCCCCGTTGCAGCTGCCAGACACAAGTGGGCGCATGAGGACGCGAGAAAAAGCCGCGGGTGCCGGCCATTTGCGTGCTCTGGAGCACGTCAGCGTGCTCCCGACCGTTGACGCCGCGTCCCCCGACCGCCTCGAGCCTCCCCCACGCGCCAGTCGAGAAGCCTCGACGTCCGCAACACGCCACCGTGCAGGCCCCCTCCTTTCCCTCTCTCTCTCACCTCCTGCGGCGCGTGCCCAGAGCCGCCCGGCTCGGCCAATGCCCGGCCTCGCACGCGTGAGCACCAGAGCCTCGCCCCGCTCCTCCTCTCTCTTCCTGACACCCTACCCTACGCCCATGAGCACCGCAGATAGCCCCGAGCCTCCTCCTGTGGCCACCACGGCCATTTCCGCGGGTGCCCGTAGACCACGTCCATGGTGAGCCGTGGATTCGCCATATAAGGCCGCCCCTGACCTCCCTCTGGAGCTCCTTTGACCTCTCTCTCCCCCGTGAACCCCCCGAACCAACCTGCACCTCCTCTCGTGCCTTCCTGCTCCTTCCATGGCCGGAGTGCCGCCGTCGGTCCCCGCCCAAATTCCCAAAACCCGAAGCCTCCCCGACCCTCCTTTGGCCACCATTAGAACCGCAGATGAACAGCAGAGCTCTCCCCCTCTTCATTTTGTCCCCTCAGCGGCTGCAGCTCCATGCCCCAACCTCACCGTCGCCTCCGTCCGCCGTGGGTGGTGCACCGCCCGCATCCGACCACCCCTGCCTCCGTGGAGTACCTCATCGGATGCGCCGCTCTCCCCTGAGCCCGCCGGTGTGCTGGGCGTCACCGGAGGTGACCGGAGCTATCGGAACGGGCACCGGCAAGCGCTCGGCCCCGCCTCCTCTGCCTCCTTCGTCAGCAGGAGGAGGAGAGCGACCACTGCGGTGGACCCATAAGTCGGTGACCCGTCAGTGAGCCCCTCCGTTTAAGTGGAGGCGCCTTTGGCAACACGCCTCGGCGTGGACCCTCTGGCGTGTCTTGGCTGAGCTGATGGGCCGGCCCAGTTGCACCTTGACGCTAAACCTCGCCCAGCGCGCGCCGCCGCCGCCCATATTTGGCCCGTTTAGGTAAATCCCTCTCCTTTTTCTTTTTCTGTAGACTTGTAAAATCCATAAACAATTCAAATGGACTCCAAATTTGATGATCCAAATTTCTAGTGACTCTATAAATCATGATCTACCTGGTGGTGCAACATGCACATTTTTTCGTAGACCTTTTCTTCACAAATATTTATCAAATCCTATTTTTCCTATTTACGTGATGAACTTTAGAAAATCACAAAGAGCTCAAACTTGATCCAAATGCCATGATTCAAATTCCTAGATGCTTCTAAGTTCATAACTTAGTTTATGAACATTTTTCTTAATACTTTCTGTACCCCCCAAAATAATGAGCCATTTCTTCATGCTTGTCAACTTTGCAAATCCATAGCATATTCATTTGAACTCCAAATCTAGTGAAACCAAATCCTAGATGCTTCTAAAATCATCCTTTGTTAAATGGGTATATTTGCTCATTTTCCAAAAATATAATTCTGTACACTTCTTGCAAATCCATAAACCCCTTGATTCCATCATATTGAAATGTTCAGAGATATCCATTGATCCAATTCCAATGAAACCACTCTGGTTATTTTTCATATAACCAGAGATGTCCTAGAAAAGTCAAATTAATATTTTTAGAGCTCTTTTATTTTCTGCCTTGTTGTGTTGCTTATTATGATTGTTTCCGACATTAGTTGTGAAGTAGACGGAGTATTTGGAGAAGGACCAGAAGATTTCAAGACTACGATGAATCGAAAAGCAGCCCTTTGATCATGACACCCCTTTTGTTCATCGGTACCCTTTTTCCGATTGCATGATGATGAAATATGACGGTGGTAAACTTGTGGCGAACCACCCATGCTGCATACCCCTACTCATGTCCTTACCTTGTTCATGATTGCATTGTCAAGAAACTAGTTGATGCCTAATGATGCATGTGTACCATGAACTCTTCGTGGTTACAATCTTTGAAAACCCCATCGGGTGCCCCTAATGCCCTTGGGAGATGTGGAACTAAGGTCACCACTTGAGGAAGAAGTGGTGTCTCAAGAGAACTTTTGGAGCGTGTGTGTGTAAAACGATGGATTAGATTTATGTGTGATTACCGTCCCAACCAAACATGTGCAACCACTCTACCCCTTTACGGCACGGGGCATTATTGATTACTTAGGCTGATACTAGCATGGTGCCCACATTACTAGTGACGGAGGTGACTTGAGGTCACTCTCGGGATGGGGTCGTGCTTGGATAGGCGGCCATGACTGTTTTCACAGGGCACCGGACACACCGTTGGTCCCGTCGTGTATGCGTAATAATGTGAAAAGGGCAGAGTCCCACGATCTTTTTCTTATACACGAGGGACGTGTATCAACGAGTGGACCCTATGTTAGTGTCGTCTAGGGAAAGGTATTGATCGGGTGCTTCCCCCGAGTACTTGAGGTACTGCGGGATCGTGGATGACACGAAAGCTTCTCGGATCTTGTGGGTAAAGTGCACAACCTCTGCAGAGTGTCAAACTATTCGAATAGCCGTGTCCACGGCCATGGACAGTTGGGAGGTGCTACTTAAACTATGTCCAGAAATTTTCCTATCCCGATGCATGTGTGTGTGGAAAGGAACTACTTGTGTCAAGGTGGTGACTTGACATGTTGAATGGCATGGCATTAATTCAAACTCTATTTATGTTGATATCTGTAACCTGTTCTCAAGGTTACCCAAGTTCATTGAAGCATATCTCACCAATTGTTAGGACATCCCAACTAGCTCGAAGCTAGGTTGCTTACTTGTTGTACAATTGCATTGTTACTTTGAACCAAATCATGGGTTGCTTGCGCAGTACATTCAAAGTACTCATTGGCTTGCCACTGGTTATTTTATTGGCGAACACGAAAGACAAGGCATCTTGAAGAGTTCGTTGGTGACGATCGTGCGAGCTAGGGACGCTTTCCCAGTCGTAATGCCCGTAGGGTTAAAGGCGTATGGCATGGGTCCAAGTTATTGACGAAGATTTTCGCTGCAATGTTATACTCAAGACTTGACCATAATGGTCATAAGATATGTAAGACGGTATGTATGGATGTAAGACTCTTGTTATTCAGCTTCTATGTGTTCAGTGAGCATTGATCTCTGGGATCACTGTACACGTGCATTCGGTGATCACGACTTATGAGTCGGGGTCCCCACAGAGCTGGTATCAGAGCCATCCTGACTGTAGGAAACTTTAGTTAGCATGGTCGTTAGTTAGGGTAAAGCTATTTTCAAAACTATTACCGGTTTTCAAACTATCTATACTTCTCTACCCTTCTCAGCTATTCGAAAACCAGGGTATACTTTCCTTATTGATCTCTTCCCCTTCAAAACTTTTGGTCGATAGAACCCTTATGCCCCTGACCACTGGACTCCTTGTAATCTTCGATGATAGTCTAGAAGGGTGATGCCTTGTCAGACAGTCACCCACACCTTCTGAACACAATATTGGCGACACCTCAACAAGACGATACCAATAGAAGATACATCCTCGAGGAATGAGGACATGAAGACCCAGAAGATGGTGACATTGCCCCAGGGTTATGCAACCTTGGCCTATGATGACCAGGGCATAGGATATGCACGCTCATGATATACATCGCTAATAGAGTAATCCTGTCACTACCATTGTTGTATCGGCAACCACCGGTGGATGAGAACCTAGACATTTGGTCCGCCTCACTATAGTGAGCAGGAAAAACGGTTCTCTTCGTCCCCCGCTCTTGTTATCGATGTTGTCATCAACGTAACTGATAGGTTGGAGCTCTATTATGCCTTGTTAATGTCATTGCATAAATGATTGCCTACCCGAAACGCTTGACACCTTAAAAGGCAAAAAGGGATCGTCATGATTAAGAAGACAAGAGAAGGCCAAGTCAATGCCAGCTACGAGGAGCCACCTTCACCCCATCATTTCAACAGGCGAGAAGTTGTTGAAAACTCTTCAAGCCCAACCGGGATCGTTTCAACAAACAACTACAAGAGACGTAGAAACACCTGAAGAAAACACGAAACACTGCACGAGGCACAAGGCACGACTATAGAATCCGAGAACCCCTAGGGTAGGATGAGTCGTGTACCCCCCTATGCGGAGTCGAGTCCATATGATGGTTCGAATAGAACCATGAGTGTGTGTTGCTTGTTTTTATTTGTTGGTGTTTTGATATCGGTCACTCTTTTGCCCTAGGCAACAAGTACGTGACAATATCACCTACCTTATTTTGTTGTTTGTTTTTGGCCCTTCGGCACTTGTTTGTTTGCACTTGCACTATAGAACCCCATTTAGGCAACCCACCTCCTATATGCTACTTTTCCCTCTCATCTCTCTCCTCAACTGAAGACAAGCAAGACAAGATGCACCAAGGGTTCTACTCCGGCGACCAACCAGCACTGAAGACTTTTGCTGCCGCCTCTTCCACCAAGTGCAACCCCGTAGAGTTATGTTTACCTCTCAAGACTGTAAACCCATCACTATACCCTTCGAGACTTCACGAGATACCCCAGCTCGAATCCTTAACCATGTGCTTGACCTACAAATTACAAGAAAACTAGTTAAGCCCCAGTAACCTTGCGCAACACTGGGTTCATTGTGGAACTAGTGGACGTAATGAGCCAGCACATTGTCATTCTAATATAGCACAAGAATTGACGATGCCATAGGAAAGACCAGCTTGAGGATATAGGAATAGAGGACAAATGACTTGATAAGTTTATATCAATGACTTTGAGGGATCATCTGAGACTCTTTGGTGGATTATGGGACTTTCATGTCGGTAGTTGAACTTGGTGGGATCAGTTAATAGAGTAACATAACTTCATTGCCCCTGAGTAAATTGGATTTAGTAGGACCATTATGATCGCAAGCTGAAATTCTCGGATGTATAAGGATTTGACTTAGCCAATGGATATGGATAAGAGATAGTTGATACTACGATAATGACTTGGGGAAAGTGAAGAAATTCTCATTGGACATGAGATTTGGATTTAAGTAGGTGATTCTAGTTGAATATAGATGATGATGTATGTCTACATGGTTCGGAGTAAATTGGATTTAGACTGATGATCTCGATCATGATACCATGTTTCTCGGTGGACGATAAACTAGGAGATTGGATTTGTAGGGCTACTGGATCATGTAGTGATTGGTGTAGTTAATGGGTTGTTGGAGTCGATTCATAGGAATGAAACAAGATCTTGGAGTGGCTTACGACGTGTTTCCTTAGGATAGAGATGCTTTATCTTAGACCTTGGAAGAATAGCTTGAGCACTTGGGCTATCACGTTCAAGCTTAGCAGCTTGTATGTTCTACCCATGGATTTTTAGGGGTAGACATACAGATGGGTTTGGGGATTGTAGACATATATGATCTTGTTAGACCTCCTCTCAAGAGTCATGAGGATATGAATCACATGAGTGATGATTGGAGTTGACCTATACGAAATAATACTATCAGTGATATGATGTGCTTTGTTTAAAGGACTAGATAGCACAATTGGCATCTCAGGAACTATGCACAAGGATGGGATGACAAACATTCACTCGCACACCAGAATCTTTGAAACCCTTAAGACCTACCAAGCCACAACGTGGTTGGATCATGACCATGGGATTTGGACCTAAGACGAGAAGAATTTGGCCAATACTCAACCGTGACCACCACCGATACCCCAACATATACCCTATGCACCCCGTGGGCAACTCTTCACGAAGTACCCGAACAAGCTGGTCGTCATCGTTATTTGATGACATGCTTGTCTACCCGAAGACGGAAGAAGAACCGTTCAACTAGTTAGGGGATTGCTGAAGACCGCCATGTCAAAGAGGAAGAACTCTACCAACCACCATCGTCAAGAAGTGAACCTCCTCGTCGATGACCAGGTGTATCTCCAAGCCACTTCTCTCCAAGGAACCCAGCATTTCCATGTCAAAGGGAAGCTCACACCAAGATTTATCGGCCTTCTCCAAGATCACTTCAAGACGGGAAATAGACGGCTACCAGCTAGTTACCACCTGAGCTACCCACTGTGCACAATGTATTCCATGCGTCACAACTCCGGGAGTGTTTCCAACTTCCTAGCTAACCCGATCTCTACAAGGACATCGATCGTCAAGCCACCAACCTCCAGCCCAACCTGGCATATGCGAGAAACCCCTTAGCAACCTGGATCAAGCAGAACATCATACACGAAGCCACACCCTCAAGTACTTGAAGGTTCAATGGAGCACCACACGGAAGCAGAAGCATTATGAGGACCTGAAGCCTGCCCCGCAACTAAGTCCGTATTCCTTCCGGCGCCTAGTTTGGGAATCTCGGGGACGAAATTCTTGTAAGGGGGGTAGGTCTGTCACACCTCGATTTCCATGCCTCAACACTTAAGCTAATAAATCATGATAAAATATGGTTTGACAAATTTTTTTGAGTGTTTTGTCTTTGCTTTGATTGAATGTTTGACTGCTGTTTGCAAGTGCTCTAAAAATCAAATAAATCCTCCAACTCTTATACTCCTTCTCCTTGATCCAAAAACCTTTCCCAATGATCATGCCATGTGTATAGGACATAAGAATAACTTCTTGCAAAAATAATTTGGCCAAAAAGTATTTTCTAAAATTAGTTTTTCAAAAACCCTTGAATTGAGATTTGCACTGCAAGTACTTGATTTGAGGTGTGAAAAATCTTTCAAAAGGTATATTTGAAACCTATTAGATATAGGATTCCCATAAACCACAAAAATATAATTTTAAAAGTTATTTTACTATTTTATTTAAAAGCTTTTTCTTAAGGCCAGAAATGGTCTTTAATAGGGAAAAAATATTTTAATGCTTTCAAAATATTTGTGAAAATTTAGGGAAACTCAGTGGACATATATTGTCCATATATAAGAGTTTCAACACATGATCATGTTCAAAATATTGGTCAAATCCCTCAAAAACCCTTTCTGGATATTTCAAGGTTTTGAAATATTTACAAAGGAAATATTCTCCAAAAATTACCAAGAAAATTCTAGCATGTCACATATGACATGTTTGATGATCTTGGAAAGTATCATGTCATGGAGAATAGTATAACCCCATGAAATCCCCTCAAAACCATTTCTGGCCATTTTGAAGTTTGAGCAACTTTACATTGCCAAACATGTCCAAATGTTCTCAAACCTTGTGAACATGCTCGAATGGTATAATCATTCATCTAGACCAATGGCACAAGTTGGAGAAAATGTTATATTGATCAAAGTGCCCCAAAACCCTTCCTGCCCAGAACCAAATTTGAACAACTCTACGTTGCCAAGTGTGTCCTTTTGATCTGAATTTTTGTGGACATGTTCAAATCCTCAAGTGATGACACTACACCAAGTGGTGCATCAAGGAGAATAGATTTGCATGACTAAATCTTGGTAAAGCCATTTCTGCTGATGTCTAGGGTTTACCAAAGTTACATTGGCAACTTTCTTCAAATGGACTCAAACTTGGTGGTAAACCTCAATTATGTGTGACACTTGATCCTGTTAATTCTCATGTCAAGTGGAGTTCATCTTGTTGCCCAAACCACCATCAAACACCTTGTGGCAGAAATTAAAAATGTATGTTTTGTCCACTTCCATTAATCTCCATGAGCTAACCTTTCTCCCACAGCACCATCTGGTCCTCCTCTAACCCCTGCATCTTTCCCTGCCCGAGGAGCCATGATGATGGGGGTGAAAAGCTCTTTTTCCCTCTCTGGACAGCACCATTTCTCTCTCTCTCAACCTCCCTCCTCACTCCAGTGGATCCCCAGGGCATCCAATGCCATTGTCACGTTGTTTACTCCCCCTTGCAGCTGCCAGACACAAGTGGGCGCGTGAGGACGCGAGAAAAAGCCGCGGGTGCCGGCCGTTTGCGCCTCTGGAGCACGTCAGCGTGCTCCCGACCATTGACGCCACGTCCCCCGACCGCCTCGAGCCTCCCCCTCACGCTAGTCGAGGTGCCTCGACGTCCGCAACACGCCACCGTGCAGGCCCCCTCCTTTCCCTCTCTCTCTCACCTCCTGCGGCGCGTGCCCAGAGCCGCCCGGCTCGGCTAATGCCTGGCCTCGCACGCACGAGCACCAGAGCCTCGCCCCGCTCCTCCTCTCTCTTCCTGACACCCTACCCTACGCTCACGAGCACCGCAGACAGCCCCGAGCCTCCTCCCGTGGCCACCACGGCCATTTCCGCGGGTGCCCGTAGACCACGTCCACGGTGAGCCGTGGATTCGCCATATAAGGCCGCCCCTGACCTCCCTCTGGAGCTCCTTTGACCCCTCTCTCCCCCGGGAACCCCCTGGACCAACCTGCACCTCCTCTCGTGCCCTCCTCCTCCTTCCATGGCCGGAGTGCCGCCGTCGGTCCCCGCCCAAATTCCCGCAACCCGAAGCCTCCCCACCCTTCCTTTGGCCACCATTAGAACCGCAGATGAACGATAGAGCTCTCCCCCTCTTCATTTTGTCCCCTTCGCGGCTGCAGCACCATGCCCCAACCTCACCATCACCTCCGTCCGCCGTGGGTGGTGCACCGCCCGCATCCGACCACCCCTGCCTCCGTGGAGTACCTCGTCGGATGCACCGCTCTCCCCTGAGCCCGCCGATGTGCTGGGCGTCACCGGAGGTGACCGGAGCCATCGGAACAGGCGCCGGCAAGCGCTCGGCCCCGCCTCCTCTGCCTCCTTAAATGCAGCGGAGGAGAAGACGACCTGCTGGTGGACCCCATGTGTCGGTGACCCGTCCGGCCGGGCCCTCCGTTTAAGTGGGCGCCTTTGGGAAAATCGCCTCCAGCGTGGTCCCTGCTGCGTGTCTTGGCTGAGCCGATGGGCAGCCGATTCGCCTCGGCTAAACCTCGCCAGTCTTGGCCCGCCGCCCGCCGCCAGGTTTGGCCCATTTAGGTAAATCCCTCTCCTTTTCTTTTTTTCAGAGACTTGTAAAATCCATAAACAATTCAAATGGACTCCAAATTTGATGATTCAAATTTCTAGTGACTCTATAAATCATGATCTACCTAGTGGTGCAACATGCACATGTTTCCAGAGAACTTTTCTTCACAAATATTTATCAAATCCTATTTTTCCTATTTCTGTGATGAACTTTAGAAAATCACAGAGAGCTCAAACTTGATCCAAATGCCATGATTCAAATTCCTAGATGCTTCTAAGTCCATAACTTAGTTTATGAACATTTTTCTTAATACTTTCTGTACCCCCCAAAATAATGAGCCATTTCTTCATGCTTGTCAACTTTGCAAAGCCATAGAATATTCATTTGAACTCCAAATCCAGTGAAACCAAATCCTAGATGCTTCTAAAATCATCCTTTGTTAAATGGGTATCTTTGCTCATTTTCCAAAAATATAATTCTGTACACTTCTTGCAAATCCATAAACCCCTTGATTCCATCATATTGAAATGTTCGTAGATATCCACCATCCAATTCCAATGAAACCACTCTGGTTATTTTTCATATAACCGGAGATGTCCTAGAAAAGTCAAATTAATTTTTAGAGCTCTTTTATTTTCTGCCTTGTTGTGTTGCTTATTATGATTGTTTCCGGCGATAGTTGTGAAGTAGGCGGAGTATTAGGAGAAGGACCAGAAGATTTCAAGACTCGATGAATCGTGCAAGCAGCCCTTTGACCTTGACACGCCTTTTGTTCATCGGTACCCTTTTTCTGATTGCATGATGATGAAATATGACGGTGGTAAACTTGTGGTGAACCACCCATGCTGCATACCCATACTCATGTCCTTACCTTGTTCATGATTGCATTGTCAAGAAACTAGTTGATGCCTAATGATGCATGTGTACCATGAACTCTTCGTGGTTACAATCTTTGAAAACCCCATCGGGTGCCCCTAATGCCCTTGGGAGATGTTGAACTAAGGTCACCACTTGAGGAAGAAGTGGTGTAAATCAAGAGAACTTTGGGCGTGTGTGTGTAAAAGCGATGGATTAGATTTATGTGTGATTACCGTCCCAACCAAACATGTGCAACCACTCTACCCCTTTATGGGACGGGGCATTATTGATTACTTAGGCTGATACTAGCATGGTGCCCACATTATAGTGACGGGGGTGACTTGTGGTCACTCGGGGGACGGGGTCGTGCTTGGATAGGCGGCCATGACTGTTTTCACAAGGCACCGGACACACCGTTGGTCCCTTCGTGCATGCATAATAATGTGAAAAGGGCAGAGTCCCACAATCTTTTTCTTATACACGAGGGCCATGTATCAACGAGTGGACCCTATGTTAGTGTCGTCTAGGGAAAGGTAATGATCAGGTGTTTCCCCCGAGTACTTGAGGTACTTCGGGATCGTGGATGACACGAAAGCTTCTCGAACCTTGTGGGTAAAGTGCACAACCTCTGCAGAGTGTCAACCTATTCGAATAGCCGTGTCCACGGTCATGGACGGTTGGGAGGTGCTACTTAAACTATGTACAAAAATTTTACAATCCCGATGCATGAGTGTGTGGAAAGGAACTATTTGTGTCATGGTGGTGACTTGACATGTTGAATGGCATGGCATTAATTCAAACTCTATTTATGTTGATATCTGTAACCTGTTCTCAAGGTTACCCAAGTTCATTGAAGCATATCTCACCAATTGTTAGGACATCCCAACTAGCTTGAAGCTAGGTTGCTTACTGGTTGTACAATTGCATTGTTACTTTGAACCAAATCATGGGTTGCTTGCGAGTACATTCAAAGTACTCATTGGCTTGCCACTGGTTATTTTATTGGCCAGGCATGAAAGACAAGGCATACTGAAGAGTTCTTTGGTGACGATCGTGCGAGCTAGGACACTTTCCCAGTCAGAATGCCTGTAGGGTTAAGGCAGATGGCATGGGTCCAAGTTATTGACAAAGATTTCTGCTGTAATGTTATACTCAAGACTTGACCATAATGGTCATATTACTTTGCTACTAAACACTTTGCTGTAGATACTAAGTTTCCAGGTGTGGTTGAATTGACAACTCAACTGCTAATACTTGAGAATATTCTTTGGCTCCCCTTGTGTTGAATCAATAAATTTGGGTTCAATACTCTACCCTCGAAAACTGTTGCGATCCCCTATACTTGTGGGTTATCAGTATTCGGGCTTATATCCCGTTTTATCCCGGCCACGGGGTGGCCGGTCAGCCGTTTGGCGCTCGAGTCCGTATTCCTCGGCTGCGGGACTTGATCCATCATGCATGAGCAGGTCCTGATCAGCCTGGAGTTGCTGCTGCTTCTTCTTTAGGCTCCTCGCAGTGGCAATAAGCCGGCGCTTGAAGCGCTCCTGCTCCACGAGATCCTCAGGAACGCCGAACTCGTCGTCGCCGAGTCTAATCTCGTCTTCAGAGGGGGGCATATAGTTGTCCTCCTCCGGGTATCCGTCAGTCGCCTGTTCCTCTGGGATGACCTTCTCATCCTCCTGCTCAGCCTGCTCGAAGGCGGGCTGGTCAGGGTTGTATTCCTCTTCGGCACCATCCAGATTGCTTTCATCTCCGGGGCCGGTATTACTATGGCGGGGCTTGGAGCGGCGCCGATGACGCCCATGCTTTGCTTTTCTCCCTGAGGGGTTATCCTTCGTTGCCTCGTCGCCATTGGTTCCCTTCGGAGTGTCCACCATTTATATATCGTATGAGGAGGTAGCCGTCCACCACCCTGTAAGCGGTGGCTCCTGTAATTCTCCTGCGTCGTCATCCATACCGTCGATGTCTTCGGAGTCGAAGTCAAGCACGTCGGTTAAATCATCGACCGTGGCAATGAAGTGGCTGGTGGGTGGGCAGTGAATTCCTTTGTCTCTTGCTTCCCACTCGAACCGGACATAGTTCGGCCCAGAGCCTCCTGACAAAGAGAGAGACTTTAACGAGTTCAGCATGTCACCAAAGGGCGAGTGCTGGAAGATGTCCGCAACGGTAAACTCCATTACCGGAGCCCAACCTGGCTCGGCTGGCTCGAGGGTATGCGGACCGGAACCAACAACAGGATACGAGTCCGGGGGCCCGAGGGTACAGACTTCCACAGAGGTGAGACCTGTATTCGGCTCCACCGCCGATGAGTGTGCGGCCTGCGGTGCGGGGTCCACCCCTCCGTCCTTAGGCAACGCAACCTGCTCCCGATTTAGATCCGGGGCTACTGCAGGGGTGATATCCCGTGCATCATCCGACAGCAGGTCTAAGCCGTGCCCATCGTAACTGTTCGGTGCTCCTGGCTCAGGCCCAAATCCGTCGAAGATCAAGTCTCCGCGAATATCCGCTGTGTAGTTCAAGTTTCCGAACCTGACCTGGTGGCGGGGGGTGTAGCTATCGACTGCTCCAGATGGCCAAGCGAATTGGCCCGCAGTGCAAAGCCGCCGAACATGAAGATCTGTCCGGGGAGAAAAGTCTCCCCCTGGACCGTGTTGTTGACGATTGAAGGCGCCATCAAGCCCTACAGCAACGACACAGAGGAACTCTCAATGAAAGCACCAATGTCGGTGTCAAAACCGGTGGATCTCGGGTAGGGGGTCCCGATCTGTGCATCTAGGCTGATGGTAACAGGAAGCAAGGGACATAATGTTTACCCAGGTTCGGGCCATCTCGATGGAGGTAAACCCTACTTCCTGCTTGTATTCCACACAAAGGAGAGTCCCATCCGGGCACGGACCGAAGTCTTGAGTCTTGTATCTTCACACTTCAATAGTCTGGATGATGTATACAGTCCGGCTATCCGGATACCCCCTAATCCAGGACTCTCTCAACGGGTAACAAGCAATGAAAGTAAATAAAGTGCAGCAAGGTGGCCCAATCCTTTTTTTTAGCAAAGGACAAGCCTGGACAATTTCTTATAATGAGAAAAGCGCTCCCGAGGACACATGGGAATTATCGTCAAGCTAGTTTTCATCATGCTCATATGATTCACGTTCGTTACTTTGATAATTTGATATGTGGGTGGACCGGTGCTTGGGTACTACCCTTTCTTGGAAAAGCATCCCACTTATGATTAACCCCTATTGCAAGCATCTGCAACTACAAAAGAAGTATTAAGGTAAACCTAACCATAGCATGAAACTAGTGGATCCAAATCAGCCCCTTACGGAAACAGCGCATAAACTAGGGTTTAAGCTTACGTCACTCTAGCAACCCATCATCTACTTATTACTTCCCAATGCCTTCCTCTAGGCCCAAATAATGGTGAAGTGTCATGTAGTCGACGTTCACATAACACCGCTAGAGGATAGACAACATACATCTCATCAAAATATCGAACGAATACCAAATTCACATGACTACTAATAGCAAGACTTCACCCATGTCATCAAGAACAAAGATAACTACTCACAAAGCATATTCATGTTCATGATAAGAGGACTATTAATATGCATTAACGATCTGAACATATGATCTTCCACCAAATAAACCAATTAGCATCAACTACAAGGAGTAATCAACACTACTAGCAACCCACATGTACCAATTTGTGGTTTTGATACAAGATTGGATACAAGAGATGAACTAGGGTTTTGAGAGGGGATGGTGCTGGTGAAGACGTTGATGGAGATTGACCCCCTCCCGGTGAGAGGATCGTTGGTGATGACGATGGTGAAGATTTCCCCCTCCCGAAGGGAAGTTTCCCAATGAACAGCTCACGGAGCCCTAGATTGGTTCCGCCTCGTGGCGGCGGAGTTTCGTCCCGAAAGCTTGCTTGTGATTTTTCCAGGGTAAGAGACTTCATATAGCAGAAGATGGGTACCGAAGGGCCACCAGGGGGCCCATGAGACAGGGGGCGCGCCCAGTAGGGGGGCACGCCCCCCATCCTCGTGGACAGGGTGTGGGCCCACTCTGGTACTTTCTTTGCTCAATAATTCTTATTAATTCCAAAAATGATTTTCGTGGAGTTTCAGGACTTTTGGAGCTGTGCAGAATAGGTTTCCAATATTTGCTCCTTTTCCAGGCAGAATTCCAACTGCCGGCATTCTCCCTCTTTATGATAAACCTTGTAAAATAAGATAGAATGGCCATAAGTATTGTGACATAACGTGTAATAACAGCCCATAATGCAATAAATATCGATATAAAAGCATGATGCAAAATGGACGTATCAGGCACAAGATCGAACGGTCGCAGTTTCGGGAATGTTATCAGGCGAACGAGCCCAGTTTTTCTTTTCTTCCTATATATAAAAAAGTATGCTACTTGGTGTCGGCTTAGTCAACAAACAATTGTGCCAACCTTGACCATTGGATTGACATTCAACGTCTGTCGTGTTTCTTCAGTCTCTTCTTCCTCGAGCCGCCAAAGCCAAACCAGTGCCGGCGGGACCGCCTGCTCCTACCTCCCACGGTTGGTTGTGCTGCCGCGCACGCATCGTGGCCACATCGCACCCTAAAACTCTGTGCATCTTCCCCGGCTCCTGTTCGTTTCCTGTCCGAGGCCTCACCATCGTCCTCCACCTTGGTTCGCTCGCCGCGGCGCTGCCCTCCGGTGTTGTCAACATGGTCAACAACCGAGAGGAATAAGGAGATTATTGTACATGGTGAGGATGACAGTAGGGACCCAGCAGCGCGCACAGTAATTTTGTTTTTTCGGAACGGAGAAGGGTATCAACTGGGTTGTGCGGGAGCTGTGGCCCGTCTAGCCCAGACTTTTATTTCATATGCTTAGCACATGACCAGCCCAGTTTATTTTTTCCTTTTTGAAAATGGCTAGCCAGCTATTTTGTTTTTTGCAGAATAACCAACGTAGGCCTACTTGCTTTTCTACGCCAAATCTTTCAAGACGAGGAGGGATGCATTTTGCTCACAAAATGGGCTATAAGTAATAAGAAATGGGCTATAAGTAATAATAAATGGGCTGTATAATGAAAAATACAGCAAACAGGCAATTAGTTCCAAAATACTTTTTTCTTTCGAATTTTGATATTTTAAATTTCATTGTTTTTGTGCGGGTAAAATTTCATTGAATTTAAATTAAGGTATATTTTGTTTAAAATTAATTTGAATCTGGCTAGAAATTTCAGGTTGTATGCTGTTTGGGACAGATTTGGAGGCTAACTTGTGGGTCTACTAGGTTGACATGTACGAAAGGTTTTGTCAACTTAGTCCACAAACGATTCTAGTAGTAGTGACCGTTGGATGTTAATCCAACAGCCATGATGCTTCTTCAATATCTAATCTTCTTGCTCCAAATTAGCCCAAACTAAGCGCGGTGGGACTGCTCGCTCCCGCCTCCCTGTGGCGGGTGTCTTTGCCGCAAGACAACCACACCACCCTACTTCATTGCTGGCCAGGTGCTACGTCTTGAGCTTGCATTGGTTTTCCTTGAAGAGGAAAGGGTGACGAAGCAATAGTAGCGTAAGTATTTCTCTCAGTTTTTTAGAACCAAGGTATCAATCCAGTAGGAGGCTCCTCAAAAGTCCCATGCACCTACACAAACAAACAAAGAACTCGCAACCAACGCAATAAAGGGGTTGTCAATCCCTTCACGGCCAATTGCGAAAGTGAGATCTGATAGAGATAGTATGATAAGATAAATATATTTTTGGTATTTTCTAATATAGATTGGAAAAGTAAATATGCAAATAAAAGTAGATTGAAAGCTTATATGATAAAAGATAGACCCCGGGGCCATAGGTTTCACTAGTGGCTTCTCTCAAGATAGCATAAGTATTACGGTGGGTGAACAAATTACTGTCGAGCAATTGATAGAAAAGCAAATAATTATGAGATTATCTAGGCATGCTCATGTATATAGGCATCACGTCCGCGACACATAGACCGACTCCTTCCTGCATTTACTACTATTACTCCACACATCGACCGCTATCCAACATGCATCTAGAGTATTAAGTTCATAAGAACAGAGTAACGCATTAAGAAAGATGACACGATGTAGAGGGATAAACTCAAGCAATATGATATAAACCCCATCTTTTTATCCTCGATGGCAACAATACAATACGTGCCTTGCAACCCCTATTGTCACTGGGTAAGGACACCGCAAGATTGAACCCAAAGCTAAGCACTTCTCCCATGGCTAGAAAGATCAATCTAGTAGGCCAAACCAAACTAATAATTAGAACAGACTTGCAAAGATAACTCAATCATACATAAAAGAATTCAGAGAAGATTAAAATATTTCTCATAGATAAACTTGATCATAAACCCACAATTCATCGGATCTCGACAAACACACCGCAAAAAGAGTTACATCGAATAGATCTCCACAGGAGAGGGGGAGAACATGGTATTGAGATCCAAAAAGAGAGAAGAAGCCATCTAGCTAATAACTATGGACCCGAAGGTCTGTGGTAAACTACTCACAACTCATCGGATGGGCTATGGTGTTGATGTAGAAGCCCTCCATGGTCGATTCCCCCCTCGGTGAGCGCCTTGGCGAAAACTCCAAGATGGGATCTCGCGGATCTGAAGGATTCTGATGGTGGAAATTGTTTTTCGTTGGCTCCCTGGATGTTTTCGGGGTACGTGGGTATATATAGGAGGAAGAAGTAGGTCGGTGGCCGCCCGAGAGGCCCACGGGATAGGGGGCGCGCCCAGGGGGTGGCCGTGCCCTCCACCCTCGTGGCCGCCTTGGCTGCTTCTTGGCTTGCACTCCAAGTCCTCTGGATCACGTTCATTCAAAAAATCACGCTCCCGAAGGTTTCATTCCGTTTGAACTCCGTTTGATATTCCTTTTCTTCGAAATACTAAAATAGGCAAAAAAACAATACTGGTGGGCCTCCGCTTAGTAGGTTAGTCCCAAAAATGATATAAATGTATAAAATAAAGCCCATAAACATCCAAAAGGGTTAATAATAGCATGGGACAATAAAAAATTATAGATACGTTGGAGACGTATCAAGCATCCCCAAGCTTAATTCCTGCTCGTCCTCGAGTAGGTAAATGATAAAAAACAGAATTTTTGATGTGGAATGCTACCTAGCATAATTCCCAATGTATTTTTCTTTATTGTGGCATGATTGTTCAGATCCAAATGATTCAAGATAAAAGCTTATAAAACATAAAAAATAATAATGCTTCAAAGCATACTAACAAATAATCATGTCCTATCAAAATAGCATAACCAAAGAAAGCTTATCCCTACAAAATCATATAGTTAGGTCATGCTTCATTTTCATTATACAACATACTCCCATCATGAACAACCCCGATGACGAGCTGAGCAATTGGTTCATACTTTTTAACGCGCTTCAGCTTTTTCAACTCTTACGCAATACATGAGCGCAAGCCATGGACATAGCACTATGGTGGTATTGGTGGTGGTTGTGAGGACAAAAAGGGAGAAGATAGTCTCACATCAACTAGGCGTCTTAACGGGCTATGGAGATGCCCATCAATAGATATCAATGTGAGTGAGTAGGGATTGCCATGCAACGGATGCACTAGAGCTATAAATGTATGAAAGCTCAACAAAAGAAACTAAGTGGGTGTGCATCCAACTCGCTTGCTCACGAAGACCGAGGGCATTTTGAGGAAGCCCATCATTGGAATATACACAAGCCAAGTTCTATAATGAAAAATTCCCACTAGTATATATGAAAGTGACAACACAAGAGACTCTCTATCATGAAGATCGTTGTGCTATTTTGAAGCACAAGTGTGGAAAAGAGATAGTAGCATTGTCCCTTCTCTCTTTTTCTCTCATCATTTTTTTATTTTTTATTTGGACTTTCTCCTTTTTTTATTTGGCCTTTCTCTTTTTTTGGTGGGCTCTTTGGCCTCTTTTTTGAAGTTCGAAGTCTCATCCCGACTTGTGGGGAAATCATAGTCTTCATCATCCTTTCCTCACTTGGGACAATGCTCTAATAATGAAGATAATCACACTTTTATTAATTTACAACTCAAGAGTTACAACTCAACACTTAGAACAAAATATGACCCTATATGAATGCCTCCGGCGGTGTACCGGGATATGCATTGAATCAAGAGTTCTATAATGAAAAATTCCCACTTAGTATATGAAAGTGACAACATAGGAGACTCTCTATCATGAAGATCATGGTGCTACTTTGAAGCACAAGTGTGGTAAAAAAAGGTAGTAGCATTGTCCCTTCTCTCTTTTTCTCTCATTTATTTATTTATTTATTCTCTTTTTTTTCTTTTCTTTTTCTTTGGCCTTTTTTGGCCTTTCTCCTTTTTTTGGTAAAGTCCGAAGTCTCATCCTGACTTGTGGGGGAATCATAGTCTTCATCATCCCTTCCTCACTGGGACAATGCTCTAATAATGAAGATCATCACACTTTTATTGATTTACAACTCAAGAATTACAACTCAAAACTAGAACAAGATATGACTCTATATGAATGCCTCCAGCTGTGTACCGGGATATGCAATGAATCAAGAGAGACATGTATGAAAATTATGAAGGTGGCTTTTCCA
Organism: Aegilops bicornis; assembly: GCA_021605145.1. NCBI lineage: Eukaryota > Viridiplantae > Streptophyta > Magnoliopsida > Poales > Poaceae > Aegilops > Aegilops bicornis. Next base: position 174,918,741 of record CM038674.1, read on the forward strand.
CAAATACGATGTCAACTACATGATCATGCAAAGAGCAATATGACAATGATGAAGCGTGTCATAATAAACGGAATGGTGGAAAGTTGCATGGCAATATATCTCGGAATGGCTATGGAAATGCCATAATAGGTAGGTATGGTGGATGTTTTGAGGAAGCTAAATAATGGTTGCATGATACCGGCGATAGTTGCGCGGCATAATAGAGGCTAGCAAAGTGGAAGGGTGAGTGTGCGTATATCCATGGACTCACATTAGTCATAAAGAACTCATATACTTATTGCAAAAGTCTACTTAGCCCTCGAAGCAAAGTACTACTACGCATGCCCCTAGAGGGATAGATTAGTAGGAAAAGACCATCGCTCATCCCCGACTGCCACTCATAAGGAAGACAATCAAAAGAGCACCTCATGCAACAAATTTGTCACACAACTTTTACCATACGTGCATGCTACGGGACTTGCCAACTTCAACACAAGTATTTCTCAATTTCATAATTACCTAATAGCATGTCTCTAACATTACCACCTCTATATCTCAAAACAATTATCAAGCATCAAATTGATCGTAGTGTTTTATGCACTTTCTATGATAGTTTTTATTATACCTAACTTGGATGCTCATCATTCTAGGACCAAATTCATAACCATAGCAAATACCATGATGTTCTAAAATACTCTCAAAAGAATATAAGTGAAGCATGAGATATCAACAATTTCTTCATAATTAAGCCATAGTCGTGCTCTAAAAGATATAAGTGAAGCACTAGAGCAAATAATATCTAGCTCAAAACATATAAGTGAAGCACATAGAGTATTCTAGCAAATTCTAACAAAGTGGGCTTCTCCAAAAAGGTGTGTACAGCAAGGATGATTGTGGTAAACTAAAAATCAAAGACTAATATCATACAAGACGCTCCAAGCAAAACCTATATCATGTGGCGAATAAAAACATAGCTCCAAGTAAAGTTACCGATGAACGAAGACGAAAGAGGGGATACCTTCCCGGGGCATCCCCAAGTTTAGGCTTTTGGCTATTCTTGAATATCTTGGGGTGCCATGGGCATCCCAAGCTTAGTCTTTTGCCACTCCTTATTCCATAGTCCATCAAATCTTTACCCAAAACTCGAAAACTTCACAACACAAAACTCAACAGGAAATCTTATAAGCTCCGTTAGTGAAAGAAAACAAAACCACCACATAAGGTACTGCAATGAACTCATTCTTTATTTAAATTGTTTTTAAGCCTACTGTATCCAAGTTCTCTATGGTTCATACTACTTAATAATAGCCATAGATGCATCAAAATAAGCAAACAACACACAAAAGGCAGAATCTGTCAAAAACAGAACAGTCTGTAGCAATCTGTAACTAACGCAAACTTCTGGACCTCTAAAAATCCTACCAAAATAGGAAGTCCTGGACAATTTGTCTATTAATCAGCATAAAAAAGAATAAAAGCAAAAGCACGTTTCTGTGATTTAACAAAACTAATTTCGTGCGCGTAAAGTTTCTGTTTGTTTCAGCAGAATCAAATCAACTATCATCATAGGTTATCCTATAGGTTCTACTTGGCGCAAACACTAACTAACACAAAAAAACACATCTAAACAGAAGGTAGATGCAAAATTTATTACTAAACAGAAACAAAAAAACAAAAACACAAATAGAATTGGGTTGCCCCCCAAGTAGCGCTATCGTTTAACGCCCCTAGCTAGGCATAAAAGCGAAGATAGATCTAAGTAGTGTCATCTTTGGCACTCAATTCCTCAATAGAGCACTTATAGTTTTTAGGGGTTTCTCCCTTTTTAGCAATGATTAAACCTTTAGGCAAGAAATCAAGAAATTCATTCGTAGCAAAAGGTTCCTTAATGATAGAGAGACAATTGGGATGAACACTTAATGATTTGAGATCCATTCCCCTTACTAGAAGATTCACCCTTATTTTTAGGAACATAAATAAATTTGGCAGTTTTTGTAGGAGGATTTGGAGTGTTTTTCACGGAAGAAAATGCCGACCCTAAGTTGGTAATGATATCCTCAAGTTTACCGATTCTTGCAGAGTCTAGATCTATTTTTTCATTAACTATAGGTTCTTTCTCTTTAAAAAATTTCAAAGTAACTCCAACCCTAGATCCATATTGGGTAATGTGATTATGAATCGTTTTATCCAAATTTTCAATCAACTCAATAGTGGAAATTCTATTTTCAATAATCTCAAGCTGTTGCATCACATGTTCTAAAGTTAAAATAGTTCCATTAACCAAAAGAGGTGGTGGGCCAAACAAATCTAGCATAGCATTATAAGCGTCAAACGTATGGCTACTCAAGAAATCCCCTCCGGTAACGGTATCAAGAATGCATCTATTCCAAGGAGTAATGCCTACATAAAAATTGCGAAAATGTACGTGGTACAAAGCTTCCTAGTAGATTTATTTTGAGCATTGCAAATTCTATGCCAAGCATCTTTTAAATTTTCTCCCTCCCTTTGCTTAAAATTAAGAATTTCATGTTCGGGAGAAATAACAAGGATAGGAGAACTAGCCATTAAGACAAGGTAAACAATCTAACACACGAGCAAACAGAAAAAGGCAAGCAAAAGAGAGAGGAGAAGACTGGGAAAGAGAGGGCAAATAAAATGGCAAGGGTGAAGTGGGGGAGAGGAAAACGAGAGGCAAATGGCAAATAATGTAAATTCAAGGAAGAGGAGTTTGTGATGGGTACTTGGTATGTCTTGACTTGAGCGAATACCTCCCCAACAACGGGACCAGAAATCCTTCTTGCTACGTCTTGAGCTTGTGTTGGTTTTCCTTGAAGAGGAAAGGGTGATGCAGCAATAGTAGCGTAAGTATTTCCCTCAGTTTTTGAGAACCAAGGTATCAATCCATTAGGAGGCTCCTCAAAAGTCCCACGCACCTACACAAACAAACAAAGAACTCTCAACCAACGCAATAAAGGGGTTGTCAGTCCCTTAACGGCCACTTACGTAAGTGAGATCTGATAAAGATAGTATGATAAGATAAATATATTTTTGGTATTTTATAATATAGATTGGAAAAGTAAAGATGCAAATAAAAGTAGATTGAAAGCTTATATGATAAAAAGATAGACCGGGGCCATAGGTTTCACTAGTGGCTTCTCTCAAGATAGCATAAGTATTACGGTGGGTGAACAAATTCTTGTCGAGCAATTGATAGAAAAGCGAATAATTATGAGATTATCTAGGCATGATCATGTATATAGGCATCACGTCCGCGAATAGTAGACCGACTACTGACTGCATCTACTACTATTACTCCACACATCGACCGCTATCCAGCATGCTTCTAGAGTATTAAGTTCATAAGAATAGAGTAACACACTAAGAAAGATGACATGATGTAGAGTGATAAACTCAAGCAATATGATATAAACCCCATCTTTTTATCCTCGATGGCAACAATACAATACGTGCCTTGGAACCCCTATTGTCACTGGGTAAGGACACCATAAGATGGAGCCCAAAGCTAAGCACTTCTCGCATGGCAAGAAAGATCAATCTAGTAGGCCAAACCAAACTGATAATTCGAAGAGACATGCAAAGATAACTCAATCATACATAAAAGAATTCAGAGGAGATTCAAATATTTCTCATAGATAAACTTGATCATAAACCCACAATTCATCGGATCTCGACAAACACACCGCAAAAAGAGTTACATCGAATAGATCTCCACAAGAGAGGGGGAGAACATGGTATTGAGATCCAAAAAGAGAGAAGAAGCCATCTAGCTAATAACTATGGACCCGAAGGTCTGTGGTAAACTACTCACCACTCATCGGAGGGGCTATGGTTTCGATGTAGAAGCCCTCCATGGTCGATTCCCCCTCTGGTGGAGCGCCGACGAAGGCTCCAAGATGGTATCTCACGGATACAGAAGGTTACGGTGGTGGAATTTGTTTTTCGTTGGCTCCCTGGATGTTTTCAGGGTACGTGGGTATATATAGGAGGAAGAAGTAGGTCGGTGGCCGCCCGAGGGGCCCACGAGATAGGGGGCGCGCCCAGGGGGGTGGGCGCGCCCTCCACCCTCGTGGCCACCTCGGCTGCTTCTTGGCTTGCACTCCAAGTCCTCTGGATCACGTTCGTTCCAAAAATCATGCTCCCAAAGGTTTCATTCTGTTTCGACTCCGTTTGATATTCCTTTTCTTCGAAATACTTAAATAGGCAAAAAAATAGCAATACGGGCTGGGCCTCCAGTTAGTAGGTTAGTCCCAAAAGTGATATAAATGTGTAAAATAAAGCCCATAAACATCCAAAAGGGGTAATATAATAGCATGGAACAATAAAATATTATAGACACGTTGGAGACGTATCACCAGGTCATTCCTCTACTCATCTACACCTCCTGTCATTTTCCGGCGATGGCAGCCGGACCAGTAAACCCTTGTACCCCCCACCGCGTGGGCAACCATTGCCGAGTCTTCCCCGGCTCCGTGTCGTTCCCTTCCTAGGCCTCGCCGTCGTCCACCGCCATGGTGCTCCCGGCACGGCCTGGTCAACGTGGTCAATGAATGACATCCATCGGATGTGGACTGTACGTGGAGAGGCTGATAGCCGGGTCCACGGCCGCACATAAGGAAATGCCTCCTTATTATGCGCAAAATAATGATTCCTCCACCTAACATCTGGGACCCGCTGGAAGGGCCTCTGTATTTCACGAAAAAAAAGTGACCCCCGCTGATAGGTCAAACCCACCAGCTATCTTCTCACGCAAGGAAGTGCCTCTTTATTATGCACAAAAAATGAATACTCCCCCTGCTAGCTGGAACCCAGCATAGTGGGAGGCTAACTTGTGGGCCTACCAAGTTGACGGGGACGGAGGGCTTTGTCAACTTAGTCAATATGAACGATTCTAGCTCCAGTTACCGTACGATGTTCATCCAACGGCCGTAGTGCTTCTTCAACCTCTGGTCTTCTTGCTCCTGCCGCCCAAACCAGCGCCGGTTGTGCCGCGTGCTCCTGCCTCCCGTGGTCGGCTATGATGCAGCGGAGGCCTCACCGCCCCCTACTACTCCCACCGTTGACTAGGCCATCCCTCTACTCACCCACACCCCCTGTTATTCTGCGGCGATGAAAGCCTCACACTACAGCCGAACCAGTGAACCCTCGTACTCCTCTCCACATGGGAATCCACTGTCGCGTCTTCCCCGTCTCCGCGTCGTCCCCTTCCTAGGCCTCGCTGTCGTCCACTGCCTTGGTGCTCTCGTCGCGGCATGGTCAATGTGGTCAACGACCGACTTCCATCGGAGGAGTACTGTACATGGAGAGTCTGACAGCTGGGTCCACGGCCGCAGCAAGGAAGTGCCTCCTTATTACGCGGAAAATAATGATTCCTCCACCTGACAGCAGGGACCCACCGGACAGGCCACCATATTTCGCGAAAAAAGTGTTTCTCCCCTGACTGCTGGGACCCACTAGCTACATCTTCACATGCAAGGAAGTGCGTCCGGGTAAAAAAAACGATTCACCCCCTGACTGTTGGGACCAACCAGCTACATCTTCGCACACAAGGAAGTGCCTGACAGTCGGGACCCACCTGGTCGAAGCGTACGTAGCGTTGTCATTTTGGTCACGAACATGTACGTACATACTGGTCGATGTAGAGGCGTGCACGTGTCGTAGTAGAGGCGCGCACGTAGCATGTACACGTACGTACAACAGCCAGGGTGCAAGAAAGTAAATACGGCTATGTACGTACATACGGGTGGGGGTCTCGAACGCCTACTCGCGCATACGTACGGCCAGGGCTCGTGTACATGGCTGGGTTAGAACAGAGAAACTGCGTCGTCGCCGTGTTCATGGGGAGCCAACGGAATGCGTCGTGTTCATCGGGAGGCAACGGAACGCGTGGTAGCCAACCGGCTTGGACAGAACACCCGATGGAAACGAGGCCTGGCGTACCGCACAACAGAGGAAATGGCCTTGTGTTCGACCGACCACGGTCGAAATGAGATCCTGCTCATCGGGAGGGGTCTGGCGTACCACAAAATGAAGGAAACGGACTTCTGTTGGACCTCCTACGGTCGAAACGGGTCCTGTTGATCAGGAGGGGTGCGGCGTACCGGAAAATGGAGGAAACGGACTTGTGTTGGAGCGCTATGGTCAAAACGGGGGTCCTGTTCATCGGGAGGGGTGTGGCGTACCACAAAACGGGACTCCACGGGATACTGTTCATCTCCACCGTCGACCTCCTCCAGCTTCCACGGCCATCGCTCATCCACCGTCGACCTCCTCCGGCCTCCACCGCGATTGTTCATCCACGGGCTCCTGTTCATCCAGCCTCCACCGCGGCGCTTACTCCATCAGCTACTGTTCAACCAGCCCTCTCCACGGGCTCCTGTTCAACCTCCCCTCCATGGGCTACTGTTCATCCAGCCCTCCACCGGCTACTGTTCAACCAGCCCTCCACGGGGTCGTCCTGTTCATCCAGCCCTCCACGAGCTCCTGTTCATCCATCCCCAACCGGCTCGATTGATCGGGATCCTGTTCATCCAGAGGCAACCACGGGGTCCTATTCATCCACCCCCACCGGGAACTGTTCATCCAAACCCCCCAGCAACGCTCACTATTCATCCACCCCCCAGCAACGCTCACTGTTCATCCAGAGGCAGCATCGATCGGCTTCAGTTAGTAGCAGTAGCGAAGGAATCACTCGGGTTCAGTAACGTACCTAGTGCAATCACTCGGGTTCAGTTAGAGCCCAACGCCTCGCTCCGGTTCAGTTAGAGCCCAACGCCTCACACACACGCGCGTACGTGTACGAGAGAAACGCGCATCGCTCGTCCCCCGACCACCCACCGTAACCGGGAACTCCACGAAGTTTTCCTCGCCCTCGCTTCTACCATGGTTTTTTCTGTCATGGACGGCCCAAAGAATGTCATGCAGTTGCGTCTCCGGCCCGCCCAGGATGAAAGGCCCATTTTCTGTCATGATTCTTTGTCATAGAAGTAGGAGCCCACCACATCTATGATGATACTGGGTTTTGTCACAATTGTTGTCATAGAAGTATCGTAAGTATGACATAATTTTTTTTCGTTTGGCCCAAAATGTCATGGATGTGTCTTCTTTTGTAGTGTTGCTTTATAATATAAAGTTGGGGGAAACCCTTTTTCGTCAAAGTACATGGAGTAGTAGTCCCATGGGAATGACAACACTAGAACTACAGGGAAAACTCAAGGATCTGGGCATACACCTCCAAACATGGGACAAATGCACTTTTGGTAGCGTGAAAAAAGAGTTTAAGCAACTATGTACCGGAGCGGATAGGTCCAAGCCACTTGGAAATTAAAGTTACAGACCAGCTTGTTGAATTGTACAAGAGAGAAGAAATGCTCCAACGACAGAGATCTAGGGTGGACTGGGTAACGCATGGAGACTGAAATACACGGTATTTTTAGCAGCGGGCATCGATGCGAAGGATAAGAAAACGTATTACAACCCTGACTAAGCCAGATGGACAAGTGACAGAGGATGTGGACGAGATGTCTGTAATGATGACACAGTTTTACCCCAACACTTTACACGCCGGAAGGCTGCACTAACATGCAGGAAGTATTGGACGTAGTCCCAGCTAAAATTACTAATGGCATGCGACCCCACTCGATGCTGTCTATACCGAGGAGGAGGTAAAAACTGCCCTCTATAAAATGTTCCCCACAAAATCGTTGTGACCAGACGGTTTCCCTGCGCATTTTTTCAGAAGCATTGGGGAGTATGTGGGGTGGAGGTCACTAGTGCTGTTTTGCTAATTCCTAAGGTAAAAAACCCATCTTTGCTTGCACAATTTTGCCATATTAGTCTATGTAACGTGCTCTGTAAGATAGCTTCAAAAGTCATAGCTAATCACCTGAAGCTAGTACTTCCAGAGACCATCTTGGCAGAGTAGTCAACCTTTGTTCCTAGCCGGCTGATTACAGACAACATTATTGTGGCGTACGAATTCTTGCATTTTATGAAGAGGAACAAGGCTGTTAAAAACCGTCATTGTGCTCTTAAATTGGACATGATGAAAGCATATGATAGGCCCGAATGGGATTACTCGAAAGCCATAATGCTGAAGTTGGGGTTCTCTCAGAGGTGGGTAAACATCGCCATGGGTCTGGTCAGCTAGGTCTCATATTCAGTTTTTTTCAATGGGAAGAAGTTGGAGGAGTTTAAACCTACCAGAGGTATCTGCCAGGGAGATCCGGTCTCATCTTACCTGTTTTTATTGGCAGCGGAGGGTCTTTCAGGCCTATTGAAAAATTTAAGTGAGTCATCTCAACTGGGGGTATACAAATGGTGTCATCGGCACCACCTGTCAATCACCTTTTATTCATAGATGACAGTCAGCTGTTCTTCAAAGCAAACGGTGGAGGGGCGACTGAGTTGCCAATCCTGTTGGATGTATATTGTCAAGCTTTAGGTCAGAGGATTAATCCTTCTAAATCAACGATATTTTTTAGCAAAGGACGCCTAGAGAATATCAAAGATGAGATCAAAGGAATCCTAAATGTGCCAAATGAGACACTAAATGACAAGTATCTTGGTATTCCTTTGGACATAGGTACTTCAAAATTTGGTGCATTCAAATATCTTAAGGACAGGTTGGGTAGCAAGGTGAAGGGATGGTTTGAGAAAACATTACTTCGGCGGGTAAGGAGGTCCTGGTTAAATCTGTAGCACAAGCCGTTTCGGTTTTCTCTATGTCTTGCTTCAAATTGCCAAGGGGTCTATGTGAGCACCTAAATAAACTAATCAGGCAGTTTTGGTGAGGGAGTAAAGAAGGAAATGGAAACCGGTATGGGTAGCATGGAAGACCATGACTCAACCAAAATTTATGGGAGGGATATGCATGGTTCCGAGATTTTGAACTGTTTAACCTTGCCCTTCTTGCGCGACATTCATGGAGATTACTACAACATTCGAGCTCTTTTTTTGCGCGTATGCTTAAGGAGATATACTACCCGAGTGGAGCGATAATTTCAGCTGAGCTAGGTGATACATCTCCAACGTATCTACTTTTCCAAACACTTTTGCCCTTGTTTTGGACTCTAATTTGCATGATTTGAATGAAACTAACCCGGACTGACACTGTTTTCAGCAGAACTGCCATGATGTTGTTTTATGTTTAGAAAAGAAAAGTTCTCGGAATGTCCTGGAAATCCACGGAGGCACTTTTTGGAATTAATAAGAATTTTTGGCGAAAGAATTAGTGCTAGGGGGCCCAAGGCCTGTCCACGAGACAGGGGGGCGCCCCCCCTAGGGCGTGGACCCCTATGTCGTGGGCCCCCTGGACCTCCTCCGACCTCAACTCCAACTCCATATATTCCGTCTCGGGGAGAAAAAAATCAGAGAAAGTTTCATCGCGTTTCACGACACAGAGCCGCCGCCAAGCCCTAATCTCTCTTGGGAGGGCTGATCTGGAGTCCGTTCGGGGCTCCGGAGAGGGGGATTCGTCGCCGTCATCATCATCAACCATCCTCCATCACCAATTTCATGATGCTTCACCGCTGCGTGAGTACTTCCATTGTAGGCTTGCTGGACGGTGATGGGTTGGATGAGATTTACCATGTAATCAAGTTAGTTTTGTTAGGGTTTGATCCCTAGTATCCACTATGTTCTCGAGACTGATGTTGCTATGACTTTGCTATGCTTAATGCTTGTCACTAGGGCCCGAGTGCCATGATTTCAGATCTGAACCTATTATGTTTTCATGAATATATGTGTGCTCTTGATCCTATCTTGCAAGTCTATAGTCACCTACTATGTGTTATGATCCGGCAACCCCGAAGTGACAATAATCGGGACCACTCCCGGTGATGACCGTAGTTTGAGGAGTTCATGTATTCACTACGTGCTAATGCTTTGTTCCGGTTCTCTATTAAAAGGAGGCCTTAATATCCCTTACTTTCCGCAAGGACACCGCTGCAACGGGAGGGTAGGACAAAAGACGTCATACAAGTTCTTTCCCATAAGCACGTATGACTATTTACGGAATACATGCCTACATTACATTGATGAATTGGAGCTAGTTCTATATCACCCTATGTTATAACTATTGCATGAGGAATTGCATCCGGCATAATTACCATCACTGATCTATTGCCTACGAGCTTTACACACATTGGTCTTCGCGTATTTACTTTTCCGTTGCTACTGTTACAACTACTACAAAAACCCAAAAACATTTATCTTTACTTTTGCTACCATTACCTTTATTATCATACCACCTTTGCTACTAAACACTTTGTTGCAGATACTAAGTTATCCAGGTGTGGTTGAATTGACAACTCAACTGCTAATACTCGAGAATATTCTTTGGCTCCCCTTGTGTCGAATCAATAAATTTGGGTTGAATACTCTACCCTCGAAAGCTGTTGCGATCCCCTATACTTGTGGGTTATCAAGACTAATTTCTGGCGCCGTTGCCGGGGAGCATAGCTCTATTCTCTGAGTCACTTGGGATTTATATCTATTGATCACTATGAAGAACTTGAAAGACGATCGAACTACTATTTTGCCCTCAACTACGAGGGGAGGTAAGGAACTGCCATCTAGCTCCGCACTAGATTCTCCTTCCATTATTAGTAGGCTTGCGACACCTAAACCTGCTACTGCTATGAATTCTGATATGTCGCATGTTATTGATGATGCCACTTCTGGTATGCATGATGATACTACTTCTGTGCTTGATACTACTTTGCCATTAGGTGAATTTCTAGATGAACAACTTGCTAGAGTTAGGGGGAATGAAATAATTGAAGAACCTATTATTGATGATAGTGATTATGAAGGTTCCCCCAATGATTATGTATTACCTGTTGTTCCTAAGGGTTATGTTATGAATGAAAAAGATGCTATGGAAATTCTTGCTTGCAATGATAGAAATGATCTTAAGAAATTATTAGCTAAATGGAAGCAGGAGTCTCTTAATGCTAGAATGAAACCCAATCCTGCTTTTGCTACTTCACCTATCTGTGTTACTGATAAGGATTATGAATTCTCTGTTGATCCTGATATTATTACTTTAGTTGAATCTGATCCTTTTTATGGCCTTGAATATGAAACTGTTGTGGCACATCTTACCACCCTATTTACTAATGATGAGAAGTCTCGTTATTTATATATCCTTAAGATATTTCCGTTCTCATTAAAGGGTGATGCTAAGATTTGGTATAATTCTCTTGCTCCTGGTTGTGTGCGTAGTCCCCAGGATATGATTTATTACTTCTCTGCTAAATATTTCCCTGTTCATAAGAAACAAGCTGCCTTGCGGGAAATATATAATTTTGTGCAACTAAAAGAAGAGAGTCTCCAACAAGCTTGGGCGAGGCTTCTTCGGTTACTTAATGCTTTGCCTGATCATCCTCTTAAGAAAAATGAAATACTTGATATCTTTTATAATGGACTAACCGATGCTTCCAAGGACTACTTGGATAGTTGTGCTGGTTGTGTTTTCAGGAAAGAACAACGATTTAAGCTGAAATATTATTGAATAATATGTTGACTAATGAAAATAATTGGACTCTTCCGGCCAGTTCTGAAGTAATTCTGAACCAATTGAGCCAACTCGAGCCTATTCCTAAACCCACTCCGAAGAAGAGAGGTGTTTTATTTCTCAGTCCTGAAGATATGCAAGAGGCAAAGAAATCAATGAAAGAAAAAGGTATTAAAGCTGAAGATGTTAAGAATGTATCTGCTATTGAAGAAATACATGGTCTTAATTTACCGCCTGAAGAACCACATTGTCTTGATAACCCGACACAGGTAGTAAAGGTAAATTCTCTCTATAGATATGATAAAGTTGAAATACCCTCTACTAAATTTCATAGCCCGTGCTTAGATGAATTTGATGACTTTATGGCTAGACAAGAAAGTTTTAATGCTTATGATGGTAGAGAGTTAAAGAATAATGCTTTTGAGATAGGATGTGTAGGTGATAATCTGGCTAGAGTTAAAGATGAACTTCATCGCATTAGCAAATATGCTTCTATGGTTGCTACTCAAGCTGAGCAAGTACTTAAAGCTCAAAATGATTTGCTTGAGGAATTGAATAATAAAAATGACTTTGTTGTTAGAGTGGCTACTAGAACTGGTAGAATGACTCAGGAACCTTTGAATCCTGAAGGCCACCCTAAGAAAATCAAGCAGGATTCTCAGAGAAATAATTTAGAGGCACCTAGTTCTTATAAAAAGAAGAAGAAGAAAAATGATAGGACTTTGCATGCTTCTAATGAACCTACTGTAGACACACCTGAGAATCCCAATGATATTTCTATTTACTGATCTTTGAAACACAATCAGGTGATGAACATGAACCTAGTGATAATGTTAATGATAATGTTCATGTTGATGCTCAACCTAGCAAAGACAATGATGTAGAGATTGAACCTGCTGTTGATCTTGATAACCCACAATCAAAGAATCAACGTTATCATACGAGAGATTTTGTTGCTAGGAAGCACGGTAAAGAAAGAGAACCATGGGTTCAAAAACCCATGCCCTTTCCTCCTAAACCATCCAAGTCAAAGGATGATGAGGATTTTGAGCGCTTTCTTTGAAATGATTAGACCTATTTTCTTACGTATGCGCTTAACTGATATGCTGAAAGTAAATCCTTATGCTAAGTATATGAAGGATATCATCACAAATAAATGAAAGATACCGGAAGCTGAAATTTCCACCATGCTTTCTAATTACACTTTTAAGGGTGGAATACCCAAGAAACTTGGAGATCCGGGTGTACCAACTATACCATGCTCTATTAAAAGAAATTATGTTAGAACTGCTTTATGTGATCTTGGAGCCGGTGTTAGTGTTATGCCTCTCTCTTTATATCGTAGACTTGAATTGAGTAAGTTGACACCTACTAAAATATTTTTGCAAATGGCTGATAAATCAACTGTTATACCTGTCGGTATTTGTGAGGATGTGCCTGTTGTGGTTGCAAATGTCACTATCTTAACGGACTTCGTTATTCTTGATATTCCCGAGGACGATAGTATGTCTATTATCCTTGGTAGACCTTTTCTTAATACTGCAGGGACTGTTATTGATTGCAACAAAGGCAATGTCACCTTTCATGTTAATGGTAATGAGCATACAGTACACTTCCCGAGGAAACAATCTCAAGTTCATAGCATCAATTCTATTGAAAAAGTTCCAACTATCATTTTTGGAGGTTTTGAATTTCCTCTCCCTACTGTCAAGAAAAAGTATGATATTCTTATTGTTGGGGATTTTCATATCCCCGTTGAGGTAACTTAGTGTTATTCGAAATTTCTCCGGTTCCGTGTTATTCGGAATGAGCCTGTTAACAAGACTTGATCAACCTTGTTAGTGGATTCATTTTGATGATCACGAGATGGATGAAGCTAGAAGGCACAACCTTTTGTACCCTCTTTTTACTTTCTGTTATTTAGATTAATTAAAGCAAAAATAGTATTATCTGTCTGTTTTCTGAATTATCCGTGCATTAAAAAATAGTCTGAAAATAAAAGTGCTCCAAATGCCCTGCAAATTTAGTATGATTTTTTTCTGGATATTCGAGGATTTTAGGCACTGAAAACACTTCAGGAGGGGCAAGCACCAGGCCACGAGAGAGGTGGGCGCGCCCCCCCTGTAGGGCGGGCCCCCTGTCTCGTGGGCCCCTGGTGGCTCCCCTCCACTTATGCCAGCACCCACACACTTCATCTTCTACCCAAAAAAATCCCCATCCAGCTCAAGCATGAGTTCGAGCCTGTTTTGCTGCGATTTTCGATCTCTTAGCTGAAAGCTCCATTCGCAAAATTGCTTTGGGAATTGTTGCTTGGTATGTGACTCCTCCATTGGTCCAATTAGTTTTTGTTCTAGTGCTTTATTCATTGCAAATTTTTGTTGCATAGGTGACCATGTTCTTGAGCTTGCATGTTAAATTTTGAGGTCCCAAGCAATTCCAATGCATGATATAGGCTCTAGGCACTTGTAGGAGTAGTTGCTACCAATCTTGTTTAGTTTTATCCACTTTTATTTTGAAGTTACTAAAATTTCAGAAATTTTCAGAAAAAGAAATATGCTTAGAAGAATGTACCAAGGTGGTTCCTCGGCAAATAAAGGGCCAAGGATTGCTATACGTGAACAAGATGTTAATTTGCCAAGGGACGCAAATGTACGGGCTTGCGAGTGGCCATCCGATGATTTTATGGTCGTAGCAGGCTTCAAGGAGGAATTTGACGCGTATGTGGGTAATGCCGAGCTGGAGGACTTCTTACAAGATAAGTGTCCTCAATATTATCAATTGACTGATTCCTTTGTGCGGAGGTTTGAATATATTTCTGCGCGTAATTCTCCTAGTGTTATATTTGATATTTATGATACATCTTATACCATGGGTTTAGAGGATTTCACAACTGCTTGCAAACTCCCGCAGTGGGGTAATGTTAATGATCCTCCCAAATCTGAAGTTAGAGATTTTCTTGCTAGTATTACTGTGGGAGAATCTAGGGACGTAACACAAGCTACCATAGGGAGCATTCATTTTCCTGCTATACATTACTTTGCTCTCTTTATTGGTAGACGCATTAACGGTAAGGACGAAGTATGTCACATGTGTGCCCCTGATCTTTGTGTCCTCAAGAGTGCAGTGTCAGGTTATAAAGGTTATAACTTGGGGGCAATAGTTGCACGTAGGTTGCAGAATAATAGTAGAAGGGGAGATTTCTTTGGAGGAATTTATGCAACCCATGTGGCTAATTTTCTTAATATAGCTCCACGAGAGGGGGATATGATTGTACCTCTTGTTTATTTGGATAAAGAAGCTAGGTTTGATCATCATTTTCTTGAGAGGAATGAACAATTCCTCCATTATCGACTAACCTATAACAGCATTTAACGTCGTCCTCATTACTCTTACTGCTCCCTACATTTTTGATTATCAGGCAAAAGGAAGATATGTTGTCACCAGGGAAGAAGCAACTGAATATGAGAGGGGAATGGAGGCAGCTCGCCAACACGCTGCTGCTCAGGAGGCGGTCGCCTCTTCATCTCAGTACTACCCCAGTTTCACTTATGGATACCAGCCAGTCGGTCATTGGTATTAGACCAACTTAGGCCAAAAGCCTAAGCTTGGGGGAGTACGTATTTCTCACCGACTTTACATTCATGTTCACACACTAGTCATCGGTGCTCACACTCTTTCATTGTATTATCCATGTTAGTTTAAATTTATTTTTCTAGTTTTCTTGTGTTTGATAAACCTTAATAAAAACCAAAAAATTTAGTTAGTTTAATTTCCATGCTTGTAGTAGAAATTAAAATGAAAACCCAAAAAGATTTCTCGTTTTTTTTACTTGTTGGGAGCTTTCCCGTGTAAATAGTTTTATTTTCTTTTCTTTCTTTTGGGGGTCGAGAAGACCATATTGAAAATGCTTAGTGGCTCTTATATGCATGATTGTTTATTTAACTTAGAGCCCATATTACTTGTCTTCTCTCTTGAGTTGAATGCTTGCAGATTCCAGCTTAGTCCAATGCACGTGCACTCTTATTATTATACACATCATTCGGTCATGCAAGTGAAAGGCAATAATGATGATATATGATGGACTTATTGGGATGAGAAAAGCTGGTATGAACTCGACCTCTTTTGTTTTTGTAAATATGATGATTCATCGTTCTTGAGTCAGCTATTATGAAGTAAACATATTTGCAATGACATTTAGATATTATAGTTGCTTGTGCCATGCTTGATTAGCTATGAGTTATAATGGTTTACCTTGTGTGCCAACATGCTATTAGAATGATTATGATGTCGTATGATGGGATGGTATCCTCCTTTGAATGAATTAAGTGACTCGACTTGGCACATGTTCACGCATGTAGTTGAATCAAATCAACATAGCCTTCATGATATTTATGTTCATGGTAGATTATATCCTACTCATGCTTGTACTCGGTGTAAATTAATTTTAATGCATGTTTACGATCGTTGTCGCTCTCTCGCTTGGTCGCTTCCCAGCCTTTTGCTAGCCTTCACCTGTGCATTTAAGCGGGAGTACTGCTTGTGCATCCAAACTCCTTAAACCCCAAAGTTGTTCCATATGAGTCCACTATACCTTCCTATATGCGGTATTTACCTGCTGCTCCAAGTAAATTTGTATGTGCCAAACTCCAAACCTTCAAATGAAATTCTATTTTGTATGCTCGAGCAGCTCATGTTTCAACTAGGGCTGCCTATATCTTCCATGCTAGGTGGGTTATTCTCAAGAGGAGTGGACTCCGCTCCTCATTCATTTAGAAAGGGCCGGTAACCGGGATGCCCAGTCCCATGATCCAAAAAGATCAAAACAAATCAAAATAATTAAACAAAACTCCCCCAGGGCTGTTGTATGTTGGAGGCACTCGTTGTTTCGAGCAAGCCATGGATTGATGCTTGTTGGTGGTTGGGGGAGTGTCGGTGTCAAAACCGGCGGATCTCGGGTAGGGGGTCCCGAACTATGCGTCTAGGCGGATGGTAACAGGAGACCAGGGACATGATGTTTTTACCCAGGTTTGGTCCCTCTCGATGGAGGTAATACCCTACTCCTGCTTGATTAATATTGATGATATGGGTAGTACAAGAGTAGATCTACCACGAGATCAGAGAGGCTAAACCCTAGAAGCTAGCCTATGGTATGATTGTTGTATCCCTATCGACTAGCCTGGCCTCGATTTATATAATGCACCAGAGGCTTAGGATAACAAGAGTCCTAGCCGAATACGCCGGTGGGGAGGAGTCCTTGTCTTGATCGCCAAGTCTTATGGAATCTTCCTTGTATGCGGAAACTGTCCGGACTGGCCCATGAGTATACGGCCATGGGGATCCTCGGCCCAATCCAACTGATCGGGAGACGACGTGGTGAGTACCCCCTAGTCCAGGACACCGTCAGTAGCCCCCTGAACCGGTCTTCAAGTTGGGGACGCTCCTCGATTCTTCTGAATTGTTCTTCATCTTCAGTCGTCGATCTTGAAAACTGGTTCAACAAATCTTCTCATTTTCGATCTTGAGGATCGCCGAAATGCATTCGACGAGTTTACACGTCGGGTATCCGAGGAGCCCCTTTAAGTTTCCGGCCTTTATCAATGCCTTGTTATTTTTATGCCATACCTCGGGTTTGAAGTTGTTCCCGGGCGGCAGCGTCCTCTTGCGTCCGAGCTCCAACGCCGGACTGCATTCGAGGTATCTTTTGCAGCCGAGCACCAATGTCGCACTGCTCCCTAGCTCTATCGCCGGACTATGTATCCGAGCTCCAACACCGGACTATGTATCCGAGCTCCAACACCGGACGGTATCCGAGCTCCAACGCCGGACTATGTATCCGAGCTCCAACGCCGGACTGTATCCGAGGTGTCGTAAATCACCTTGGTTCAAAGAAGTTTGAAGAAGTTTAGCCGAGCTTTAATGCCGGAAATGCCCTCTATGGAGCCAGCCACTAGCGTCCGAGCTTTATGCGGATCGCTTCGAGGTGGTGCACCACCCGAATGTGGGCCGATTTTTGTCAATATTTTTATTGGTGCAATTTATTCTCTGCCGAGATACATAGCCAAGAGCCCTCAAGGTGGATATCGGTCTAAAACCCGAGATGCACATGAAGGATGACATAGGACCGCTGATCCTCAGAGTCAGGAGACTCAAAGTTGATTTGCAAAATCGGTCTGAGGATCAAGTCCAAGCTCGGCAGAATACTTCGGGACACAAAAAGCGGCGTGCTCAGTCCTTAAGACTCAGGTTGGGTGCGGCCGACCAACCTGAGGATCAAAATCTCCTTCGAGAATGTATTACACTTAAAATTTTCTACATTGGACAGGCAATGCAGTAGCCCCCGAGACACTGGTCGGGTGGCAACACCAGATCAGGGGATTTATGTGCCCCTTTAATATTTTTAAATAATAAGCCCGAAGCCCAAGAGTTCTCGAGCCTTAATGCGGGCACGGGTGGCCGAATTAAGGATCAATATCCATAGTAAAATCACAAATTATGTGTAATGACTCAATGTATCGAAATACTTTATGTCATTAATGCTCGGATCCGCATTGTACAAAACTTTGTTGACCGACCATCGGTTTCAACCTCCTCGGCGATGGCGAGGAGTGTTTGTCCTACTTTATAAAGCCTTTATGAGGGCAAAGATTTACGACAAACAAGGCAATATGTCCATACGGTTTTATAAACAAAGGTACGCAGAGAGATATGTTATATTACTGTTTAACAGAAGAAATATCTTCCAAAGAAAATAGTCCCGCTATCAGTTCCTTTCTTTGGGATGTCATGCTAGGCATGATCATGAAACCTCAGCTCCAATGTAAGAGCAAAATATTGAGGATTTAGTTTGGGAGGCCAGTTACTAGCCCCCGGTAGTGTTCGGCGACATTAGAGGTCAAGCCGGAAACACTTCATCCAATGTTATGAATGTCCCGTCATTTAATATAGTCATCAGAACGCTGACCAGTTTACACCTATTTTGTGATCGGTTTTGGCTTTCTCCATCGAGGTGCTTGACCATGCGAGCTGGAAGCACAATCGCAGTGGTTCTCCTTTGCACACCTAGCCGAACAAAGCGGAACGTAGGAGGCAAGCGCGGAGCCGCCAACCCAACTATTGACCGAAGACACAATTCAAACTGATGCATATATAGCAATATCCAAGAATGTTTTGCGAATCTCTAAAGGTGTCCGGCACAGATCTGCGAGACTTGTGCTGAAAAAACACAAATAGTTTAAAAGTGCCAAAAGCTTGGAAAACCAAAAAACGTCAGTAAAAACATGATGTCCAAACAAGATCAAGTGTTCGGTGCCAATCCGAAAATTGGACTTTAGAAAAAAAGTGCTTCTGCCGTGCTTTAACATGACACATCCTATCTCAAGACTTCAAGCGGGTAAGCCTATGGCTTCAGTCTCCCATCCTGAAGGCGGAGTACTTCTCATTAGGCCAGTTTAGAAAACTAAACTCTAGCGGTTTTAAGAGAGAAATTAGGCTCCCCCGCTAGTGACCGCACACTCATGTCGAGAAAAGGAGTGATAAATAATAATAAAAACTCTGCAACGACTAAGAAGAAAAACACTTATTATAAAACGGCTCCAATAAACATAAGAGCCCCCAAGTGACTTGGGTAAAAGAATGATTGTAATGCATCAAGTACTTATATCATATCTATGTTCAACCGAACTTTAAACGTGTCTTAACCGACCGTCGGCTTCTCCCTCTTCAGTCGAGGACCGAAAAGTGTTATGTACTCCATCTGTCGAGAATATCGACGGTGTTTCCAATAACCGAGCAATCAGGTCATAAAGGCTGTAATAGACAAAGCGCGCTCAGGGAACTTATGCTATATTACTGATAAATTGTAAGAAGCATCTTCGAAGAAAATAGTACCCCCACCGATACCTTTCTTCGGTGCTCATGGTTAATATGAGACTTGTGCAATAAATTTTTTGTACTCATGAGTTCTGTTGTGTGTCGACCATTATTGAAAAGCGATAAGAGCGCTTAGCTTTCGGCTTCACCACCGAGGTCCGGCTCGGGTGACCCGATCGTGACAATCGCAGAGGTGCTCCCTTTACTCCCTAGTCGAACAATCGGGAACGTAGGGGTAAACATGTGAGCAAGGCAACCCAGCTTGCAAATCGCTTAAGTCAATATGGTGCATATTGTGGCGTAATACACGAACAAGGAACGAAGCCGTACAAGTATAATCATATGCAAGAAGAAAAGCTTCATGAAGGAAGCCCCCAAATGAATCGGGTATTTGAATTTATGCGTCACAAACAAAGTTTGGACAAGGAAATTTTTTACAAGCAAATTTTTTCCGAAAAAGTATAATGCTTGGTCGAACCGAACAAAAGTTAGAAATTAAAGCTTTGAGCATGAAAGCGACTTAGCTGGTTAATGTTTTCGGTATTGATGACGCGGTCCGAGCTTGATGCGGGACAAGGTTCCATCCCCCAAGTCAGTCCGAGGTGGCGGAGCGAAGAGCTCGGCACTCCGAAGTGGTGACATAGCACGGTCAATGCAGGACGACGGAGTGATGCCGAAGTCCCCTGCATGGGGTAATGAAGTGTTCACGAAGCCCCCCGTCCAGCCGAGGTGACGCCAAAGGATATAGTCCGACTGGATCATTTTCCTGTGCACAAAAAATAGTGCAAACCAGAGATAATAGTAATAATAATAATTAAAAAAAATCGTTGCATAATAAATAATTTATGCAAAGTGAGTAATAAAAGAAATATGGCCTGGCGCCGAAGTCAATGTCGATGCGGTGGCGGCGCGTGATGCGGTAAAGGCATGGCAAGGCCTGAATTCACGTGTCGGTTCGAAGTTACGGATGCGGCGTCACGGACTATGTACGGAAACTGACCGAACCACCATGCGACCATTGTTAATGCAGCCACCATTTGATAGACCTGCGTACATATGATGGACAAACCAGAGTAATAATTCGTTGGGAAAAATGAACCCAAACAAGCAAAAAATACTAGGATTAATAGCATCTGGTTTATTTGTTGTAGCAATCTGAAGAAAGGTGATTCCCAAAATTGGGACTCGATCCGCACACCCATTGCCTGACGGGTGATAAAGTGACGGCATGACGATGCTGACAAGGGTTGGCTCGCCGAGGCAAAGCCCTCGGTCCAGCTAACGTGATAAAGCTGGTCGGCTAGTGACGCCGAAGTCTCCGGAGTAGGTTGATGAAGAGTTGATGAAGCCCTCGGTCCAGCTAACATGATGAAGCCTCGGTGTCAGCCGATGAGTCAAAGTAGGTCCGCGTGATGGACACCAGCTTGAAGAAGCAATAGTGCGGCCCTACCGATGCAGGTCGTGACGTGGTCGATGCCGGCTTGATGAAGCGACCGTGCAGCGATGCAGGTGTGCCCGCTCCGTGTAATCCGTGGGGCGGCGATGTTGGTGATGATTTATCCTCCACGATGCCGGACTCTTGTTCGGCTTGCCAAGATGATGATCCGAAGAAGTTGAGCGTGTCTCAACAAAGTGACGACGCGTCTAGCGCAGGTCAGCAGCCGTGTAGCAATATTGCCGGACTGGTTTGACACCAGCATGATGTTTGAAGATCATGTTCAAAAGATTGTAAAGTTAGTAGGATGTGTTCGGAAACAAAACACAATACCCCATACAAAACTTCCTTCAAAAAGGATATCCGAAATCCCGTTCATAAAAAAGACGAACTCGGGTCGGATTCGTTTTCGCGCAGAAAAGAGATCCGAAAAGTGATGCACTAATCGGAAGGTTCCCGGAGTTTGGACAGTCGGATCGAGCTAAAATTTGCAGGGGTGGTAGATATAGGAATTCCGCAGCCGATCAACGGTTGGATCTTCCAAAGGAAGTCCAAGCTAGAAGCTGGACACCACGCCTTAAACTCGTCCGGATTCTCGTCCAGATTCAATGCAGCTCCGGTATATCGGAGATTGCCAGAGATTCCTCCATCGGAACTCGACGAAATTTTCCAGGGTTGTTGTAGACTCAATTCCGCACAATTCCACCGAAGCAATCGTCAAACTGATGCTCGAGGAGGCGGTGATGGCGGATACAAGTTCGCTGTCCAGAAAAACAGCACGGCCGCCCGATGGCAATGTTGACGTTGAGCCCCGGGGCTCCCTAGATGATTCCTCCATGATCTTGATAGAGATCGGAGCTGATGTTGATGCAGGCCCCCATCCGAACATGACGATCGGAGGTAGGGCGCAGTCCTTGGTCGAACCAAGGTGACCAGTCGAGCTGGTGACGAAGATGCCGAAGTCGCAGTTGATCTGCAGGCGAGCCATCGACCTTTTGCCGAACACATAGCGGAACTCTCAATGAAAGCACCAATGTCGGTGTCAAAACCGGCGGATCTCGGGTAGGGGGTCCCGAACTGTGCGTCTAGGCGGATGGTAACAGGAGACCAGGGACACGATGTTTTTACCTGTGTTCGGGCCCTCTCGATGGAGGTAATACCCTACTCCTGCTTGATTAATATTAATGATATGGGTAGTACAAGAGTAGATCTACCACGAGATCAGAGAGGCTAAGCCCTAGAAGCTAGCCTATGGTATGATTGTAGTATCCCTATCGACTAGCCTGGCCTCGGTTTATATAATGCACCAGAGGCTTAGGATAACAAGAGTCCTAGCCGAATACGCCAGTGGGGAGGAGTCCTTGTCTTGATCGCCAAGTCTTGTGGAATCTTCCTTGTATGCGGCAACTGTCCGGACTGGCCCATGAGTATACGGCCATGGGGATCCTCGGCCCAATCCAACTGATCGGGAGACGACGTGGTGAGTACCCCTAGTCCAGACACCGCCGTGAGTATAAACCTTTACCATTCTGTTTGGGAACTGCCTATAATTCATGTAGCATTGAATCTACAACCATCTCATAGTTGTTGCGTTGACAGCAAAAGTATGCCGCTCAAAATGTTATTCAATCTCTATTTTAAAATCGAGCTCTGGCACCTCTACAAATCCCTAATTCCCTCTGCGAAGGGCCTATCTATTTACCTTTATGTTGAGTCATCACCCTTCTTATTAAAAAGCACCCATTTGGAGAGCACACCTTGTCATTTGCATTCATTATTATTGGTTTATATTGGGTATGACTTGACCGGATCTCTTTTACCATGAATTACAATGTTTAGTCAGTCCTTGATCTTTAAAGGTGCTCTGCATTTATGTTTTTGGTCTCAGAAAGGGCTAGCGAGATACCATCTTGTTATATCATGTTATGATTATTTTGAGAAAGTGTTGTCATCTGAGTTTTATTATTATGGCTCGCTAGCTGATTATGCTATTGATATGAGTAACTGTGAGACCTATGTGTTATTGTGAGTATGGTTAGTTCGTAATATTTGCCGAAACTTGAATGCTGGCTTTTCATGTTTACAACAACAAGAGCAACAGAGTTTGTAAAAGTTTTTATTTATCACTTTCAGTTTATCAACTGAATTGCTTGAGGACAAGCAAAGGTTTGGGGTAAGCTGGGGATGTACGAGGTAATTAAGAAAGCTTATTGATGCGTCTCCAACGTATCTACTTTTCCAAACACTTTTGCCCTTGTTTTGGACTCTAATTTGCATGATTTGAATGAAACTAACCCGGACTGACGCTGTTTTCAGCAGAAATGCCATGATGTTGTTTTATGTGTAGAAAAAAGTTCTCGGAATGTCCTAAAAATCTACGGAGGCACTTTTTGCAATTAATAAGAATTTTTGGCGAAAGAATTAGTGCCAGGGGGCCCACGGCCTGTCCACGAGACAGGGGGCACCCCCCTAGGGCGCGACCCCTATCTCGTGGGCCCCCTGGACCTCCTCCGATCTCAGCTCCAACTCCATATATTCCGTCTCGAGGAGAAAAAAATCAGAGAGAAAGTTTCATCGCGTTTCACGACACGGAGCCGCCGCCAAGCCCTAATCTCTCTCGGGAGGGCTGATCTGGAGTCCGTTCGGGGCTTCGGAGAGGGGATTAAATGGCCGTCGTCATCATCAACCATCCTCCATCACCAATTTCATGACGCTCACCGCCGTGCGTGAGTAATTCCATCGTAGGCTTGCTGGATGGTGATGGTTTGGATGAGATTTGCCATGTAATCTAGTTAGTTTAGTTAGGGTTTGATCCCTACTATCCACTATGTTCTAAGATTGATGTTGCTATGACTTTGCTATGCTTAATGCTTGTCACTAAGGCCCGAGTGCCATGATTTCAGATCTGAACCTATTATGTTTTCATGAATATATGTGTGTTCTTGATCCTATCTTGCAAGTCTATAGTCACCTATTATGTGTTATGATCCGACAACCCCGAAGTGACAATAATCGGGATACTTCTCGGTGATGACCGTAGTTTGAGGAGTTCATGTATTCACTATGTGCTAATGCTTTGTTCTGGTTCTCTATTAAAAGGAGGCCTTAATATCCCTTAGTTTCCGTAAGGACCCCGCTGCAACGGGAGGGTAGGACAAAAGACGTCATACAAGTTCTTTCCCATAAGCACGTATGACTATTTACGGAGTACATGCCTACATTACATTGATGAATTGGAGCTAGTTCTATATCACCCTATGTTATAACTACTGCATGAGGAATCGCATCCGGCATAATTATCCATCACTGATCCATTGCCTACGAGCTTTTCACATATTGTTCTTCGCTTATTTACTTTTCCGTTGCTACTGTTACAACTACTACAAAAACCCAAAAACATTTATCTTTACTTTTGCTACGGTTACCTTTATTATCATACCACTTTTGCTACTAAACACTTTGCTGCAGATGCTAAGTTATCCAGGTGTGGTTGAATTGACAACTCAACTGCTAATACTCAAGAATATTCTTTGTCTCCCCTTGTGTCGAATCAATAAATTTGGGTTGAATACTCTACCCTCGAAAGAAGTTGCGATCCCCTATACTTGTGGGTTATCACTAGGCAGCCGACCCTCGCAGGTGTGGCGTGCTATCACGGAAAGGAGGGATGTCATGTGCGAAGGATTGATAAGGAGAATAGGTGATGTGACAATAACAAAAATCTAAGTTGATAAGTGCTTACCACGGAATGCAACAATGAGACCGATTGCTTGTTTGTCTGCTAGCCCCCCCCCCCCGATGGTAAGTGAACTCATAGATAATACAAATGCTAGTTGGAGGAGGGAGATCATTGACCAAACCTTTCTAGCGGCGGACAAGAGTATGATCTTGAGTATCCCTATTTGCACTCGGCGGATGGACGATTTCTGGGCGTGGAACTTTGAGAAGAATGGTATGTTCACAGTGAGATCAGCTTATCACATGTTAGCTGACAAAAAGAGAGGGAGAGAAGATTGGCTAGAAGGTAATGCGGGAAGTTCAGATTATGAAGCACATGTGAATAGTTGGACCACTTTGTGGCCAGTTAAGGTGCCTGGGAAGGTCCATAATTTTATTTGGAGACTTGCCAAGCACTCAATTCCTACAGAGGATGTTAGACACAATAGGAAGATGCCTGAGGAGGATAAGTGTCAGTTATGTGGGATGCCAGACTCTTGGCGTCATTTACTGTTGGATAGCTCAACAACATGGTGCGTGTGGGCACTAGTAGATGAGGAAGCTTTGGAGGAACCAAATGCTAAGTTGTGGTTATTTTCGCTTATAAATGATCTATCGCATGCTAGTCTCATCAAGATGGTTGTCACCCTTCGGGCGATCTGGGGAACTCGGCGTAAATTTATACATGAGGAAGTTTTGCAAAGCCCGCATACGACACATGCTTTTTTGATGAAGTATATAGCAGAGCTAGATACAATTGTGGAACCTGGTAGCTCTGGTGCATAAGTTGCACCACCGGGTGCGAAGCAAAGGACAAGTTGCTGGAGAGCACCAGGCATGGGAGCGGCCAAGATCCGAGTTGATGGTGGGCTATCTAGAAACGGAAGGAGCGGGGTGATGGGGAACGAAGCATGAAAATCAAAAAAAAAATCCTATGAACACCCAAGATCTATCTAGGAGAAGCATAGCAATGAGAGGGGAGAGTGTGTCTATGTACCCTCGTAGATCGAAAGCGGAAGCGTATATAATGCAGTTGATGTAGTTGTACTCTCCATGATCCGATCACGATCGAACCGATCTAGTGCCAAACGGACGACACCTCCGAGTTTAGCACACGTGCGGCTCAATGACTGTTGGGGAACGTTGCATGGAAAACAAATGAAAATTCTACGCACATGCAAGATCCATCCATGGATATGCATAGCTACGAGAGGGGGAGAGCATCTACATACCCTTGTAGATCGCTAAGCGGAAGCATTTATCAACGCCGTTGATGTAGTCGTACAACTTCATGATCCGTTCTGATCAAGCACCGAAAGCACGACACCTCCGCATTCAGCACACGTTCAGCTCGATGACGTCCTCATCTTCTCGATCCAGCAAGAGGATCAAAGTAGTAGATGAGTTCCGGCAGCACGATGGCGTGATGACGGTGGTGGTGAAACTATTTCCGCAGGGCTTCGCCAAGCACAATGGATTTAGAGCGAAGGATGAGCGAGAGGGAGAGGGGGCACCGTCACACGGCTTGGTGAATCGTGGTGTGTGGCAAAGTAGTAGATGAGTTCCGGCAGCACGACGGCGTGGTGACGGTGATGGTGAAGTTATCTCCGCAGGGCTTCGCCTAAGCACTACGAAAATATGATCGGGGGTGTAAACGGTGGAGGGGGGCGCCGCACACGGCTAAGACAATGTTGTCTCTGTGCTAGGCGCCCCCTCCCACATATATATATATATAGGTGGGGGTGGAGGGAGTAGCCAGGAGGCGCCCCAAGTAGGCCGAATCCTACTTGGGGTCCTCCCCAAAGTGGTGCCCCTTCCTTATTTGGAGTGCGGGGGGAAGGAAGCAGGAGGTGGCGCCCCCCTTTCCCTTCTCTCCTGAGGAGGGAAAGGCAGGAGGGGCCAACCCTCCCCTTTCCTTCCCCTAGGGCCATCCAGCCAAGGGAAGGGGCACAGCAGCCCCCTTGTGGGATGGTCTATCCCCCTTTGGCCCATAAGGCCCATACACTTGTCGGGGGCTACCCGGAACCCCTTCCGATGACCCGATGAGTACCCGGTGCACTCGGAAACTATTCCGGTGTCCGAATACCATCGTTCTATATATCAATCTTTACCTCTCGACCATTTCGAGACTACTCGTCATGTCCGTGATCTCATCCAGGACTCCGAACAACATACAGTCACCAAATCAAATAACTCATATAACACTATATTGTCAACGGACGTTAAGCGTGCGGACCCTACGGGTTCGAGAACTACGTAGACATGACCGAGACACCTCTCCGGTCAATAACTAATAGCGGAACCTGGATGCCCATATTGGCTCCTACATATTCTACGAAGATCTTTATCATTCGAACCGTTATGACAACATATGTAATTCCCTTTGTCCATTGGTATGTTACTTCCCCGAGATTCGATCGTCGGTATCTCTGTACATAGTTCAATATCATTATCGGCAAGTCTCTTTACTCATTCCGTAATAAATCACGTCGTACTAACTCCTTAGTCATTTGCTTGCAAGCTTATGATGTGTATTACTGAGAGGGCCCAGAGGTACCTCTCTGATACTTGGAGTGACAAATCCTAATCTCGATCTATGCCAACTCAACAAACACCTTCGGAGATACCTGTAGAGCATCTTTATGATCACCCAGTTACGTTGTGATGTTTGATTGTAGCGACCAGACCTCAGACAGTCTGATCTCTGTGCTTTAGTGTCATCCCTGGATCAGTAATGCTGACACGCATAGTATTTGAAGGATTTATAATAGAGTAGCAATCACACACTTATTACATCGAATGTCTCCAAAGAGAATTTATTACAATAAATATGGCTTAAGGCCATCTAATAAACGATAACAGCGGAAGGCTTGGAAGATAAGTGAGTCCATCAACTCCAACGACATCACTAAGTATAGAACCACGACCTAAAGCACCTTACTCGTCGTCTGAAAACTCTGCAACATGAACGTTGTAGCCCGAAAACGGGTCAACACATGGAATATGCTGGCAATGTAACACATAGAGAGTAATGAACAGAAATATGCTATACTACATGCATATATGGCTAGTGGAAATCTCTATGGTTACAATTTTTGCATAAAGCCAACTTTTCCCTACTGCAAAAGGGATAAATTTTATTTAACTAACATGGTGGTTGTTAAACATTGAGAGGATAGGCATCCTCTCAATCCCAATTAAGCGTCATCATTAAACCCAACAAATTAAATTAAGAGTAACATGATGAGATTCACATGATAATCCAACTACTAGATACTCAAAACATCCATAACCGGGGACATGGCTGACCATGATTAGTTTATACACTCTGCAGAGGTTTGCACACTTTTCCCCACAAGACTCGATCTCCTCCGTTAGATTTCTCGTACTACATGATGTTTGAGAAACGGATGACCGAGGCATAGTCTTTCAGAAGCGTTTGCACCTTACGATCGGGTAGACAGTACCAACCTACATCCCCTACATCTGCTAGTCTACCATTGTAAGAGTTCACACGACTTAATCAACTATGCTAGAGCCCATAGTAGCATGTGGCTGCACACGGAAGTTTCTAGCATGAATAATCTCATGATCCCTTTGAGCCTGGGTGGCGGTCCATAAAGAAAAACAGGCAATCGCTGGAATACCCAGGTGCCTCAATCCACCCAGATGTGTGTTTAAGTTGCCACCTTAGATAAACCATTAAATAACAATCTCACATCTGTCATGGATACACTCACCCACTCCACGTCTACTGGCATAGCATGGCATAAAGCAAACGTAGAAGTACCTCCCAAGGGTTTGATAATAAAACAGGTAATAGGTACTACCTCATCTACTTCCCAAAACCCACATATTAATCAGATCCTAATCATGCAATTGTTTGAGGATTCTTCTAATGCAGTAAAAATGGGTAGTAAAGAGGTATGATCAAAGTGTTACTTGCCTTCCTGATGATCCGTGAAACCTAGAGATTCGAAGTAGCAAGCGGCGCACTCCGGGTACTCTATCGAAAACAAACAAGAATACAATAAGCACTCATATAATGCACAGGTAAAACTCAAATAAGAGAACTAACCAGAAAGTTCAACTTAAGAACTCCGGTTTGCAAAAAGAATCAAATCGAACGAAGCAACGAAACACAAACGGCGAAAGAAACAAGCTTCGTTTACTAATCTGGACCTAAGTCAAATTTTACAGAATCAAAAACTTGTTTGAGTTGGTTAAACGGAAAGAGGGTTTCGAGACGAAACTCTAGGCGCTTGAATCGCCTGATTCCGATAGACGAACGAAAAGATATACTAGAACGAAAATTGGATCAGAAATCACGATCAGAAATAATTGTGGAAAAATTCGAGAAAAGAAAACTGACGAACAGTTTAAAGAACGGCGTTGGTTAACTGAAACTAAACGGCGAACTTGTTCGTTAAAATGAACGAACGAGTGAACGCTCGCTGAATAAATAAACCGGAATAAAAAAATAAACCGATCTAAAAAAATTAAACCTAGGGTTTTCTAAAAAAAATGGATCGGTTTTCTTTAGAAAATCGAGGCAGCGAATTGACTACCTCACTTCGGGCTCTGGCGAAGTCCGTGAGGTCGGCGGGATCATGAGGCTCTGGGCGGCGGACAGGTGGCGTGGGTGGCGCGTGGGGCGGCGGTGGCGGCTATATATAGGGGACGGCGTCCTGGCTTGGGGAAGGGGGCGCCGGGTCGGGGTCGGCCTCGGGAGGCGTGCCCCAGCTGGACTCGGCGGCGGGCCTAGCCTGGCTCGGCCGGGCCTTCGACCCAGTCAGGCGCGCGGTACTTTTTTTTAAACAATTCCGCCGAACGAAAAAATAAATCCTAGAAAGAAAATAAAAATCTAAATATGCCAAAACAAATTTTCACCGTCTAAATAAAATATTTTGAACCAGATGAACATTTTCTTGGCCCTAAAATGCAGTTTTGAAATACGTGCAATTTTTCCTAAATTCAAATAAAATAGCGAAAACTCCAAAATAAATCTTATTTGATTTTTTTATTAAATCCTAAATATTTCTTTATTTTTGGGAAAGTCATTTTATTCCCTCTCTTAGATTTTTATAATAGAAATAATTGAAGATAAAATAAATAAAATCAAATGATCCTATTTTCAAAATTTGAGAAAAACTCAAATATGAAAATAACGAAATCCCCAACTCTCTCCGAGGGTCCTTGAGTTGCGTAGAATTTCTAGGATCAACCCAAAAGCAATAAAAATATGATATGCAATGATGATCTAGTGTATAACATTCCAAATTGAAAATTTGGGATGTTACAAACCTACCCCCCTTAAGATGAATCTCGCCCTCGAGATTCGGGTTGGCTAGAAAATAGGTGAGGGTGGTCCTTTAGCAGATCTTCCTCTCGCTCCCAGGTGGCTTCATCCTCGGTGTGGTGCTCCACTGAACTTTGCAAAACTTGATAACCTTGTTGCGGGTGACTCGGCTAGCATACTCAAGAATCTTGACTGGTTTCTCCTCATAGGTCAAATCACTGTCCAACTGAATCGCTTCCAGCGGCATTGTATCTCTCAGCGGTATTTCAGCCATCTCTGCATGGCACTTCTTCAACTGGGAAACGCGGAACACATCGTGAACTCCTGACAATCCTTCGGGCAATTCCAATTTGTAAGCAACTTCTCCCATATGCTCCAAAACTTTGTATGATCCCACAAAACGTGGCGCTAACACTACAAAAAAAAGACACATATGTGACATTTTGGGCCGAACGAAATTTTTTCTGTCATACATATGACACTTCTATGACGATAATTGTGACAAAACCCGGTATCATCATAGATGTGGTGGGCTCCAACTTCTATGACAAAAAATCATGACAGAAAATGGGCTTTTCGTCTGGGCGGGCGGAGACGCAGCTGCATGACATTCTTTGGGCCGTCCATGACGGAAAAACCCGTGGTAGAAGCGAGGGGAGGAAAATTTCGTGGAGTTGCAGTTACGGTGGGAGGTCGGGGCGGAGCGATGCACGTTCTCTCGTACGTGCGTGCGTGTGTGCGGCGTTGGCTCTAATCAACCCGGCGAGGCGTTGGGCTCTAACTGAACCCGAGCGATTGCACTGCAGGCTACGCGTTACTGAACCCGAGCGATCGATCGATGGATGTTAACTGAACCCGATGGAGCGATTCTTTCGCTATTGCTGCTAACTGAAGTCGATCCATGCTGCCTGCAGGATGAATAAAGGAGTGTCGCGGGGGAGGGTTGGATGAACGATGGCGGTTGCGTTGCCTCTGGTTGAACAGGAACCCGTGGTGTGGAGGGCTGGCTGACCAGTCGACGGTGGAGGGGTGTCCGTGGAGGGGTGGTTGAACAGGACGTCGTGGTGTGGAGGGCTGGATGAGCGATGAGACGGTGGAGGGGTGCCCGTGGAGGGTGGTTGAGCGATGGCCGGTGGAGTAGCGCGGTGGTGGCTGGTTGAACAGGAGCCCGTGGTGGCTGGTGGTGGTCGACGGTAGCCCGTGGTGGCTGGTGGTGGTCGACGGTGGAGATGAACAGTATCCCGTGGTGTCCCGTTTTGCGGTACGCCACACCCCTCCCCCCCCCCCCCGTTTCGACCGTAGCGCTCCAACACAAGTCCGTTTCATCCGTTTTGCGGTACGCCACACCCCTCCCGATGAATAGGACCCCCGTTTCGACCGTAGGAGGTTTATTTCCTCCGTTTAGCGGTACGCCGCACCCCTCCCGATCAACAGGACCCCCGTTTCGACCGTAGGAGGTCCGTTTCGTCCGTTTTGCGGTAAGCCACATCCCTCCCGATCAACAGGACCCCCATTTCGACCGTAGGAGGTCCGTTTCCTCCGTTGTGCGGTACGCCAGGCCTCGTTCCCATTGCTTGTTCCGTCCAAGCCCTCCAGATGAATACGACCACGCATTCCATTCCGACCCAGCCGGTTGGCTCCCCATGAACACGACGACGACGCTGTTTCTCCGTTCCGACCCAGCCATGTACGTATGCACGATAGGCGTTAGAGACCCTGCCCGTATGTACGTACGTGGGTCAGATTTTCTTTCTTGCACCCTCGCCCTTTATGCGTGCGTGTACATGGTACGTGCGCGCCTCTACTACGACACGTGTGCGCCTCTACATCCACCAGTATATATGTACGTACACGTTCGCGACCAGAATGACAATGGTACGTACGCTTCGACCAGGTGGGTCCCGGTATCGTGCACTTCCTTACTGCGAAGATGTAGCCGGTGGGTCCCAGCAATCGGGGGCGAATCGCTTTGTTTCTGTTTATTTTTGCCAGACGCACTTCCTTGCATGCGAAGATGTAGCTGGTGGGTCCCAGCAATCGAGGGGCGAATCGCTTTTTTGCGGACGCACTTCCTTGCGTGCGAAGATATAGCTGGTGGGTCCCAGCAGTCAAGGGGGCGAACCGTTTTTTTGCCTGGACGCACTTCCTTGCGTGCGAAGGTGTAGCTGGTGGGTCCCAGCAGTCAGGGAGAAACGTTTTTTTTCACGAAATATTGTGGCCCGTCCGGTGGGTCCCCGCTGTCAGGTGGAGGAATAATTATTTTCAGCATAATAAGAAGGCACTGCCTTGCTGCGGTCGTGGATCCAGCTGTCAGCCTCTCCACATACAGTCCACGTCCGATGGAAGTCGTTCCTTGACCACGTCGACCACGCCGAACCGAGAGCACCAGGGCGGTGGACGATGGCGAGGCCTAGGAAGGGGATGCCGGGGAGCCGGGGAAGACGCGGCAGTGGAAGCTCGCGCGGAGAGGAGTACGAGGGTTCACTTGTTCGGCTGCGGTGTGAGGTTGCCGTCGCCGCAGGGCCTGGCCAGCGGTAAGAATAGTAGGGGGCGGTGAGGCCTCCGCGGTAGCACATCCGGCCACAGGAAGCAGGAGCATGCGGCACGACCAGCGCTGCTTTGGGCGGGTGGAGCAAGAAGACCAGAGGTTGAAGAAGCACTACGGCCGTTGGATGGACATCGTACGGTCACTGGAGCTAGAATCGTTTATATTGACTAAGTTGACAAATCCTTTCGTCCCCGTCAACTTAGTAGGCCCACAAGTCAGCCTCCCAGCAAGGTGGGTCCCAGCTAGCAGGGGGTATTCATTTTTTTTGTGCATAATAAGGAGGCACTTATGGTGGGTCCGAGCTGACAGCAGGGGGAACGTTTTTTCACGAAATACGATGGCCCGTTGGGTGGGTCCCAGCAGTCAGGGGCAAACGTTTTTTCACGAAATACTGGTGGCCCGTCCGGTGGGTCCCTGCAGTCAGTTGGAGGAATAATTATTTTTCGCATAATAAGGAGGCACTTCCTTGCGGCTGCCGTGGACCCAGCTGTCAGCCTCTTCACGTACAGTATTCTTTCGATGGAATTCGGTCGTTGACCACATTGACCATGCCGCGCCGAGAGCACCACGGCGGTGGACGACGGCGAGGCCTAGGAAGGGGATGACACGGAGCCGGGGAAGACGTGGCAGTGGATGCCCACGCGGAGAGGAGTACGAGGGTTCACTGGTCCGACTGTGCTGCCGTCGCCGCAGAATAACAGGGGGTGTGGGTGAGTGGAGTGGAGGGATGGCATGGCCAGCGGTGGGAGTAGTATGGGGGCGGTGAGGCCTCCGGCAAAGACCCGGCCACGGGAGGCAGGAAGCGGGCGGCACGACCGGCGCTGCTTTGGGCTGGAGAAAGAAGACCATAGGTTGAAGAAGCACTACGGCCGTTGGATGGACATCGTACGGTCACTAGAGCTAGAATCGTTCATATTGACTAAGTTTACAAAGCCCTCCATCCCCGTCAACTTAGTAGGCCCACAAGTCAGCTTCCCACCAAGGTGAGTCCCAGCTAGCAGGGGGAGTATTCTTTTTTTTGTGTAATAAAGAGGCACTTCCGGTGGGTCCGAGCTGACAGCGGGGGGAAGTTTTTTTTGCAAAATACGGTGGCCCGTTCGGTGGGTACCAGCAGTCAGTGGGGAAACGTTTTTTTCACGAAATAAGGTGGCCCGTACGGCGGGTCCCTACTGTCAGGTGGAGGAATAATTATTTTGCGCGTAATAAGGAGGCACTTCCTTGCGGCCGCCGTGGACCCATCTGTCAGCCTCTCCACGTACAGTACTCTTCCGATGGAAGTCGGTCGTTGACCATGTTGACCACGCCGCGCCGAGAGCACTAGGGCGGTGGACGACGGCGACGCCTAGGAAGGGGACGACGCGGAGCCGGGGAAGACGCAGCAGCGGAAGCCCGCGCGGAGAGGAGTACGAGGGTTCACTGGTTCGGCTGCGGTGTGAGGCTGCCGTCGCCGTAGAATAACAGGGGGTGTGGGTGAGTGGAGGGATGGCCTGGCCAGCGGTGGGAGTAGTAGGGGGCGGTGAGGCCTCCGCGGCAGCACAACCGGCCACGGGAGGCAGGAGCACGAGGCACGACCGGCGCTGGTTTGGGCGGCTGGAGCAAGAAGACCAGAGGTTGAAGAAGCACTACGGCCGTTGGATGGACATCGTACGGTCACTGGAGCTAGAATTGTTCATATTGACTAAGTTGACAAAGCCCTTGGTACGCTCCAACTTAGTAGGCCCTGTGTCAGCCTCCGAAGCAGTGCGCCCGGATGTCGTGGGAGGAATCATTTTTGGCGGCGAAGCTAAGAATATCCGAGATTGAAGAAGAAGACGACATCCGTTGGATAGACATCCAACGACCCTTCTTACTAGAACCGTGTGTTGACTATAATAATTTGACAAACCCTTGCATACGCGTCAACTTATTTTTTTAGGGGACACGTCACTTAGTAGGCCCAGAAGTGTGTGGCGGAGAACTTATAGCCCATTTGCGTTTTGTAAGAATGTACAACCCATTTTTGAATTCTAATGGAATTTACAATAGCCCATTTACAGTTTGTTAAAAGTATAGCCCATTTTCTAGCTAGGACAACGATTAATAATTTCAACCAACCGTTGAAGACAAAATTCAATAAAATTTCCCACATTTTGATGGGATCCGAAATATTTTTATCCTGAAATTTCTATTCAGATTAAATATAAATTTGTATTACGTAAAAATCCCACGAAACATTGCACGCGAAACAATGAAAATTTAAGATTTTCAAAATCCATAAATAATATTTTATAAACCAATTTCGTGTTTGGTGCATATTTTTATAGTTACTGCCCAGTTTTTATAATTGCATCCCATTTATTATTTTTAAAGCCTATTTTCCTGTTAAGCCTAATGCATCCCTCCTAGGAAAGATTTGCAGACAGAGGCGGAGAATAACAAGTTGACCTTGCACAGGTATTCCTCCAAAAGACGATAGCTGGGCTAGCCATTTTCATCTTGAAAAAAGTAGTATCTGGGCTGGATATCTGGCTCAGGCTAGGCAGACCTGACCCGCCATTAATACCCTGCTCTCCTCTGAACAACAACGAAATCATCGCCAAGAAAAACTCTGCAGTGCTCACGCCTCAAAAACACAAATACTGCTCGAGCTTCTTGGTACCAGCTGTCGGCCGCACCTTGTGCAATTCTCTCGTTTATATTGACTACATAGGTTGACAATGGTGTGGGACCGTGATGTCAGGAAACCAGGAGAAAGCAAAAAAAATATAGTTGTACATAATAAGGAGGCACTTGCGTACGTACGGCTATGGCCCTAGTGGGTTCCTAGTGTCATCCAGTCAACATAAAGTCATCTCCTGAATCCTCATGTTTGTTGACCATGTTAACAATGCTCGGCGCCACGGCGAGCGCAACAACTCGAAGGACAACGGAGAGGGCCTCATGAGCCCTACAGAGGTCCGATCTGGCGCCCGCTGCTCATTCAGGAAGCCAGGATCATCGGACACCTATGAGCACCTTCGAGAAACTGAGACGGCATGAAACGGTAAGGCCACGCTTGGGAGCTCTGGTATATTTCAAACCTGTATTAACATACAAGTGTAATTTACTCGTCATCGGAAGGCCCAAGGTCTGTAAGTAAAACCGGGGGGTTACGCGTGTAATTTGAGAGACCAGTGTATATTTTACGAGCATTGCTATATGGACGACATTACCAGACGGTACATGCACGATGTGCGTATCATGCCATCCATGGGCAAGGCTGAAACAGCAGCTAACGGCTGGATTAGCAATCGTCCGAGTGTCGTTCAGCGTTTTTATAGTGCGTGAAGTACTTCCGATATTTTACTAGTCGAAATCGACCAACCAAGCGCCTTCGCCCGGGAACATCTGCTTTAATTTTCAAGCGTCAGTTTTACAAGCGGTTTTGGTTGAAAAGCAGCGATCCAATCACGGCCTAATATCATGAGTTGGTCGGAAGATCATATGGTTTCACGTCTAACCTACCCGACATGTCGTATAGGCTATGAATGAAACATCAGACGATGAACTTCTTACGCACGGAAACAACAGGAGAGGATGATCTTCTTAACAAGCAAATCATTGGCATTAGATCGACATGCAAAACAATACGAAGCATTATTCTCAGGAGGCACGGTGAACCGCTCGTGATGCCGCATGCCACAACATTCCAAGCTCAACTTTGCAATCAAACACAAGGCCTGGCATTACATAGACAATATTTAGAACAAACTCTTAACACAGGAATATCTCAGCAGAGTACATATTTACTTCTAAACTGAACACGGTAATAGGAAAAAACACTCGACGCTGCTCACAGCAAGGGCATCCCACTCAAAAATATCAAATGCATGTCTTCTGGCTAACATCAATGAGCAAATTTTGACAAGGTTTTCCAATTCCAATATATTAAACTAACGTCTTCTTGCTAACATCAATGAGCAAATTTTGACAAGGTTTTCCAATTCCAATATATTAAACTAACGTCTTCTTGCTAACATCAATGATTAAACTTTGACAAGCTTTTCCCATTCAAAATATGTAATGCCTATGATCGTGTCCTGTCTTAGCTTCTTGTACTTGTTTGGGCACATTTTTCCCAGGGCACTCCACGTGTTGTTAAATTGCCAATGGTCTCTGCAGACTAGTCATGTCACCGGTGTCTAATAATACTCTGTAAAGCTTCTCGGCCATTCATTCTGTAATGTACCGCATCTAGTGACTGCTTCTTTCTGCAAAATGGAACAACCAACTGGACCCGAACGCAGTGACGGTTGCCTTGGACACATTGGCTCCTTTTGTGCAGTTCAACTAAAATCGAAGTCGGAATAAAACCGAGCTTTAATTTTGATATCCCTGTAAGCAACAATAGGTATAAGGGAAACAATTATCGAGAAATAACGGTTGATGACTTGTCCTAATGGGAAACAAAGCGGTAGAGGAGCAATTCTCCTCGGTGTGATTCATTCATATTGGTGAGACATTATCTTAACAATGCCTTGGTTCAACATGTATAAAGAACGACAAAGCGAGAAAAGTACCATTCCTAAAACAATGCAACTGATTCATTTTTAAAGAGACATTATCTTAACAATACCTTGGTTAAACATGTAGAAAGAACTACAAAGCAGGATAGTACCCTTCCTAACAAGTGTTGCAGTTTTGAACTAAGATTTAGTAGTTAGTTAATTCTAAGAGTGGCATTGCTTAATTTTACCAGCGACATTAGATTAACAAAAAGCATAAACAGTTCCAGGGGAGAGTGGGCGCAAAACAATATGTGCTTCCATCTACTTGTAAAGGGGGTGATGCAGAGTTTGTTGTAACAAATCAACAAGAATCATGTCTGGGTTGGTCCCATTTTTGTTCACTACTTAATGGGAAAAGACAGCAATACAATAGCTTCAATTCAACATTTATTTAAAACAGTACCAATACAAGTAGCACAACATCTCAAAGCACATTGCACAATCATGTGGATGAAGGCCTATACTGACCTTTCATGAGAACACCAGGATAAAATACGAATCAGCTAACACGAATAGGAAATCCAATCTCATTTTGTGCAGTTGCACTGAAATCAAGCAAAGTGTTTCGCGTAGCGAAGCAAAATATCGCAATAGCAACAAGTTGAATAGATATCATGTGGTAGAGACCAAGATTTGAAACAACTTGACAGGAACACTGGAAACAAATCTCGATCTCCTTTTGTGCAGTTCCACCAAAATTAAGCAAATTCACCGGTGTGACATTCAAGTTGAACTGCACAAAACACTCTTAAAACATAAGTGTTTCGAGTAGCGAAGCAAAATGTCGCAATAGCAATAAGTTGAATCGATACCCCTGTTTTAACAGAGGCAAAAAAGGAAACAATTACTTGCCGATAAAGGAGGATGAAAGAAACGGTGACAGAAAGAAGCATCTAACTTATCTTGGATGGAAAACAAAAGTAGGATAGTAGCATTTCTAAAACGGTAGCATTGATTCATATTAACAGAGACACTCTCTTGAAACAACATTCGCTAAAAAATGTAATTTACTTTTAACAGTGGCATTGCTTCAATTTTCCTGCGGCATTCTTAGATTAACAACAGCAAAATAGCTGTATGGGACATGCTAGCACCATGTGCGTCCACACGTATAAATGGGTGATGTAGAGTATGTAGCCAAGCAACATATCTGTGTTGGTCCCAAATTTGTTCTCTTTGAACTTTTTTCCTATGTGAGGGTGATACATCTCCGTCGTATCTACTTTTCCAAACACTTTTGCCCTTGTTTTGGACTCTAACTTGTATGATTTGAATGGAACTAACCCGGACTGACGCTGTTTTCAGCAGAATTGCCATGGTGTTGTTTTATGTGCAGAAAACAAAAGTTTTCGGAATCCACGGAATATCTTAGAATAAATAATAAAAAATCCTCGCCAAATATGAAGGCCAGGGGGCCCACACCCTGTTCACGAGGGTGGGGGGCGCGCCCCCTACCTCGTGGGCCCCTGGTAGCCCTCCGACGCCAACTCCAACTCCATATATTGGCTTTCGGGGAGAAAAAAATCAGAGAGAAAGTTTCATCTCATTTTACGATACGGAGCCGCCGCCAAGCCCTAATCTCTCTCGGGAGGGCTGATCTGAAGTCTGTTCGGGGCTCCGGAGAGGGGGATTCGTCGCCGTCGTCATCATCAACCATCCTCCATCACCAATTTCATGATGCTCACCGCAGTGCGTGAGTAATTTCATCGTAGGCTTGCTGGACGGTGATGGGTTGGATGCCTAGTATCCATTATGTTCTGAGATTGATGTTGCTATGACTTTGCTATGCTTAATGCTTGTCACTAGGGCCCGAGTGCCATGATTTCAGATCTGAACCTATTATGTTTTCATGAATATATGTGTGCTCTTGATCCTATCTTGCAAGTCTATAGTCACCTACTATGTGTTATGATCCGCAACCCGAAGTGACAATAATCGGGACCACTCCCGGTGATGACCATAGTTTGAGGAGTTCATGTATTCACTATGTGCTAACGGTTTGTTCCGGTTCTCTATTAAAAGGAGGCCTTAATATCCCTTAGTTTCCAATAGGACCCCGCTGCCACGGGAGGGTAGGACAAAAGATGTCATGCAAGTTCTTTTCCGAAGCACGTATGACTATATACTAATACATGCCTACATTACATTGATGAACTGGAGCTAGTTCTGTGTCACCCTATGTTATGACTGCTACATGATGAACCACATCCGGCATAATTATCCATCGCTAATCCGGTGCCTACGAGTTTTCCATATACTGGTTTACGCTTATTTACTTTTCCATTGCTACTGTTATCATCACTTCAAAAATACCAAAAACATTACTTTTGCTGTCTTCACTTGGTTACCGTTACCACCACTATCATATTACTTTGCTACTAAACACTTTGCTGCAGATATTAAGTTTCCAGCTGTGGTTGAATTGACAACTCAGCTGCTAATACTTGAGAATATTCTTTGGCTCCCCTTGTGTCGAATCAACAAATTTGGGTTGAATACTCTACCCTCGAAAAATGTTGCGATCCCCTATACTTGTGGGTTATCAAGATCTTTTTATGGCGCCGTTGCCGGGGAGCATAGCTCTATTCTTTGAGTCACTTGGGATTTATATCTGCTGGACACTATGAAGAACTTCAAAGACGCTAAGACAAATTTTTTGCCCTCAACTACGAGGGGAGGTAAGGGATTGCCATCTACCCTTGCACTAGATTCGCCTTCTGTTATGAGTAAGTTTTCGACACCTAAACCTACTACTGCTATTGATTCTGATATGTCGCATGTTATTGATGATGCCACTTCTGCTATGCATGATACTTATGATGAAACTACTTCTATGCTTGATACTACTATGCCACTTGGTGAATATCTTGATGAGCAAATTGCTAGGTCTAGAGAAAGAGAAATTATTGAACCTGAACACGATGATGTTAGTGATGATGAACCTATGCCTTCTATTCCTGGGGGTTATCTTTTTAATGCTGAATCTATTGAAGCTGTTCTTGCTTGCCAGGATAGTCTTGAATGTAAGAGGTTGCTAGTTAAGTGGAGTAAAGAATCTTTTAGAGATAGGATGAGACCCGACCCTGCTTTTGCTACTTCACCTATCTGTGTTCCTGATTAGGACTATTATGATTTTTCTGTTGATCCAGATATTATTACTTTGGTTGAATCTGATCCTTTTTATGGCTATGAATCTGAAACTGTTGTGGCACATCTTCGTAAGTTAGATGATATAGCTGTCCTGTTTACTACTCCCTCCGTCCCATAATGTAAGACACTTTTACATACTAGTGTCGTGTCAAAAAACGTCTTAGATTATGGGACGGAGGGAGTAATAATGAGAGCTCGCGCTACCTTTATTTACTCAAAATATTTCCGTTCTCATTAAAGGGTGATGCTAAGAAATGGTTTAATTCTCTTGATCCTGATTGTGTGCAAAGTCCCCGGGATATGATTTATTACTTCTCTGCTGAATATTTCCCAGCTCATAAGAAACAAGCTGCTTTGAGGGAAATATACAATTTTGTGCAAATTGAAGAAGAGAGTCTCCCACAAGCTTGGGTGAGGCTTCTCAAGTTACTTAATGCTTTGCCTGATCATCCTCTTAAGAAACCTGAAATATTTGATATCTTTTATAATGGACTAACTGATGCTTCCAGAGATTACATGGATAGTTGTGCTGGTTCTCTTTTCAGGGAAAGAACACCGGATGACGCTGAAATTCTATTGAATAATATGTTGGCAAATGAAAATAATTGGGCACCTCCCGAGCCAGCTCCTGAGCCAATTACTGAGCCTATTCCTAAACCCACTCCGAGGAAGAGAGGTGTTCTATTTCTCAGTCCCGAAGATATGCAAGAGGCAAAGAAATCTATGAAAGAAAAAGGTATTAAAGCTGAAGATCTTAGGAATTTACCTCCTATTGAAGAAATACATGGTCTTAATTTACACTTTGTTGAAGAAGTATATGATCTCAATTACTTATTTAATGAAGAACGTCCCGATATCCCGACACAGGTAGTAAAGGTAAATTATCTCTATAGATATGATAAAGCTGAAGTCCCTCCTACTAAAATTGCTATTCACTGCTTGGATGAGTTTGATGACTTTATGTTTAAGCAAGATGACTTCAATGCTTATTTTGGTAGACAACTAAAACAGAATACCTTTATGATTAAACGCTTGAGTGATTATATGGCTGATATTAGAGGTGAACTTAAACTTGTTAGCAAACATGCTTCTATGGTTACCTCTCAAGTAGAACAAGTACTTAAAGCTCAGAAAGAAGTGCTTGATGAAATGAATAGTAAGAAAAATGATTATGCTGTTAGAATGGCTACTAGAACTGGTAGAATGACTCAGGAACCTTTGTATCCTGAAGGCCACCCTGAGAGAATCGAGCAAGATTCTTAGAGAAATAATATTGATATGCCTAGTTCTTCTAAGAGGAAGAAAAAGAAAAATGATAGGACCTTGCAAACTTCTAGTGAACCTATTGCTGAACCACCTGATAATCCAAATGATATCTCTATCACTACAGGAATCAGCTACTTTGCCATCTGCCACGGCAGACGGCAAAGGTCTTTGTCGTCCGCAGCGGACGGCAAAAATGGACGGCAAAGTACGGGACGGCTAAGAGCTACGTTGCCGTCTGCTTCGGGCGGCTGACGGCAAAGGGGCCTTTACCATCAGCAGCGGACGGCAAAGAATGCGGACGGCAATAAATGCGCTGTTACTCCGTTAGGTGGTTAACGGAAGGCCTTTGCCGTCCGCCGCTGACGGCAAACTTCGGAAGGCCTTTGCCATCCGCCGAATGATGTCACCGACGTCACTACAGCGAGCCTTTGCCGTCTACCGCTGTAGGCAAAGGTTTTTCCTCTTTGCCGTCGACCACTTTGAGGCAAACCGACCAAATTGGTCAGCCTCCCGAAGCTACTGATTGCCTGCCACATGTCCTCTTTCCCGTTCGCTGCTGATGGCAAAGAAGTCTTTGCCGTCGGTGGCAGACGACAAAGATCCTGCATATTTTCTCTTTTTTCTGTTTTTTTTAATCCAACAATTTTCACAGCAAATATATATGACATATATAGATATATTTCACAGGGCTATTTAACAACAAATAAGTTTCATCGTACATACATATATAGTTCCATCCATTCATACATAGCAAGTTGCACATACACATAAGTTGCAACCATTAGGAAGTTGCACATACATATTATAATGCAAAGTTTCATCAAGATAGCAAGTTCCATCGTAGCAAGCTAGAAG
Organism: Aegilops bicornis; assembly: GCA_021605145.1. NCBI lineage: Eukaryota > Viridiplantae > Streptophyta > Magnoliopsida > Poales > Poaceae > Aegilops > Aegilops bicornis. The sequence goes on from CM038674.1 coordinate 174,960,921, forward strand.
AATACTAGAAGAGAATGAAATAAAAAACAAGCACTCCATCATAGCAAGCTAGCTTCCAAGAAGTGAATGAAATCTACAAAATGGCAAATAAGAAAGTTAGGAAAAGGTGACTAGAAGAAGAAGCACGCCATCGTTTGTGAGGTAACTTAGGTGAAATGGATCGTTTATGAGCTAACTTAGGTAAAATGCATCATTTTAGAGCTAACGTAGGTAAAATGGATCGCTTATGAGTTAACTAAGCTAATTATGCCGTTTTTACATAAGTAAGGTAAGTACATGTCATTATTGAGCAAACCTAGTTAACTAAGCATATTATAACTAACTTAGGTCATTTTGGAGGAAACAAAGCTAAGTATAGATTGTTTTAGAGCTAACTTAGGTAAAATGGCTGGTTTTGGAGGTCGATAGCTTATTAAGTCATTTTGCAGGAAAAGAAGCTAACTCTAGGTCATTAAGGTAAGCATATTGGATGAAATAAAGCTAAGTCTAGGTCTTTATGCATTTGTTAAGCAAAAACTAGAGAAACTTACCTTGATCATGGAGGTGTGGGAGCGGGCTGGCTCATGCCGATGGCTGGAGAAGGATCGTGTGATGCTTGTGTGGAGTTATGCTGCACCAAAGATCATTTCCAATGTTTCGTTAGCATGATGACACTCAAATGTTAAGACTAGCAAGTAACGTCCATTCAAATTAAACTCATCGTGGTCTCAGGAGCAATCTCTGGATCAATGGCTATGGAGCCACGGGACCTCCCGCCACTAGATATCATCACACCTTTCTGGATTGTAGGGAATCGCCTGGGTTAAACTCCTCCCCTTTCCTCGCCTTCCCTTGACTTGCTTGTAAGAGGCGGTGTGGGCCATGGCATACAGGTCGTACCCTCCGCACCTTATCCGTCTTATTGTAGCATGCCCGAAAGAGAGAAACAAAGTAAATTAGTAATTAAAGGGCTCAAGCTAGCATGATGAATGAATTGCATTAATCATGAAGAAAACCACATACCCAGTTCCGCCTGAACTGATATAAGCTGGAGCTACCTTGATGGTGTGGCACACCTTCAATTTGGGCACGTTTGTTCTTGGCCTCAGTCGGCTCCCCTTCCATCTTTCAGCACCTGCCATGACAAAGAGTAAACGAAATTAGTACAACATAAAAAAATACCGACATGAATAATAATATGTATATCACTTAAGTGTATCATCATCAAGTACAACATAAAAAAATTGAATACCTGACACTACTAATAATCTCGATCAGTATCATCAATAAATGCATAATCATCATCATCACTATAATCAATGACGGGCTCATAGGGTTCAGTGGCATCAACATGTGGAAGACAACTTTACGTAATCGGTCAAGCATTGAGAGGTCGTCCGCAGCAGTAACCTCTTCTTGTTCCGGCTCTTCTTGTGCCTCCTCTGCGGTGATGTGGGATTCACTGTCGCTGTCTACTTCAATGTTTTGGGGTGAAGTATACCGGTTCTTGAAACGCTTTTTGGAAAGACGTGTCTCTTGGAAGAATTCTCCTTCATATGTGTCTGGGTTATAGTCTTCATACTCCTCTTCCTTTGGGGGAGATAGTCTAGCACATGGCGGCACTTCATAAACGACATCCGAACCTTTCAGATTTGGATTAGTTTGGCAGACCCAGGGTAGATAGAATACTTGGGTCGCCCGTTGAGCCGTAATATAGACATCAGGAACATCTAAATGGGTGCTTTGGTTGATTTCAACTAGCCCTATATGTTCATGAGTCCTTCTAGTCTCCTTCGGCTAAAACCAATAACATTTGAAGACTACGACATTCGGTGGGTTTTCACCATAGAATAGAAGTTCATAAATTGCTTCAACTCTCCCATAATACTCGGTACCTCCTTCGCCGATAGTAGATACACAACAATTTGTAGACTTTCGGTCGGCCATAGATAGCTCTTTGCCATAGGTACGAAAACAATACCCGTTGATGTCGTATTTGTCAAATGAACGGACCTTATAGTCAAAACCATTAGCGACTTGTCTCAGTTCGGCGTCCATAGACTCTGAATTAGCCTACAAGTTTAATATGAAAGGATTGTTGCATTACGCACAAATTAGCGAATGAAATGAAATTGTCTAATAGAATTTACCGTTTGTTTGAACCAAGAGATGAAACCATGATAGCCGCCTCCTTGCTTTGCGAGAAGCTCATACTCTTCGACGGAATCCTTTTGGATCACCGCTCCATACGAGAATAGGGCGACGTATCGACTGTATGAAATATCCAGGAATAAGAGCAGTTCAAACGGAAATAGAAGTTGTGAAACAATGTACCGAGAACTTAATCGATGTACGGCCGCACTTCTATCAGGTTGTTGAAGATATACAAAGAAATGGTACGCCATTCTTCGTTATCCAAAGATAATGGATTTGAAACACTGGCTGGTGCGAGATTCCCTTTGAATAGGCTGAGGTTGGATCCACCCTTTTTAGGCTCGTCAGCATTGTACCGAGGCTTCGGATTATGCAAATGACGACTTTTGGTTTCGTAGTGTCTTTGTCACGAAGTTTGCCGCCTCCTCGGTGATGAATGCCTCAGCCATAGACGCTTCAATTCTATGTTTATTTTACATTTTTCTCAAGCGTCTTACGCATGCTCTCGGTTAGGTAGCACCAATGATTTTGCAGGCCCCCCAATGTTGCCTCGGTCGGGAGATGCAAAATCAAATGCTGCATTGGATTAAAGAAGCCCGGTGGAAAGATCTTCTCTAACTTGCGAGATCAACTCTGGCGCCAACTCTTCCATTTCTTCTAGCACGCCAGCGATAGTTCTTTCGCACAAAGAACACGGAAGAAATAGCTGAGTTCTGCCGATTACTAGCCATTCATCCTCGGGGATGAAGCCACATAACATCACCGGCATTACCTGCTCAATCCATATGTGCCAATCATGACTCTTGAGACCAAATATCTTCAATTTATCAAGACTCGCTCCCCTCTTTAGATTCGCTGCATACCCATCGGGGAACATCAACTGCATTTTCACCCACAAGATAATTTCCCTCATAGATGGCCTTCCAAGATTGAACCATGCCTTTGGCTTCGTCCAGTTCTAACTTCCTTCCGGTTCTTTCATGTTTTGTAACGGCCTATCACATAGCGCCTCTAGATCGACTCTAGCCTTAGTATTATCCTTTGACTTCCCATCTATGCCGAACAATGTACCAAAAAGTGCCTCGGTGATATTCTTCTCGATGTGCATCACGTCGATGTTGTGTGGGCAAAGGAGGTCTTTGAAGTAAAGGCAGATCCCATAAGCATGTTTTGTGAGTCGAGGCGTGCTCGAAATACCCCTTGAAGTACCACTGGACACTCTGGATCTGGCTCGAGAGCGTTTAAGCGATCCGAGTGCGGTCTGTTGTCAACACGGTGGTGCGAGTTTTTACAACTCTACCTCTGATGAAGTTCTTCTTGTCTTTCCTGAACTTATGGCGAGGATCCGTGAACTGTCTATGCATGTCGAAGCAAGAAAACTTGCGACCGCCCGAAGCCAACGAAACTCAAGAGCTCCCTTGCATGTGGGGCACGGAACCTTCCATGCACACCAGCCAGCGAATAAGCGCATACGCCGGCAAGTCATGCGTCGAGTACATGTACCAGACACGCATTATGAAGTTTCGTTTGCTATAGGCGTCGTATGTCTTGAACCCATTATCCCAAGCTTCTTGCAATTCGTACTTAAGTGGTTGCATGTACACATTCATATTTTTCCCCGGATAGTTGGGCCCTGGAATTATCAACGTCAGGAAAATGTTCTTTCTTTGCATAATCTGTCCGGGGGGAGATTGAGTGGAAAGACAAATACGGGCCAACAACTGTATTGGGCAGCCGTCATACCAAACACACTGAACCCATCGGTCGATGCCGACTCCGGGATGCCTCGGATCTGCCGCTTTGTCGACATGTAATTCATCAAACTTTTTCCACGCAACACCATCCAATGTGTGTACCATCATCGATTCCCATCGCATCTAGTTCGGTTCTTTTGCCTGTTTTGTGCCATGTCATCTGTCTGGCCGTCTCTTCGACCATGAAAAGACGTTGAAGTCTTGGTACGATTGGCATATACCGAAGAACACTAACAGGGATTTTGGTCTGTGTCTTCTCACCCATACCGTTGTCTACCACAATATACCTGTGAGACTTGCAAATGGGACAATAGTTCAAGTCCGCATAGTCAAGCCTAAATAAGGAACATCCTTTCTCACAGGCATGTATCTTCTCATAGGGCATCTTCAGTGCACGGAGGATTTTGTCCGACTGGTACAAGTTTGCAGGCATTACATGGCTTTTGGGTAGAAACCGTCCAAATATTATCATCATTGCGTCATAGCATTCTCTGCCCAAGTTGAACTGAGCCTTCAGAGCCATTACTTGTGAGATGGCATCCAACTGACAAAGCTCGGTGTGCTCGTGGAGCCGGGACGTTTTGAAGACTCCAACATTTCATTGAAGGCCTTTGCAGATTCCTCCATCTCCTCGTCCGAATCCCGAGCATCATCATAGTCCTGCACCATGTTTTCCATCCGGTACCATGCTCGTCGGTGCGGCGATGATCCACCTCAGCTCGGTCACGTTAGGCAGACTCACCATGAAATGTCCACACCGTATAATCGGGCGTAAAACCATTCTTCTGCAGGTGTTTACCCATTTCAGCCTTTGTCCTCTTTTCCCAATTGCCGCGCCGAAACAGGGGCACCAAGTTTTCCTCGGCCATTTGCAAATGCGGCTTGCACAAACCCCTTGGTTTTTGTGAACCATTCAGCACTCCATTTGTTACGACCCGGTGTGACGGTATACATCCACGCATACGATCACTCATCTTGACTTTCGTGAGCTACTGGACACACAACAATTATATATATAATTCACCATGTATATATTCATCAGTTGATCTACTTTGTCAATTTTATTACGTCCATGCAACCTACACTCTAATAGGTAATGATAGGTCCTAATCCCACCCGAGTATGTGTAGATTGGGTTCATTTTCCCATGTTATGCTCCGGATCCGACGCAAAATTTTGGCAGCACCTCCCCTCTGTTCTCCTGATACACGTCTCTGCAATAAACAGAGAGGATGTGTACCCGGAGAACAACAGGGGAGGCACTGACGAAATTTATGCGTCGGATCCGGAGCAAAGCATATGGGAAAACGAACCCAATCTACACATACTCGGGCTGTCCATGGATAGCGTTGGATAATTCAAAAGAATCAAGGTTATAAATATGCAAATGCTTGCATATTTATAACTATGACGCTTTCGAACGGGAGACACATATTGGTTACGCATACTGATGATTCAAGACACATATATAGCTACCTATCAAGTTTCATCGGCACGAACACCGGAACAGAGCAAATAATTAATAGGGGAGGAGGACATGTCATTTGTGCTCACCCACGAGCGAAGAAGCGAGCTCGTCAAACGCACGGCGAGGTCGTCGAACACCAAACCTCGCAGCGGTGAAACAACTGCACATTTAAATAAACCCGATCAACACAATTATATATGATGTTTTTCATAACAAAATTGAAAAATATATGACCTAACTAATAATTCACAAATATAAGACCTTGTCGGCCTCGGGGGGTCGGGTGTCGGGGTGTCTGGGTGTCATGTCGTTGTCGGGGTGTGGTGTCCGGGTCGGGGTGTCGAGGTCAGGGGTCAGTGGGTTGGGGTGTCGGGGTCGGGGTGTCGGTGTCAGGGGGTAAGGGGGTCGATCGGGGTGTTTCCTTCTATCCTTTCCTTACTTCTTCTTCTTTCTTTCTCTTCTTCTTCTTCTTTCCTTTCTTCTTCTTCTTCTTTCATCTTTTTTCTACTTTTTACTTCTTTTCGTCTCTTTTTTTCTTCTTCTTCTTCCAATTCTTCTACTTCTTTTCTTCTTCTTCTTTTTTCATCTTTCTACTACTTCTACTACTTCTACTTCTTCTAATTATTTTCTAACACTAACACTAACACAATCTAGCACTAACAATTAAACAGCAAAAAAATGAAAAAAACTGGAAAAAAAGTAGTAGTCCCTCACCGGAGCAATGGGACGATCGGCGGGGGGCACCAGGCGGCGGGGCGGCTTGAGCAGGGTGGCGGGCGACGGCGTCGGCGGGTGGGGTGGGGGCGGAGGGTTGTGGGCGACGGGCCAAGGGTGCGGGGCGGGCAAGGCGGCGGGCGGCGGCGGGCGGCGTGGGCGGTAGGGCGGCGGGTGGCGGAGGGTGGTGGTGGGCGACGAGGCGTGGGCGGTGGGGTGGGGCGGAGGGTGGTGGGCGCGACGGGCAAGGGTGCGGGCGGGCGGCGCTGGGCGGGCGGCGGTGGATCTAGCTAGGGCGGGCGTCGGGAGGAGAGAGGAAGAGAAGGAGAGTAATGCGGGGGTGGCGGCCGTTATTTACTCGGCTCTTTGCCGTCCGCAACTCTTAGCCGTCCGCCGTTTTCTCTCTTTGTCGTCCGCTAGCGGACGACAAAGAGGTGGGGGTGTTAAGTTTTTTTAAAACGGGCGGGTGGGTGGGGCCACCTCCCTCTTTGCCGTGAGCTGGCTGACGGCAAAGATTCTTTGTCGTCAGCTGGCGGACGACAAAGAAACGGCTCATGGCAAAGAGGTTCTTTGCCGTCCGCCGTTTCTTTGCCGTCTGCTTTACGGTAGCTGATGTCAAAGAGCTTCTTTGCCGTCAGCTAGTTGACGACAAAGATCTGGCTGATGGCAAAGGCTGATTCCAGTAGTGTATGTCTGATGCTGAAACACAATTTGGTAATGAACATGAACCTAGTGGAAATTTTAATGACAATGTTCATGATGATGCTCAACCTAGTAATGATAATGATGTAGAAGTTGAACCTGCTGTTGAACTTGATAACCTACAATCAAAGAATCAACGTTATGATAAAAGAGACTGCGTTGCTAGGAAACATGGTAAAGAAAGAGAACCATGGGTTCAGAGACCCATGCCTTTTCCTTCGAAACCATCCAAGAAAAAGGATGATGAGGATTTTGAGCGCTTTGCTGAAATGATTAGACCCATCTTTTTGCGTATGCGATTAACTGATGTAATCAAAACAAATCCTTATGCTAAGTACATGAAGGATATCATTACTAATAAAAGAAAGATACCTGAAGCAGAAATTTCCACCATGCTTGCTAATTATACTTTTAAGGGTGGAATACCAAAGAAACTTGGAGATCCAGGAGTACCTACTATACCATGTTCCATTAAGAGAAATTATGTTAAAACTGCTTTATGTGATCTTGGAGCCGGTGTTAATGTTATGCCTCTCTCTTTATATCATAGACTTGACTTGAATAAGTTGACACCTACTGAAATATCTTTGCAAATGGCTGATAAATCAACTGCTATACCTGTCGGTATTTGTGAGGATGTGCCTATTGTGGTTGCAAACGTTACTATTTTAACGGACTTTGTTATTCTTGATATTCCCGAGGATGATAGTATGTCTATTATTCTTGGAAGACCTTTCCTTAATACTGTATGGGATGTTATTGATTGCAACAAAGGCAATGCCACTTTTCATGTTAATGGTAATGAGCATACTGTACACTTTCCGAGGAAACAACCTCAAGTTTATAGTATTAACTCTATTGGAAAAATTCCATCGATTATATTTGGAGGTTTTGAATTTCCTCTCCCTATTGTCAAGAAAAAGTATGATATTCTTATTGTTGGGGATTTTCATATCCCCGTTGAGGTAACTTAGTGTTATTCGAAAATTCTCCGGTTCCGGGATTATTCGGAATGAGTTTGTTAACAAGACTTGATCAACCTTGTTAGTGGGTTCATTTTGATGATCACGAGATGGATGAAACTAGAAGCACAACTTTCTGTACCCTCTTTATATTTTCTGTTATTTAGTAGAAATAAAGTAAAATAATATTTTTATGTCTATTTCCTGACTTATCCGTGCATTATTTAAATATCCCGAAAATAAAAGTCCTCAGAATGACATGCCAATTTAATATGATTTTTTGGGAATATTTGAGAATTTACTGTGCAAAAATTACCACGGGGGGAGCTGCCACCTGGCCACCAGGGTGGAGGGCGCGCACTACCCCCCTGGGCGCGCCCCCTGCCTCATGGGCCCACGGTGGTCCTCCTCCACTTATTCCTGCACCCATCTTCTTCCTCTGTCTCACACAAACACGAAAAACCAACTCAAGCACGAGTTCCAGCCCCCGTTGCTGTGATTTTCGATCTCCTTGCTCAAAGCACCTCTCGCAAAACTGATTGGGGAGATTGTTCCTTGGTATGTGACTCCTCCATTGGTCCAATTAGTTTTTGTTCTAGTGCTTTATTCATTGCAAATTTGCGCTGCATAGCTGACCATGTTCTTGAGCTTGCATGTCAAATTTATATGGTTCCAAGTAGTTCCAATGCTTTATATAGGCTCTAGGCACTTGTGGGAGTTGTTGCTATCAATTTTATTCAAGTTGGTTCACTTTTATTTGAAGTTACTAAAAATTTCAGATTGTTTCAGAAATAATGAAGAGACTTTTGAGGGGCTCATCGAGCCGAAGCTCTAAGGAAAAACAAAAGGAAGAAGAGGAGAAGCCCAAATTTAATTTGCCTCGCACCGCAGAGGTCCGGCCGTGTGAATGGTCCTCCAATGACTTCCTGAGGAGAGCCGGGATTTATGAGGATTTCTATTTATTGATTGAGAACGCCGGCCTCACCAACTTCCTCCGCGACCAACGTCATCAGTATCTCTAACTCACAAATACTTTTGTGCAAAACTTCTACTTTTTCCCTAAGAAATTACCTCCAACAGTAGAGTTTCATTTATATGACGTTGTTAAAGAGATGACATTAGCTAAATTCTGCGAGGTTTGCAGAATACCCTTTTAGGGCACCTTAGATGAACCCCACCGTAACGAAGTAGAAGGTTTTATTAACACCATCACGGTGGGAGAAACCAGGAAGGTTTCTGATGCAAGGATCACTAGCATACATTTTCCTGTTTTACGTTACTTTGCCTTATTTGCTAGTCGTTGCTTAATTGGACGCGGGAACTGTGGGAACCTTAGTATTCCTGATATTATTATTTTGCTCCATGGTTTATACCGCAATAACTCTGTTAGTATGGGTGGAATTGTTGCTAGACGGTTAAGTCTGAACCGTACTAAGGGCCCCATCTTTGGAGGCATTTATGCTTCACGCCTAGCTGAACATTTTGAAATACCTATTAGGCATGCAGAGAAAGAAGAAACAGCGCTGCCCCGCGCTTATTTAGATTACAAGAGTATGATAGCGCATGATTTTCTTGTTAAGAGTCGCGATGGGGAGCTCAAATATAAATTATACTCCGTCTGCTCCGTCTTTGTTTAACTAGTTTGCAGAACCTCACATCGTTCCGTGGTCGGCTGTTCAAGCCTATCGGAACCCTGCACCAGCCCTGGAGCCACAAGAGGAGCCTCGACGACTATCTGTTTATTCTTGGGATCCTGAGGCGGTTGCCAGCCAATGGCAGTCAGAGTCTTCTTCGTCACAATACAACCCCAGCTTCACCTACGGATACCCGCCAGGCCATCCCTGGCAATAGACCAACTTAGGCCAAAAGCCTAAGCTTGGGGGAGTACGTATTTCTCACCGATATTACGTTCATGTTCACACACACACTCATTGCTAGATGTCGGTGCTCATACTCTATCATTATATTATCCATGCTAGTTTATTTCCATTTTTCCTGCTTTCTTCTTGTGTGTTTAATAAACCTTAGAAAACACAAAAAAATTAGTAGTAGTTTATTCTTCCTGTTGTAGTAGTAATAATAAAAAAGAAAACCCCAAAAATATTTCCCGTTCTTCTTTTGCTTGTTGGGAGCTTTCCCATGTAAATAGTTTTTATTCCTTTTCCTTTCTTTGGGGGTCGAGAAGACTATATTGAAAATGCTTAGTGGCTCTCATATGCATGCTTGTTTATCTAACTTAGAGCCCATTTTACTTGTCTTCTCTCTTGAAGTTGAATGCTTGCAGATTCCAGCTTAGTCCAATGCACGTGCACTCTTCTTATTATACACACCGTTCGGTCATGCGAGTGAAAGGCAATAATGATGATATATGATGGACTTATTGAGAAGAGAAAATCTGGTACGAACTCGACCTCTCTTGTTTTTTGTAAATATGATGATGCATCGTTCCTGATTCAGCTATTATGAAGTAAAGATATTTGCAATGAAATTTAGAGATTATAGTTGCTTGTTCCATGCTTGATTAGCTATGAGTTATAATGGTTTACCTTGCATGCCAACATGCTATTGAGATGATTATGATGTGGTATGATGGGGTGGTATCCTCCTTTAAATGCATTGAGTGACTCGACTTGGCACATGTTCACGCATGTAGTTGAATCCAATCAACATAGCCTTCATGATATTTATGTTCATGGTGGATTATATCCTACTCATGCTTGTACTCGGTGTGAATTAATTTTAATGCATGTTTACGACTGTTGTCGCTCTCTCTCGATTGGTCGCCTTCCCTCTTTTGCTAGCCTTCACCTGTACTAAGCGGGAATACTTCTTGTGCATCCAAACTCCTTAAACCCCAAAGTTATTCCGTATGAGTCCACTACACCTACCTATACGCGGTATTTACCTGCCGCTCCAAGTAAATTTGTATGTGCCAAACTCTAAACCTTCAAATAAACATTCTGTTTTGCATGCTCGAATAGCTCATGTGTCAACTAGAGCTGCACTTATCTTCCGTGTTAGGCGGGTTATTCTCAAGAGGAGTGGACTCCGCTCCTCATTCACGAGAAAATGGTTGGTATTCGGGATGCCCAGTCCCATGCTTTATGCAAACTAAATCAAAATAACTGCAAACAAAACTCCCCTTGGGACCCATTGAATGTTGGAGGCACTCGTTGTTTCGAGCAAGCCATGGATTGATGCTTGTGGAGGAAGGGGAGTATAAACTTTACCATTCTGTTAGGGAACCGCCTATAATCTGTTTAGCATGGAAGATATCGTCGTCTTTTAGTTGTTATGTTGACAATGAAAGTATGCCTCTCAAAATATAATTTATCTCTATTTCAAAACCGAGCTTTGGCACCTCTACAAATCCCTGCTTCCCCCTGCGAAGGGCCTATCTATTTACTTTTATGTTGAGTCATCACCCTTCTTATTAAAAAGCACCCGCTGGAGAGTACACTGTCGTTTGCATTCATTATTATTGGTTTATATTGGGTATGACTTGACTGGATCTCTTTTACCATGAATTACAATGTTTAGTCAGTCCTTGATCTTTAAAGGTGCTCTGCATTTATGTTTTTGCGGTCTCGTAAAGAGCTAGCGAGATACCATTTTGTTATATCATGTTATGATTATTTTGAGAAAGTGTTGTCATCCGAGTTTTATTATTATGGCTCGCTAGCTGATTATGCTATTGATATGAGTAATTGTGAGATCTCCGTGTTATTGTGAGTATGGTTAGTTCATAATAATTGCTGAAACTTGAATGCTGGCTTTTCATGTTTACAACAACAAGAGCAAATAGAGTTTGTAAAAGTTTTTCTTTTTCTCTTTCAGTTTGTCAACTGAATTGCTTGAGGACAAGCAAGGGTTTAAGCTTGGGGGAGTTGATACATCTCCGTCGTATCTACTTTTCCAAACACTTTTGCCCTTGTTTTGGACTCTAACTTGTATGATTTGAATGGAACTAACCTGGACTGACGCTGTTTTCAGCAGAATTGCCATGGTGTTGTTTTATGTGCAGAAAACAAAAGTTCTCGGAATGACCTGAAACTCCATGGAATATCTTAGAATAAATAAAAAAAATCCTCGCCAAAGATGAAGGCCAGGGGGCCCACACCCTGTTCACGAGGGTGGGGGGCGCGCCCCTCCCCCCTGGTGGCCCTCCGACGCCAACTCCAACTCCATATATTGGCTTTCGGGGAGAAAAAAATCAGAGAGAAAGTTTCATCGCGTTTTACGATATGGAGCCGCCGCCAAGCCCTAATCTCTCTCGGGAGGGCTGATCTGGAGTCCGTTCGGGGCTCCGGAGAGGGGGATTCGTCGCCGTCGTCATCATCAACCATCCTCCATCACCAATTTCATGATGCTCACCGCCGTGCGTGAGTAATTGCATCGTAGGCTTGCTGGACGGTGATGGGTTGTGTCGTGGAATTGTCACGGCAGATGTCCTTAGTGTTAGGACTTAGTCGCGAGGCCAACGCATCTATGTGGTAGCTTGAGAGGGGTTGAGCGGAATCGAGAGACGCGAGGTTTTACCAGGTTCGGCCCCTCACGGTGGAGGTAAAAGCCTACGTCCTGCTTCACTGATATTGATGATGATGATCACGGTTACAAGAGTGCTCTAACTCGAGAGCTATTGTCTAAACCTAACTTGTTCAACTTGTGGAACTTGTCCCCTTTTGGGAGCCCTGCCCCTCCTTATATATGTTGGAGGGGCGGGTTACATGTAGAGTCCTATTAGGATTAGGACTAGTCTATCGCTAGTACAAACCGGATACAAGTCCGTGTCTTAGCTCCTTGTAAGATAATATTCCTCCTGCCTTTTCCTCTTAAACCGGCCCACCATTAAACGTGAACCGGTCTTCTGGGTCTTGGGCCTTGTCATCTGTCTGTCCCGCACGCCGGATCACCAGTGAATCATAATGACCAGGTGGGTTGCTTGTAAACCGCCAGGTCAAGGCGGGTCGCCAGTAACTTGCCAAGTGTCAGCGGGGTCTTCAGATAATCCGCCAAGTCCGGCGGGTTAACTTCCGGCGGTTTACCCATGGGTATATCCCGACATTAGCCCCCAAGTTTAGCTTGGATTTATTCATGGTAAACTTATGCTGCAAAATAAACACAAGAACAAATTTGACAGGTTATGCTCCGGGTTAAGAATTTTTGTAAACCGCACTGATCATCCTTAAATCCTTGTTATGTCCTCCTTCTGGGAAATCCGTGTCAACAGACCAGCTTCATAATCAATTTGCCGACATTGGCTTGTCACCGAGAAATATTTTGAAGAATAAATCCTTTGACTAAGCTCCACCGGTTTAAGAAATACGGATCTGAAAATACTTATCGATATTCAGCGGTTTGAAGATGTAAAACTTGCGGTTTATCATTGCCAAAACTGCCGGGTTATAAAAACTGATAATTCCGGGTTATGATTGTTGCTAACGCCGGGTTATGATTGTTGCAGACACCGGGTCAATCTGGTTTGCTCAAGACTGAGAATTTTGAAAATATTTCTCCTTATATGCATATTACTCGTAGCCGCCAAGTCTTGAGCGTAACAAAGTTATGGTTTAAGACTTGCTTCAATATCAATACTGCCACTTTTGAAGAAATCCATGTTATTCATCCCAGTCACTAGTAAAAACTGAACACTCCATATTATGTAGCCCCCAAGTGCCGGGTTGTCATGCTCGCAGCAACCAGGGACTTGAAATTGCATTATACTCATAAAACTTCAGCCGATGTAGCCCCCAAGGGCCGGGTCATTTATGCAATAATGAGCAGGGACTTTGTAAATATAACCATGTAGATTTGAGCAATGATGTGTAGCCCCCAAGGGCCGCTCAAGAAGATAATATTAAGCTGGGACTTGATATATACTTCAATGAAAATAACATCATATGATGTAACCCCCATCATGGGCTTGAATCCACGTCCATAAGGTTAAGAGCCTTGTGCTTTACCAACTGAGCAGTGGACCCTTCATTATAATGGATTTAACCTGTGTACCTTGAGTTGTTTGACAGGAGCAATTGGTAGCCCCCAAGGGCCGGCTCATTATAATGTGATGAATCGGGTCTTCAATAATATGAGCAAAAAATGACTTTGCATTAGCCCCCAAGTGTCATGGTGCATGCTTGCAGCGACATGAGACTTGCATATTTGATGTAATCTCAACTTAAATAATGTAGCCCCCAAGTGCCGGGTTTGTAAGCCTGCAGAACTCGGGACTATTCCTCCATTGTAGAATAAATCATACCCATCGATGAAATAATAGCCATTGCTTATTTGAAGCGACTTTGAAAACCTGTGATATTGAATCACATCGTTGATTTACCAATTTTTTGTAGTAAGGGTGATAATCCCAATCTTGAGTACTGATAACTCCTTCCATATTGTGCCGGTTTATGATAAAACCGTACCGGGTTATGATAGACACCGAATTATCCATATATAATACTGGCGACTTGTAGTCGAACCAGACCGGGTTAATAATCGCCGGATTATAATTGGTCATGTACTGACAATTTGAGATTGAAAGTCAAGCCGGGTTAATGACCACCGGTTTACTCCATAATAGGATGATAATAGAAAATCAAACCGGGCAGATGGCCCCCGGATTAAGATTTGACCGTGTTACATCAATTTGTAATTGTGATTGAACCGGATTAAAACATTGTCGGTTTAAAAAACGCAACAAAAATCAAATAACAGTTATGAAAAAATATGGAAGCAAAGGCAATGATAAAACCGTTTGCAAAAAAAGAGGCTGTTCTGAGCCGATCAGATGGCATTACCATGGTCAGACATGACCAAGCCCCCAATAGGCGTAGCTATGGTTCAAGTCAACCAGGTCCCCAATCGACACTGTGGCATATATGCCGCCAAGTGGCATGGCAATGGTTCGGGTTCGACCAAGCCCCAAGTGACTCTGTGGCCTTAGGCCGATCAAGAGGCGTGATCGGTTCGTATATGACCATGTCCCCAAGTGATCTGGTGGCTTTCGCCTATCAAGAGGTGTTGCATTGGTTCGGACACGACCAAGCCCCCAAGTGATATTGTGGCATTGCGCCGATCAAGAGGTGTGACTATGGTTCAGATATGACCAAGCCCCCAAGTGATCAATAATATGATAAACCAACAAGGCATGATACCCATGTTTGAACCGCGCGTCATGGCAGCAGGTCCTCTTTGGCACCTTTAACTTTTTGCAAGAGATAAATCCTTCTTGAACCGGATGTTAAACCGGATATTGAGAGCTTCAAAGCTTTGTGGGAGACATCTGTCCCTTGAACCGGATTTTAGACCGGAATCTTCATTTTCAGCCGGAAATTTTCTGACGGCCTTTAAAACTCGAACTTGCGAAGTTAATTCCTTTTGAACCGGAAATTCTTAAACCGGATTTGAGAGCTTGAGCTTTGAGAGAGAACAGATTTCCCTTGAACCGGATTGTAAACCGGATATTTGAGAGCTTCAAGTGAGATCGACTTCCCTTTAGCCGGATTCTAAACCGGAATCCTTTCGGCGACCGGAACTTCTTCATTGAGCCGGGATTTTGTAATTGTTATATACTTTCTAAGCCGGAAATTTTCTGACAGCCTTTAAATTTTCATCAATATAACAGTAACCTCCGGGACCGGGTTATCTTTCCCTCCATCATCCTGAGGTTTTTAACTTGTTGAAACCGCAAGATTTGCTGAGTTATGTCATCGTAGCCCCGAGTCTCAAAGGTGACTCGAGGAGTTGGCTTGAGATTCTCCATGTTTGACCGTGATATAAACCGCATAACTTGTATATCATTGATGTTGATAGCATGATGTGAATCCACGTAAGGTTGAGGTGGACTGGCGGGTTATAAATGATCCCGTATGAGCCGTGTCGAACTTCGCCAATGGTTCCTTCCAACTGGCGATTTGAAGTTAACCAAACTGTAGTGGCGGCGACTTGTGCGCTGCCCATTGAGCCATCCAAAGTGCAAACAGCGGTTTGATGATAATTTGCCTCCAGTTGCTGAAAAGAAAACCGGCTACCCAAGCCGTGACTTGCTCATACGTAATATATAGCTCATGCGTATAGGTGCGGCCCGGTATGTTGATGTAGACCAGGCCACGTGGACGGCGACTTGGGCACGTTCATTAACCGGGTGGTATGACACGGGCCGAAACACCGGTCAGAAGCGTTGCTAGTGCGTGCTCCGTGCCCGTAATATAACGCCTCATTTGTAATGAACAATTGTCCTGCGCCAAAAAAATATCACATGCCAAAGTAATTGTTCACACAAAATTAATGTGCTATGAAAACAAACCGGACGGATATCACCGATGTTTTTGTTCGGACAACGGATGATCCGTTCATCGCGATGTAGGCGGTTTAAGCAGGTCGGCGACTCAATATGGTCCCGGCGGTTCGAGCAGAGACCCTCCGGGCTATTCTCCGGTCTTTAAACACCCGGCAGGGGCGGAGCAGCCGTAGTCGTAGCCTCCGACACTGGCGCACGAGGACCGGATCATACCTTGGCCATGAGTCAATTGACCTGATTGTTTTGTTTGGCGAGTCCATAGAGCTTTTTCTTATCTCTGCTCCGGGCACAAATGTCTTGACGTACAATATTACATGCATATATGCCCCGCTCATCAATTGGTATTAGCCTTGCTAGTACTTTGCATTGGTTGGGATTTTCCTGTTAGGAATACTCACTCAGCCTTAAGACCGTCGGCTCACGCGTGAAATCCTCGGCCAGATCTCACAAATTTGACAAAGAAAACAACAACGCCACTCGGACCGCTTTGTTCCCGATTAGCAGCTGATCCAATCCTTTCCTACTGAATCATATCTTCAAAATCAGTTTCTTGATCGTCACGGCTGCATAATCGCAATGCTTGCTCTCTGCTAGCAGCAGCCTACGGATCTTATGGTCGTATTGCAGATCGTATACACATTACCATGGCATTAAATCTATATTAACTTCGTAAGATAGCTGCCGCTGATAGAATCAACGATTACATGAAGTAACTCCTTGGTTTCATAGGCAGTTGGCCCCAGACGTGCAGATGTTGCTGAACTCAAGAAAATACATTGAAGCCCGGCGGAGGCAATCGAGGCCGGGCAGCCTGCTGGTGACTCTCAAACCGGTGAAGGCACGCTGGGATGGCGATGGCTCGGGGCTGTGGTGAACCGGTAGCGAGGAGCAGCGGAATGAGGGCAGGGCCACAGTGGCATGGCGGTTTGAGGCAGTTTGGAGGAAGCGGCGACCGATCGAGGTAGATCGAGGCTGCGGTAGTCAAGTGGCAGCTCTTGGCGGCGGGTTAAAATCATGGCGGATTGACAGAGCGGCACGGCGGGCGGGCCAAAGCTGGTCGGGCCACAAGCGGTACTCGAACACGGAGCGACGCAGCCGGGCGTGGGGCGGCCGGACGCTGGAGCCGGGCGCTGGAGGCCGGGTCGACGGAGTGCAGCAGCGGTCATGGAGTAGGCGGACGGCGGCCCGCCAGCCAGGACGCGCGCCGTGGGAGCGGCAGTAATGAGGAGGCGGCCAAGGAGGCGTCCGGCGCCCGGTGGTGGAGGTGTAGTCTGAGGCCAGCCCGGAGATGGCGGCTCCCGGTCGCCGGTTTGGGGTCGGAACGGTGGCGGAGGCCGGCTTGAAGCGAGGGCGCAGCGCGTTGACCCGACCGAGCGCCTCGCTGCTGCCAAATGTTCCGCGAACGGGTAACGAGGACAGACCATGAGCCGGGCGGAGGCGAGAAAGCTTGCCCCGATGGATGAGTCCGGTCGTGGCCGCGAGGCGCGGATGGTGGAGGAGTCGGGATCGTCGCCCGGCTTCCGTTTCGAGTCGTGGTGCCTTGACTAACCTTTGTTTCGGGTCATATTATTAGCACATGAACACAAACCTCCCCATCTTTAATTTCAATCGCCGGTGATCTGTTCGAGGTAACAACATAGTAGCCTCGCAGTTCTTCTTGATTAGTACCGGTCTCCTCGGTCCTTTACCCAGCAGATTATCCATAGAATACGTAGTCAGCGGTCGATTCTTGGCGTGAGACTGCAGAATCTGGCGTAAACAACGACTAGCGAGACCAAGCCGATTTAACAAACATATTCCACTCAGCCTCGGACCAAGTCGCAGAAAATCTTGAAACTCCGTAGGCGGCAATGCGGTGACAATTGGTCATTTGTCAGATTAAACGGATCTCGATGCCACCCTAAACTCTTGATCTCAATCTCATGCCCGATGTTTCAAACTTTTATCATGACTATGATCATAACTCAATGAATTTTGCGGCTCTTTCTCCATCCGACAAATTGTAATCTTCTCGATCCCTGAGATTGATCCCTTCAAGAACTCATCACCATCGTACGCAAGCCCCACGGGTGGCGCCAACTGTCGTGGAATTGTCACGGCAGATGTCCTTAGTGTTAGGACTTAGTCGCGAGGCCAACGCATCTATGTGGTAGCTTGAGAGGGGTTGAGCGGGGACGAGACGCGAGGTTTTACCCAGGTTCGGCCCCTCACGGTGGAGGTAAAAGCCTACGTCACCTTCATTGATATTGATGATGATGATCACGGTTACAAGAGTGCTCTAACTCGAGAGCTATTGTCTAAACCTAACTTGTCCAACTTGTGGAACTTGTCCCCTTTAGAGCCTGCCGCCTCCTTATATATGTTGGAGGGCGGGTTACATGTAGAGTCCTATTAGGATTAGGACTAGTCTATCGCTAATACAAACCGGATACAAGTCCAGGTCTTAGCTCCTTGTAAGATAATATTCCTCCTGCCTTTTCCTCTTAAACCGGCCCACCATTAAACGTGAACCGGTCTTCTGGGTCTTGGGCCTTGTCATCTATCTGTCCCGCACGCCGGATCACCAGTGAATCATAATGACCAGGTGGGTTGCTTGTAAACCGCCAGTCAAGGCGGGTCGCCAAGAATCTCTGCCAAGTGTCAGCGGGGTCTTCAGATAATCCGCCAAGTCCGGCCGGGTTAACTTCCGGACGGTTTACCCCGCGGGGTATATCCCCGTCAGGTTGGATGCGATTTATCATGTAATCGAGTTAATTTTGTTAGGGTTTGATCCCTAGTATCCATTATGTTCTGAGATTGATGTTGCTATGACTTTGCTATGCTTAATGCTTGTCACTAGGGCCCGAGTGCCATGATTTCAGATCTGAACCTATTATGTTTTCATGAATATATGTGTGTTCTTGATCCTATCTTGCAAGTCTATAGTCACCTACTATGTGTTATGATCCGGCAACCCCAAAGTGATAATAATCGGGACCACTCCCGGTGATGACCATAGTTTGAGGATTTCATGTATTCACTATGTGCTAATGCTTTGTTCCGGTTCTCTATTAAAAGGAGGCCATAATATCCCTTAGTTTCCAATAGGACCCCGCTGCCACGGGAGGGTAGGACAAAAGATGTCATGCAAGTTCTTTCCCATAAGCACGTATGACTATATACGGAATACATGCCTACATTACATTGATGAACTGGAGCTAGTTCTGTGTCACCCTATGTTATGACTGCTACATGATGAACCACATCCGGCATAATTATCCATCGCTAATATGGTGCCTACGAGTTTTCCATATACTGGTTTACGCTTATTTACTTTTCCGTTGCTACTATTATCATCACTACAAAAATACCAAAAACATTACTTTTGCTGTCTTTAATTTGTTACCGTTACCACCACTATCATATTACTTTGCTACTAAACACTTTGCTGCAGATATTAAGTTTCCAGGTGTGGTTGAATTGACAACTCAGCTGCTAATACTTGAGAATATTCTTTGGCTCCCCTTGTGTCGAATCAACAAATTTGGGTTGAATACTCTACCCTCGAAAACTGTTGCGATCCCCTATACTTGTGGGTTATCAGAGGGCAGCAAATCTAGTCCTGCACAAACTACCCACCCCCCCCCCCCCCTACTTTCTTTCCCTTTTCAACAAAGAGATCGGTTCCTTACAGATGTGTGTACTGGGTTACCCCCTTTTTCCCTTTTCGACCAACAAAGCGGCTGGATAGCCAGTCTATACTACTTTTCCTCCCTCCCTTCCTCATTGAACCACGTCCTAGATTCATGCTCCACCCCACCGCACCTTTCTTTCCTCTTTGAACCAAGACCTAGATTCGACTACAGATTGAAAAAGATCCACATGCAGCTAGAGCAACGACGGTTTCAAAGAAACTTATACCTTAGGGTCGTCGGGATGTGGCAAGGCGTGCGGCGGGAGGCCGGATCTGCCCACACTACGTACAGCAGCGAGGAAGAAGGGGTCGGTGGCCCTCCCGCACAGGTGCTGGGTGAAAGAGAACAGCGCAGCCGGCAGTGGATTGCATCCCTCGCCGAAGGCGGTAGAATTAACGTTGCACCTCCTCCCCTTCCCGGTGCGACGGGATACGGACGCCTCCTTCACTAGCTGTGAGGGGGAGAGAGACAAGAGGCCAACGCAGTCTTGTTTAGATCTGGTGAAGAGAGGGTGAGAGACTGTGAATATAGCAAACCCTAGCAAATGAACGATGAGCCTCCAGCGTGTAACATATATGTATTGCGGCGAGCGTGTGGAGAGTGCAAACCCTAGCGAACAAGCGCTGAGGCTCCCGCTTATATATATACTCTACTAATGTAGTGCGGACTGAGCTCCGATGCCTTCACTCCATCTGCTTTTGGCTGTATGACAGGTGAGCCAGCCACATTTTGGGCCCACCTGTCATAAACCCAAAGGCAGGTGCACTAAGTCAATGAAGTTGCGTCCATATAGTACTCTCGTGTGTATACGACTAATATATAGTGGAGTGGTTTTCTTATTCTCTCCATAACAATCATTGTTAAATTATGTAAGTACGAAACAAAACTCTTTATTTAATGTACAGAGGGAGTACTACTTCCGATGAACTAACGATCCACGCCCACGCGTCCTGGTCGCACTTCCTGTCCTTCACGTGTGGTACACTACCCTCCCTTAAGTGAACAACCACACATGCGCCAAATTATGGAAACGTGTGAGAGTGTGTACAAATAAAGAATTTTAATTTAAATTATCGGAAAGGTTTGAGAGTATTACAAAGTTTGACTTCAGTCAAATCTAATATGTGGAGTAAATAAAAATGGAGGGCTACTACATCCATCCGGGTTTTTAGTCCACACCATTTTTTAAATCAAAGTTAATAGCTGGACAAACAAAATTACAGGGGAGCTGGAGACAAAGTTGTGAGAAGGCTTAGAAATCAATACAAAACTTATGCTCTTAGTACCAACGTCGATCCTTCTTCGAGGAAACATTTGGTTCATAGCTAATTGTGTGATAAAATTGCACCAACGTGAAAGACGACTGCGTCTCCAACGCAACCAAGGTGAACTGACAAAGGATACCATCTTTGTGCGTAACAAGCAAAGAGCACTGATGGAAGACAGCTTGTTTTTCATTGAAAATCGATCAGCTTCACCGGTGGCGCAACCATGAGGCGCGACCATGAGCATCGATAGGTCATCGTGGTGATGCATCATCCATTTGGCATCAAGTTTGGGTGAGGCACCTATGAAGTTTGACAAATCCTCACTATGGTCTGTTTCTTCTCAGTAATCAAGATCGAGGAAGGAAGAACCAAGTGGCAGAGGACAGTGAGGCGGAACAACAATGGCCATCCAATTTTGTGCAGTTCCACTAAAATTGAGGAAGACATGCCCGGGTATGGAGACACGCATCGCTGTTTCCAAAAATATAAAAAGGGGTTAATGAAAAGTACACCAACAAAGCGAAGCATCATAATTATATCTTGATGGGAACTAAACCAGGATACCCGAGAAAAAAAGCATTTCTTCATTTAACCAAAGGATAGTACTACCACCATATGGACAATGACCGCACAACCACCATGTACTTCTTGTCGAAACAACATGTATACCTCCATCGAGGCATAAATCAGGACAACTTTTCGAGTGGCATTTCCTCTGTAATAGTACTAGTAGGTGATGTTGGACCAGCCGACGAACCCTAGCTACTATGCATGGGGAGCTGGGAAGTAGTCGCATAGAAGAAAACCCACACGCAGCGACCTGGGGAGCTGGACCAGTACAAGAAGTTATACCTCAGGTGGGCGAGATGTCGTTTAGGCGGGCAGGCGGGATCTGCCCACACGACGACAGCGAGCAAGGGCGCGGAGGATCTTCGTCCGCGCCAGCGCCGGCTCCGAGAGGACGGTGCGCATCGGCTCCCCCCGGCACCGACGGCGACAACGTCAACGCTGCACCTCCTCACCTCCCGCAGCGGACGGTATTCGGTCGGATCTCTGACCACCGGTGAGGAGAGAGATAGACTGGACACTGTCATCTTGTTTTGATATGGAGAGGGTGATAGAGCGAGACGCAAGAAACTCTATCAAACAAGAGGCTATAATGGAGTAAAAAAATCTCTCCATAGCAGTGGTTTTAAATAGAATACGCGTGTTCCCGGAAAAAAGAAACAAAAAATGGCGGACAATTTTTTAAGGGTCTGTCTAGGACACATCTAGATGTGACATAGTTATGTCACATCTAAGTTGATGTCCACTCTGTTTGTGGTCTATTTTTTTTTTGGTCCTAGTTTTTTTTGTTTCTTGTTGCTACATTATATACTTGTGGGAGCTTAGATGTGATATCCTTAAATAACATCTAGATGTGAATTGGACAAACTGGTTTTCTAACGTACCAAGAAAGAAAACTAAACACGCCCCCGCTTCCAGGTCGCGAGAGTCGTCGCGCACACACACATAGACATAGACATGCATATCCGTGTTTACGTAAAATTCCATTTCCATCTCCAATCATATTTGTCCAACTGGCACATTATTTACGTCGTTAATTATATACACAGCAATATTAACGTACATCATCTCTTGTTTGCGCACGTCTGGACCGCTGCCACGGCCGGTCCTGACCAACCCGAACCCTCTTCATCACCCGTGCGTGCTTCCCACCGAAGCAGTCGATTGCCGCATTCATGCCCAGAGAGGACGCGACCTCTCACTGGCGCCGGCATTGAAGCAGCGCGTCGGCCGAGAGAGCGTCGCCCGCGCCGCTTCCGAGTGCACGCGGCTGCTCCACGTTCAAAGGTCGCAATAGCCGGCTACAACATGCATGTAAAAAGTTTTTGGGAGTCCATGATATAGCTAGTTGTCCTCCCCCAACTCGTCAATCTCTTCCAGTAGTGCTAGTAGTACTCCATGGCGCGATCCATCGACAAGCAGGGAGGCAAACTTATCGTATACTCGGTTTGGGGTGAGTGCCATGCCGAGCGACCGTGTGGGGTCGAGCCGTGGAGGAGAGTGAGACACGAACACGACAGACGTGATTTAAACGTTGGTTTTGCTCGATGGCGCGATCCAACGAAACGAAATGTTGGTTTCTCTCTGTTTCCATTTTTTCTCCGGAAAAACGGAAACTTTCCACTCCATTTTCATTCCTATTCCAAGGTTGCCCCGTTACAACATTCCATCAAATACAAAGGAAAACTAACACGCATGCTGATGCATCTCAATGATTCACAGATCATAGCCAATATTTACTTCACAACTAAAGAAAAAAGTTGTGAGAGCGTATACGAAAGAAAAACTGCTAATGGGGTCACTACAACTTAAACCCTAAACCATAAACATGATTTAATTCCCTGGCCAGGTAGAACCTGTCGAAGGAAAGACGGCTGGCACCCTCGGATCATACGATGCTTTTGTGCAGTTCCACTAAAATCGACCTGAGCATCCCTGATGGCAAAGATATTGAAGAAGTGTGGTTAGAATAATAGTACTGGCACTAGTTCATGAGACATAAACTCATCACAAGTACAAGCCGGTAGAAGTAGAGCAAGATCGACATGGAGATGGAGCTACGGCAGTGGAGCAAGCCGGCTCCAAAAGGAAGATGGACTACCTGGGACGTTGGGTTGTAGCTAGAAGGGCGGTTGGGACGCGGCATCGGCCCAAACCACGGTGACCCCCGATTGGGACGCACCGACTGTGGGTTTTATCCCTCGCCGATGTCGACCGTGTCTACGCAAAACATTGTTCCCTTCCCCCAGCTGCGGGATCAGGCCCGTCGTTCTATGCTTGTGAAGAGAGCAACCTTAGCAAGAAGGCTTGTAGCTTAGGCTCCTGCTAGTGTATATATAGTGGTTTTATTTTTCTCTCCATATCAACCATTTTATATTGCGTACGTGTCATTCAAGAGTGAAATGATGGTTGCTTCTTCCGACTACCTTACTGTGTGATTTGACTGCTCCTTAGTGGCCCCTACACGTACTCCCCCTACGTGTATGCAACAGTCCTGCGTACACATGGACGCAAAAATGCGCTGACGCCCTAATGCATGCATGTCCGAGCACACGACGGAACACACATGGTCACGCTTAAGTGCTCAACCTACACGTGCATGCACACACATACTCGGTCGTAGGCGAGCTAGTGACCGTATAAACACCGGAAAATATATATATTAAGCGCAATGAGCGTATTATGAAGTCCATCGACCGTATTTTTACAAATATACAAAGTGATGACATGGTGTATTTATCTCGTTTGAAATTAATCCATATTAACCGGAGAGGAGGCGGTATGGACTAGCATTACTTGCGCCGGTGGCTCGCAGGACAAGGAGAAACTTTTGACTAATGCAAGCTCTCCCTCGCTCAAAGCGGTGGACGTGCAATGCTTAATTCGGTGTCAGATTGCCAGAAGCATACACTATACTACTAGTGCTACTATTGTTCGACTTCCCGAATAGGCGAACAGCCAAGCACAAAGTTTACTAATATAGTCTATAAAGGTACATACTATACTAGTACTAGGAACCGGATGGAGGAGCGTCTGCACTCTTATTATAATTTTAAAATGTGATAAAGCAATCTTCAATACATTTGGTTATCTTCGAGGGTTCTCGCATGTGATAATGGAAGTTGATTGCATGGAACACTCGCCACAATTCTTGCTTAATTCTGGCTCATATCCTGTTACAAATAGTAGCGTTCGGTAATATTTCCTCTTTTTTTGTTATACAGCATGTAAACAGGTCAGCTAACCTTTCTGCGCATATTCGTGAGAACCTAGCTTGCTGCACTTTGAATGTCGCCGAGAGCTGGCTTGATGAAACACCTCGCTTCCAACTTCTTTTTTTGCGGGGTACCTCGCTTCCTAGTGACCAGTGTCTTGGCTGATCGTCTTAAGAATGCTTATATATCAATAAAGCTCTCTCATTTACCCGCAAAAAGGATTGAGCCATATTAACCGGAAAGGAGGGAGTATGGACTAGCACTACTTTTTGGTGTATCCCGTCAACTCGCAGAACGAGGAGAAGCTTGCAGGACAAGGTGAAGCTTCGCTTCATGCTTTTGACTAATGCAACCTACCCTCGGTGGATATGCATCACCATTCGGTGTCGATTCTCAAAGGCATACACCGTAGTACCCAACATGCGGAGTACCATCATTGTTCGACTTCACGAAGAGGCGAAGAGCCAAGCGCAGTAGTACGAGTAGTACTACTACTAGAACCGCATGGTGGAGCATTTGTACTCTTATTTCTTTTTATCTCTGATAAAGTACACGTTTATTCCGGAGAAGGGTAGAAAACGGCAGCCCAACATGTAATGAATGATATCGATCAACCAACCATGCTCGAATATATCTTGGCCTCCATGCGAACCCGTCTGTGTGTTCGCTCCTCGTCTCTCTCAAGGAACGGCGGGTTGGCTCTTTGCCGTCAATTGAGATCGGTTTGCTCACACTCCTGTCCCACATGTCGCTGATATGCCAAGAGGAGGTGCGTTGACCGATCGCCATACGCTGCATTTCTGGTTTTGAACCTTCATACTACTCCTCCTCCGTCACAGTTCTGGTATGCGCTTCATTATGATGCATTTCTCTCAATGCATTTCCACCACCAGAGAGACTTTAGACGTGTTTGGTTTAATGCTCAATTAATTAGGGCGTGGTAACCGCAATCAAGTCCACAATTTTCTCTCCATGTAACTACGGAATGGAGTAAGTGCATGCATGTGTGTACCCGGGGTGGAAGCACTGCATGCATGTGTGTATGCATTATTCCCTCTACTAGTAATAGACGCCATGCTATAAGTACCAATGCTATTTTTCAGGCCGATCGCTAGTCGCCTTGGTCCCACAGATCTTTTTTCTTTTTTCTGAAGCGCGTTGTATAAACAGTGACGGATGGAGTAGTATGAGCGGATTCAAAGAAGAGTGTATTGATGGTTGCTTCTTGAGCAACTTACGATTAGGAAAGGTGGGGCTTATGATTTGACTGCTCATTACTCACTATTAATGCGCAACGACTGGCTGAGTCTCCCATGCGGTTGTGCACTACCCTCGGTTCTTAAATATACTCAAGTATATTTGTCTTTCTAGAGATTTCAACGAGTGACTACTCAAATATTTGTCTTTTAGAGATTTCAAATGGACTGGCACATACAGATGTATATACATATTTTAGAGTGTAGATTCTCTCATTTTGCTCCGTATGTAGTCACTTGTTGAAATCTCTAGAAAGACGAATAGAATAATTAGGAACGGAGGGAGTACACATACGAAGCAAAATGAGTGAATCTACACTCTAAAATATGCCCGTCTGAAATTTGTAAAAAGACAAATATTTAGGAACGAAGGAGTATAATTTTGTGCATGGCACATGGACCCGGATGATGAAGAGGCTTCTGGCAATGCTATCAAGCTTCCATCATTTGTTTACATAATTGACGTACTATACAAATAATTTTCCAATGAGACATGAAATTGTACAATGGTGTGAGCTTTCAGCTTCTGTTTCGCGTGTCTTGCCATCGATGCTCTTTCGAAACAATAAAAACTAACTTCCTTGCTAATGCATGTCAATTATTAGCGTATCGAAGCTAATAATTACATCACAATCAAGACAGAGTTGTGAGAAGGTGTTAAATTAAAATTGATCCATGCTTTCATTGGCATAACGTCCCCCAACTCGTCTAAATCAACAAGGCATGTTGGGAAAAAAGTAGCTATCTGGAGCATGCAACATTCCGATCATTTTGTGTAGTTCCACTAAAATAGAGCTGAACGTCCCTGTTCCAAAGATATTAAGTGTGATTACGATAATAGAGGACTGCTGATGAAACAATAAACACATAAATAGAAGTCGGTCACCTTTGCAGTCTCTTTTATGAATAACTAGTTGGATAAGATTAGGCTCGGAGTTGGATGAGGAGGATAGAGCAAAACCAATCTCCCTTTGTGCAGTCGCACTGAAATGTAGAGACGTTGCCCATGTGATATTTTAGTACAACTGCACAAAACACTCTTAAGAAAAAAGTGATTTGTGCAGTTCACCAAAAGGTCGCAATAGCAACGAGGTGAAATGGATAGCCCTGTTTGCAAAAAAGAGGTAGAAAGGAAACAATTACTGACCAATAACAGTTGATGACACATGCGACGACAAAAAAGAAGCATATTCCTTGCCCTAAGGGAACATAACAACACGGTTGTGTTTGTCTAAAACGGTGTGAGGATGAGAATGCAATATGGAAAGTACGCTGGACGAGCTACGTTTTGGGCAAAGAACTATGGAAGATCCACATGCAGCGACGTGGGAAGACGGGCGGTGGAGCAAGGCGGAGGATACCGAGGTCATCGGGATGTAACTAGGTGAGCGGCGGCGGGCGGAATCTGCGAGCAGGTGGCGTAGGCCCAGCTGCGCCGGAGCTTGGTCAGAGAGAACGGCATGTACCGCAGATCGGGACGTGCTGCCTCGGCGCCATCGAACAGAGAAACGATGCACTTCCTCCCTTTCCCCCGGCGGACGGGATACGGCCGGATCAGTGACCAACGGTGAGAGAGAGAGGCCACGGCACTCCCTTTCCCCCGGCGGACGAGATGCGGCCGGATTAGTGACCAACGGTGAGAGAGAGAGAGGCCACTGCAGCCTTGTGTGAGATACTCTGAAGAGCGACAAACCAGGCACGCAAGGCTCCATTGTATATAGTGAGCGGACTACCTTTTTCTCCATAAAAATCATTTTATATTCTGTGTATGTGCCATTGAGCGCTATAACTTTATTTAAAAATAACGCGGCAACGCGTCAAGTCGAACTTTGTTTCGTGCAGGCGTGGTACACGACCTCCCTAGGTAAACAACCGCTACAGGCGTTCAAATTAGCACGTGGGCTGCCATTTCATAAAGAAATGAGCTCCACCGTGTACCAGCGCGGGTGTGGCTGGGCACGAAGCGTGAGTACGTGCACGGTGCACCTATTCTCTTCTTGTATACGTACACCACCTACGTGGGGTTGTGTGAGAGAGATACAAACCTAGAGAGATATAGTGTGTGGGTTCTTGAGAGTTTTGGGGGGGTCAATAAAAAATGTAACATATGCAATGTGTGTGAAATAGAGTCCTGGATATAACATATATAGAGAGGAGCGATCCACAAGAAGAGAGTGGAGGTATCACTGGCTTGAGGTGTCCATAGAATCGAAAAGAGGGATGATGTGTGTGTGTGTGCGCGCGCGATCGATAAAGAGTGTCATCGAATTTGTGTGTGCCCACGTCAAAGATATAGAGTGGCTGGCCTACTGGAACGTGAGAGGGGACATGTGCAGTTTGTCTCTGTGGCATGGATACCTACACCAGAAGCGCCGACTATCGGTGTGTGGTGGGGGAAGAGGGAGGCCCAATTAACTATAGAGGTACAATGGCTGGTATATGTGTGGAGGAGGAGAGAGGCCTACCTCATGTATTAAGGAGATCGATCTGCCTCATGTATTAAGGGAGATCGATCGGCATCCATGCATATGTGCATGAGAGGAATAAGGTTGGGAGAGAGACAGAGCTAGAGTGTTGGAGGGGGTGGTAGTGGAGTTGCTTCTAACAAATGGTGGGATAGGCTTGCTAGACAAACGGAGGGCACGCCCGCAATATCAATAAGAGAGGAGATGGTTGCTTGTTGTCAGGCACGCGTGCGTGTGAGAGACGGGTCGAGGCATGCACGAATGATGAGGGGGGCGATGTGGCTGTGGTAAGCGAGACATAACTACATAGGAAGATCAATTGCCCTTTGTTAGAGAAAGGAGAGACATAACTTGTGAGGAAGGTCGCTCGTTGGGGGGTAGATAAAGTCGATCCAGGTATATGTTGGGAGATCGATCGGTATACATGCATGTGTGTGTTAGAAGCAAACGAGGCACGAGGAGAAGGATAGAGATAGAGGGATGCATGTAGGAGGTGGTACGAGAGGCATACTATATCGAGCAGGGAGGAGTGTGCGAGTAGGAGAACGATGAAAAGAGTGGTGGGAGTGAGGCATGGACGGTGACAAGAGAAGAGGGGAAGCTTGTGTTTGTGCTAGGCACACCTGGCTAGAGAGGCATATCGATCGATGTGTGCCGTAAAGAAGGAGCTGGGGGCCTACACACACCGTGGGTGAACGACCTAAAATGAAAAGACGAATTTGCGCGATGGAGCTAGAGAATGCTGAGGGAGGGTGAGAGGGATGCGGGCGTGTGCATGCACAAGAGAAACTTAGCGCTAGCTACAAAGATAAGAGGGTTGTGTGGGTGTAAAAGACTTAATAGAGATCATATATACTTCATTATAAAAAGCGAATTCGGATATTTGAAGAATTTATCATAGTGTTTTAAACCAACGTATGTGTGAATATATATAACGGTGATACACATGGTGTGTTTATGAACATGTTATACTACATTTAATATATTTTATCTCTACTCTTATAAAAAGAAACGGAGTTGTTGATGATGGTGTGCCTGCCATCCTGCATTATATGCCGTCCGATTTATATCTGGCGGATAGCAAGGAAACTATGATGGTTGAAGTTGGCAACAATCAGCATTGTAGATTCTTATTGAAATAGAGAAACGAATTCAAATTTAGTTCGAATTGCAGCGGTAGTATAGACATTTGGAATGCACTAAAATGTTGGTATGAATAGGTTACATGCATTATACAGCAAAGCAAAAAAAAATAATCGGACATAACATGGATTCATACTCCCTCCTTCCATCTATATAGGGCGTAATGAGATTTTTAAGACTGCCTTTGACTATTGACAAGATTAATAGTACATGACATGCACAATGTGAAAATTATATCATTCAAAGAACCTTTCACAGACGAAGTTAATGGTGTGATTTGTGTAAGTTGCATGTCATATATCATTGCTCTAATATTTAGTCAAAGTTAGGATCGAAAAACGAATTAGGCCCTATATAGATGGAAGGAGGGAGTAGCTTTGAATACCATTTGTATAGTAAAACGGGGCAAGACTGTCTCTTTGTGTGATGTGAATAGTTTTATTTTTTTTTTCTTTTTGGTTGAGGGAAGTGCGAATTGATTTGGTACGTTAGGTTTGTTATATCCCGAAAATTCAGATATCGTGCTCCCAAAACTGGCGCCTTCACAACCCGCGCCTTGCTATCCCTAAATTACAACGCGCGCGAAAACTCCCTCCAACTGCCAAATCCTGACACGCGAAATCCCCCTTCTAACCCTGAGCCGAAAGGGCCGCTAGTTCAAATCGGTGGGGGGTACTTTTGTAACACACCCTACATTTTGGACAAGCGCGTCCGTAAGTCATGCTTCACCCGCTCCCATCGCCCCCTTTTCGCCATTCGAAATCCCAGGCCACCATAACCTCTCCTCTCCAGCTGCGAAACACCACCCTCCTCCGTCCGCCACGTCACCGCTGCCCAGCCGGAGCCTCTTCTCCGACGACGTCGTCCACCGCAACAGCTCGACGTCCCTCGTCCACCTCCCCGGATGAGGATCCATCGTCCATCTTGCCGTCCCGCCGGTTCAGCCGCCCCGTCCTCCACCTCCAAGGAGCTGCTCCGACGATCACCTCGTCTATCACGGCTGCTCCATCCCCATAGCGCCGCTTTAACCTGCTCCACCGAACCGCAACATCCTCACCGACTCTCGGACGAAGCCGAGGCCTACTGGCGCCACCAAAGAGGTTGTACACTCATCGCATCGCACCTTCTCCTTAACTCGACCTCCCGGCGCCGACGGTGCTCCATCCCGCAGCCCCATGGAGCGGCTACCTTGAAGCCAGCGCCGCGGGCGACATCTCCACGGCGGCTCTCCCCCAGTGTGAGGCCCCTTCGGCGGCGGCGTCCATACCAGCCGGATCTGAAGCTGCTGCTCCGTCTCTCGCTCGCTCACTCAGCTGCTTCTGCTCCGGCTCTCGCCGATCGCTCGCTTCGCCCAGCTACTGCTGCTGCTCTCCCCTCGCTTCGTCTTTCTTGCTCTGCTCCGATTAAGCCACACTTGATCGACTGAATCGACTTTTGGGTCATCGATTTTCAGGGGTTGGGGGCTCGCGGAGTTAAGGAAGAACCACCCGCGGGGGGACGGGGCTCACGGAGAGGTACCCCACTATCTATATTAGGGTTCGGGTGGGGGCGGGGCCTAGAGGGCTGGTCGGGCGGCGGAAGTTGTTTGGGCGGCGAGGCAGCCTGGGGCCAGTTCGGCCGGTGGTGGCAAAGTGACTCAGGTGTGCAAGTTGAAGATGAACTGCAGGCCCTCCCTAAACTACATGTCAAGTGTCTCTCTGCTACCATTGCGTTCAGTTTCGACAGTAGCATTCAGATTCCATAGTTAATTTCAGTTTCAACATTTAAGTTCAGAGTCCATAGTTTTTACCTCATCTGTTGTAGTCAGGTGGTTTTTGGTGATGTTAATTTTACATCCATTTTTCATCATCTATTGGAGATGCTATTAGAATCCCACTTGAGATTGACGATGTCTGTCTTGTGCTGCTTCAGCCTTGACGTCTTACGGCTCACCGGAGCTACTCCAACGACAGAACGATCCATCACAACAGAGCAGTGCCACGACGCCGCTTCTACTGATTCCTCGGATCTTCCTCCACACCTCCGACAGCCACCTCTGCCTCAACTGCCCGGCGACCAACCCAATGATGCCTTTGAGGTCGACACGGCTCGCAAAGAGGTTGTACACTTGTTGCGTCACCTATTACTATACATTCACGTCGATCCATTAGGGCTATTTTGGTTCAACGGAAAAACGTCGATCCACTAGTTGTTACCATCACTCTAAATTTCTGCATGCTCTCCTTACATAATCTCACCATATTTTTTTCGTATGCATGTAAGATAATGTACACAGTCATGCTGAACATGTAGAGAAAAAGAGAAGAGTTTTGCGCGGCAATACAATGTCATGCAGACATCGCTCCATGGTGGGTTCAATGGCAAACCCTCCCCACCCCTCTCCAGATTGTAATCCAGAGGAAGATATCTGTTCTAAGGCGTATTCAGACGCCGCTGACCACTCCTATTTACCCCCCAAGGTGTTTGCTCTGCCTTGGCATGATGATGTTAGTCATATCATGTATATGTTGCCTTGCAGTGCCTACTTTTGACATCATATATGTCATCTTCTTAGTTTAGACATGTTCGGTAATGCCACCTGTTTAGTTTCTATATCATATATTGGAATTATGCAGTCTCATGTCTTTTAGCCAGCCATAATATATGTGAAATGTGCAATGCCATCCTGTTTAACCAGGCATCATATATTTGAATGATATCTTGCCCATCCTTTTCTTCATTACATTTCCATTTGTCGACAATGTTTGTACATTAAACTACTCTTCCTGTGAATCAGCCATTTGGGTGGGAGATGGAAAAATCTAGAGTGAAAACAATGCCTTCAGAGCAGACAGTGCTACCTGTCGAAGGAGATCTCTTGTTGGGTCCCGATAGCTTCTCAGAAATGGATTCAGAGACAGATGACCAGTTCTATTCCCCCACTGAGGTGTATGCTCTAACTTGGCACGGTTATACTGCTCATATCATGCATACGGTGTCTTGCATTGCATAGTTTAGACATCATATACACAATATTCAACACCATGTTCTTAGTTCAGACATAAAACCGAATGCCCTATGTTTAGCATATAAATCACATGTGTGAATTAAATGATGCGATCCTGATTACTTAGATAACATGTAGGTGAATTATGTCATGCGATCCTGTTTAGTTATTCATCATATCTTTGAATTATGTTATGCTATGCTATCCAGTTTAGATAGACATCATATATGTAAAATTATGTCATGCTATCCATTTTAGTTAAACAATATACATGTCAACTATTTCATGCCCTCTTTTTCCACACTATCTATTGCATCATCTCTCATACAATGTCTGTACATTCAACTATGTTTCCTGTTTATCAGCCATTTGAATTGGAGCGGGTGATGCCGATTCAGCGGAATAAAAACATGGTCTTCAAATAAAAGCAGTGCTACCTCTTGGTGGAGATAGCACCTGGTTGTACATGCACAAGAACCAGCCCTACCACACATAACCCAAACTCTCGCAGATTGTACCCCTACTGCGATGGACAGAGAACCAGCTTCACCTAATCTAACCCCAACCCCAGCCGATAGTAACCCAGTTCATGTTGACACAGCACCATCTCCACCATAGAGCTAACAAACAACAACAGTTAGTAAGGCAGCTCCAGTGCCCAAAGGGCCAATACTATCACGGCGAACCCCAACTCCACCAGTTAGTACGCCTATTCCTGTGGAGGAAGCACAACCAACCAGTCGTAGTTTAGCATCTATCGCATTTGATGTTGTTAAATCGTATGTGCGTATCTTCCCATCTTGGAAATATTATACTGAAGATGAAGGAAAATGCTAGTTGTCGGTGTTTGTCCAGGATTATGTGTAAGTAATGTTATTCATGGCAATTACTTTGCTTCGTCCCATACATCCTACCTCCGTGATGGTTATAATACAACAAATTTTCCCATTTTTCTCTATAGAGAAGGACCGATTTGGAAACTTCGGGATGAGGTAACATGTGCTAATACCTCTGCTATCTTCAAGAATGCTTGGTGGAAGTATCGGAATTACACGAAGAAAAGCGTACTTCACCAAAGCAAAGAAACTCATCAAATTCCCTTACGTTCTCCTGAGACACATTCTTTGGACGATGATAGGAATGCCTTGTTCATCTTGGTCCCGAACCAAGAATGTGGTAAGGTCTATGAGCTCATTTTTTATTTTTAAGTATTTTATTCTTGCGTCTTACTGTACTATGTTCATGTAGAACAAGTGCCTAAACCTGAAGAACAACTGTTCTAATTTAAGATTCCATTGCTATCATAGTTCAAAAAAGCGCTAGGCGTTAATTGTGCGTTTTGCCACCGCCTTGCGCTTTACTGACCAAAGCGCATGCTTATGCACAGTTATGCATAGATTATGCGTAGTTATGCGCAATGCGTTTTGCCAACGCCTAGAGCCTAGGCGCGCTTAAGCGCGCCTTTTTTTAACTATGATTGCTTTGCTCTTGTATCACTGTATTTACTGATACGAACTTATTTTTAAATTGAAGGATCCAATCGAAACTCCAATGGCAGAGCAGGTATGTTCACGCATGTTTCTTTTACAGGTTTGCTCTTATCAATAGCTCTGTTGATTTCAATTTCAATTGTGTATATAGTTGACTTTCATATCATGCACATTACTAGCATCACAACAGAGCCAATAGTGTTGTTGTACATGTAGACCCGTGGTACCCATCTGAAAGCTTGGTGTGCCGTGTAGTTTCCCACGCTTTGTATTCTTTCACAGCTGCTTTGTCTTGAACTGATATGATTTGAACCGTGTCTCTATTTTGATTTGGCAAGACAATGCACTGACCATAGGACGTAGATATATGTTTGTTTGATGCTTTTATTATGTACTAGTACTTGGCAATAGAAGATTTGGTAGTTTAATCATGTCCACCTTACTAATGAACTGGTTCACCGAAATGAGTTTCATATACTAGTACATGCTAAACTTGTTATGTGTGTGCTTGTTTCTTCTTTTAGAATGCTGACAGAATATTGGGGAAGAGTGCCTTATTAAGCAATGGTAAAGGAAGTAATGCAGATAAGGTTCAGGATAGTGACACATCCTTGTTGGTCTCCAACAAAGCTGATAAAACAGCTAAGGAAGACTATCTTGAAGACAATGAGACAAACCCAAAGTCCTGTCTTGGTTTAGTGTTCGAAAGCATCGCCACTACCGCATGCACAAGCTATTCAAACTCACTGTCTGAATTAGTTCGGTTTCTTGAGTCTCAACTACAAGCAGAAAGACATCGATCACCTGTGATGCGACAAGAAGCGGAAGGACTGCGGAAGTCCCTGGAGCATTTAGATGCATACTTTCTGGTGCAACAGCAAGCGTTGGAGGATTTTAGCGCCAAACAGGACAAAGCTAATCAGCTTGCTAAGCTTATTGCCAGCATGGTGGATACCCAGGATAACGTTTCTTGAGATCTTCTGAAGTTTTTTCAGTTATGCTCTTGTTTTGCTGCCTCGTTTATTTGCACTGGTGGCCAATTTTGACGGCCAAGTGTATGTAATATGCTACTTTGTTCCCTATATTTGCACTGGTGGCGAACTTTGATGCCCAGTGGATGTAATATGTGTAATAGCGGTAATAGGCTAGGGTTAATTGCTTGCTTATTTATTTCCTTATTGTCTTGTTTAGTTGTTTGCTTGTAGTCACTGCAGTTCTTTTTCTGTGTTTTTCTAGTGGCCACAATAGCCTATTTTTGGTAACTAGGCCAAAATAATCATGGCAACACACGGTATGTTGTAACCATGGGCCTCCTGCAGGCCGTACGATCCATGGGCCTTCGTTCGGCCGTAGGACCATTGGCCTTCTATACGGGCCGTAGGATCCATCGGCCTTCTATACGGGCCTTAGGGATCAATGGGCCTTCTACGGGCCATAGGGTCCATGGGCCTTCTACGGGCCGTACTATCCATGGGCCTCATACGGGCCGTAGGATCCATGGGCCTTCTACGGGGCGTATCATCATTTCGCCAATCATGGGTCGTACTATTCGTGGACCATAACGGGTCGTTAATAGGCCGTATTTGATAACTCTATGAAAATAGCCCAATGGGTTTTTTTACATGAAAACGGCCCAACGTATTAACGGTCCGCGAACGGGCCGACTGTAACGACGGGCTAAATTTGGCCCACAAGAAGAAAATGACAGTAATGGGCCGTATGTAACCGAATGCTGCAAATGGGCCCAAGAATCAATGGGCCCTGAGAAAGCTGAAAGATAACTTGGGATGGAAACGGCCCAATGGAATAACGGGTCGTTAATGGGTATAAAGTGATACACTGTTCATTACGGGCCAGTTTCACCACGGGCTGTTAATGGGCCAAGAGTTACAAATGTCCTCATATGGGACGAAAGAAGTCATGGGCCACACATGGGCCGGAAGTTAAAACGGGCTGAATTATATTGGATAGCCCAGATGACGCTACTGGGCCTAATTCGGATAGGGCGTAACGGGCCCTGGGTTAGCGGGCTGTAAATGGGCTATATGTGAACAAGCCGTTAACGAAGCTTCAGGCCGTCCCGCCACCTTTTGACCAAGTCAAACGGGCCGGCCTTTTCACAGGAATGGGCCTGTGTTGGGTCGTTCCACGTGTCGCCGTATCATAGGCGCCTTCGGTACAATGAGCGTATGACATCTGTCCCAACGGTGAGCCGACACGTGTTTGCTCCAGCCAATGATGATTTTACACGTGGAAAATCCCCATTGGTCGGGGCTGTTAACGGGTTATCGGATCCAAAACCCGATCCGATAGCTTAACCGCGTTCCGTTACGATGGATGCCACATGTCGGTCACCCTTGACGAAAGCGGTTCTGTGACGCGGGATTTATCGTCATGGAAGTGGACACTTCAGTGATGATAATTTTGGTAATGTCATGGAACACTTCTACGACAGCACAGGTATGACTATCTTGATTCTGTCATAAATTTGTCATGGATGTACATGCATGACAAAAAGCGCGACCTACTGTGACAAGCACGTATCATCATGGAAGTGTATTTTTTTGTAGTGTAACTTTCCCTTAACTCCAAAGCGCTTAACTCCTTGAAGTGGAGATACACGAAGATAAACTCTGTCTCTGACTTCGTAAGCTGTTTCCTTGCGTTTTGAATCTGCATAGCTCTTCTGCCTGGACTGGGCTACCTTGAGCCTATCGCGAATCAACTTCACCTTCTGTTCAGATTCCTTAATCAAATCTGGTCCATACAACTGGCGGTCTCCAACTTCATCCCACAACAACGGGGTTCTGCACCTCCTTCCGTACAAGGCTTCGAAAGGGGCCATCTTCAAACTGGATTGATAACTGTTGTTGTAAGAGAATTCTGCATATGGCAAATTGTTGTCCCAACTAGATCCATAATCTAGCGCACAAGCTCTCAACCTATCCTCTAAAATCTGATTGACTCTCTCGGTCTGTCCATCTGTCTGCGGATGAAAGGATGTACTGGACTCTAGCCTGGTACCCAAAGTTTTGTGCAACTGATTCCAGAACTTTAAGGTAAACTGGGTTCCTCTATCTGATACAATGCTCCTCGGAACTCCATGCAGACATACGATCCTGGTCATGTATATCTTAGCCAACTTAGCACTGGTGTAAGTGGTCTTCACGGGGATGAAATGAGCTACCTTCGTCAAACGATCGACTACAACCCAAATTGAGTCATAGCCTAAACGAGTCCTGGGCAATCCAGTGATAAAATCCATGCCTAGTTTATCCCACTTCCATTCGGGTATCGGCAATGGCTGTAACAAACCTGCTGGCTTCTGATGCTCAGCCTTCACTCTCTGACATACATCACATACTGCTACGTACTCTGCAATATCCTTCTTCATTCTGGTCCACCAGAAAGTGTCCTTCAAATCCAGATACATCTTGGTATTTCCTGGGTGAATCGAATACGGTGAATCGTGGGCCTCTTGCAGAATCAATTTCCTGATCTCCGGGCCATAAGGTATCGTGCTCATCCTCACGAAATCCTTTAGCTTTTCCTTTGCTCGTCTTCTCCTTTATAGAGGAAATCTCCTTGTCAGTCTTCTGAGCTTCTCTGATCTTATCCATCAAAGTAGAGTGAATCTCCAACGCTGCTACATAGCCTCTCGGAACTATCTCCAAACATAGTTCGCGAAGATCCTCGGCTAACTCCTTTGGTAACTCTCCAGTTATGAGCGTGTTGACATGGCTCTTGCGGCTCAACGCATCAGCTACTACGTTAGCCTTTCCAGGGTGATAATGTAATCTCATGTCATAATCCTTGATGAGCTCCAACCATCTCCTTTGCCTGAGATTCAACTCCTTCTGTGTGAAGATGTACTTCCAACTCTTGTGATCCGTGTACACCTCACAATGGTTTCCGATGAGAAAATGTATCCATGTCTTCAATGCGTGCACTACGGCTGCTAACTCCAAATCATGTGTATCATAATTCAACTCATGAGGTTTAAGCTGTCGTGAGGCACAAG
Organism: Aegilops bicornis; assembly: GCA_021605145.1. NCBI lineage: Eukaryota > Viridiplantae > Streptophyta > Magnoliopsida > Poales > Poaceae > Aegilops > Aegilops bicornis. Next base: position 174,999,038 of record CM038674.1, read on the forward strand.
AAACAACTCTTCCCTCTTGCATAAGCACTGCTCCAAGTCCTCGACGTGAAGCGTCGCAATACACCTCATAATCCTTATACCGATCCGCGTAATCAACACCGCGATATAACCAAACGTTTCTTCAACTCCTGAAAACTGGCCTCACATTCTTCAGTCCATTTAAACTTGGTGTCCTTCTTCAACAACTCCGTCATGGGCTTTGCAATCTTCAAGAAATTCTCAATGAACCTCCGGTAGTATCCTACGAGTCCAAGAAAACTCCGGATCTCTCCAACTGTTGTTGGGGCTTCCCAATTTGTCACAGTGACAACCTTGGTGGGGTCTACTGCTATTCCTTCTCCGGATATAGCATGTCCTAGGAATCCAACTTCCTTCAGCCAAAACTCACATTTGCTGAACTTGGCGTATAACTGATGTTCTCTGAGCTTCTCAAGTACCAAATGCAAATGCTCCTTATGTTCTTCTTCATTCTTTGAGTAGACCAAAATATCATCAATGAACACCACGACGAACTTATCCAGAAACTCCATAAACACCTTGTTCATCATGTTCATGAAATATGCATGTGCGTTAGTCAGACCAAATGACATAACGGTATACTCGTACAGCCCATACACGTGGTAAAAGCCGTCTTAGGTATATCCTGCTCTCGAATCTTCAACTGATGGTATCCTGATCGCAAATCGATCTTGGAAAATACCTTAGCTCCTTGCAATCGGTCAAACAGATCATTGATCATTGGCAGTGGGTACTTGTTCTCGATGGTCACTTCATTCAATCCTCGATAATCAACAACCATCCTTAATGATCCATCATTCTTCTCCACTAGAAGCACTGGCGATCCCCAAGGTGAAGAACTTGGGCGAATATAGCCTTTATCTAGTAACTCCTTAATCTGCTTCTTAATCTCCTCCAAATCTTTTGCGGGCATCTTGTATGGTCTCTTAGATATTGGCCCTGTGCCTGGCAAAAGCTCAATCAAAAACTCAATGTCTCTATCCGGTGGCATGCCTGGCAACTCCTCTGGAAATACATCAGGAAAATCCTTCACCACTGGCACTTCCTCCTGTACAACTCCTGATAAGGAATTTACTTGAGTCCTCTTCGATACATGCCGGGATACATACTTGATCCTTCTTCCTTCTGGGATGGTAAGCAAAATCGACTTACTGGCGCATTCAATGTTCCCTCCATACTTCGATAATCAATCCATGCCTAATATCACATCCAATCCTTGCGATTCCAATACTATTAGGTCCGAGGGAAACACGTAGTTACCAATCCTTAATGATAACCGATCACACCATAAACTAGCCATATACTCTGCTCCAGGCGAAGTTACTAACATGGGTGACCTAAGGGCTTGGGTTGGCAGTTTATACTTATCCACAAATCCCCTTGATATGTATGAATGTGATGCACCAGTATCAAAAAGGACGAGTGCATTAAATGACTTAACCAAAAACTTACCTATTACAGCATCTGGCTGGGCTTCAACCTCCTCCATGTTAACGTGGTTCACCTGTCCCCTATTGAAAGGGTTCGGCTTCTTCCCAGAGCTTCCATTGCCATTTCCATTATGGGCTTCAGGACATTCATTGGCATAATGTCTAGTCTTCTTACACTTGTAGCAAGTGACTTGGCTTAGTCTCTCTTGGCTGGGGTTGATGGGTTGGTACGGTTCTGGCCGTTGCTTCCTCCATTCCCATTACCATTCTTGGGGCCATTATGATTATGCGAGCTACCTCCTCCATGGGTATGCTGAAAATGTCCTCCCGATTTCGGGGTAAAACGTGGCTTCTGCTGAGCTCCAGAATTGTACTTCCCTTGTCCATACTTCCTCTTGCGGTTTTCAATCTGGCCGCTTCCTTCAATCATAAGAGCACGATCTACCAACTCGGTAGTTGTTGAAAGTGGCTACCATCAACCGCATGCTCAACTCATCATCACCCTTCCGTAAATTTCTCCCGCTTAGTCGCATCTCAGAGTAACGCTATCCGGGGCATAACGTGCTAACTTACTAAAATCATCCACATACTGGCCAACTGTCCGTCCTCCTTGGTGCAAATTACGAAACTCATGCTTCTTCATGGCCATAGCTCCTGTTGAAACATGGGCAGTACGGAAAGCCTGCTCAAACTGATCCCATGTGACAGTGTCGATAGGATACGTGGCTGTGAAATTCTCCCACCATGATGCTGCAGGTCCATCAAGCTGATGTGCGGCAAAACGCACCTTTTCCGCATCCGTGTATCCTGTAGTGGTCAACTCCCTTCTTGTCTTGCGGAGCCAATCATCTGCAACTATCGGCTCGGTGCTACTGGAGATCACCAGCAGATTCAGTCTAAGAAAACGAGTTAAGTGATCAACAGGTGGTGGAGGTGGTGGGTTGTTGTTGTTCCCCTGATTCTGATTCTGGACTAGCAACTGCATCAACGCATTCTGCTGCTGGATCAATTGAGTGAGCTCCGGTGGGAAAGCAAATCCATTGTCACGTCTCGGAGGCATCTGAGGGTTTTAGAAAAGATGAGAAAATAGAATAGAATGAGGTCTAGAGAGAAAACACTACCCATATGCACATGAGACAAAAGCAAACAAAATCACTTCATTCAATTCAAACAAGGACATACAACGGTCTAACTATCATTATAAAAGTGCTCGGACTATACTAGATACATGGGGGAATACTACTACTGTTATGGTGGTCGACTAGAAAACTGCTCCGACGAAGACTCCATGATATTTGCTCCAGCTTCATCAACATAGTCATCGTCTCTATCGTCTGGGTCCGAGTCGGTGTCGTCGATGATGATGTAGTTCTCTGGACAGGTGCAATCATCTTCTCCTTCAGTTGCGGGAAATCCCATAAACACCTTTTGCTTCTTCTTCAAATCATCATTCTTCTCCACGAGTGTTGCTATTTCCTCCTCATATCTATCGCGTGTAGACTTGAGTTCTTCCTCCAGCTCCGTGATCTTCGTCATAGCCTTCTTCAGATCTATCATGCCTGTGCACATCTGGTTCTCCTGGCATCGAATGTGCTGGTTTAACTCCTGGATGAAAGCTGCAATTGATCTATCCTTCCTGGTGCTGATCATCTCCCATTGCTCATCTCGGCGCCCACAAATCTGGTCAATGGTGTCCTTGAGATCCTTTTGGTAAACTTCTCCAATGCGTCTCATGGTGATGTGGGCTGCCATGCTCTTTCCTAGACTCCAGGTTGGTGCATCAAAGGAAAACTCTATGGGCTCAGTGATGGGAATGAACGTTCTTCCTGGAACTTGAACTTGAATCATCCAACGCTCCCTCTTCGGGTAAAGTGGCGTTGTAGGTCCCGGTGAAGCTTGGTACTCCGATGTTCAGGTATCTAGTGACTTCCTTCAAGTGGCGTCCAAAGGGTGTATCTTCATCCGGTTGCGTGAATTTGTTCCTTGCATCCGCCATCCTAAAAGAGTAGTGATTTATGGCTTTTAGCTTAGTGGTCGTGTCCTAGAGTCAGCATGTGCTCTAATACCATCTTGTAGCGACCAAACCTCAGACAGTCTGATCTCTGTGCTTTAGTGTCATCCCTGGATCAGTAATGTTGACACACACAGTACTTGAAGGATTTATAATAGAGTAGCAATCACACACTTATTACATCGAGTGTCTCCAAAGAGAACTTATTACAATAAATATGGCTTAAGGTCATCTAATAAACAATAACAGCGGAAGTCTTGGAAGATAAGTGAGTCCAACTCCAACGGCATCACTGAGTATAGAACCACGACCTAAAGCACCTTACTCATCGTCTGAAAAGTCTACAACATGAATGTTGCAGCCCGAAAATGGGTCAGCACATGGAATATGCTGGCAATGTAACACATAGAGAGTAATGAACAGAAATATGCTATACTACATGCATATATGGCTGGTGGAAAGCTCTATGGTTACAGTTTTTGCATAAAGCCAATTTTTCCCTACTGCAAAGGAATAAATTTTATTTAACTAACATGGTGGTTGTTAAACATTGAGAAGATAGACATCCTCTCAATCCCAATTAAGCATCATCATTAAACCCAACAAATTAAATTAAGAGTAACATGATGAGATTCACATGATAACCCAATACTAGATACTCAAAACGTCCATAACCGGGGACACAGCTAACCATGATTAGTTTATACACTCTGCAGAGGTTTGCGCACTTTTCTCCACAAGACTCGATCTCCTCCGTTGGATTTCTCGCACTACATGATGTTTGAGAAACGGATGACCGAGACATAGTCTTTCAGAAGCGTTTGCACCTTACGATCGGGTAGACAGTACCAACCACATCCCCTACATCTGCTAGTCTACCACTGTAATAGTTCACACGACTTAATCAACTATGCTAGAGACCATAGTCGCTTGTGGCTACACACGGAAGTTTCTAGCATGAATAATCTCATGATCCCTTTGAGCCTGGGTGGCGGTCCATAAAGAAAAACAGGCAATCGCTGGAATACCCAGGTGCCTCAATCCACCCAGATGTGTGTTTAAGTTGCCACCTTAGATAAACCATTAAATAAAAATCTCACATCTGTCACGGATACACTCACCCAATCCACGTCAACTAGCATAGCATGGCATAAAGCAAACGTAGAAGTAACTCCCAAGGGTTTGATAATAAAATAGGTAATAGGTACTACCTCATCTACTTCCCAAAACCCACATATTACTCAGATCCTAATCATGCAATTGTTTGATGATTGATCTAATGCAATAAAACTGGGTAGTAAAGAGGTATGATCAAAGTCTTACTTGCCTTGCTGATGATCCGTGAAACCTAGAGATTCGAAGTAGCAAGCGGCGCACTCCAGGTACTCTATCGCAAACAAACAAGCATACAATAAGCACTCATCTAATGCAAAGGTAAAACTCAAATAAAAGAACCAACCAGAAAGTTCAACTTAAGAACTCCGGTTTGCAAAAAGAATCAAATCGAACGAAGCAACAAAACACAAACGGCGAAAGAAACAAGCTTCGTTTACTAATCTGGACCTAAGTCAAATTTTACAGAAGCATAAACTTGTTTGAGTTGGTTAAACAGAAAGAGGGTTTCGAGATGAAACTCTAGGCGCTTGAATCACCTGATTCCGATAAACGAGCGAAAAGATATACTAGAACGAAAATCGGATCAGAAATTGCGATCAGAAATAATCGCGGAAAAATCCGAGAAAAGAAAAACAGACGAACAGTTTAACGAACGGACGTTCGTTAACTGAAACTAAATGGCAAACTTGTTTGTTAAAACGAACAAACGAGCGAACGCTCGCTGAAAAAATAAACCGGAATAAAAAAATAAACCAATCTAAAAAATAAAACCTAGGGTTTTCTAAAAAAACGGATCTGTTTTCTTTAGAAAACCGGGGCGGCTACCTCGGCTCGGGCTCCGGCGAAGTCCGGCGGGGCTGCGGGGCTCTGGGCGGCGGCGGCGGGTGGCGTGGGTGGCCTGTGGGCGGCGGCAAGCTATATATAGGGAGGGCGGCGTCTGGCTTGGGAAGGGGCGCCGGGTCGGGTCGGCCTCGGGAGACGTGCCCCGACCGGACTCGGCGGCGGCACGGAAGGCGGCGGCGGCGCGGGCCTGGCCTGGCTCGGCTGGGCCTTCGGCCCAGTCGGGCGCGCGGGACTTTATTTAAAACAATTCCGCCGAACAGAAAATAAATCCTAGAAAAATAAATAAAAATCTAAAAATGCCAAAACAAATTTTCACCGTCTAAATAAAATATTTAGAACGAGATGAACATTTTCTTGGCCCTAAATGCAGTTTTGAAATACGTGCAGTTTTTTTCTAAATTCAAATAAAATTGTGAAAACTCCAAAATAAATCTTATTTGATTTTTTTATTAAATCCTCAATATTTCTTTATTTTTGGGAAAGTCATTTTATTCCCTCTCTCAGATTTTTATAATAGAAATAATTGAAGATAAAATAAATAAAATCAAATGATCCTATTTTCAAAATTTGAGAAAAACTCAAATATGAAAATAACGAAATCTCCAACTCTCTCCGAGGGTCCTTGAGTTGCGTAGAATTTCTAGGATCAACCCAAAAGCAATAAAAATATGATATGCAATGATGATCTAGTGTATAACATTCCAAATTGAAAATTTGGGATGTTACATTGATAGCACACAAGGCATTCCTCCGGTATCCGAGAGTTGCATAATTTCATAGTCAAAGGAATATGTATTTGACATGAAGAAAGCAATAGCAATAAATTGTACCATCAATATGCTAAGCTAACAGATGGGTCTTGTCCATCACATCATTCTCCTAATGATCTGATCCTGTTGTCAAATGACAACTCATATCCATGGTTAGGAAACCTTAACCATCTTTGATCAACGAGCTAGTCTAGTAGAGGCTTACTAGGGACACGGTATTTGTTTATGTATTCACACATGTATTTAAGTTTGCGGTCAATACAATTCTAGCATGAATAATAAACCTTTATCATGATTAAGGAAATATAATAACAACCATTTAATTATTTCCTCTAGGGCATATTTCGATCAATATATTTGTGGAGGGGGAGGGGAGGCAGCCCTAGGCGCATCCAAAGGGAGCCGACGGCTACCCTAGGGCGCGTGCCCTAGGTGTCCCCCCCTTCCTTCTTTGCGCATAGGGAAGAAGGCAGGAGAGGCCAACCCTCCTCCTTCCTCCTTTGGCGGTGGAGAGGAAAGGCAGGAGGGACTGGCCCTCCTCCTTTCCTTCCCTAGGGGGGCGGCTGCTAGAGGTGCGGCGTGCCATCCCCTTGTGGGCTGGGTAGTCCCCTCGTTGGCCCAATAAGCCCTGTGGCCTCGCAGAACTCCTTCCGGTCATCTGATGATTATCCGGTGCATTTTGAAACTCTTTCGGAGATGAAATACTATCATCCTATATATCAATCTTTACCCCCAGACCATTCCGGAGCGCCTCGTCATGTCCATGACCGAGACACTTCTCCGGTCAATAACCAATAGAGGGACCTGGATGCCCATATTGGTTCCTACATATTCTATGAAGATCATTATCAGTCGAACCTTTATGACAACATACGTAGTTTCCTTTGTACGTCGGTATGTTACTTGCCCACAATTCGAACATCGGTATCTCCATACCTAATTCAATCTCGTTGCCGGCAAGTCTCTTTACTCGTTCCATAATACATCATCTTGTAACTAACTCCTTAATCACTTTGCTTGCAAGCTTCTTGTGATGTTGTATTACCAAGAGGGCCTAGAGATAGCTCTCCGTCATACGCAGTGATAAATCCCAGTCTCGATTAACGCCAACTCAACAGACACCTTCGGAGATACCTGTAGCGCACCTTCATGATCACCCAGTTATGAAGTGATGTTTGCTAGCACACAAGGTATTCCTAAAGTATGTGGGAGTTGCATGATCTCTTGGTCGAAGGAACATGTATTTGACAGTAAGAAGGCAGTAGCAATAAACTAAACAATCATATGCTATGCTAACGGATGGGTCTTGTCAATCACATCATTCTCCTAATGATGTGATCCCGTTATCAAGCGACAACACATGTCTATGGTCAAGAAACCTTAACCATCTTTTGATCAACGAGCTAGTCTAGTAGAGGCTTAGTAGGGAGTTACTATTTGTTTATGTATTCACACATGTATTTAAGTTTTTGATCAATACAATTATAGCATGAATAATAAACCTTTATCATGATTAAGGAAATATAATAATAACCACTTTATTATTGCCTCTAGGGCATATTTCGAACAATGACGTCTCCTCCTCCTTGATCCAATAAGAGAAGGCGGAGAAGTAGATGGCATCACAACCAGCATGACGGCGTGGTGGTGATGGTGGTGGTGGAGCTAGTTCGGCAGGGCTTCGCTAAGCGCTACTGGAACGAGGACGGAGGAACTACGGAGTAACGGGAGAGAGAGGGGCGCCAAGGGCTTGGTGTGCCCTCTTGGGGCGCCCCTCTCCTCTATATATAGGTGGAGGGCATGGGTAACAGCCCCTCCAAGCCCTAGGGCGCAGCTAAGGGGGAGAGGACTTGGACTCCAAGTCCAATGCTATTCCTACTAGGACTCCTCCTTTTTACCCTTCCCTAGCCACATGGGCTTTTGAGGACTTGGTGCGTGGTACGTCCATTTTGCATCAAGTTTTCTTACTGTTATTTATATTTTTAATGCACAATAATGCTTTATGGAGTATTTCTAATGCTTTTTCTCTCATAATATGTAAGGTTTGCACAAAAGAGGGAGAATGCCGGCAGTTGGAATTCTGGACCAAAAAAAGCTACGTCGGAGTTACCTATTCTGCACATCTCTAAATGAGCTGAAAATTAATAGAGAATTATATTGGAATATATAAAAAAATACTCGAGCAAATAACTACCGGGGGGCCACCTGGTGACCACAAGACACCAAGGCGCGCCAGGCCCCCTAGGTCCGCCTCGGTGGGTTGTGGTCAGCCCAGCCCACTGCTACGTCTTGAGCTTGCGTTGGTTTTCCTTGAAGAGGAAAGGGTGATGCAGCAATAGTAGCGTAAGTATTTCCCTCAGTTTTTGAGAACCAAGGTATCAATCCAGTAGGAGGATCCTCAAAAGTCCCACGCACCTACACAAACAAACAAGAACTCGCAACCAACGCAATAAAGGGGTTGTCAATCCCTTCAAGGCCACTTGCGAAAGTGAGATCTGATGGAGATAGTATGATAATATAAATATATTTTTGGTATTTTATAATATAGATTGGAAAACTAAAGATGCAAATAAAAGTAAATTGAAAGCTTATATGATAAAAGATAGACCCGGGGGCCATAGGTTTCACTAGTGGCTTCTCTCAAGATAGCATAAGTATTAGGTGGGTGAACAAATTACTGTCGAGCAATTGATAGAAAAGAGAATAATTATGAGATTATCTAGGCATGATCATGTATATAGGCATCACGTCTGTGACAAGTAGACCAACTCTTGCCTGCATCTACTACTATTACTCCACACATCGACCGCTATCCAGCATGCATCTAGAGTATTAAGTTCATAAAGAACAGAGTAACACATTAAGAAAGATAACATGATGTAGAGGGATAAACGCATGCAATATGATATAAACCCCATCATTTTATCCTCGATGTCAACAATACAATACGTGCCTTGCTGCCCTAACATCCTTTGGGAAAAGGACACCACAAGATTGAACCCAAAGCTAAGCACTTCTCCCATTGCAAGAAAGATCAATCTAGTAGGCCAAACCAAAATGATAATTCGAAGAGACTTGCAAAGATAACTTAATCACACATAAAAGAATTCAGAGGAGATTCAAATATTTCTCATAGATAAACTTGATCATAAACCCACAATTCATCGGATCTCGAAAAACACACCGCAAAAAGAGTTACATCGAATAGATCTCCAAGAAGATCAAGGAGAACATGGTATTGAGATCCAAAGAGAGAGAAGAAGTCATCTAGCTAATAACTATGGACCCGAAGGTCTGTGGTAAACTACTCACAACTCATCGGAGAGGCTATGGTGTTGATGTAGAAGCCATCCGTGGTTGATTCCCCCTCCAGCGGAGCGCCGGCGAAGGATCCAAGATGGGATCTCGCGGATACAGAAGGTTACGGTGGTGGAAATAGTTTTTCATGGTCGCCCCTGATGTTCTCGGGGTACATGGGTATATATAGGAGGAAGAAGTAGGTCGTTGGATGCCCGAGGGGCCCACGAGATAGGGGGCGCCCAGTAGGGGGCGCGCCCTCCACCCTCGTGGCCTCCTCGATTGCTTCTTGACTTGCACTCCAAGTCCTCTGGATCACATTTGTTCCAAAAAGATCGCTCCCAAAGGTTTCATTCCGTTTGGACTCCGTTTGGCATTCCTTTTCTTCGAAACACTGAAATAGGCAAAAAAACGGCAATACGGGTTGGGCCTCCGGTTAGTAGGTTAGTCCCAAAAATGATATAAAAGTGTAAAGTAAAGCCCATAAACATCCAAAACAGGTAATATAATAGCATGGAACAATCAAAATTATAGATACGTTGGAGACGTATCAAGCATCCCCAAGCTTAATTCCTGCTCGTCCTCAAGTAGGTAAATGATAAAAACAGAATTTTTGATGTGGAATGCTACCTAGCATAATTCTCAATGTAATTTTCTTTATTGTGGAATGATTGTTCAGATCCAAATGATTCAAGATATAAGCTTATAAAACATAAAAAAATAGTAATGCTTTGAAGCATACTAACAAATAATCATGTCCTATCAAAATAACATAGCCAAAGAAAGCTTATCCCTAAAAAATCATATAGTTAGGCCATGCTTCATTTTCATTACACAAAATACTCCCATCATGCACAACCCCGGTTTCAGCAATTGGTTCATACTTTTTAACGCGCTTCAGCTTTTTCAACTCTTACGCAATACATGAGCGCAAGCCTGGACATAGCACTATGGTGGTATATGGTGGTGGTTGTGAGGACAAAAATGGAGAAGATAGTCTCACATCAACTAGGCGTATCAACGGGCTATGGATATGCCCATCAATAGATATCAATGTGAGTGAGTAGGGATTGCCATGCAACGGATGCACTAGAGCTATAAATGTATGAAAGCTCAACAAAAGAAACTAAGTGGGTGTGCACCCAACTCGCTTGCTCGAAGACCTAGGGCATTTTGAGGAAGCCCATCAATGGAATATACAAGCCAAGTTCTACAATGAAAAATTCCCACTAGTATATGAAAGTGACAACACAAGAGACTCTCTATCATGAAGATCATGGTGCTATTTCGAAGCACAAGTGTGGAAAAGATATAGTAGCATTGTCCCTACTCTCTTTTTCTCTCATTTTGTTTGGCCTTTCTCTTTTTTTGCCCTTTCTTTTTTTTATTTGGTGGGCTCTTTGGCCTCTTTTTTTTCTTTTTTTTTATTTAAAGTCTGAAGTCTCATCCCGACTTGTGGGGGAATCATAGTCTTCATCATCCTTTCCTCACTTGGGACAATGCTCTAATAATGAAGATTATCACACTTTTATTAATTTACAACTCGAGAATTACAACTCAACACTTAGAACAAAATATGACTCTATATGAATGCCTCCGGCGGTGTACCGGGATATGCAATGAATCAAGAGTGACATGTATGAAAATTATGAGAGTGGCCTTGCCACAAATTCAATGTCAACTACATGATCATGCAAAGAGCAATATGACAATGATGGAGCGTGTCATAATAACGGAACGGTGGAAAGTTGCTTGGCAATATATCTCAGAATGGCTATGGAAATGCCATAATAGGTAGGTATGGTGGCTGTTTTGAGGAAGCTAAATAATGGGTGCAAGATATCGTCAAAAGTTGCGCGGTATAATAGAGGCTAGCAAAGTGGAAGGGTGAGTGTGCGTATATCCATGGACTCACATTAGTCATAAAGAACTCATATACTTATTGCAAAAATTTACTTGCCCTCGAAGCAAAGTACTACTGCGCATGCTCCTAGGGGAAGGGTTGGTAGGATTTAACCATCGTGCGATCCCGAACTCCACTCATAAGGAAGACAATTAAAAGAGCACCTCATGCAACAAATTTGTCACATAACTTTTACCATACGTGCATGATACGGGGACTTGCCAACTTCAACACAAGTATTTCTCAATTTCATAATTACCCACTAGCATGACTCTAACATTACCACCTCTATATCTAAAAATAATTATCAAGCATCAAATTGATCCTAGTGTTTTATGCACTTTCTATGATAGTTTTTATTATACCCAACTTAGATGCTCATCATTCTAGGACCAAATTTATAACCATAGCAAATACCATGCTGTTCTAAAAGACTCTCAAAATAATATAAGTGAAGCATGAGAGATCAACAATTTCTTCAAAATTAAGCCACCGTCGTGCTCTAAAAGATATAAGTGAAGCACTAGAGCAAAAACTATCTAGCTCAAAAGATATAAGTGAAGCACATAGAGTATTCTAATAAATTCTAATCAAGTGGGCTTCTCCCAAAAGGTGTGTACAGCAAGGATGATTATGGAAAACTAAAAAGCAAAGACTAATATCATACAAGACGCTCCAAGCAAAACACATATCATGTGGAGAATAAAAATATAGCTCCAAGTAAAGTTACCGATAAACAAAGACGAAAGAGGGGATGCCTTCCGGGGGCATCCCCAAGCTTAGGCTTTTGGCTATTCTTGAATATCTTGGGGTGCCATGGGAATCCCCAACCTTAGGCTCTTGCCACTCCTTATTCCATAATCCGTCAAATCTTTACTCAAAACTTGAAAACTTCACAACACAAAACTCAACAGGAAATCCCATAAGCTCCGTTAGTGAAAGAAAGAAAAACCACCACATAAGGTACTGTAATGAACTCATTCTTTATTTATATTTCTGTTAAACCTACTTTATTTCAAGTTCTCTATGGTTCATAACACTTAATACTAGCCATAGATGCATCAAAATAAGCAAACAACACACGAAAAACAGAATCCGTCAAAAACATAACAGTCTGTAGAAATCTGTAACTCTCGAATACTTCTGGAACCCTAAAAATCATACAAAAATAAGAAGTCCTGGAAATTTTGTCTATTGATCCACAGAAAAAGAATCAACGCAAAATCAAGTTTCTGTGAATTACTAAAATTATTTTCGTGCGCGCAAAGTTCTTGTTTTTCAGCAGAATCAAATTAACTATCACCAAAGGTTATCCTATAGGTTCTACTTGGCACAAACACTAATTAAACATTAAAACACATCTAAAAATAAGGTAGATGCAAAATTTATTACTAAACAGCAACAAAAACAAAAAACACAAATAAAATTGGGTTGCCTCCCAACTAGCGCTATCGTTTAACGCCCCTAGCTAGGCATAAAAGCGAGGATAGATCTAAGTAGTGCCACCTTTGGCACTCAATTAATAAGTACTTCCTCCGTTCCTAAATATTTGTCCTTTTAGGATTTCAAACGGACTACAACATACGGATGTATATAGACACATTTTAGAGTGTAGATTCACTCACTTTGCTTCGTATGTAGTCATTTGTTGAAATCTCTAGAAAGACAAATATTTAGGAATGGAGGGAGTAGCTCGCGTGATAGATTCATAAGGTAATTTGACTTTCTTTCTTGGAAAATGCTCCATGCCTTTCCTTAATGGAAATTGGAATCTAATATTCCCCTCCTTCATATCAATAATCGCACCTATCGTTCTAAGGAAAGGTCTACCAAGAATAATAGGACAAGAAAGATTGCAATCTATATCAAGAACGATGAAATCTACGGGCACCAAATTCCTATTTCCAACAATGAGAACATCATTGATCCTTTCCATTGACTTTTGAATGGTGGAATCCGCAATGTGCAAATTTAAAGAGCAATCATCAAGATCATGGAAACCTAGAATATCACATAAAGTTTTCAGAATCGTGGAAGCACTAACACCCAAATCACATAAAACATAACACTCATGATCTTTAATTTTAATCTTTATAGTAGGTTCCCACTCATAATAAAGTTTTCTAGGTATAGAAACTTCCAAATTAAGTTTTTCATCAAAAGATTGCATCAAGGCATCAACGATATGTTTGGTAAAAGCTTTATTTTGAGTATAAGCATGAGGAGAATTCACAACGGATTGCAACAAGGAAATACAATCTTATAAAGAACAATTATCATAATTAAATTCCTTGAAATTCAAGATAGTGGGTTCAATGCTATTTAAAGTCTTGACCTCAACAATCCCACTTTTACCAAATTTAGCATCAAGATCTAAAAACTCTGAATCATTAGGACACCTTTTAACTAAAGTTGACTCATCTCCAGTCCCATCATTATTAAGATTCATATTGCGAAACAAAGATCTAATAGGGGACACATCAATAACTTTAAGATCTTCATCATTATTTTCATGGAAACTAGAAGAACACGCCTTTATAAAGCAATCTTTCTTAGCACGTAGTCTAGCGGTTTTTTCTTTGCACTCATCAATGGAAATTCTCATAGCTTTGAGAGACTCATTGATATCATGCTTAGGAGGAGTAGATCTAAGTTTCAAAGAATCAACATCAAGCGAGAGTCTATCAACGTTCCTAGCCAAATCATCAACTTTGAGCAATTTTTCTTCAAGGAAGGAATTAAAATTCTTTTGAGAGATCATAAATTATTTTACACTATTCTCAAAATCAGAGGGCATCTTATTAAAAGTACCATAAGAATTATTGTAGGAATTTCCATAATTATTAGAGGAATTACTAGGGAATGGTCTATGATTAAAGTTTCCTCTATAAGCATTGTTTCCAAAATTATTCCTACCAACAAAATTCACATCCATAGATTCATTATTATTATCAATCAAAGTAGACAAAGGCATATCATTGCGATAAATAGGAGCACTCTTAGTAGCAAAAAATTTCATAAGTTCATCCATTTTTTCACTCAAAACATTAATTTCTTCTATAGCATGCACTTTTTTACTAGTAGATCTTTCGGTGTGCCATTGAGAATAATTAGCCATAATATTATCAAGGATTTTTGTAGCTTCTCCTAAGGTGATTTCCATAAACGTGCCTCCCGCGGCCGAATCTAAAAGATTTCTAGAAGAAAAATTCAATCCGGCATAAAAAATTTGTATGATCAAACATAAATTCAAACCATGAGTAGGGCAATTGCGAATCATCAATTTCATTCTTTACCAAGATTAGGAAACATGCTGATGATCAAGTTGTTTAAAATTCATAATATCGTTCCTAAGAGTGATGATCTTAGCGGGAGGAAAATACTTAGAGATAAAAGCATCTTTGCACGTGTTCCAGGAATCAATACTATTCTTAGGCAAAGACGAAAACCAAACTTTAGCACGATCTCTAAGTGAAAATGGAAATAACTTCAATTTAACAATATCATTGTCCGTATCTTTCTTCTGTTGCATCTCACACAAATCAACAAAGTTGTTTAGATGGGTAGCGGCATCTTCACTAGGAAGGCCAGCGAATTAATCTTTCATAACAAGATTCAGCAAAGCAGTATTGATTTCACAAGACTCAACATCATTAAGAGGAGCAATCGGATTACTAAGGAAATCATTATTATTGGTATTGGAGAAATCACACAATTTGGTATTATCTTGCGCCATCGTGACAAGTAATCCAACACACAAGCAAACAAAAAGGCAAATGAAAGAGAGAGAGGAGATTGGGAAAGAGAGGACAAATAAAACGGCAAAGGTGAAGTGGGGGAGAGGAAAAATAGAGGCAAATGGCAAATAATGTAAATGCGAGGGAGATGAGTTTGTGATGGGTACTTGGCATGTCTTGACTTGAGCGAAGACCTCCCCGGCAACGGCGCCAAAAATCCTTCTTGCTACGTCTTGAGCTTGCATTGGTTTTCCTTGAAGAGGAAAGGGTGATGCAGCAATAGTAGCGTAACTATTTCCCCTCAGTTTTTGAGAACCAAGGTACCAATCCAGTAGGAGGCTCCTCAAAAGTCCCACGCACCTACACAAACAAACAAGAACTCGCAACCAACGCAATAAAGGGGTTGTCAATCCCTTCACGGCCACTTCATGTAAAGTGAGATCTGATAGAGATAGTATGATAAGATAAATATATTTTTGGTATTTTATAATATAGATTGGAAAAGTAAAGATGCAAATAAAAGTAGATTGAAAGCTTATATGATAAAACATAGACCCGGGGGCCATAGGTTTCACTAGTGGCTTCTCTCAAGATAGCATAAGTATTACGGTGGGTGAACAAATTACTATCGAGCAATCAATAGAAAAGCGAATAATTATGAGATTATCTAGGCATGATCATGTATATAGGCATCACGTCCGTGACAAGTAGACCGACTCCTGCCTGCATCCACTACTATTACTCCACACATCGACCGCTATCCAAAGATGCATCTAGAGTATTAAGTTCATAAAGAACAGAGTAACGCATTAAGAAAGATGACATGATGTAGAGGGATAAACTCATGCAATATGATATAAACTCCATCCTTTTATCCTCGATGGCAACAATACAATACATGCCTTGCTGCCCATGCTGTCACTGGGAAAGGACGCCGCAAGATTGAACCCAAAGCTAAGCACTTCTCCCATTGCAAGAAAGATCAATCTAGTAGGCCAAACCAAAATGATAATTCGAAGAGAATTGCAAAGATAACTTAATCACACATAAAAGAATTCAGAGGAGATTCAAATATTTCTCATAGATAAACTTGATCGTAAGTCCACAATTCATCGGATCTCGACAAACACACCGCAAAAAGAGTTACATCGAATAGATCTCCAAGAAGATCAAGGAGAACATGGTATTGAGATCAAAAGAGAGAGAAGAAGCCATCTAGCTAATAACTATGGACCCGAAGGTCTGTGGTAAACTACTCACAACTCATCGGAGAGGCTATGGTGTTCATGTAGAAGCCCACCGTGGTTGATTCCCCCTCCGGCGGAGTGCCGACGAAGGCTCCAAGATGGGATCTCACGGATACAGAAGGTTACGGTGGTGGAAATAGTTTTTCGTGGTCGCCCCTGATGTTCGCGGGGTACGTGGGTATATATAGGAGGAAGAAGTAGGTCGGTGGACGCCCGAGGGGCCCACAATATAGGGGGCGCCCTCCACCCTCGTGGCCTCCTCGATTGCTTCTTGACTTGCACTCCAAGTCCTCTAGATTACGTTTGTTCCAAAAAGATCGCTCCCGAAGGTTTCATTCCATTTGGACTCCATTTGACATTCCTTTTCTTCGAAACACTGAAATAGGAAAAAAAAACAACAATACGGGTTGGGCCTCCAGTTAGTAGGTTAGTCCCAAAAATGATAATATAAGTGTAAAGTAAATCCCATAAACATCCAAAACAGGTAATATAATAGCATGGAACAATAAAAAATTATACATATGTTGGAGACGTATCACCCACCTCCAGTGCGCATCTTCTAGTATATAAGTATCATTTTGACCTAGAAAAAATGAGGAGAGGACTTTCGGGGTGGAACGCCACCGTCTCGAGGCGGAACTTAGGCAGGAGCATTTTTGCCCTTCGGCGGAGCGATTCTGCCGGGGGAACTTCCCTCCCGGAGGGGGAAACCGAAGCCATCGTCATCACCAATGACCCTCTCATCTTTGGGAGGCCAATCTCCATCAACATCTTCAACAACACCATCTCATCTCAAACCCTAGTTCATCTCTTGTGTTCAATCTTTGTACCGGAACCTTAGATTGGTACATGTGGGTGACTAGTAGTGTTGATTACATATTGTAGTTGATTACTATATGGTTTATTTGGTGGAAGATTATATGTTCAGATCCATTATGCCATTTAATAACCCTCTGATCTTGAGCATGAATATCATTTGTGATTTGTTACTTTTGTTCCTGAGGTCACGGGAGAAATCTTGTTGCAGGTAATCATGTGAATTTTATATGTGTTTGATATTTTGATGATATGTATGTTGTGATTCCCTTAGTGGTGTCATGTGAACTTCGACTACATGGCACTTCACCGTCTTTGGGCCTAAGGGAATGCATTGTGGAGTAGTTATTAGATGATGGGTTGCTAGAGTGACAGAAGCTTAAACCCTAGTATATGCGCTACTTCGTAAGGGACTGATTTGGATCCATATGTTTAATGCTATGGTTAGATTTTATATTAATACTTTTCTCGTAGTTGCGGATGCTTGCGAGGGGGGTAATCATAAGTGGGACTTTTGTTGAAGTAAGAGCAGCACCCGAGCACCGGCCCACCCACGTATCAAATTATCAAAGTAGCGAACACAAATCAAACCGACATGATGAAAGTGACTAGATGAAATTCCCGTGTACCCTCAACAACGCTTTGCTTATTATAAGCGACTGCCTTGGCTTGTCCTTCGCCACAAAAGGATTGGGCTATCTTTATGCACTTTATTTACCGTCATTGTTACTTGCTCGTTACAAATTATCTTGCTATCAAACTACTTGTTACCGACAATTTCAGTGCTTGCAGACATTACCTTGCTGAAAACCACTTGTCATTTCCTTCCGCTCCTTGTTGGGTTCAACACTCTTACTTATTGAAAGGACTATGATTGATCCCCCATACTTGTGGGTCATCAAGACTCTCTTCTGGCATTGTTGCCGGGGATTGAAGCGCTCTTCCTAAGTGGAAATTGGTAAGGAAAAATTTATATTACGTGCTAAAACTTATTGTCACTTGTTACTATGGAAAACAATCCTTTGATGGGTTTGTTCGGGGTATCTTTACCTCGACCGGAAGCACAATTCGTTGCCCCTCAAACTACTGCACCTACTAAAAATATTGGTTATGAAATTCCTTCTGGTATGATAGAACAACTGCTAGCTAATCCTTATGCAGGAGATGGAACTAAACATCCTAATATGCATCTTATACATGTGGATGAAATTTGTGGATTATTTAAGCTCGCAGGTTTACCCAGAGATGAAGGTAAGAAGAAGGTTTTCCCTTTATCTTTGAAGGGAAAAGCATTGACATGGTATAGGCTATGCGATGATATTGGATCTTGGAACTGGAATCGTTTTAAATTGGAATTTCATCAAAAAATATCCTATGCATCTAGTTCACCGTGATCGGAATTATACATATAAATTTTGGCCTCATGAAGGAGAAAGTATCGCTCTAACTTGGGGGAAGCTTAAGTCAATTTTATATTCATGCCCCAATCATGAGCTCTCGGGAGAAATTATTATTCAGAATTTTTATGCTCGGCTTTCTCGTAATGATCAATCCATGCTCAATACTTCTTGTACTGGTTCTTTTATGAAGAAAACTATTGAATTCAACTGGGATATCTTGGAAAGAATTAAATGCAACTCTAAAGATTGGGAAATCGACGAAGGTAAAGAGTCAGGTATTAAGCTTGAGTTTGATTGTGTTATATCTTTTATGAATACCGACGCTTTTCACAAGTTTAGCACTAAATATGGACTTGACTCTGAGATAGTAGCCTATTTTTGTGAATCATTTGCTACTCATGTTGATCTCCCTAAGGAGAAGTGGTTTAAATATCACCCCCCCCCCTATTAAAGAGGAAGTTAAATAACCGATTCTAGCGAAAGATGAAACTATCATTTACAATGTTGATCCAGTTGCGCCTACGACTTATATTTAAAGACCACCTTTCCATGTTAGGACAAAGGAGCAACCTAAGGTATCAACTGTGGTTCGCAAAAGTAATATTAAAGCACCTAAAACCCCTGAGCAAATTAAAGTAGAACCTAGTATTGCTATGGTTAAAGATCTCTTGGTCGAAAATATTGATGGGCATGTTATTTACTTCTGTGATGAAGCTGCTAGAATTGTCAAACCTGATGAAAGAGATAAACATGGACCTGTAGTGGCATGCCTGTTGTCTGAGTTAAAATTGGAGACCATTGCTATCATCGTTTATGTGACTTGGGTGCTAGTGTGAGTGCTATTCCTTTTACTTTATACCAAGAAATTATGAATGATATAGCACCCACTGAAATAGAAGACATTGATGTTACTATTAAACTTCCAAACCGAGACACCATCACACTACTTGGGATAGTTAGAGATGTTGAAGTCTTGTGTGTGAAAAAAATACCCTACTGATTTTATAGTTCTTGGTACCCCACAAGATGAATTTTGTCCCATTATCTTTGGTAGACCTTTCTTGAACACCGCCAATGCTAAGATAGACTGTGAGAAACAAACTATCGGTGTTAGTTTTGGTGATGTGTCTCACGAGTTTAATTTTTCCAAGTTTAGTAGACAACCGCGTAATGTAGAATTGCATAATAAAGATGAAATAATTGGTCTTGCTTCTATTATCGTACCTCCTACTATCCTTTGGAACAATATTTTCTAGACCATGAAAATGATATGCACTTATGTGAAAGAAATGAAATAGATAAAATCTTCTTCGAACAACAACCTATCATAAAACACAATTTCCCTATTGAAACTCTAGGAGGTCCTCCTCCACCTAAAGGCGATCCTGTGTTAGAATTAAAGAAATTGCCTGACACTTTGAAGTATGCTTGTCTTGATGAGAAAAATATATATCCTGTTATTATTAGTGCTAACCTTTCAGAACATGAAGAAGAAAGATTATTAAAAATTATGAGGAAGCACCAAACTGTTGTTGGATATACTCTTGATGATCTTAAGGGCATTAGTCCCACTCTCTGTCAGCACAAGATCAATACGGAACCTGATGCTAAACCCGTTGTTGATCACCAACAATGTTTGAATCCTAAGATGAAAGAAGTGGTAAGAATTGAAATATTAAAGCTTCTGGAAGCAGGTATAATCTATCCCATAGCTGATAGTAGATGGGTAAGTCATGTTCATTGTATCCCTAAGAAGGGAGGTATTACTGTTGTTCCTAATGATAAAAATGAACTTATTCCACAAAGAATTGTTACTGGCTATAGAATGGTAATTGATTTTAGAGAATTGAATAAAGCTACTAGAAAAGATCATTACCCTCTGCCTTTTATTAATCAAATGCTAGAAAGGTTATCTAAGCACACACACTTTTGTTTTCTTGATGGATATTTTGGTTTCTCTCAAATACATGTATCACAACCTGATCAAGGGAAAACCACCTTTACTTGTCCTTTTGGAACCTACGCTTGTAGACATATGCCTTTTGGTTTATGCAATGGACCTCCTACCTTTCAAAGATGTATGACTGCTATATTCTCTGATTTTTGTGAAAAGATTGTTGAGGTTTTCATGGATGATTTTTCCATTTACGGAACTTCTTTTGTTGATTGCTTAAGCAACCTTGATCGAGTTTTGCAGAGATGTGAGCAAGTCAGCAAACTAATCTTGTCTTGAGATGGGAGAAGTGCCACTTTATGGTTAATGAAGGCATTGCCTTGGGGCATAAAATTTCCTAACGAGGTATTGAGGTGGATAAAGCTAAAGTTGATGCAATTGAGAAAATGCCATGTCCTAAAGATTTTAAAGGTATCCGTAGTTTCCTCGGTCATGCTGGTTTCTATAGGAGGTTTATTAAAGACTTCTCTATAATTTCTAGGCCTCTTACTAATCTTTTACAAAAGGATGTTCCTTTTGCTTTTGATGATGATTGCATGGAAGCCTTTGAAACACTTAAGAAAGCCTTAACTGCACCTATTGTTCAACCACCTGATTGAAACTTGCCTTTTCAAATTATGTGTGATGCTAGTGATTATGATGTTGGTGCTGTTCTAGGACAAAGAGTTGATAAGAAATTAAATGTCATTGATGACCCGCAAGTATACAGGATAGTTGTAGCCTCTTCCGATAAGTAAGAGTGTCGAACCCAATGAGGAGATAAAGGTAGAACAAATACTCACTCGAGTCCTATCGGCCGCTGATACGACTCTACGCACGCTTGACGTTCACTTTACCTAGAACAAGTATGAAACTAGAAGTACTTTGTAGGTGTGATAGGATAGGTTTGCAAGATAATAAAGAACACGTAAATATAAACTAGGGGCCGTTTGGATAAAGAAGCAATAAAGTAAATATAGCGAGTGTGGAAAAGTGGTGGTAGGAGTTGTGAAATTGTCCCTAGGCAATTGACTATGTTACTAGACCGGTAATCACTATTGCAATTCTATTTGAGGGAGAGGCATAAGCTAACATACTTTCTCTACTTGGTTCATATGCACTTATGATTGGAACTCTAGCAAGCATCCGCAACTACTAAAGATTCATTAAGGTAAAACCCAACCATAGCATTAAAGCATCAAGTCCCCTTTATCCCATACGAACAACCTACTTACTCGGTCTGTGGCTTCACACTCACGCCACCCACCATAAGCAAATCATAAACATATTGCAAACCCTATAGCGGGAATCCCTCACGCTTGCGCGACACAGAGGGCACAATAGGACAGCACCAATAATAAAACATGCAACTCAAACAAATCATAGCAATTCATCAATCACCGATAGGACAATGAAAGACTACTCAGACATCATAGGATGGCAACACATCATTGGATAATAATATGAAGCATAAAGCACCATGTTCAAGTAGAGGGTACATGGGTTGCGGGAGAGTGGACCGCTGTAGATAGAGGGGAAGGTGATGGAGATGTTGGTGGAGATGGCGAAGGTGTTGGTGAAGATCGCGGTGATGATGATGGCCCCGGCAGCGTTCGGCGCCATCGAAGCAAGGGGAGAGAGCCCTTCTTCTTCTTTCTTCCTTGACCTTCTCCCTAGATGGGAGAAGGGTTTCCTCTGGTCCTTGGCTCCCATGGCTCGGGAGGCGAGAGCCCTCCGAGATTGGATCTATCTCTCATTTACGCGTTACGAATTCTGCCTCGCACCGTTTCCTTTATATCCGAGATCCAGTAACTCCAATTGAATTGAAACCTTCGCCCAGATTGTTTTCCAAAATTAGCTTTCTTGCGGCCAAAGAAGGGCATCAATCGCCTTACGGGTGGCCCACGAGGTGGGGGGCGCCCACTTTAAGTGGGCGTGGCCCCTATCTCAGGCCACCTCGGCATCGCCTCGCTGATTCTTCCTCCCAAAATCACAAATATTCCAAAATAATTCTCCGTCCGTTTGTATCCCGTTTGGACTCTGTTTGATATGGGGTTTACGCAAAACATAAAACATGCAATGCATGGGAAGTGGCACCGGCACCTTTGGATCAATATGTTAGTCCCAAAAAATAGTATAAAAAATTGCCAAAAGTATATGAAAGTTGAATAATATTGGCATGGAACAATCAAAAACTATAGATACGACAAAGACCTATCAGCATCCCCAAGCTTAATTCCTACTCGTCCTCGAGTAGGTAAATGATAAAAAAGATAATTTTTGATGTGGAATGCTACCTAGCATAATCTTGATCATATGTCTAATCATGGCATGAATATTAAGATACGAGTGATTCAAAGAAATAGTCTATCATTTGACATAAAAACAATAATACTTAGGGCGTCCCAACAAACAATCATGTCTTTCAAAATATCAATGCTTCAGAAAGTTATCCCTACAAAATCATATAGTCTTGTATGCTCCCTTTTCTTAACACAAGGTACCCCTCATGCCTATCCCGGTGTCAGCCAAGCAATTGTTTCATACTTTAGTATTCTCAAGCTTTTTCAACCTTCACGCAATACATGAGCGTGAGTCATGGATATAGCACTATGGGTGGAATAGAATATGATGGTAGAGGTTATGTGGAGAAGACGAAAAGGGAGAAAGTCTCACATCGACGCGGCTAATCAACGGGCTATGGGGATGCCCATCAATTGATATCAATGCGAGTAGGGATTGCCATGCAACGGATGCACTAAGAGCTATAAGTGTATGAAAGCTCAACAGAAGAAACTAAGTGGGTGTGCATCCAACTTGCTTGCTCATGAAGACCTAGGGCATTTGAGGAAGCCCATCATTGGAATATACAAGCCAAGTTCTATAATGAAAATTCCCACTAGTATATGAAAGTGAAAACATAAGAGACTCTCTATATGAAGAACATGGTGCTACTTTGAAGCACAAGTGTGGAAAAAGAGATAGTAACATTGCCCTTTTTTATTTTATTTTTCTCTTTTTTTTGGTGGGCTTCTTTGGCCCCCTTTTTTATTTAGGCTTCTTTGGCCTTTCCCTTTTTTTTCTTTTTTTTTCTTTTTTTTCATGGGGCAATGCTCTGTAATGATGATCATCACACTTTTATTTACTTACAACCCAATATTACAACTCGATACTAGAACAAATATATGACTCTATATGAATGCTTCCGGCGGTGTACCGGGATGTGCAATGATCTAGCGTAGCAATGACATCAAAAAAACGAACAAGCCATGAAAACATCATGCTAGCTATCTTACGATCATGCAAAGCAAATTACAATAAATGCTCAAGTCATGTATATGATGATGATGGAAGTTGCATGGAAATATATCTCGCAATTGCTATGGAATGCCATGATAGGTAGGTATTGTGGCTGTTTTGAGGAAGATATAATGAGGCTTATGTGTGATAGCGTGTATCATATCACGGGGTTTGGATGCACCGGCGAAGTTTGTACCAACTCTCGAGGTGAGAAAGGGCAATGCACGGTACCGAAGAGGCTAGCAATGATGGAAGGGTGAGAGTGCGTATAATCCATGGACTCAACATTAGTCATAAAGAACTCACATACTTATTGCAAAAATCTATTAGCCCTTGAAACAAAGTACTACACGCATGCTCCTAGGGGGGAGGTTGGTAGGAGTTAACCATCACGCACCCCCGACCTTCACGCAAAGATAAACAATAAAAATACAATGCGCGCCAGTTTGGTTACATAGTTAATAGACCATACGTGCATGCTTCGGGAATCACAAACCTTAACACCAACATCCTTACTGAACACAACCATCTACTAGTACCTCCCACATATTATCATCACTATATCGCAAAACAATTGCAAGGAATCAAACATATCATATTCAGCAATCTACAAGTTTATGTAGGATTTTATGACTAACCATGTGAATGACCAATTCCTGTCATCTCTCTAAATTGATATAAGTGAAGCAAGAGAGTTTAATTCTATCTACAAAAGATATGCCCACGCTCTAACAAGTACTAGATGAAACCCAGCTGCGTTCTTTGGGATGTTTGGTTAATAATTTTAAGAGATTGCATGAAGCGCAAATGAGATTATTTTGACAATATTGAGTAGGTTGCTATCTTGTGCAATCAAAACTAAAGTATAACTCCTGGACGATCAACAAAATTAGTTGTTTACAAAGCTCAAAAAGATAGTTGCATCTATAATGATCAAACAGAGTTTCTTGTTGTGCAATTTCCCCTAAAAATATGTAAACCAAATCCATACATAAACCATCGCCCTAAACTATTTCTTGCTTACCTGGTTTTGGCTCAATAGTACAACACCTTAATCGAGAAAGAACTTGGAAAATTAATTTCCTTTTGCTTGGACTCAAATAAGCCAAATATCTTGATAACATGAATACCAAAAGAGAAACTATGGCCCTTCTTTGGATTTAGCATGGAAACATAACTTGAAAGGACAAACATAATCTGCAGGTTGCAAAACAAATACAACATGAAGTGACTACTACCTACAAATCTTTGCAAGTGGTGACTTAAGACACCATCGTAGTAAAATCTATGTCATTTTAGTAGCTCACTAATACCTAGTTACAAATCCTACTATCAGCAATGGAGATTGCAAATTGTTTTCAACCATCATTATTAGAAGACAATGAACTGAGATACTAATACTCTATGGCCAAGCAGGTGCAACTAACATTGTGAAGACATAACATCTAAACTTCCCTCCCTCCTGAAAGAACATATATATCAAGTCAAATTAAGAAGTATTTTATGAAATGAAATAGAATGGGAAATATGCTTAACAAAAGTAAATAGCATAATTCCTCCAATAAAAAGAATCCATTAAGAGGGCTTCAGAGTTCGTAATAGCATACCTCTCAAAGCTATTTAAACATGCTTAGTATTTAGAAAACCAACCATGTATAGAAAAATCTTTAAACTATTATATCTCACAATATAAACTTCACAATGTTTAACCGTCCACAAGAGATGAATATAGATGAATCTTCAGGATATACATGATAATCTGATTTTTTAAGTACGGGGACGTTAATATGTGACATGAATTGCCCTTCCTGGATTTCTACAAATAAAAAAGGGTGGAAGAAATAATGGTAAAATATCTAAGGACATAGGTGCATATGCTGATTTCGTCTAATGAGAAGAAGAAAACTGAACCCATGCCCTCGAACGTGACCTTGGTCCCCTTCTTCCACCCGAGCTTGGTCTGCGATCACCCAATCGAGAACCAAATCATGTAGGTGATGGTCACCGATCAAGACCGTAATGTGAGCTTGATAATGCGATCGTGTGGTACGAATAGTGTAACTGCATCTCCTGCAGCTACCGCCACACATGCAGCAACATACATGAATCACGCACCACATAATGCCCTGAACTGAAGTACCACACCACACATTTTGAGTGGTGATATTCTCCAAAATAAATGTATTCAACCAAATTCATGAATCACTACATTGAAAAGTATGATACGTACCTCTTATTACCTGCCCAATGCAAGAATCTTCTTCTCCTTAAATGTTGACGTCGTCGGAAATACCATGGCGAAATTTTTGAACAAAACGCCTTCAAAGAAAATAAATTCTGGGATCTCTCTCACCTTATCAAACTCTAGATGATTAAGATTCAACACCGACAAATTTTGGAACAAATCTTCCAACGATGCAGCGAAACAAATACCATTTCCGCTCACCTTTCGGCAGAGCTTGGTGGCAAAAAGGGGTCATCCATCCTTGCAGCGGCGGCAAGGGTCGATGTCGTCAAGACCGGCCATGCGCGAGACCGGCCTCGTCGGGAGCGATGATGGGCCGAGTGCCCCAAGCCATGCACCTCATGCCGTGAGCGGCCATGGACGCTGGCCATCCGAGCCGCGGACACGGCAGAGGTGTAGGGGCCAATTGCCATAGACCATACCCGTGGATGTTCTTGCTGCCGCCGCCGGCAGCCGTGTGGCGGTAGATACGCCGGAGGGCACCGCGTCGACGACGCCGGGAGCACAGCGATGTTGCTATCGAGTTGCGCCGTGTGGAGGTGGGCGTCGTCGACATGGGATGTCTCCGCCGTGTCCCTCGTGTCAAATCGAACGCCGGTGTTGATGCTGGTCCTATGATGAAGAACCGCTTGGGAGGGAGGGAGGGAGGAGGGAAGGGAGGAGATTACTGACGCATTGATGCTTCGGGTGCAGAGATGGGGAATAGAGGATGAGATAATTGATGCGTACGGGGAGGTGGAAACGGAAGAGATGCGAAGAGACAGAGCGATGGGCTTCTAAAAAAATTCACAAGAAAAAAACATGATTATTTTTTTATGCTGACGTGGTGAGCTGCATGATGAAAATAATTAAAAGTAACTGATGATGTGGCAAGGCTGCTGAGGTGGATAGGCTGCATGTCAAGAGAAATAGGTTAGTGGGGATGAACTATTTAGGTATTATAGATAAGTGAAGCAAAAGAGCATTCTACAAATGGTGGTTTTCTATGTGAAGAGAAACAGGCAATCCAAACTTCAAATGATAGAAGTGAAGCACATGAAGCATTCTATAAAGCCATACTCAAAAGATTTAAGTGAAGTGAAATGAGCATTCTATAAATCAACCAAGGACTATCTCATACCAGCATGGTGCATAAAAGAAAAGTGAAAACTAAATGCAAAAGACGCTCCACGACTTGCACATAATGCATGAACGAAACGAATCTGAAAACATACCGATACTTGTTGAAGAAAGAGGGGATGCCTTCCGGGGCATCCCCAAGCTTGAGCTCTTGCCTCTCTTCCTTTTCCTCATATCGAGACATCCTCGATTAGACACTTCATCCACACAAAACTTCAACAGAAAACTCGGTAAGATCCGTTAGTATAATAAAGCAAATCACCACTCTAAGTACTGTTGCAAACCAATTCATATTTTGTTTTTTCATTGTGTCTACCGTAATATAACTTTTTCATGGCTTAATCCACTAATATAAATTGATAGATTCATCAAAACAAGTAAACTATGCATCAAAAACAGAATCTGTCAAAAACAGAATAGTCTGTAGCAATCTGAACATTCACCATACTTCTGCTACCCCCAAAATTCTACCAAAATCAGGAACAATAAACAAGTTGTACAGCCAGACAGTGCAAAAGGAATAAGAAGCAATTGATGTTCCAGCTAAAAATGTAAAATCACGCACTACAGCCGAAGTTTCTGTCCTGCACCGTACAAACCAACAAGCATTGTAAACATCCTAAAGGCAAACCTTAGCACATTATTATTATAATACAATGGAATTTTACAAGGGGATAATTATTTTTGATGAAAAGTTTCTGTAATTAAGATTCACAAAGTTTCCGTGAGCATGAACAAAGTTCAAGGAGCTCTCCCACTTCAACAATGCTTGTCTCTCTCACTTTCACTTTCCTTTTTGAAAATTTTTTAAGTTCCCCTCTTTATTTTTTTTGTTTTTAAACTATATTAAAGCACACAACAGAAATAAATGACTCCCTAAAACTTCCGGGTTGTCTCCCTGGCAGCGCTTTCTTTAAAGCCATTAAGCTAGGCATATAGTGCTCAAGTAATGAATCCACCCGGATCCCAAGGTATATCAAAGCCAATTTTAATTAACAATGATTTGTAATTTAGTAGTGAGCACAAAGTAACATAAGTCATGCAACAACGAAGTCTAACTCTCTTCCTATGCATCGGCATGTCATAAAAGAACAATTCATGCACACATAGTAAAGGCCAATGCATAGTATAAGCGGTTTCTTGCAATTTTATCATATTGGAAACATAAAGAGGTGGAGATGTAGTTCCTCTCTCATAATAATTGCAAGTAGGAGCAGCAAGCACATGCATATCACATTCATCAAAATTATCATGTGCAACGGTAAAAGGCAACCCATCAATATTATCCTTAATAAGCACAAACTTCTCCGATAAAGTGTGGTAGGGAGAATTCAAAAGGATAATAGGACTATCATGCGTGGGTGCAATAGCAACAATTTGTTCCAAAAAGATCGCTCCCGAAGGTTTCATTCCGTTTGGACTTGTTTGGTATTCCTTTTCTTCGAAACACTGAAATAGGCAAAAAAACGGCAATACGGGTTGGGCCTCCGGTTAGTAGGTTAGTCCCAAAAATGATATAAAAGTGTAAAGTAAAGCCCATAAACATCCAAAACAGGTAATATAATGGCATGGAATAATCAAAAATTATAGATACGTTGGAGACGTATCAAGCATCCCCAAGCTTAATTCCTGCTCGTCCTCAAGTAGGTAAATGATAAAAACAGAATTTTTGATGTAGAATGCTACCTAGCATAATTCTCAATGTAATTTTCTTTATTGTGGCATGATTGTTCAGATCCAAATGATTCAAGATAAAAGCTTATAAAACATAAAAAATAGTAATGCTTCAAAGCATACTAACAAATAATCATGTCCTATCAAAATAACATAGTCAAAGAAAGCTTATCCCTAAAAAATCATATAGTTAGGCCATGCTTCATTTTCATTACACAAAATACTCCCATCATGCACAACCCCGGTTTCAGCAATTGGTTCATACTTTTTAATGCGTTTCAGCTTTTTCAACTCTTACGCAATACATGAGCGCAAGCCATGGACATAGCACTATGGTGGTATATGGTGGTGGTTGTGAGGACAAAAATGGAGAAGATAGTCTCACATCAACTAGGCGTATCAACGGGCTATGGAGATGCCCATCAATAGATATCAATGTGAGTGAGTAGGGATTGCCATGCAACGGATGCACTAGAGCTATAAATGTATGAAAGCTCAATAGGACTATCATGCGTGGGTGCAATAGCAACAATCTCATGTTTAACATAAGGAACTATAGCAAGTTCATCTCCATAAGCATAATTCATATTGGCATCTTGGCCACAAGCATAGCAAGCATCATCAAAAAGGGATATTTCAAACAAATTCAAAGGATCATAGCAATCATCATAGCAATCATCCTTCAGTAAGCACGAAGGGGAATTAAACAATGTATGAGCTGAAGAGTTACTCTCATTAGAAGGTGGGCACGGGTGATCAATCCGCTCTTCCTCCTTTTGTTCTTCGCTCTCCTCATCATCTTTTTCATCCAATGAGCTCACAGTTTCATCAATTTCTTCTTCAATAGCTTCCTGTAAAATATTAGTCTCTTCTTGGACAGCGGATACTTTCTCAATAAATGCATTAATATTGTAATTGTATTCATAATTTTCATAGCAATATCTAAGTATAGAAAGATTTTCAGGCCTATAAACATCATCATCAAAAGCTTCATACTTTTCAAACAAAGATTCAATTTCTTAACCAGCCTTAAAAGCAATAAATTCTTCAATTTGTTCAACATCATAGTAATCATATATACCATTAGCATAAGAAGCTAAGGTTTCATTATCATTAAATTTGCATGAAAAGGGAAGGTGTGGAGCCTTCATCCTATAGCAACAAGTAATATCATATCTCAAGCATA
Organism: Aegilops bicornis; assembly: GCA_021605145.1. NCBI lineage: Eukaryota > Viridiplantae > Streptophyta > Magnoliopsida > Poales > Poaceae > Aegilops > Aegilops bicornis. Next base: position 175,029,083 of record CM038674.1, read on the forward strand.
GATCCCGAGCATACCAATGCAACATATTAATTTGATCCCATAATAGTTTCCCTTTTTGTGTAAAGCAATAATCCCTAAAGTATTCACGTTGATCCAACGTGTCTCCCATTATAAAGTTGAATGGGGTTTTCTTAGTATTATCAAAGTAGTACATAATATCTCTCACATAATGAGAATCGAGGGTTTTAGGAGTTACCCCATCTCCATGAGTAGCAAGTGCACCTATTTTTTTTTGGTATTTCATGTTCCATATCCATAACTAAAGATAGAGAACAAATTAGAACAACAAATAAAAATTACTTAGTGATAAAGCAAACAAGCACACACGAGAATATTCACCCGACGCTATGACTCCCCGGCAACGGTGCCAGAAAAAGGTCTTGATGACCTGCAAGTATACGGGATAGTTGTAGCCTCTTTCGATAAGTAAGAGTGTCGAACCCAACGAGGAGCTAAAGGTAGAAAAAATACTCTCTCAAGTCCTATTGGCCACTGATACGACTCTACGCACGCTTGACGTTCACTTTACCTAGAACAAGTATGAAACTAGAAGTACTTTGTAGGTGTGATAGGATAGGTTTGCAAGATAATAAAGAACATGTAAATATAAACTAGGGGCCATTTGGATAAAGAAGCAATAAAGTAAATATAGCGAGTGTGGAAAAGTGGTGGTAGGAGTTGTGAAATTGTCCCTAGGCAATTGACTACGTTACTGTAGCGACCCGACCCGAATGGATCAAGTCTCTGTGCTTTCGTGTCATCCCTGGATCGGTATGCTGACACACACAGTACTCGAAGGATTTATAACAGAGGTAAATCACATGTATAAAGTAACGTAAATACTATTACCTCAATCCAAATATATAGCGGAAGCAACAAGGTTGTGGATTCCCATCAACACCAACGGCAAAGTTGAGTATAGGAAATCGTAACCCTAATGTACCACTTACTCGTCGTCTGAAAAGTCTGCAACATGAAAAGTTGCAGCCCGAAAACGGGTCTGCACATGGAATATGCTGGCAATGTAACACATAGAGAGTAATGAAGGAATAAGCCTATACTACATGCATATATGGCTGGTGGAAAAGCTCTATGGTTATAAGGTTTTTGCGAAAAGCCAATTTTTCCATACTACAAAGGAATAAATTTATTTAACTATCATGGTGGTTGTTAAACATTGAGAATGGTTGACAGCATCCTCAATCCCAATTAAAAGTACTCATTAAAACCCAACAATATTAATTAGAGTAACATGTTGAGATTCACATGATATTCAAGTACTAGATACTCAAGATGTCCATAACCGGGACACGGCTAATCATGATTAGTTTATACACTCTGCAGAGGTTTGCGCACTTTTCCCCACAAGACCCGATCGCCTCCGTTTGGTTTCTCGTACTGCAGGGTGTTTGAGAAACGGATGACCGAGACATAGTCTTTCAGAAGCGCTAGCACCTTACGACGGGTAGACCGGTACACCTACTTTCCCCTACATCTGCTAGTCTACCACTGTAAGAGTTCGCACGACTTAATCAACTATGCTAGAGCCCATAATAGCATGTGGCTGCACATGGAAGTTTCTAGTTTGAATAATCTCATGATCCCTTTGAGCCTGGGTGGCGGTCCAAAAAAAAACAGGCAATCACTGGATACCCCAGGTGCCTCAATCCACCCAGATGTGTGTTTAAGTTGCCACCTTAAATAAACCATTAATTTAACAATCTCACATCAGTAATGGATACACTCACCCAATCCACGTCTACTAGCATAGCATGGCAATTAAGCAAACGTAGAAGTAACTCCCAAGGTTTCATAAGTAAAACAGGTAATAGGTACTACCTCAACTACTTCCCATCCTACAATTTTCATCAGATCCTAATCATGCAAGTGGTTGAGGATTGATCTAATGCATAAAAACTGGGTATGAGAAGAGTATGATCAAAGTGTTACTTGCCTGCAAAGTTGATGAAGATGATTTGCACTCAAAACTCTTGATAGTTCTACTCGTCACACTCCGGTCAATCTATCGTAATCAAGCAATAGTAGCCACACATAAGCAATCACTCAAAACATCGAAAAGAACGAAGAAAACAAATTGGAAAACATCAAAATCAAGCAAATAACTCTTGCAACATAAAACAATTTCTAACAGTACAAAAATTATGTGAATTTTGCCTTATCAGAAAGTTTAGGTCAAGAGCTTCGATTTGCAAAAAGAATCAACTAAATCGGAGTTACGAAACTCAAGTTATGATCAAACGAAGTTTGAATTCAAATCTTATCTAATTCAAATTTTAAAACTTTCAAAAACATGTTTGAGTTGGATTACTGGATAGAGGGGATCATAACTAAGAAGTGGGCGTTGGTTTCATTGAATTTGGACTAACGAGTAAAAAGTTATGGTCGTTTGAAAAGCGAGGACTAATCAGAAAAGAAATATTCACGGATAGGTCCCTGAAGAAAAAAAACAGAAAAGAGAAAAACTAGATGATGAACGTTCGTTACGAAATCCTAACGAACGAAACCGTTCGTTGAAACTACCTAGACAGGCCACGTTCGCTAAATAAAAAAACAAAACAGGTTTATTAAAAAAACCGTTCCGGGTCTCTCTGGTCGGAGGTGGTTTTTTTTTATAAACCGGCGGCGATCGGTTTAGGGTTTACCGCGGCGGCGGCGGCTCCGGCGAGTCGCGTCTCCGGCGAGGCGGGGTGGCGGCTCGGCGGTCGGCGCAGTGGAGTAGACGGGAGGCGGCGTCAGGCGAAAAAGGATGGCGGCGTGCGGGCCCCATGACCGGTCGGAGCGGAGTGGCGGCTCGGCGAGATGCGCTGGCGGCGGCGGCCAAGGGCGGGCGACGAGCGAGGCGAGGAGAGAGAGGGGAACGGGCCGGGACTCCGGCTTAAATAGGCGGGGAGGCGAGGGGGTGGCGTGGGGAAGGGGCAAGGGGAGGCGGCGGCTGGTGGCGGGGCGGCGCCGGACTCCGGGGAGGAGTCCCGGTCGAGGACGACGGGCAAGGCGGCGCGGAGCTGGGCCGCGGCCTGGCTGGGAGCTGGGCCGGCCCAGTTCGAGGGAAGTTTTTTTTTAACATTTTTTTAAAACAGAGACAAAAATAATAATAAAACCAAAGAAATAAAAATTTTATATAGGCATATAATATATCAAAATTTTCAGAAAAAGATTTCCTACAAGCTGAACATTTTTCTAGAATCAAATAGAATACACACAAATTCAAATAAAGCAAAGAGTGCTTCTGCTCTAATAAAATCCAACAGGAATCATTTTAAAAATACCAAAATGACTTCAAATTAATTTCTCTCCAATTTTTTGATGTAGGGAATCATGTTACCCTATTTTCCATATATTTTATTTTTTTGGAGAAAAATAATTTGAATAAAACTCAAATAACTCCAAATTGAAAATAAATTCAAAAGAACTTTGAATTTTAATTCTTGAAAACTCCCAACTCATATTTCAGATAATTTGGAGAAGTCATTTTATCTTCGCCGTGAAAATCATCGAGTTGCATAAAGTTTCAGAATTGAAATGTTTTCCAAATGAAATTCAAATATTTTCAACACCTTGTCATTTAAATAAATGGAAGAAGTCATGTCATCTTCTCTCCGTGGTTTTGTGATTAAAAGAATTTGAATTCCGAAGATCATAAAAGCAAAATGAAAGTTTGGGAAAGTCCTTTTATTCCCTCTCATTTAACTTTCAAAAGTTTCGAATTCACTCACTTTCAGTCAATCAATCAAACAATCAAACAAAACTATCTATGTGTTTATAACATTCCAAAATTTAGAATTTTGGGATGTTACAGGAAGAAGAAGAAGAAGGAGGGCTCTCTCCCCCTTGCTTCCGGTGGCGCTGGAACGCTGCCAGGGGCCATCATCATCACCGCGATCTTCACCAACACCTTCGCCATCTCCACCAACATCTCCATCACCTTCCCCCCTCTATCTACAACGGTCCACTCTCCCGCAACCCGATGTACCCTCTGGTCCTTGGCTCCCATGGCTTGGGAGGGGCGAGATCCCCTCCGAGATTGGATCTATCTCTGCTTTACGCGTTACGGAATTCTGCCCAGCACCATTTCCTTTATATCTGGAGATCCGTAATTCGATTGGATTGAAACCTTCGCCCAGATCGTTTTCCAAAAATTAGCTTTCTTGCGGCCAAAGAAGGGCATCAACCGCCTTACGGGTGGCCCACGAGGGTGGGGGCGCGCGCAATTTAAGTGGGCGTGGGCCACTATCTCGTGGCCACCTCGGGCATCGTCTCGCGTTGATTCTTCCTCCCAAAAATCACAAATATTCCAAAATAATTCTCCGTCCGTTTTTATCCCGTTTGGACTCCGTTTGATATGGGGTTTCTGCGAAACATAAAACATGCAATGCATGTGAAGTGGCACTTGGGCAATTGGATCAATATGTTAGTCCCAAAAAATAGTATAAAAAATTGCCAAAAGTATATGAAAGTTGAATAATATTGGCATGGAACAATAAAAAACTATAGATACGACGAAGACCTATCAGCATCCCCAAGCTTAATTCCTCCTCGTCCTCGAGTAGGTAAATGATAAAAAAGATAATTTTTTATGTGGAATGCTATCTAGCATAATCTTGATCATATGTCTAATCATGGCATGAATATTAAGATACGAATGATTCAAAGAAATAGTCTATCATTTGACATAAAAACAATAATACTTAGGGCATCCCAACAAACAATCATGTCTTTCAAAATATCAATGCTTCAGAAAGTTATCCCTACAAAATCATATAGTCTTGTATGCTCCCTTTTCTTAACACAAGGTACCCTCATGCCTATCCCGTGTCACCAAGCAATTGTTTCATACTTTAGTATTCTCAAGCTTTTTCAACCTTCACGCAATACATGAGCGTGAGTCATGGATATAGCACTATGGGTGGAATAGAATATGATGGTAGAGGTTATGTGGAGAAGACGAAAAGGGAGAAAGTCTCACATCGACGCGGCTAATCAACGGGCTATGGGGACGCCCATCAATTGATATCAATGCGAGGAGTAGGGATTGCCATGCAACGGATGCACTAAGAGCTATAAGTGTATGAAAGCTCAACAGAAGAAACTAAGTGGGTGTGCATCCAACTTGCTTGCTCATGAAGACCTAGGGCATTTGAGGAAGCCCATCGTTGGAATATACAAGCCAAGTTCTATAATGAAAATTCCCACTAGTATATGAAAGTGAAAACATAAGAGACTCTCTATATGAAGAACATGGTGCTACTTTGAAGCACAAGTGTGGAAAAAGGATAGTAACATTGCCCCTTTTTCTTTTTCTTTTTTCTTTTTTTTTCCTTTTTTTTGGTGGGCTTCTTTGGCCCCCTTTTTTATTTAGGCTTCTTTGGCCTTTCCCTTTTTTTCTTTTTTTTTCTTTTTTTTCATGGGGCAATGCTCTGTAATGATGATCATCACACTTTTATTTACTTACAACCCAATATTACAAATCGATACTAGAACAAAGATATGACTCTATATGAATGCTTCCGGCGGTGTACCGGGATGTGCAATGATCTAGCGTAGCAATGACATCAAAAAAACGAACAAGCAATGAAAACATCATGCTAGCTATATTACGATCATGCAAAGCAAATTACAATAAATGCTCAAGTCATGTATATGATGATGATGGAAGTTGCATGGAAATATATCTCGCAATTGCTATGGAATGCCATGATAGGTAGGTATTGTGGCTGTTTTGAGGAAGATATAATGAGGCTTATGTGTGATGGCATGTATCGTATCACGGGGTTTGGATGCACCTGCGAAGTTTGTACCAACTCTCGAGGTCAGAAAGGGCAATGCACGGTACCGAAGAGGCTAGCAATGATGGAAGGGTGAGAGTGCGTATAATCCATGGACTCAACATTAGTCATAAAGAACTCACATACTTATTGCAAAAATCTATTAGCCCTTGAAACAAAGTACTACACGCATGCTCCTAGGGGGGAGGTTGGTAGGAGTTAACCATCACGCACCCCCGACCTTCACGCAAAGATAAACAATCAAAATACAATGCGCGCCAATTTGGTTACATAGTTAATAGACCATACGTGCATGCTTCGGGAATCACAAACCTTAACACCAACATCCTTACTGAACACAACCATCTACTAGTACCTCCCACATATTATCATCACTATATCGCAAAACAATTGCAAGGAATCAAACATATCATATTCAACAATCTACAAGTTTATGTAGGATTTTATGACTAACCATGTGGATGACCAATTCCTGTCATCTCTCTAAATTGATATAAGTGAAGCAAGAGAGTTTAATTCTATCTACAAAAGATATGCCCGCGCTCTAACAAGTACTAGATGAAACCCCGCGCGTTGCTGCGGGATGTTTGGTTAATAATTTTTAAGAGATTGCATGAAGCGCAAATGAGATTATTTTGACAATATTGAGTAGGTTGCTATATTGTGCAATCAAAACTAAAATATAACTCCTGGACGATCAACAAAATTAGTTGTTTACAAAGCTCAAAAAGATAGTTGCATCTATAATGATCAAACAGAGTTTCTTGTTGTGCAATTTCCCTAAAAATATGTAAACCAAATCCATACATAAACCATCGCCCTAAACTATTTCTTGCTTACCTGGTTTTGGCTCAATAGTACAACACCTTAATCGAGAAAGAACTTGGCAAATTAATTTCCTTTTGCTTGGACTCAAATAAGCCAAATATCTTGATAACATGAATACCAAAAGAGAAACTATGGCCCTTTACTGGATTTAGCATGGAAACATAACTTGAAAGGACAAACATAATCTGCAGGTTGCAAAACAAATACAACATGAAGTGACTACTACCTACAAATCTTTGCAAGTGGTGACTTAAGACACCATCGTAGTAAAATCTATGTCATTTTAGTAGCTCACGGATATCTAGTTACAAATCCTACTATCAGCAATGGAGATTGCAAATTATTTTCAAGCATCATTATTAGAAGACAATGAACTGAGATACTAGTACTCTATGGCCAAGCAGGTGCAACTAAGATTGTGAAGACATAACATCTAAACTTCCCTCCCTCCTGAAAGAACATATATATCAAGTCAAATTAAGAAGTATTTTATGAAATGAAATAGAATGGGAAATATGCTTAACAAAAGTAAATAGCATAATTCCTCCAATAAAAATAATCCATTAAGAGGGCTTCAGAGTTCAGAATAGCATACCTCTCAAAGCTATTTAAACATGCTTAGTATTTAGAAAACCAACCATGTATAGAAAAATCTTTAAACTATTATATCTCACAATATAAACTTCACAATGATTAACCGTCCACAAGAGAATAAAAAGAATCCATTAAAAAGAATTCATCCAATAAAAAGAATCCATTAAGAGGGCTTCAGAGTTCATTAAGAGGGCTTCAGAGTTCAGAATAGCACTTATGATTGGAACTCTAGCAAGCATCCGCAACTACTAAAGATTCATTAAGGTAAAACCTAACCATAGCATTAAAGCATCAAGTCCCCTTTATCCCATACGCGAACAACTACTTACTCGGATTTATGCTTCTGTCACTCACGCCACCCACCATAAGCAAATCATAAACATATTGCAAACCCTACAGCGGGAATCCCTCACGCTTGCGCGACACGGAGGGCACAATAGGACAGCACCAATAATAAAACATGCAACTCAAACCAATCATAGCAATTCATCAATCACCGATAGGACAATGAAAATCGACTCAGACATCATAGGATGGCAACACATCATTGGATAATAATATGAAGCATAAAGCACCATGTTCAAGTAGAGGGTGCAGCGGATTGCGGGAGAGTGGACCGCTGTAGATAGAGTGGGGAAGGTGATGGAGATGTTGGTGAAGATGGCGGAGGTGTTGGTGAAGATTGCGGTGATGATGATGGCCACTGGCAGTGTTCCGGCGCCACCGGAAGCAAGGGGGAGAGAGCCCCCCTTCTTCTTCTTCTTCCTTGGCCTTCTACCTAGATGGGAGAAGGGTTTCCCCTTTGGTCCTTGGCTCCCATGGCTTGGGAGGGGCGAGAGCCCCTCCGAGATTGGATATATCTCTCTTTTCTGCATTCTGGAATTCTGCCCTGGCACCGTTTCCTTTATATCTAGAGATCCGTAACTTCGATTGGATTGAAACCTTTGCCCAGATCGTTTTCCAAAAATTAGCTTTCTTGCGGCCAAAGAAGGGCATCAACCGCCTTACGGGTGGCCCACGAGGGTGGGGGAGTGCCCACTTTAAGTGGGCGTGGGCCCCTATCTCGTGGCCACCTCGGGCATCGTCTCGCGTTGATTCTTCCTCCCAAAAATCACAAATATTCCAAAATAATTCTCTGTCTGTTTTTATCTTGTTTGGACTCCGTTTGATATGGGGTTTCTGCGAAACATAAAACATGCAACAGACAGGAACTGGCACTCAGCACTGGATCAATATGTTAGTCCCAAAAAATAGTATAAAAAATTGCCAAAAGTATATGAAAGTTGAATAATATTGGCATGGAACAATCAAAAATTATAGATACGACGGAGACGTATTAGTTATCCATTATGCTAGCAAAACTCTAGACAGTGCCCAGAGAAATTATGCTACTACTGAAAAAGAATTTTTAGCAGTTGCGTTTGCTTGTGTTAAATTGAGATCTTACATTGTTGATTCCAAGGTAATTGTTCACATTGATCATGCTGCTATAAAATATCTTATAGAAAAGAAAGATGCTAAACCTAGACTGATTAGGCGGGTTCTCTTGCTACAAGAATTTGAATTATATACCACTGTTAGGAAAGGAGTTGAGAACCCCATAGCTGATAACTTGTCTAGAAAATATTCTTGATGACCCACTACCTACTGATGATAGTTTTCCTAATGAACAACTATCTGCAATAAATGTTTCTCATAACACTCCTTGATATGCTGACTATGCTAATTACATTGTTGCTAAATACATACCACCTAGCTTCACATACCAACAAGAGAAAAAATTCTTCTATGATTTAAGACACTACTTTTGGGATGAACCACATATTTATAAAGAAGGTGTAGATGGTATTATTAGGCGTTGTGTAGCTGAGCATGAATAGGAACAAATCCTACGAAAATGTCACTCCGAAGCCTATGGAGGACATCATGCGGGAGATAGAACTGCTCACAAGGTATTACAATCAGGTTTTTATTGGCCTACTCTCTTCAAATATGCCCATAAGTTTGTCTTGGCTTGCGATGAATGTCAAAGAATTGGTAATATCGGTAAGCGTCAAGAAATGCCTATGAATTATTCACTTGTTTTTGAACCATTTGATGTTTGAGGTTTTGATTATATGGGACCTTTTCCTTCCTCTAATGGGTATACTCATATTTTGGTTGTTGTTGATTATGTTACTAAGTGCGTAGAAGCTATTCCAACTAGTAGTGTTGATCATCATACTTCCATTAAAATGCTTAAAGAAGCTATTTTCCTGAGGTTTGGAGTCCCTAGATATTAATGACTGATGGTGGCTCACACTTCATTCACGATGCTTTCAATAAAATGCTTGCTAAATGTGATGTTAATCATAGAATTGCATCACCCTACCATCCGCAATCTAGTAGTCAAGTATAACTTAGCAATAGAGAAATAAAACTAACATTACAAAAGACTGTCAATAGGTCCCGAAAGAATTGGTCTAAGTAAATGATGCACTTTGGGGCCTACGAAACAACTTAGAAAAATCCTATGGGTATGTCTCCATACAAAATGGTGTCTGGAAAAGCTTGTCATTTGCCTCTTGAGTCAGAACATAAAGCATATTGGGCAATTAAAGAACTTAATTATGACTTCAAGCTTGCCGGTGAAAAGAGGTTATGTGATATTATCTCACTAGATGAATGGAGAACCCAAGCATATGAAAATGCCAAACTATTAAAAGAAAAAATTAAGAGATGGCATGGCAAAACAACCCAAAAGCGGGAATTCAAGGTTGGAGAATATGTTTTTTTGTAAGACTCTCGTTTTAGATTCTTTGCAAGAAAACTTCTCTCCAAATGGGAAGGACCTTATATTATAAAAGAGGTGTATCGCTCTGGAGCTGTCAAGACTAATAATGCCAAAGGTACTAATCTGGAGGTGGTCAATGAACAAAGAATTAAGCACTATATCTCAGCTACGCCTACTAATGTTGAAAGCAATATTACCCAAACCATGACACTGAGAAACATATAAAAGAAACCTTCTAGAACACCCTAGAATCCTGAAAAAGAGGAGGTACGTGATACGGTAAGTAAACGGACTCCAAAAAACCCGCAAAAATATTTTCTGTCAGTTCTGAAATATTACAAAAATTAGGAAAATTAGAAATAAACAGGAAATCACCGAGGTGAGCACGATACACCAGGGCGCGCCTGCCCTCCCTGGCGCGCCCTGGTGGGTTGTGCCCTCTCGGGCACCTTCCCGACTCTGTTTTCCTTCCATATTCTTGTTTCCCAAGATAAAAAATCTTTATATATACACCCAATCGATTAGACCACCGCATCACAGAAAAATCATTTGTTCTTGTTGCGTGTTATTTTTCTATAAGAACTATCAAGCCAGGCATCATGTCTTCTCCCTCCTCCAACAACGTAGAAGAAGATACTTGGTTGATGGAGATGAAACTGAAAGAGAGGAGCCCAAAGAATCTAACAAGGAGGACAAGGGCAAGGAAGCTATAGGAGATCAAGCCCTAGAGGGAAGGTGGATTAAGTTAACGGAAGAAGAGGAGAAAGAAGATATCCTTCAACCTTATTGAGATCATCTCACCCCCACTGAAATTGAAGCCTTTAGATCCTTTGAAATGGTTCGTGTTCAAAATAAGTATCTCACTCGTGAAAATATTCTGTTACAAGAGCACTTCATCGCCCTCCGAAGCATCATCCGTAGATTGTACTTGAGTACACGGGTATGGGCACTCCCCTTGGCTTGTGCCAAGCTTGGGGGGAGATGCCCCGGTATCGTATCACCATCACTTTTATTACCTTTACCAATTTTAGTTTGGTCCTTAGTTATTTCGTGATTTAGTTGAATAAAAGTTTAGTATGATCTATCTATCTATGTAATCGAGTGAGAGTTGTATAATAAAGTTTAGTTTGAGCTTTTGCTTCTTTACTTACTTGTTGCAATCAAATAAAAGGAAATAAATGAAAAAGATCATATGCTAATCTTATAGTAAGTAATGACATCACATAAGGAAGAGTATAAGTGGTAAAATTTATTGGAGATTGACAAACATAGCATTGGTCAATGATGCAACTCATGAAATAAGGGAAGAGAAGATTCACAGGCAAATATATTATCTTGGACATCTTTTATGATTGTAAGCCCCAATTAAATATTTATGTCAAAATTGTTGACGTTGGACAAGGAAGACAGCGTAATGAGTTATGTTTGTTCATGTTCACATAGAAATTATATTGTCATAGATCCTTCAACATGTGGTGCTTGTTCAAAATCTTTGCTAGCCAAAAATTCCGCACTAAGTAGAGATACTACTTGTGCATCCAAAAACCTTAAACCCAAACTCATGTTTTGAGAGTCCACCATATCTACCTATGGATTGAGTAAGATCCTTCAAGTAATTAAGTTGTCATCGGTGCACCAAGGCAATAAGAATTGCTTCTAAATGTGTTGGATCATTTAGTGTAAGAGAAAATTGAGCATTGTACGAACTTGTGATGGCAAAGTAATAAAAGTGGCGGACTACATAATAAAGGTTGCTATCATAAGGGGCAATATAACGTGACGTTCTTTTGCATTAAAGGCTTTGGCATGCAAACCAAAAAGCGCATGACAACCTCTGCTTCTCTCTGCAAAGGGCCTATCTTTTACTTTTATGTATTTACTTTTATGCAACAGTATTCTCCCCTATTCCTTTTTATTTTCTCTTTTTGCAAGAATCGTGTGGTGAGGAAAGATCTAGGCACATATATCTAGTTGGATGTGAGTGAGCATGATTTATTATTGTTGGCATCACCATTGAGGTGAATACATTGGGAGGCAAAACTATAAGCCCCCATCTTTCTATGTGTCTGGTTGAAACATTTTGCTCATTGATACGTCTCCAATGTATCTATAATTTTTGATTGCTCCATGCTACTTTATCTACTATTTTGGACTATATTGGGCTTTATTTTCCACTTTTATATTATTTTTGGGACTAACCTATTAACCGGAGGCCCAGCCTAGAATTGCTGTTTTTTGCCTATTTCGGTGTTTCAAAGAAACGGAATATCAAACGGAGTCCAAACGGAATGAAACCTTCGGGAATGTGATTTTCTCATCGAACGTGATCCAGGAGACTTGGACCCTACTCCAAGAAGTAACAGAGGCGATCACGAGGGTGGGGGGCGCGCCCCCCTGCCTCGTGGCCCCCTTGTTGCTCCACCGACGTACTCCTTCCTCCTATATATACCTACGTATCCCCAAACGATCAGAACAGGAGCCAAAAACCTAATTCCACCGCCGCAACCTTCTCAGATCCGTGAGATCCCATCTTGGGGCTGTTTGAGCTCACTTGAAGGGGCATCCACCACGGAGGGCTTCTACATCAACACCATAGCCCCTCCGATGAAGTGTGAGTAGTTTAGTTCAGACCTTTGGGTCCATAGCTAGTAGCTAGATGGCTTCTTCTCTCTTTTTGGATCTCAATACAATGTTCTCCCCCTCTCTCGTGGAGATCTATTCGATGTAATCTTCTTTTTTGCGGTGTGTTTGTTGAGATTGATGAATTGTGGGTTTATGATTCAGCTTATCTATGAATAATATTTGAGTCTTCTCTGAATTCTTTTATGTATGATTGAGTTATCTTTGCAAGTCTCTTCGAATTATCCGTTTAGTTTGGCCAACTAGATTAGTAGTTCTTGCAATGGGAGAAGTGCTTAGCTTTGGGTTCAATCTTGCGGTGTCCTTTCCCGATGTGAGAAGGGGCAGCAAGGCACGTATTGTATTGTTGCCATCGAGGATAACAAGATGGGGTTTTATCATATTGCATGAATTTATCCATCTACATCATGTCATCTTGCTTAAGGTGTTACTCTGTTTTTAACTTAATACTCTAGATGCATGCTGGATAGCGGTCGATGAGTGGAGTAATAGTAGTAGATGCAGAATCGTTTCGATCTACTTGTCTTGGACGTGATGCCTATATACATGATCATACCTAGATATCCTCATAATTATGCTCAATTTTGTTAATTGCTCAACAGTAATTTGTTCACCCACCGTAGAATATCTATGCTCTTGAGAGAAGCCACTAGTGAAACCTATGGCCCCCGGGTCTATTCTCATCATATCAATCTCCATTACTTTATTACTTGCTTTATTTTTACTTTGCCTTTTACTTTTCACTTTGCATCTATATACCAAAAATACCAAAAAATATTATTTATCATCTCTATCAGATCTCACTCTCGTAAGTGACCGTGAAGGGATTGCCAACCCCTAATCACGTTGGTTGCGAGGAGCTATCGTTTTGTGTAGGTACGAGGGACTTGTGTGTGGTCTCCTACTGGATTGATACCTTGGTTCTCAAAAACTGAGGGAAATACTTACGCTACTTTGCTGCATCATCCTCTCCTCTTCGGGGAAATCCAACGCATGAGCTCAAGAGGTAGCAAGAAGAATTTCTAAGCGCCCGTTGCCGGGAGGCTCACGCAAGAGCAAGTCAACCATACCAAGTACCCATCACAATCCCTATCTCTCGCATTACATTATTTGCCATTTGCCTCTCGTTTTCTTCTCCCCCACTTCACCCTTGCCGTTTTATTCGCCCTCTCTTTCCCAATCTCCTCCTCTCTTTTTGCTTGCCCTTTCGTTTGCTCGTTTGGTTGGATTAGATGCTTATTTATTGCTAAACAGAGAACCTAAGATCTATGGATCCTCATCCGCTTGCTAATCTTTTTAAGAGATCCAATTATGATGAACCAATTGCTAGTGAGTTTTGTGCACTAGATTATCTTTATGAAGTTTTGCTTGAAATTCGTGAATCTGAAAATTGTGATGAAGAACTTTATGAAGTGATTCAAGATAGATCTTTTAATAAAAAGCATGATTGCAATGATTTTCCTATAAATTCTCTTGATGACAATTGTGCTAATAATTTGCAAACCCCTAAGCTTGGGGATGCTAGTTTTGCTATGTCTACTACTTGTTTCAATGATCATGATTGGGGTGATTCTTCTTATAACCTTGAAAATTTATTTAAGCCCCATGATGAATATGAGATTGATAATAATGTTTGCAATAATATTGAAAGTGGGTTTGGAAGAGTGTCAACTTTAGATCCCACGGTTTTAGAGTATGTTCAATCTTATGATATTTTTGATAAAAGTGGGTTCGGAAAGGTCATGACTCTAGCTAATGTTAATCCCACTATCTTGGAAGAGTGTCAACTTTGCATGCATATGGATCGTGTTGAGAATATGTTATGTGATAGCTATTTTGTTGAATTTGCTTATGATCCTACATGTAATTTTTATGAGAGAGGAAAATATGGTTGTAGAAATTTTCACGTTACTAAATTACCTCTCGTCATGTTGAGATTGCTATCATCTCTTTCTTATTCCTTGCATATGCTAGTTTGTGTTTGCCTTGAAAATTTGTTTGCTTATAATATACCTATTCATAGTAAGTATGTTAGACTTAGATGTGTTTGTCACGTGTTTCACGATGCTCCCTTTGTGCTTCAATTCTTGTCTTTCATGTGAGCATCATTAAAATTATCAATGCCTAGCTAGGGGCGTTAAACGATAGCGCTTGTTGGGACGCAACCCAATATTTTTCCTTGCTGTTATTTAATAAATAATACATCTATCCTATGTTTGGATGTGGTTTTTTGTCTTAATTAGTGTTTGTGCCAAGTAGAACCTATAGGATAACCTACGATGATAGTTGATTTGATTCTGCTGAAAAACAGAAACTTTGCGCACACGAATATAAATTTTTTAAATCACAGAAACGTGATTTTGTGTTGATTCTTTTTGATTCTGTTCAATAGACAAATTGTCCAGGACTTCCTATTTTGGTAGAATTTTTAGAGTTCCAGAAGTTTGCGTTAGTTACAGATTACTACAGACTGTTCTGTTTTTGACAGATTCTGTTTTGAGTGTGTTGTTTGCTTATTTTGATGACTCTATGGTTAGTAAAATAGTTTATAATCCATAGAGAAGTTGGAATACAGTAGGTTTAACACCAATATAAATGAAGAATGAGTTCATTACAGTACCTTAAATTAGTCTTTTGTTTTCTTTCTCTAACAGAGCTCACGAGATTTCTATTGAGTTTTGTGTTGTGAAGTTTTCAAGTTTTGGGTGAATTATTTTGATGGATTATGGAACAAGGAGTGGCAAGAGCCTAAGCTTGGGGATGCCCATGGCACCCCAAGATAATTCAAGTACACCAAAATTCAAAGCTTGGGGATGCCCGGAAGGCATCCCTCTTTAAATCTACTTCCATCAGTAATTTACTTGGAGCTATATTTTTATTCACCACATGATATGTGTTTTGCTTGGAGCGTCTTGTATTATTTGCGTCTTTGCTTGTTAGTTTACCACAATCATACTTTCTGTACACACCTTTTGAGAGAGCCATACATGAATTGGAATTTGATAGAATACTCTATGTGCTTCACTTATATCTTTTGAGCTTGATAGTTTTGCTCATAGTGCTTCACTTATATCTTTTGAGTAATTTTTGCTCTAGTGCTTCACTTAGATCTTTTAGAGCACGGTGGTGGATTTGTTTTAAAGAAACTATTGATCTCTCATGCTTCACTTAAATTATTTTGAGAGTCGTTAATAGCATGGTAATTTGCTTAATATTAATATACTTGGTATTCAAGATATGTGAAACTTTCTTTTGAGTGAGTTGAATACTAAGATAAGTTTGATGTTTGATAATTGTTTTGAGATATGGAGGTGATAATATCAAAGTCGTGCTAGTTGAGTAATTGTGAATTTGAGAAATGCTTGTGTTGAAGTTTGCAAGTCCCGTAGCATGCACGTATGGTTAAAGTTGTGTAACAAATTTGAAACATGAAGTGTACACGGCTTGTGCATCCTTATGAGTGGCGGTCGGGAAGAAGCGATGGTCTTTTCCTACCAATCTATCCCCTAGGAGCATGCGCGTAGTACTTGATTTTGATGACTTCTAAATTTTTGCAATAAGTATATGAGTTCTTTTGACTAATGTTGAGTCCATGGATTATCGCACTCTCACCTTTCCGCCTTTGCTAGCCTCTTCAAGATGCCGTGCATTGCCCTTTCTCACCTTGAGAGTTGGTGCAAACTTCGCCGGTGCATCCAAACCCTGTGATACGATACGCTCTATCACACATAAACCTCCTTATTTCTTCATCAAAACAGCCACCATACCTACCTATCATGGCATTTCCATAGCCATTCCGAGATATATTGCCATGCAACTTCCATCATCATTATCATGACATACATTACTTTTGTCATATTGCCATTGCATGATCATGTAGTTGACATCGTATTTGTGGCAAAGCCACCATGCATTATTTTTCATACATGTCACTCTTGATTCATTGCACCATCCCAGTACACCGCCGGAGGCATTCATATAGAGTCATATCTTGTTCTAAGTTTCGAGTTGTAATCCTTATGTTGTAATCAATAGAAGTGTGATGATCATCATTATTAGAGCATTGCCCAAACAAAAAAAGGCCAAAAGAAAAAAAAAAGGGGCCCAAAAAAAGAAAATAAATAGAAAGGGCAATGCTACTATCTCTTTTTCCACACTTGTGCTTCAAAGTAGCACCTTGTTCTTCATGTAGTGAGTCTCATATATTGTGCTTCAAAGTAGCACATTGTTCTTCATGTAGTGAGTCTCATAAATTGTCTTTTATACTAGTGGTAATTTTTCATTATATAACTTGGCTTGTATATTCCTACGATGGGCTTCCTCAAATGCCCTAGGTCTTCATGAGCAAGCGAGTTGGATGCACACCCACTAGTTTTCTTTTGTTGAGCATTCATAGCTCTAGTGCATCCGTTGCATGGCAATCCCTACTCCTCATGTTGACATCAATTAATGGGCATCTCCATAGCCCGTTGATTATATTCGTCAATGTGAGACTTTCTCCTTTTTTGTCTTCTCCACACAATCCACATCATCATATTCTATTCCACCCATAGTGCTATATCCATGGCTCACGCTCATGTATTGCGTGAAGGTTGAAAAAGTTTGAGATTATTTAAGCATGAAACAATTGCTTGGCTTGTCATCGGGGTATAGAAGTTGGGAACATCTTTGTGTGACGAAAATGAAGCATAGCCTAACTATATGATTTTGTAGGGATGAACTTTCTTTTGCCATGCTATTTTGAGAAGACATGATTGCTTTGATTAGTATGCTTGAAGTATTATTATTTTTTGTGCCACTATGAACTTTTGTATTGAATCTTTCGGATCTGAATATTCATGCCACAATTAAGAAGATTTACATTGAAATTATGCCAAAGTATCACTCCGCATCAAAAATTCTTTTTTATCATTTACCTACTCGAGGACGAGCAGGAATTAAGCTTGGGGATGCCTGATACGTCTCCAACGTATCTATAATTCTCCATGCTACTTTATCTACTGTTTTGGACTATATTGGGCTTTATTTTCCACTTTTATATTATTTTTGGGACTAACCTATTAACCGGAGGCCCAGCCCAGATGTCACATCCCTAGTTCTGGTATGCTCAGGGCTAGCTAGTCATGTGTGCATCATGTTTAAATTCCATTTAAATTTGAAATGAGGATTTGTGAAACCCTCAGAATCATTTCTGGAAATGACCCAACTAAAAATTGCTCCAAAAGGGTCCAAGAAAATGCTCATGTTGCTCTCTAAAAATATTGGACAGAGATAAAAATCAAACCAATATTTTTAGGAGCTCATAATTATTTATTTTGGACATTTGGAATTAATGCAGTAATTATTTGCTTTGGATATATATTGTTATATATATAAAATATTGTCCAAAAATTTTGCCAGTTGTTGAGGAGCTCTGGAATAATGCCACTAGCCCCTGCAAAAATTCGCATAAGGAAATAAAATGGTTTAGTATTTTTATTAAATCAAAACAAATGTCAGAAAATAGAAAAGAAAAATAAAAGGGAGAAGAGACTTACCTGGCGCTTACCTTCCTGTGCAGCCCGTTCCTGTGCGGCCTGGCCGACCCAGTTGGCCAGCCCAGCCCACCTGCCCCCCTCCTCTGTCGTCTTCGTCCTCGACCGGAAGATGGGCGCGTGCCCGACGCGCACGCACTGCCGCGCCGTGCCACCTCCTTCCTCCCTGCCTGCCTGTCCTCCCTCTCGTCGCTCTGGATGCTCCACGCGACGCCACGCGCCGCCCCGTACCCCTCTCACCCTCCCCCGGTCCTCTCCTCTCCTCTCCTCTCCTCTCCTCGCTTCTCTCTCGCGTCTGAACGCGCCCGCCGCCGCCGACGAGCACTACCGCGGCCACCAGCCACCCCTCGCCCTGCCGCTGCGCCCAGAAGCTCCGCCACATCATCAGCTACCTCCCCGTCAAGCCACGCGCCTCGGGAGGCCCTGAAGAGCCGCCTTGCCGCCGTCTTCATCTCCGGTCGCCGGAGATCGTCTTCGCCGCCCCGCCGCCTTCAGCGCGTCCCCGAGCTCGCCGACAAGCCCCTCGAGTCCGCCGTGAGCATCTCCCCGTTTTCCCTCTCTTCTTCCCCTCGTTCCCACGTCGTAACCGCCGTTTCCTCCATGGCCGAAGCCATCGCTGCCGCAGCTCCTCGCCTCATGGCCACAACACGGCCCGTGAGCCGAAGCTTCGCCGTTGCACTCGGTGCACCACTGGCGAAAGTCGCACGGACCGCCAAGCCTCCCCGTGCCCATACGTCAAAACCCCAATGGCGAACTCCGCCACCGCCCAGCTTCGTCTCCGTGAAGCTCCGGCACCCCGCAGCCTCCCGCTTGCTCCAAGCAGCGGACGAGCTCCGGCTCCTCGTCCGTGGTCTCCGCCGCCTAAATGGTTGCCGGAGGGCGATTCCCGAGCCCCTCCGCCGCGTCTGGCCTCGCGGGCGTTGAGTCGCCGGCGAGTTTGACCCCGTTGACCAGGGGGTTTGACCTTTGACCTCGCCGGACTGACAAGTGGGCCAGGCCCCTGCTAATTTTAGTTAGATGTTAATTAAACTTAATTAGCCCGATGATACTGACATGTGGGCCCGAGGCCACTAACTAAACTAGATTAGTTAGGTTACACACTGACATATGGGTCCCACTGGTCAGGTTTGACCTGGACCGACCCGTTGACCTGCTGACGTCATGTTGACGCAGTTATCCATTTTCTGGAATTATTTTAACTCAGGAAATTCCAGCAAATGATATAAACTTCAAAAAATCATAGAAATTCAACCGTAGCTCAGATTGAAATAATTTATATATGAAAAATTATTAGAAAAATGCAATCTTTCCATCTGTACTAGTTTCATGCATGACGAACCAACTTATACCTACTGTATAAGTGAAACACTATAAAGGGCATTTATAAAGAGCTTACTTGGAGTTGCATTTGAATCCTTGATTCAAATGGACTTCATCCAAATAGAATGCTAGCTGCATTAGCACAAACAACATCACATCTTCATGCCATGTTCATGCATCATATTGTTGCATATGCTTGTGTATTGATTGTTGGCACCGTTCCTTCTCGATAGGTCTTGCTCCGGAGACCGTTCCAGTACATGCGTGAAGCGATTGCCTC
Source organism: Aegilops bicornis (assembly GCA_021605145.1). Classification (NCBI taxonomy): domain Eukaryota; kingdom Viridiplantae; phylum Streptophyta; class Magnoliopsida; order Poales; family Poaceae; genus Aegilops; species Aegilops bicornis. Next base: position 175,048,856 of record CM038674.1, read on the forward strand.
CTCTGTTGATCTACCGAGCAAGCAAACCCCTTGTTCATTCCGATACAATCCTACTCTCTCACTCCTGCTCTCAGTTATTGCATTAGGACAACAACGATTCATCTACTACTTTGTGCTGCGGTAGTTGAACCCATTCCTCTGCATGACCTGTCATTGCCATTGTAAATAGTTGGAACCCACTAGCATGTGTAGGAGTTGATTGAGCCATGTTGTGTTCCTACCATGCCATGCCTGTTATTGCTTAGATTCGTGTCAGGTCTAATTCATTGGGAATGAATTGGAGTGCAGTTCTATGTTCTGATGCTGAGAGTGAAGTGTGTGAACACGATTTGGTAAAGGTAGCGGTGAGAGGCCATGTAGGAGTACATGGTGGGTTGTCTCACCGAACCGTCCTTAAGCACTGAGTTCTATGTATGTTCTCCAATGACTCGATACTACCACACATTGGGTTCCGGTAACTCGACCCCTATCGACTTATTAACCAACTTGATCTCTGTCCAGGAATCGCAACTAGTTTCTGGTGTTTGTAGGTAGTGCTATTTTTCTACTAAGTGGCACCTGGCAGGGTGGGCTTGGGACAGACTAGGCACACGTGGCCTGGTGTACCGAGTGGCACCCGGATGGTGGGCTCGGGAACCCTGCACACATCGTTTGGGGCCGTGAGCGACACCCCGGCCGGATCTCCTTGCAGATGGAACACGAATAGGCGATAAAACTGGGCTAGAGTCTTGTGTGGTTAGTCAGGTCATGGCCGACACCCTCGCCAGGCTTCCGCTTGAAGGTCACCGAGATACATGACGTGTACATGGCGGTAAGTGGCGAGAGCGTGTGTGAAGAAGTACACCTCTACAGGGTTGACATGATCTATTCGAATAGCCGGGTCCGTGATTATGGACTTCTTGGATGCTTACGTGGTACATAGACAACTTGAAGTGGATACTCTAAAATTCTCAAGACAAGTGTGAGTGCTATGGATGGCCTTCTCGTAGGGAGACAGGGATGAATCCATAATAGTGTATTGTGTGGTGACTAGTGGACTCGTGTGCGACATCTCACCTCAAAGAAGTTCTCGTAGTCGTAGAACAGGATAGCCACTGAGTCAAAGCTGGCTTGCTGCAACTAAAACCCACATTACCTTCTTGATACAAATGCATGTATGATAAGATTTGATGTAAGTCTTGCTGAGTACCTTTGTACTCACATTGCTTTATTTATGTTTTTGCAGCGGAGACTTCGGTCTTACTAGTAGTTCCGCTTGGACTTCGACAAGTAGCTTGTACCTCAGCTACGATCTTGATCGGATGTTGTAGATAGTCAGGCTCTTCAGCCTTTTTCATTTGTAGATGTCTGTACTCAGACATGTAATGCTTCCGCTTGTTGCGTGTCTGCTCTGAATGTTGGGTCATGTGACCCATGTTTGTAATAAATGCTATGATGGCTCTTCTGAGCCTTTATCTATATGAGTTTGCATTATGTTGTGATGCCATGTTGTACAGCACATACTTGCATGTTATGCGTACGTGTAACGTGTATTGCTATGTGTGGGATCCGACAACCTAGTTATCTATCCTTGGTAGCCTCTCTTATGGGGAAATGTAGTCTTGTGCTTCCATCGAGCCATGGTAGTCCGCTACAGCCCGGTTTACCGGAGTTCTGTTAGCCCAGCACTACTGCTGCGGAACACTTAGACTGGCCGGCATGTGATTCACTTCGTTCCTGTGTCTGTCCCTTCGGGGAAATGTCACGCGGTGACATCCGGAGTCCTGCCTAGCCTACTACAGCCCGGGTTCTCGGAGTCCTGTTAGCCCAGTTGCTACAGCCCGGATTCACACGCTGCTGACCGACATATTCGATGTTGTTTCATGTATGCCTGTCCCCGTAAGTTAGTGCCACTTTGGGTTCACGACTAGTCATGTCGGGCCGGGTTCTCTATCATATGGATGCTAGCGACACTATCATATACATGAGCCAAAAGGCGCAAACGGTCCCGGGCCATGGTAAGGCGACGTGGGAATACCGTGCGTGAGGCATAAAGTGATATGAGGTGTTACATGCTAGATCGGTGTGACTTAGAATCGGGGTCCTGACAGCTTTGGTATCAAAGCCTGACTGCCTGTAGGATTACCAAACCAAACTGGCCGAAGTTGAGTCTAGAAATTCTTTAGTTATATAAGGGAATTGATTGTGGGAAGGAACGTAAGGCTCTTTTTACTCCTTTACCTCATGGCCTTCTGATCTGAGTCATCTTATCTTCCTACGGGGTTAAGGAACTAGGCTTTCTTTTCTGTCTATCAGGATCACGTGTTACTACTCCGTAGTCCCATAGGATTGGTTTGTCTGAGTCATATCCCAGTTTCGAGTACTTCCGGTGTAGTCTGTTTAGGATTATCCCAGAACCCTTTAGTGAAGATGTTGAGTATGTTACTACCCCATTTTGGCAGGATGTCTCATTCTGAGCGTTTTACTGCCGTTATGCTGCCGGAATTGCCCTAGGAGTTCGAGAGTTACTAATTTCTTGTCCTACATTCTACAGTCGATAGTTGATGCTTATCCGTCCTTGGTTTCGTTTCTCGGGATGTCATCAGTTAAACAAAGTTCTGTTGTTCGTAGCCAGAACCACGGAGATGGTAGGGATGAGGATCCTCCCGACCAGCCTTCATTGGCAGAGTTTATGTTAGAGATGGAGAGGAACAAGCGTGAGTCTAACCTCTTGTTGGCACGTATCGAGGAGAACACCGCACATCAGTTCAAAGGATCTGTGACCATTCATGACTTCATTCGCTTGCACCCACCTACCTTTCATCACTCCATCGAGCCACTCGATGCAGATGACTGGCTCCGTAGCATCACTCACAAGCTCCGTTCCGCAAACGTAGCTGAAGATGACAAGGTTACCTATGCCACATATCACCTGGAAGGTCCTGCTAGTCTTTGGTGGCAGAACTATGAGGTTGTGCTTCCGGTGGCGATTCCTACGGAGAGATTTCCACGAGAGGCTTTTCGCGAGCATCACATTCCCCAGGCCCTCATCAATCGCAAGAGAGAAGAGTTCTATAATTTCACCCAGAGTAAGATGGCTGTTGATGCTTACAGCAGAGAGTTCGGGAACCTTTCCCGCTATGCTTCAGAAGAGGTATCCACGGACGCCAAGAAGCAGGCTAGGTTTCAGAAGGGTCTCAACCCCAAGTTGCGTCGTGATCTCCACCTGCATCATTGTGATTCATTCCAGGCTCTTGTGAACAAGGCCATTAATGCAGAGACAGCTCAGCTCACTTACGAGGAGTCTCGTAAGCACACCCGTGATTTGGGATCTTCCTCCGGTTCTAGTTCTCAGAAGCGCTGGATTTGGATTCCGAACTCTGCTCTTCCACCCGGATATTCACCGAGGCCATCTTATGTGGCGCCTCACCCAGTTCAGTTACATACTCCACCCAGGCCTATTGGTAGACCGCTTGTCAGTGCGGGTCCACGTCCAACCTCAGGGACTTGCTTCACATGCGGAGAGCCAGGACACTATGCACGTGGCTGCTCTCAGGCCAGTTATGCTCCACCCCAGCCCGAGAAGACTGTTGGTTGTGTTAAGCCATCACGCAAGATGATCAGTGTCAAGTCAGCTCCCACTGAACGTGGACGTGTGCATCATGTCTCAGCTAAAGACACTCATGATGATCTGGATGTTGTTCTTGGTACACTCCTTGTCAACTGTCATCCAGCTTCGATTCTATTTGATACCAGAGCATCTCTGTCGTGGTTTTGTCACGGCAGATGTCCTAGGGAAAGGACTTAGTCGTGGAGCCATCGCAACGGGTTAGCTTGAAGGGGTTAAAGAGGGCACAGGGACGCAGAGGGTTTTATACTAGTTCGGCCCCTTCGATGAAGGTGAAAGCCTACGTCTAGTTGTGATGGAATTGATGGGGTTTTGATGACTAGGGAGCAAACAAGCTTCGCCTAAGTCTCGAGTTGTTGTCTGTTGTCCTTGAACCGCCCCGGGTCGTCCCCTTATATACACGGGTGACGCCTTGCTTGTTCCTGAAGTCCCAATCTCCGGTTCATAATCGTATCCGGGTTGGTCTCTCTCTATTCCTAACTTACAATACAAGTTTACATACCGGGCGGTTTACGGCTCTGAGTTCTAAAACCGACTACAGGCCTTGGGCCCTTACCTTCATGCTTGGGTTTTACACCGTTGAACTCTTGATGAAGTTAACTTGACCCAGATAGGCCGGTTTACGCCCAGTAGTAATATCCCCAACATTAGGCCCCAGATTGATTTGAACAGGTTCATGTCAATCCTTGATAAAAAACCTTCATCTTCAACATCTTCTTGTAGTTGTTGAACCGCCGTGATGTCACCTTCTCTGGTTGCTGTAAACCGGCATGACGTCCCCATAAAGATAGCATTCATGATACCTTCTTTGTTTAACAGATCTGCAATAACCGAGGCGACAGCTCTACTTCCCAGATTTGTGGTTCCTTGATTCACGCGCCTGACACATGTCTCTTGCCTTATAAATAGGACTGAAGGGTCATTCCTTTTCTCCCCTCCATCCCCTTTCTCTTCGTCTTCCTCGCGTCGCTAGCCTCGGAGCTCCGCCGCCGCCGGCGACCTCTGCACCGTCTTGGGCCGCTGCATCAACCTGAACGCACCAGAAAAACGCAGCGATCTTCCGCATCTCCTCAACTCTGGTAGGTCCTCAGTTTCCCTCGACCTAGATTCGTTCTAGGGTTTCTTGTTCTTGCAGTGCTCCATTAACTGTTCATGCTCATACCAGACTCCTGGATAGATCTGTGACACCTTGCTCGATTAGTAGTAGCTTTTAGCATCCGCTGTAGTTTCGTGCTTACGTCCATAGATCTCGCATATTATTTCCTGCTCATTGCATCAATACTGCTCTGCTTTATTCTTTTTTGGATATTCTTCTTCTTTTCTGATCTAGCTTCAGATCCTTCGTTGTAGAGAAATCTTGTGAAACCTGTTTCTGCACACTTAGCCGTTCACAACCTCAATTGCTTTCAATATTTAGATCAGGCGGTTTAACTTAACATAGAAAGAATTAATAAACCGGTATACACCATTAGTCCCCTTGTTGAACCGCCAGAACTCCTTAACCAGACACTGTCGCATCATAGAACTCCGGTTTAGATGTAGTTGTCTCCGATTTAGCATTGTACACCGGTTCTCTCTTTGTCCCAACACATTTCTTGAACCGGATTTAAATTTTTTGTAGATTTTATCATGGCCAAACAAGTATATGAGTGCAACTGGGCTCCTTCCCGTGTCACCGAAACTCAATTAAACAATCTGGTCCTGACTGGCGCTTTAAGCGATGAAGGATACTATCCATTGGAGGGTTCTGGCAAAGAATGTCCACCCACACCTCAAGAAGGAGAGGTTGTAGTTTTCGCATGATCACTTAGCCGGGGTTTTAACCGCCCGGTTCAAAATTTTACCGGGATGTCTTAGCCAATTTTCAACTCCGTCCGCAAGATACTGGCCCCAATTATGTTACCAATATATGTCACTTCCAAGTGCTCTGTGAGGCATACTTTCAAGAAGAACCCACAGTTGAGCTGTTTAGAGACTGCTTCCATCTAACCCGCCGCACAGAATTCACTGATGGGTCCAACACAGAATTGGGTGGTGTGGCGATTCAAAAAGGAAGGAGGTCACTTATCCTCATGCCAAACTGCATGACCACCCCAAGGAATGGAATCAATCATGGTTCTATTGCAGAGACACCTCTCCTGCCAATGAAAATCCTTTGCCTGGCTTTCGTCCGGAGCGACTCAGTAACACACATCCCTTTCCGCAAAGATTAACCGCCGAGGAAAGAAGTAAATACGCTCCTCAACTCTCCAAGCTCAGAGCCTTCATGTCCAATGGTTTAACAGGAATTGATCTCGCACGCTGTTGGATATCATGGAGCATACTGCCCCTCTCCCAGCGCTCCGGCTTAATGTGTGAGTACACTGGTAGCGTCAACGACCCCCTCCGACATGTTAATATCCAGCTTACCAATGATGAGGTCACCGAGGCTGTGAAGAAAATGTTGAACGAACCGGAACACCTCTGTGCCCGAACCGGTCTGCTCCCCTTCTGTGCTACCAACAAACCACCATCTGTAAGACTCTGACTGTATTTTTTACTGAATATATTACTGCCATTTCCGGTATCTTTTTTAACATCAACTGATGCTTAATCAGGGTAATGATCCATTCTGGAGCAAGAAACTTCCATAAGAAAAACCAGAGAAGCTAGACAAACCGGAAAGACCAATCCGGCCAAAGACCAAAGTTGTCAAGAGGCCTGCTCATAAGAGGAAAACCACTGCATCTTCTGATCCGGCTGTGGATGACGATGTGGGTAATCCGGACCTTGAGGTAGAACTTGATTCACTTGGCTTACTTTTCATATGCCTAATTGATGATGATATTTGTCAGGATGATCTTTGAAGCGATGTCTTGATGTTGTAGAGGTAACTATTCTCTCCTCTGACTCAAATCCTTTGCCTTCACTAAAAATCCGTCGGGCAAACCGGAAAATTAAATTCTCATCCCCTTGCTTGCTTGGATCCCAAATTTCTTATGAAGACTCAACAACATGAAGTTCGTCGCACAACTCGGCACAGCGGTCAGGTAGTTACCTCCGCCGGTTTACCGAACAGTCCGGTTCGGAAACGTCGTTCAGAGGTCTCTAATTTGCTTGTCAGTGCTTGTCCTAAAGCGGGCTGTTTTCGTCAACCTCTTAATCCATCTGACTCCGATTATCAGGTCACTTCCCATTCCTCATCTGGTGAGTCATCAGCTACTCACCGCCACCACTTAAAACGGTGCTTGGGTAAGTTATACATATCATATTGTTTCTATTGCATCACTGCGTAGTATATGCTGTATTTGACTGTTATTATGCCTTTTCAGGGCCAAGCCTAGGCCGAGCAAGAAGGCTCGCCTGGATAAAGCGGCCGACGAAGAGACTGCCAAATCTTGAAGCGGCTATTCATGAAGATATGCCCAATGATCCGCCACTACAAGGTGACGATTTTGTTGCTGAAGAAAGGCCTGTTGACACCTCCCGTCCTGCTGACCAGCCCAGAAGCCCAACCCGGATTGAAAAATCCACCAGTCCAATCCGCGCTGCTCTGAACCCCCAAGATCTTCATTCTGGCTACTTAAACCGGCTGTATACCAGCCGTGATTATGAAGCTGGCCTGGTGAATATGATGAAAGAAAAATTCGAGGTAACCTCCATGTTCTTTTTCCTGCTTGGATATTTCAATTTTTGTTTAACTCTCCATTAGCCCCCAAGTGCCAAGTTGAATACCTGTATTGAGCTTGGGACTTTGTGATTTTATTGACAGATGAAGATCAAATATGCATTAGCCCCCAAGTGCCAAGTGCATAACTTGTTATGTGGTTGGTACTTCAAATCTTGTACCGTTTGTTAAATTAGATGACTATCTGTATGTAGGCTGAGCTGAGGACTAAAGAAAGCCAACTCACCGATCTTCAAGAAAACTTGAAATCCCAACAAGCTGAAACCTCAAAGGCAAAAGAAGAATTGACCAGCGCTTTAGGCGTCATGGAACAGCTTAAGGAGGGCTTCAAAAAGGAGCGGGCGGATTGGGCCCCTGAGAAGGCCGCTTTCACCAAAAAGTTGGAAAATGCTGAAGCTGCCCTTAAACCGGTGGTAGATGAGCTGATCAACGTGAAGCGGCAAGTGCATGCCATGACTGTTGCCATCTTTGGTAAGCTTCCTTTGGTTTCTATGATAACTTGGCCTTCTTATGATAAGTCCGGTTTGTGATCTTTCTTGTAATGTTGTAGGCACACGCATTGGTCACTTGGGGTCAGATGTTCGGATGAAATTGAAAGCTGCCTACACTTTAATCGAACAGCTGTACACTGGAGCGCAGCGGATCATCTCCACTGCATCACATAACAATCCGGCACCCTCTTTAATTCAAGATACTCTTAGGAGGTTGTCAATGCTTCCCGCCCGGGTTGAAGAGCTGAAGAAATCTGCTGCTCGAACCGGTGCCATTAATGCCTTAATCCGGGCAAAAGCATGGGTGCGATTCGATCCTGTTGAGGCAGCTCGTAGGCTATCCCATCTGAAGGAAGACGGTTCGAGTTCAACGAAGATGACACGAGAGCGATAAACCGGGCGGTGCGCCCTACGGCTTGCCAATTGGCGAAGAGGCAGACTTGTCGCATTATCAAGCTCAATATAACGATCGTAATGCAGGCGAGTAGCTGCACCTATTCCCAAGCGGAGAACCTAATCCCTCCGATCCGTAAGCATACTTACGCTCGATATTGAACCATCTTCCCTGATCCATGAGGAGGCTGTTTTTCAAGCTTTAATGGGAATCGATCGACCACTTTGTTGACTTCCGGCGGCTGGGTAGGGATGAAGAAGTCAAGCGGCGCAGGACGACCCACAACCGTCAGGCCGGGGCGGCGAGCAAGCGTGAACCGGAAGCCGGTTTAAATAGCTGCTTTATTATATTCCGCCAAGAAAACAATGATCTTATTTGGGCACCATGTTGCCTTGTAATAGGATAGCCAACACTTTTGCTTTTAATATGACTTCGTGCATAGGTACTGATACTTTTGATTAAATGATCGAAACCTTCAATCTATATTGCCTGCAGTCACAAAATCTTAAACTGCCACGGCGGTTTGTGCCACCAGCCGGCTTGTGACGTTCATATATATATGCAATGAAATATTGAGGTATATAATCAAAATTTGTGATACAAAATACCTGCCATCGCTGGGCATGAAGTTGGCTTAGCCAATCTTGAAGCGGAGGTTGTATAAACCATTACCGTCAAAGGAGAAAACAGCTCCTGTGTTTATAATGCCGGTTTACCATGTAAACCGTGCCGGGTCATGACAAGCCCGAAAAAAGTCAAACCGGAAAAATTATCTCCGGATTAAAAATGGACCGAATTCCGTCAATTGACAGTTTGAACCGGTTTAAAAAATTTATCGGTTTAAAAAACGCAACAAAAATCAAATAACAGTTATGAAAAAATATGAAAGCAAAGGCAATGATAAAACCGTTTGCAAAAAGAGGCTTTACTGAGCTGATCAGATGGTGTTACCATGGTCGGACACGACCAAGCTCCCAATAAGGTGTAGCTATGGTTCAAGTCAGCCAGGTCCCCAACTGAAACCGTGGCATTATGCCGATCAAGTGGCGTGGCAATGGTTCGGGTTCACCAAGCCCCAAGTGACTCTATGGCCTTAGGCCGATCAAGAGGCGTGACTGGTTCAGACTTGACCATGTCCCCAAGTGATCTGGTGGCTTTCGCCTATCAAAAGGTGTTGCATTGGTTCGGACACGACCAAGCCCCCAAGTGATATCATAAAGCTTTTGAAAAGCAAACGCAAGGGGTAAACCGGAGGCCGCTTTAAGACAGAGCAACTCCATGTAACCACGCATGATGTAACAGAACAGATACCCCGCTTTAGCTGAGGCTCCGGTTTATTACTTTATTCATAATATATACCTTTGTCATAATATGTACATGAGTAAGCGCCGATGGCTCGGGTATAATAAGGCGAAGATGAGCTATGTTCCACGGCTGTTGGTCTCCTCTCGATATACGTGAGTCTTTATGCTCTCGAATATCGATCGAGATAGTATGACCCACAGTGCGATTCTGTCGACCACGAAAGGTCCCTCCCAAGGTGGGGATAACTTGTGCATATCGATGCGGTCTTGGATGAGCCGAAGCACCAAATCTCCTTCTTGAAAAGTTCTGGCTCTGACCCAGCGACTATGGTAACGACGAAGATCATGTTGGTAAATCGCCGAGCGGGCAGCTGCTATGTCACGCTCCTCATCCAACAGGTCCAAAGCGTCTTGCCGTGTCGTCTCGTTGTCCGCTTCAACATAAGCTGCCACACGAGGTGATTCATGACGTATGTCACTGGGGAGAACAGCCTCCTCTCCATAGACCATAAAGAACGGTGTGTATCATGTGGATCTGTTGGGCGTGGTGTTGATACTCCATAACACGGATGGTAGTTCTTCTACCCAACAACCCGGTGTCCTCTGCAAAGGGACCATAAGCCGGGCCTGATGCCTCTCAAGATCTCTTGATTAGCCCTTTCCGCTTGACCATTGGACTGTGGGTGGCTATCAAGAAACGCTGTCAAGCGGATGTGTTCACGTCATAGAACTCTTTCATGGCACCTTTGGACAAATTGGTACCATTATCTTTGCGTCATCGTGGAAAGCCAAACCGGAAAATCACCTTTTTGATGAACTGAACCGCCGTGGCCGCGTCACACTTGCTAACAGGTTCTGCCTCTATCCACTTTGTAAACTTGTCAACTTCCACTAGGAGGTGGGTCTTCTTGTCCTTGGACCTTTTGAAAGGTCCAACCATATCCAAATTTCAGGTTGCAAACGGCCAAGTAATTGGAATCATCCTCATTCTTGGGCCGGTACATGAGCACGTCTGGAAAACTTTTGGCAACCATCACATCGTCTGACCAGATCTTCCGCATCAGCATGAGCAGTCAACCAATAGAAACCGTGGTGGAACGCTTTAGCCACCAAGGATTTTGAACCGACGTGGTGACCACAATCTCCTTCGTGGATCTCACGCAATATCTCACAGCCTTCCTCAGGGGACACACAGCGTTGAAACGCCCCTGACACGCTGCAATGATGCAATTCGCCATTAACAATGGTCATAGACTTGGATCGCCGGATTATATACCGGGCCAATGTCTTATCTTCTGGTAACTCGCCCCGGTTCATGTACGCAAGATAAGGAAGCATCCAATCCGGAGTGACGTGAAGAGCTGCCACCAATTGAGCCTCCGGATCAAGAATAGCCAAATCCGCTTCACCAGGGAGCTTGACCGACGGGTTGTGCGACGTCGAGAAAAACATTAGGCGGACCGGTTTACATTGAGAGCCCAACCGGCTTAAAGCGTCTGCCGCTTCATTCTTTCGACGGTCCACGTGGTCCACTGATAGCCCTTGAAATGACACGCAACAATGTCCACCTCACGACGATATGCAGCCATGAGTGGGTCCTTTGAATCCCAAGTGCCAGACACCTGTTGAGCCACTAGGTCCGAGTCACCGAAGCACTTAACTCGGCTTAGATTCATCTCCTTAGCCATCCGGAGACCATGGAGCAAGGCTTCATACTCAACTGCATTGTTAGTACAAGGGAACATTAAGCGGAGAACGTAACAGAACTTGTCACCTTGTGGGGAAGTTAATACGACTCCATCCCCCGAGCCCTCCAATTGCCTGGATCCGTCAAAATGGATGGTCCAATATGTGTGATCCGGATTTTCTTCAGGTGCTTGCAACTCCGTCCAATCATTAATGAAATCCACAAGTGCTTGAGACTTCACCGCCGTCCGGGCACGTACTTGAACCGTGCGGCCCAAGCTCTATAGACCACTTGGCAATCCGCCGCCGCTTCCGGTTACAGATGATATCGCCTAAGGGAGCAGAATCGACCATCGTGATGGGGTGCCCTTGGAAATCGCTTCAGCTTCCGGCTTGCCATGAAAACTCCATATATCGCTTACGCCAATGAGGATACCTTTGCTTAGATTCAATAAGTACCTCGCCGATATAGTAAACCGGACGTTGAACCGGATGCTCCTTCCCGCCTCCTTCCGCTCCACCACAATGGCCACGCTGACCGCCCTGGCGTTAGCAGCAACATATAGCAGAAGCGGCTCCTTGTCAATGGGAGCGGCGAGCACAGGCGGGTTGGCCAATTGCCGCTTTAAGTCCTCAAATGCCTTATCAGCCGCGGGACTCCAGACGAACTGATCCCTCTTCTTCAACATCTGATATAAAGGAATCGCCTTCTCACCAAGGCGGCTGATAAACCGGCTCAACGCGGCAATCCGACCGGCCACACGTTGAACATCATTAATACACCTCGGTTTAGCCAGGGAGGTGATGGCTGTGATCTTTCCGGATTAGCCTCAATTCACATTCCGACACCGTAAAACCCAATAATTTGCCTGCCGGTACACCAAAAACACACTTGGCGGATTGAGCATCATCTTATCGTCCTCGTGTTATCAAAGGTTTCCTTCAAATCGTCAACCAGAGTCTCCTTCTTGCGTGACTTAACCACAATATCATCCACGTAAGCATGTACATTACGGCCAATCTGCTTGTGAAGGCAATTTTTCACACACCGTTGATAGGTTGCCTGGGCACTCTTGAGCCCAAAAGGCATAGACACATAGCAGAAGGCTCCAAAGGGAGTGATGAACGCCGTCTTCTCCTGGTCCTTAACCGCCATTTTGATCTGATGATAGCGAATATGCATCCAAAAACTCAAACGCCGCAACCCGCCAGTAGCATCAATGATTTGATCAATATGAGGGAGGGCAAAAGGATCTGCTGACAAGCTTTATTAAGGTCTGTGTAATCCACACACATACGCCAGTGTCGTTTTCTTAAGGACCAGCACCGGATTAGCCAGCCACTCAGGATGGAAAACTTCAACAATAAAGCCAGCTGCCAAGAGCCTGGCTACTTCTTCACCAATAGCTTTGCGTCTTTCTTCGTTAAACCGGCGGAGGAACTGTTTCACCGGTTTGTACTTAGGATCCACATTAAGAGTGTGCTCAGCGAGTTGCCTCGGTACACAGCATGTCGAAGGCTTCCATGCAAAGATGTCCACGATTCTCACGGATGAACTTCGATGAGCGCGCTTTCCTATTTCGGATCCAAGTTGGCACCGATGTCGAATCGCTTGGACGAATCGCCCGAGCACGAAGTCAACAAGCTTAGTCTCATTGCCGATTTGAATTTCAGGGCCGGATCATGCTCTGTAGTTGGCTTCTTCAATGGAGTCATGTCCGCCGGATCAAAATTGTCCTTATAGTACTTCAGCTCCTCGGTAGCACAAACCGACTCTGTGTAAGCTGCATCTCCTTCCTCGCACTCCAAAGCGACCTTACGGCTTCCGTGAACCGTTATGGTCCCCTTGTGGCCCGGCATCTTGAGCTGTAAATACATATAACAGGGCCGTGCCATAAATTTGGCGTAAGCCGGTCGCCCGAACAGGGCATGATACGGACTTTGGATTTTTACCACTTCAAACGTCAATGTTTTCGATCTGGAGTCATAATAATCACCAAAGGCCACTTCCAGAGCTATTTTACCAACAGGATATGCTGACTTGCCAGGTACCACACCATGGAACACTGTATTGGACGGCTTGAGATGTTTATCCGTTAGTCCCATACGACGGAAGGTCTCATAGTACGTGATGTTAATGCTGCTCCCTCCATCCATGAGTACCTTGGTGAACTTATAACCTCCCACCGAGGTGCCACCACCAGACTAGCTGACCGGATTGTCGACCGGGAGGATGATCCTCTCTACTCCATATAATGGGCTGCTCCGACCAGCGTAGGTAATGGGTACGGCCGGTTCAACAGCGTTGACTGCCCGCTTCTGAACCTTCCGGTCTCGCTTGTCTAAGCTAGTGGTGAAGACATGGTACTGCCCACTATTCAACTGCTTTGGGTTGCTCTGATAACCCGACTATTGCTGATGCTGGTTGTAACCACCTTGGTTATTCTGATTGTTCTGATTGTTATGTCCGCCCGGATTACCATTAAATCCTGAACCGGAATTTCCTCCACCATAACCCGGCCCGGATCCTGAACCGCCGCCAGAGCCGTGATCATACCGGAAAGCATTAGAACTCTTGAACTCCTGCATAATGTAGCAATCCTTCCAGAGGTGGTTTGCTGGCGTCTCCTTCGTCCCATGCTTGGACGAGGTTGATTCAATAGATAGTTCAAGCGGTGCGGATTGGGATTAGGCGCTCCACTTGATTCATTTGTTTACCCTTGCGCCGCTGGCCCTTGTCCCTGTAGCGTTGGTATGTGCTTCTGAAGTCCATGTTGCCATCCGCTTTACGCTTGCCTCCGCCACCATTACCTGCTGAGTGATGTTGCTGGCCCTTGGAGTTGCTGTTCTTCCTTCCCTTCCCTGTCTTGTCATCGTCAGACTCATGATCCTTGGTACTATCAGAATCAATATACTTTACCAAAGCGGCCATGAGGGTCCCCATATCAGTGCAATGGCGCTTCATCCGACCCAACTTCAATTTCAGGGGCCCAAACCGGCAGTTGCCTTCTAGGGTTATAACCGCGGTGTCAGCGTTGATGCGGTCCGATGAATGCAGAACCTGCAAGACCCGGCGCACCCAATGAGTCGTTGATTCTCCTTCCTCCTGGACGCAAGCAGCTAGATCCACTATTGACATAGGCTGTTTGCACGTGTCTTTGAAATTATTGATAAACCGGGCTCGTAATTGGGCCCATGAGCCGATAGAATTGGCCGGTAAGCTTTTTAACCAAGTCCGGGCCGTTCCTTCCAGCATCATAGTGAAATACTTTGCACACGCCGCATCATCCACATCAAGCATCTCCATGGCCATCTCGTAGCTCTCCACCCATGTCTCTGGAGGTTGATCCGCCGTATAGTTTGGCACCTTGCGCGGGCCCTTGAAATCCTTGGGCAGGCGCACATTGCATAAAGCGGGGACGAGGCAAGGCACCCCCAAAGAGCTAGAGGTAACCCCAGGCTCGACCGAGATGGTCGGACGAACCGGCGTGGTCGACGAGCCCGATCTTTGTCTTTGCTAACTCGGCCTCCCTGCGCGCTCGGGCCCGGTCCACCACCTCCTGGGCGTTATCGACACCACCTGCCGGGTTGTTGCCACGGGGCGCACCACGCCGTGCATTACTTGATACGGCCGGTTCATCCATGTGTCTGCTATAGCTCCGGCTTGGGCGGGGGGTAGAGTGGATCCGGTCGCAAATTGCATTTAATCGCTTCTGTTGGACCAAAGCTGCCCTAAGGAGCTCCTTGACCCGGCACGTCTCTATCGCTGTGGTGAATCACCTTCAATTGGAATAGCCTCCAGTCGTGCCGCAGCTGCAACAAGGTTATCCATCGGGTTGGAGTAGTGACCCGGAGGTGTTTGCACAGCCTGAGGCACACTGGCGTTATGGCGAGGTAGATCTATTAAGCGGGGCTGGACCGGCGCGCCCGTCCCAGGTGCTTCCGCCCGGTTTACCACCGGCGGATTACTGGTTCCCGCTCCGGGGGTGTTGAAGAGGTCTCTGGCTTCAAAAACTGAAGACAAACGGGATCTGTATTTCCTCTTCATGACTTCATGTGACGCGTTCTGATCCAACATGAGCCTATAAGCCTGCGCATCTAAAGCGGCCCGCTCTGCCGTCATCCTGGCGTCTGCAGCTGCTAGATCCGCTTTAGCCTGAGTGATTTGTTCCTTCACATTCGCAATCTCTGCGTTATGAGCGTCCTGATCCGCCGGGTTAGCCTCTGCCATGAGCGCACCCAACGCATCAAACAGATCTGATAAAACTTGAGCCGGCGAGCGCACAGGGCCTCCTGCCCCGGCAGCCGTCGCCGCTGTTGAACCGGAGATCATTGCCGCAGCAGTCGAAGAGTGAAGCGCTGCTTGTGTTGGCCATGAATATTCCAACCCGGTTGGGCAGATCGGAGGGTTCCGAATCATCACCATCGTAACAGCCCCAATCCGGCCATCTTGTAACTGATATAGAGATTCAGTTTCTCCGGTTGACGACTCGTCGCCAGAGTAGACGACGGTCTCGCCACCAGATTCTGGTCCATCCTCATAACTTCCTCCGTGGATGACTCCCACAAAGGCACGCTTCACGGCCGGTTTGACCTGGGCAGATCGCGCACACTGAGCTGTCTCAACGAGGTCGGTGCAGGTGTCCAACTCAGGGCCCGGTTCACCAATCTTACTCAATCGAGCCGGCCTCGGGGCCCCAGCCTGCATCGTCGATGTAGAGCTTGCCGCGATGACTTTTAGTCATCCGGCCCACAGCGTAGCCCTCGAGTCCTACGAAGCGGCCCTCCAAGAACTTGAAACCATCATGCGATAGCCCCACAGTGGGCGCCAACTGTCGTGGTTTTGTCACGGCAGATGTCCTAGGGAAAGGACTTAGTCGTGGAGCCATCGCAACGGGTTAGCTTGAAGGGGTTAAAAGCGGGCACGAGGGCCTTGAAGGGTTTTATACTAGTTCGCCCTTCGATGAAGGTGAAAGCCTACGTCTAGTTGTGATGAAATTGATGGGGTTTTGATGACTAGGGAGCAAACAAGCTTCGCCTAAGTCTCGAGTTGTTGTCTGTTGTCCTTGAACCGCCCCGGGTCGTCCCCTTATATACACGGGTGACGCCCGTCGGTTCACAGAGTCCCAATCTCCGGTTCATACTGTATCCGGGTTGGTCTCTCTCTATTCTAACTTACAATACAAGTTTACATACCAGGCCGGTTTACGGCTACAGGTTCTAAAACCGACTACAGGCCTTGGGCCCTTACCTTCATGCTTGGGTTTTTACACCTTTGAACTACTGATGAAGTTAACCCGGCCCAGATAGGCCGGTTTACGCCCAGTAGTAATATCCCCAACAATCTCACTCCTTCATCTCTGAAGGCTATGCTCGTTTGCACGACATGTCATTTTGTGATATGCCAACCCCGCTTGAAATCCAAACCCCAGGGTCTAGATGGCAAACCACTAGAATCAGCTATGGTAATGAAATCCTTGTTGATAGACTTGTATTCCTTGCATCACTTGTAGCCCTCAAGTCTTCAGATATTAACATCATCTTGGGTATGGACTGGATGACAGCTCATCATGCCAAGATTGATTGTTACACTAGGTCTGTTCAGCTTACACACCCATCTGGCAAGATAGTCACTGTCTCCACCAGAGTTGCAAAGCGTCAACTCTACACTCTTAATGCCAGCCCTCTTCCAGACCTTGAAGATATCCCGGTAGTCCGTGACTTTCCGGATGTCTTTCCAGAGGAATTGCCAGGTGTTCCACCTGACAGAGATGTAGAGTTTGTCATAGATCTTATCCCAGGAACCGCTCCAATCTCTAGGGGACCTTACAAGATGGCACCCTTAGAACTAGCCGAGCTTAAGAAACAACTAGATGAGTCCTTGCAAAAGGGTTTCATCCGTCCTAGTTCTTCTCCATGGGCTTGCCCCGTCCTCTTCGTCAAGAAGAAGGATGGTACGGACCGGATGGTTGTAGACTATCGTCCCGTTAATTTGGTCACGATAAAGAACAAATATCCGCTCCCTAGGATCAACGACCTGTATGATCAGCTCGCTGGATCCTCAGTCTTCTCCAAGATGGATTTGAGGTTAGGCTACCACCAAATCAAGATCAGAAACAGGGACATCCCCAAGACAGCCTTTGTCACTCGTTATGGCCAGTACGAGTACACCGTCATGTCCTTCGGTCTAACCAATGCTCCAGCTACATTCTCCCGCTTGATGAACTCGATCTTCATGGAGTACTTAGATAAATTAAATGCGTGGTTTACCTCGATGACATTCTTATTTACTCGAAGAATGAGGAAGAGCATGTTGAACATCTTAGACTTGTGTTAGAAAAACTCAGAGAGCACCGCCTTTATGCCAAGTTCTCCAAGTGTGAATTTTGGTTGCCAGAAGTGACCTATCTCGGCCACGTGATCTCTGGTAAGGGCATTGCTGTCAATCCCAAGAGAGTTCAGGCCGTTCTTGATTGGACTCCAGTTAAACAAGTTAGGAGTTTCCTTGGTCTAGCCAGTTATTGTCGCCGCTTCGTTGAGAACTTCTCTAAAGTGGCCAAACCTCTCACGAAACTTCTCAAGAAAGATAAAAAGTTTGAGTAGTCCCCACAGTGTGAGTACAGTTTTCAGGAACTGAAAAGACGCCTGACTTCTGCTCCCATACTTGTGCCACCGGATTTCATTAAAAACTTTGTTATCTACTGCGATGCCTCACGACAGGGACTAGGTTGCATTCTTATGCAGGATCGTCATGTGATTGCCTATGCATCTCGACAGTTGCATCCACATGAGGAGAATTATCCTACACATGATCTAGAGCTTGCAGCCGTAGTCTATGCACTCAAGACCTGGCGACATTACCTCCTTTGTAAATGTTGCAAGGTCTACACTGATCACCAGAGTCTCAAATATATCTTCACCCAACCAGATTTGAACCTTAGGCAAAGACGTTGGTTGGAGGTGATCTCAGATTATGATCTAGGGATTACCTACACTCCAGGCAAAGCCAATGTCATGGCTGATGCGCTAAGTCGTAAATCCTATTGCAACAATCTCATGTTGCGGCAGGGCCAACCACTTCTCCATGAGGAATTACGTAAGCTTAACCTTCACATTGCTCCTCACGGATTCCTTTCTACCTTGGTGGCGAAACCTACTCTTGTGGATCATATCATAGAAGCCGGAAGCATGATACGGGATTACCGGATCAAGAGAAACATTGCCAAGGGTATTGCTGGTAGTTTCTCTATAGATGATCGAGGTGTCGTTTTCTTTGGGAACCGCCTGGTGGTCCCCAAGAAGCAGCATCTTCGACAGCTGATCCTTAAGGAGGCGCATGAATCTCCTCTCACAATTCATCCCGGTAGTACTAAGATGTATCAGGACCTACGCCAGAGGTTCTGGTGGACTAGGATGAAGAGAGAAATCGTTCAGTTTATTGCTAACTGCGATGTTTGTCGTCGTGTTAAAGCCGAGCATCAGAGACCTGCTGGCACCCTTCAGCCTTTAGCTATTCCTGAATGGAAATGGGATAAAGTTGGAATGGACTTCATCACCGGTTTTCCTAGGACCAAGAGAGGGAATAATGCTATCTTCGTAGTCGTTGATCGTCTCTCCAAAGTGGCGCACTTCCTACCTGTTCGAGAGAGTATCACCGCTAGTCAGCTCGCTGACTTATATATTTCTCGAATAGTATCACTTCATGGTGTTCCACTAGAGATCAGTTCAGACCGTGGCAGTCTTTTCACTTCTCATTTCTAGGAGAGTTTCCAAACTGCCATGGGAACCCATCTTTCCTTCAGTACCGCTTTCCACCCTCAATCAAGTGGTCAGGTGGAACGGGTCAATCAAATTCTCGAAGACATCCTTAGAGCTTGCGTTATCTCATTCGGTATGGATTGGGAGAAATGTCTTCCTTTTGCCGAGTTTGCTTATAACAATAGCTATCAATCCAGTCTCAAGAAAGCTCCTGTTGAGAGTCTCTCTGGCCGAAGATGGCGACCACCTATGAACTGGTCAGCAACCGGGGAAAGACCACTCGTTGGACCGGACATGATCCAGAGGCGTAAGAGCAAGTTCGCATCATTCGTGAGAATTTGAAAACAGCCCGATCTCGTCAAAGAGTCAGTATGATCGTCATCATAAGGATATGACTTATGAAGTTGGCGACAAAGCTTACCTTCGGGTTACTCCTTTGAAGGGTACCCATCGTTTCGGTATCAAGGGCAAGTTGGCTCCTCGTTACATTGCTCCTTTTCGCATTCTCGCTAAACGAGGAGAGGTTGCCTACCAGTTGGAACTACCCCCACATCTTTCTCGAGTGCACGATGTCTTCCACGTCTCTCAACTCAGGCGTTGCTTCTCGGATCCTATCCGCGGAGTGGACCACGAAAAGCTTGATCTCCAAGATAACCTCACATATCGAGAGTATCCAGTCGCATTCTTGATCAAGCAGAGCGTGTCACCCGACGTCGGAACATAAAGTTTCTCAAAGTTCAGTGGTCTCATCATTCCGAGAGAGAAGCTACTTGGGAGCGAGAAGATCGTCTTCGATTGGAGTACCCCACTTTCTTTCTGTCGACCCCTGAATCTCGGGACGAGATTCTTTCAAGTGGGGGCGAGTTGTCACATCCCTAGTTCTGGTATGCTCAAGGCTAGCTAGTCATGTGTGCATCATGTTTAAATTCCATTTAAATTTGACATGAGGATTTGTGAAACCTTCAGAATCATTTCTGGTAATGACCCAACTAAAAATTGCTCCAAAAGGGTCCAAGAAAATGCTCATGTTGCTCTCTAAAAATATTGGACAGAGATAAAAATCAAACCAATATTTCTAGGAGCTCATAATTATTTATTTTGGACATTTAGAATTAATGCAGTAATTATTTGCTTTGGATATATATTGTTATATATATATAATATTGTCCAAAAATTATGCTAGTTGTTGAGGAGCTCTGGAATAATGCCACTAGCCCCTGCAAAAATTCGCATAAGGAAATAAAATGGTTTAGTATTTTTATTAAATCAAACAAATGTCAGAAAAATAGAAAAGAAAAATAAAAGGGAGAAGAGACTTACCTCGCGCTTACCTCCCTGCGCAGCCCGTTCTTGTGCGGCCTGGCCGGCCCAGTTGGCCAGCCCAGCCCACCTGGCCCCTCATCTCTCGTCTTCGTCCTCGACAGGAGGATGGGCGCGTGCCCGACGCGCGCGCACCACCGCGCCGCGCCACCTCCTCCCTCCCTGCCTGCCTGTCCTCCCTCTCGTCGCTCTGGATGCTCCACGCGACGCCACGCGCCGCCCCGTACCCCTCTCACTCTCCCCCGGTCCTCTCCTCTCCTCTCCCTCGCTTCTCTCTCGCGTCCGAACGCGCCCGCCGCCGCTGACGAGCACTACTGCGGCCACCGGCCACCCCTCGCCCTGCTGCTGCGCCCAGAAGCTCCGCCACATCGCCGGCTACCTCCCCGTCAAGCCACGCGCCTCGGGAGGCCCTGGAGAGCCGCCTCGCCGCCGTCTTCATCTCCGGTCGCGGAGATCGTCTTCGCTGCCGCCTTGGCCAAGCGTCCCGAGCTTCGCCGACAAGCCCCTCGAGTCCGCCGTGAGCATCTCCCCGTTTTCCCTCTCTTCTTCCCCTCGTTCCCGCGTCGTAGCCGCCGTTTCCTCCATGGTCGAAGCCATCGCCGCCGCAGCTCCTCGCCGTCGTGGCCACAGCCGCCGCAGCCCGCAGCCGAGCTCGCCGTTGCACTCAGTGCACCCTGGCGAGTCGCACGGACCCGCTCGCAGCCTCCCCCGTGCCCCGCAACGTCAAAACCCCAATGGCCGAACTCCGGCCACCGCCCCGAGCTCGTCTCCGGCGAGCTCCGGCACCCCCGCAGCCTCCCGCTTGCTCCAAACGACGCGGACGAGCTCCAGCTCCTCGTCCGTGGTCTCCGCCGCCTAAATGGTTGCCGGAGGGCGATTCCCGAGCCCCTCCGCCGCGTCTGGCCTCGCGGGCATCGATTCGCCGGCGGGTTTGACCCCGTTGACCAGGGGGTTTGACCTTTGACCTCGCCGGACTGACAAGTGGGCCAGGCCCATGCTAATTTTAGTTAGAGGTTAATTAAACTTAATTAGCCCGATGATACTGACATTTGGGCCCGAGGCCACTAACTAAACTAGATTAGTTAGGTTAGACACTGACATATGGGTCCCACTGGTCAGGTTTGACCTGGACCGACCCGTTGACCTGCTGACGTCACTCAGACGTCATGCTGACGCAGTTATCCATTTTCTGGAATTATTTTAACTTAGGAAATTCCAGAAAATGATATAAACTTCAAAAAATCATAGAAATTCAACCGTAGCTCAGATTGAAATAATTTATATATGAAAAATTATCAAAAAAATGCAATCTTTCCATCTGTACTAGTTTCATGCATGACAAACCAACTTATACCTATTGTATAAGTGAAACACTAAAAAGGGCATTTATAAAGAGCTTACTTGGAGTTGCATTTGAATCCTTGATTCAAATGGACTTCATCCAAATAGAATGCTGGCTGCATTAGCACAAACAACATCACATCTTCATGCCATGTTCATGCATCATATTGTTGCATATGCTTGTGTATTGATTGTTGGCACCGTTCCTTCTCGACAGGTCTTGCTCCGGAGACTGTTCCAGAGTACCTGTCTGTGAAGCAGTGCCTCCTCTGTTGATCTACCAGGCAAGCAAACCCCCTCGTTCATTCCGATACAATCCTACTCTCTTGCTCCTGCTCCCGGTTATTGCATTAGGACAACAACGATTCATCTGCTACTTTGTGTCATGTAGTTGAACCCATTCCTCTGCATGACCTGTCATTGCCACAGTAAATAGTTGGAACCCATTAGCATGTGTAGGAGTTGATTGAGCCATGTTGTGTTCCTACCATGCCATGCCTGCTATTTCTTAGAGTCGTGTCAGGTCAGATTCATTGGGAATGAATTGGAGTGCAGTTCTATGTTCTGATGCTGCGAGTGAAGTGTGTGAACACGATTTGGTAAAGATAGCGGTGAGAGACCATGTAGGAGTACATGGTGGGTTGTCTCACTGGAACCGTCCTTAAGCACTGAGTACTATGTATGTTGTCCAATGACTCGATACTACCACACATTGGGTTCCGGTAACTCGACCCCTCTTGACTTATTAACCAACATGATCTCTGTCCGTGAGTCGCAACTAGTTTCGTGTTTGTAGGTAGTGCTATTTTTCTACCAAGTGGCACCCTGGGTGGGCTTGGGACAGACTAGGCACACGTGGCTGGTGTACCGAGTGGCACCCGGATGGTGGGCTCGGGAACCCTGCACACATCGTTTGGGGCCGTGAGCGACACCCCGGCCAGATCTCCTTGCGGATGGAACCCGAATAGGCGATAAACCTGGGCTAGAGTCTTGTGTCGTTAGTCAGGTCGTGGTCGACACCCTCGCCAGGCTTCCGCTTGAAGGTTGCCGAGATACATGGCATGTACATGGCGGTAAGTGGCGAGAGCGTGTGTGAAGAAGAACAATTAACATGATCTATTCGAATAGCCGGGTCCGCGGTTATGGACTTCTTGGATGCTTACGTGGTACATAGACAACTTGAAGTGGATACTCTAAAATGCTCAAGACAAGTGTGAGTGCTATGGATGGCCTTCTCGTAGGGAGACGCGGATGAATCCATAGTAGTGTATTGTGTGGTGACTAGTGGACTCGTGTGTGCCATCTCACCTCAAAGAAGCTCTCGTAGTCGTAGAACAGGATAGCCACTGAGTCAAAGCTGGCTTGCTGCAACTAAACCCCACGTTACCTTCTTGATACAAATGCATGTATGATAAGATCTGATGTAAGTCTTGCTGAGTACCTTTGTACTCACGTTGCTTTATTTATGTTTTTGCAGCGGAGACTTCGGTCTTACTAGTAGTTCCGCTTGGACTTCGACAAGTAGCTTGTACCTCAGCTACGATCTTGATCGGATGTTGTAGATAGTCGCTCTTCACCTTTTTCATTTGTAGATGTCTGTACTCGGACATGTAATGCTTCCGCTTGTTGCTTGTCTCACGCTCAATGTTGGGTCATGTGACCCCTGTTTGTAATAAATGCTATGATGGCTCTTCTGAGCCTTTATCTATATGAGTTTGCGTTATGTTGTGATGCCATGTTGTACAGCACATACTTGCATGTTATGCGTACGTGTAACGTGTATTACTATGTGTGGGATCCGACAACCTAGTTGTCTATCCTTGGTAGCCTCTCTTATGGGGAAATGTAGTCTAGTGCTTCCACCAAGCCATGGTAGTCCGCTGACCCGGTTTACAGTAGTCCTGCTAGCCCGGACTACCGCTCCGGAACACTTAGATCGGCCGGCATGTGATTCACTTCGTTCACGTGGTTCTGTCGCTTCGGGAAATGTCACGCAGTGACATCCGGAGTCCTGCCTAGCCTGCTACAGCCCGGGTTCCCGGAGTCCTGTTAGCCCAGTTGCTACAGCCCGAATTCACACGCTGCTGACCGACATGTTCGATATTGTTTCATGTATGCATGTCCCCGTAAGTTAGTGCCACTTTGGGTTCACGACTAGTCATGTCGGCCCGGGTTCTCTGTCATATGGATGCTAGCGACACTATCATATACGTGAGCCAAAAGGCGCAAACGGTCCCGGGCCATGGTAAGGCGACACCGTGGGAATACCTTTATGGAGGCCGCAAAGTGATATGAGGTGTTACATGCTAGATCGGTGTGACTTAGAATCGGGTCCCGACACCGTAATTGTTGTTTTTGCCTATTTCTGTTTCAAAGAAACGGAATATCAAACGGAGTCCAAACGGAATGAAACCTTCGGAACGTGATTTTCTCACCGAATGTGATCCGAGACTTGGACCCTACTCCAAGAAGTAATGAGGCGGTCACGAGGGTGGGGCGCCTGGCGCGCCCCGCCTCGTGGCCCCCATGTTGCTTCACCGACGTACTCCTTCCTCCTATATATACCTACGTATCCCCAAACGATCAGAACAGGAGCCAAAAACCTAATTCCACCGCCGCAACCTTCTGTATCCGCGAGATCCCATCTTGGGGCATGTTTCGGAGCTCCGCCGGAGGGGGCATCCACCACGAAGGGCTTCTACATCAACACCATAGCCCCTCCGATGAAGTGTGAGTAGTTTACTTCAGACCTTCGGGTCCATAGCTAGTAGCTAGATGGCTTCTTCTCTCTTTTTGGATCTCAATACAATGTTCTCCCCCTCTCTCGTGGAGATCTATTCGATGTAATCTTCTTTTTATGTGTGTTTGTTGAGACCGATGAATTGTGGGTTTATGATCCAGCTTATCTATGAATAATATTTGAATCTTCTCCGAATTCTTTTATGTATGATTTAGTTATCTTTGCAAGTCTCTTCGAATTATCCGTTTGGTTTGGCCAACTAGATTGGTAGTTCTTGCAATGGGAGAAGTGCTTAGCTTTGGGTTCAATCTTGCGGTGTCCTTTCCCGATGTATAAGGGCAGCAAGGCACGTATTGTATTGTTGCCATCGAGGATAACAAGATGGGGTTTTTATCATATTGCATGAATTTATCCCTCTACATCATGTCATCTTGCTTAAGGCGTTACTCGCTTTTTAACTTAATACTCTAGATGCATGTTGGATAGCGGTCGATGAGTGGAGTAATAGTAGTAGATGCGTAATCGTTTGATCTACTTGACTTGGACGTGATGCCTATATACATGATCATACCTAGATATCCTCATAATTATGCTCAATTACATCAATTGCTCAACAGTAATTTGTTCACCCACCGTAGAATATCTATGCTCTTGAGAGAAGCCACTAGTGAAACCTATGGCCCCCGGGTCTATTCTCATCATATCAATCTCCATTACTTTATTACTTGCTTTATTTTTACTTTGCCTTTTACTTTTCACTTTACATCTATATACCAAAAATACCAAAAATATTATTTATCATCTCTATCAGATCTCACTCTCGTAAGTGACCGTGAAGGGATTGACAACCCCTAATCGCATTGGTTGCGAGGAGCTATCGTTTTGTGTAGGTACGAGGGACTTGTGTGTGGTCTCCTACTGGATTGATACCTTGGTTCTCAAAAACTGAGGGAAATACTTACGCTACTTTGCTACATCATCCTCTCCTCTTCGGGGAAATCCAACGCAGTGCTCAAGAGGTAGCACTCATGGGTATGTTGTGAGTGTTAGCAATCATAGAAGATTAAAAGATTGTTGAGTATGTAGACTTGCCAAAAGGCTCCGATACGAGACCCTTCCTGAAAATACGATGAATTGTAGTTGCAAAGTTGACTGAGAACATAGTTTGTTGGTTTTTAATAAGGTTTATGCTTTATAGTCCGATGTTGTGATGAATTAGTACTTGTTCATGAGAAGTTATATGATAAAAGTTGTACGATAAAGTTTGTTGCTGTTATAATAATAAGCATGATGCTACTATGTCCATATTTTGTTTTTATCAACACCTCTCTCTCTCTCTCTCTCTCTCTCTCTCTCTCTCAAACCACGTGGACTTGTTTTTCGATATCGGCTTTCGCTTGAGGACAAGCGAGGTCTAAGCTTGGGGGAGTTGATACGTCCATTTTGCACCATGTTTTCTTATTATTATTTATATTGTTTTTATTCATAATAATGCTTTATGGAGTATTTATAATGTCTTTTATCTCATAATATGCAAGGTTTGCACAAAGAGGGAGAATGCCGGCAACTGGAATTCTGGACTGCAAAAAGCTATGTCAGAGTTACCTATTCTGCACATCTCCAAATGAGCTGAAAATTCATGGAGAATTATTTTGAAATATATAAAAAATACTGGAACAAATAACTACTAGAGGGGGCCACCTGGTGACCACAAGACACCGGGGCGCGCCAGGCCCCCCAGGCACGCCCTGGTGGGTTGTGGCCAACTTAGCCCACCTCTGGTGCCCATCTTCTGGTGTATAAGTCATTTTGACCTAGAAAAAAATGAGGAGAGGACTTCAGGGATGTAACGCCGCCGTCTTGAGGCGGAACTTGGGCAAGAGCACTTTTGCCCTTCGGTGGAGCGATTCCGCCGGGGGAACTTCCCTCCCGGAGGGGGAATCGAAGCCATCGTTATCACCAACAACCCCCTCATCTTTGGGAGGCCAATCTCCATCAACATCTTAACAACACCATCTCATCTCAAACCCTAGTTCATCTCTTGTTTTCAATCTTTGTACCAGAACCTCAGATTGGTACCTATAGGTGACTAGTAGTGTTGATTACATCTTATAGTTGATTGCTATATGATTTATTTGGTGGAAGATTATATGTTTAGATCCATTATGCCATTTAATACCCCTTTGATCTTGAGCATGAATATCATTTGTGATTAGTTACTTTTGTTCTTGAGGTCACGGGATAAATCTTGTTGCAAGTAATCATGTGAATTTTATATGTGTTTGATATTTTGATGATATGTATGTTGTGATTCCCTTAGTGGTGTCATGTGAACGTCGACTACATGGAACCTCACCGTATTTGGGCCTAAGGGAATGCATTGTGGAGTAGTTATTAGATGATGGGTTGCTAGAGTGATAGAAGCTTAAACCCTAGTTTATGCGCTACTTCATAAGGGACTGATTTGGATCCATATGTTTAATGCTATGGTTAGATTTTATCTTAATACTTTTCTCGTAGTTGCGGATGCTTGCGAGGTGGGTACTCATAAGTGGTAGGTTTGTTCAAGTAAGAGCAGCACCCAAGAACCGGTCCACCCACATATCAAATTATCAAAGTAGCGAACACAAATCAAACCAACATGATGAAAGTGACTAGATGAAATTCACATGTACCCTCAAGAACGCTTTGCTTATTATAAGAGACTGTCTTGGCATGTCCTTTGCCACAAAAGGATTGGGCTGTCTTGCTGCACTTTATTTACCATCACGGTTACTCGTTACAAATTATCTTGCTATCAAACTACTTGTTACCAACAATTTTAGTGCTTGCAGACATTACCTTGCTAAAAACCACTTGTCATTTGCTTCTGCTCCTCGTTGGGTTCGACACTCTTACTTACCGAAGTGGAACCAAGTTGTGGCCGACCTCAAGTCCGGCAAGAAGAGGAATGATGGTTCAAGCTTCAATCAATCAATTGGGTTGGACGATGAAGAGGATGATGTTGTCGTGGAGAATGGAAAAGCCACCGTGCCAAAGGACAACCGCCAAGTCATGGGAAAAAAGTGGGAGAAGGCACGTGTCGCGCGTGATGCCGCGGCTACCAAAATGTCGTCAACATGGACGAGCATTTTTCGGTGAGGGAGAGCAAGAAGGAGGAGAGGTACAAGATCATGTTGAATGCGCAAAAGGAAAGAATGGAGTGGGACCGGAAGAGGGCGGAGAAGAAGCTCGAAATTGAGAGGAAGAAGATCGAGTTGGAGGAGTAACAAGCGGCGACCAAATGGGAGCTCGAGAAGGCCAAGACATTTGGCGACATAGAGCTTGAGAAGGAGAGGTTGCAACTCGCACGGGACGCGGAAGATGCGAGGATCATGTTGACGGACGAGACCCTCTATGATGAGCATTCGAAGAAGTGGCTTGCGGACAAGAAGATGGAGATCAACGACCGTAGGAAGCACGAGGCGGCGAGGGCAGCTACGGCTCAGATGCAGTCGGAGGAGGCGGCCCAGATGCAGGCAATCCGGATGCAGGCAGAGCAGGACGAGCAGAACGCATTTCGCCTGGAGCAGGACACATTCCGCTCGAAGCAGGCGCCCAGCCAGTGATCCGAGGCCACCCGTCACGCTCGGAATTGATTTCATTTTGCCATGTCCGGTTTGTTGAACTATGATTTGCTTTGCTTTGTTTCAAAATTTGGCATTCCGACAGTTTGTATGGTATGATCGACCTGCATGGTTTGCATGGACTTGAGGATCGGAATTTGTTGTATGTGGATGTGCGACGCAACATTTGAGGGTTGCCCGGTCAGTGCCCGCGGGCGCGGCCGCGAGTGTTTGAGGAGCCGGATTTGCCAAGTTCGGTTGTAGATGCTCTTATAGCACATTACAGCATCCAAAACGCCCGCCCGATCAGTGCCCGATCAAAAAAATATGACCCAACCGGACCCTATTATGTCCCTAAACATTTAGACTGACCGACACCCTTCAAACCCATCTCAATTCTAGGGGTAGTATGAGGGGTCCGGTCACGCCCGGGCAGCCAGCTGCATGTACAGACGGTCCCACTTGCAGTGACTTGGTGAAAACACCGTGACCGGAGCTCGCGCCCATGCCCACCCTGAGGCCGGAGCTCGCGCCCATGGCCGCCCCGAGGCCAGAGCTCGTGCACCCACGGCCGCCCCGAAGCCGGAGCTCGAGCCACCGCGCCCGGAGCTCGCGCCCACGGTCGTTGCGAGGCCGGAGCTCGTGCGCCCACGGCCGTCCTGGGGCCGGAGCTCGCGCCCCCACGGCCGCCCCGAGGACGGAGATCGCGCCCACGGTCGTTCCGAGGCCGGAGCTCGCGCCCCCGCGCCCGGTGGTCATGCCTACGGCCGGAGCTCGCGCCCACAGTCGGTCTGAGGCTGGAGCTCGCGCCCCCACGCCCGGGGGTCGTGCCTACGGCCGGAGCTCGCACGCCCCGCCCGGAGCTCACGTCCACGGTCGCTCCGAGGCCGGAGGTCGCCTGCCCTCGCCCGGAGGTCGCGCCCACGGCCGCTCCGACGCCGGAGCTCGCGTGCCCGCGCCCGGAGGTCGCGCCCACGGCCACTCCGAGGTTGGAGCTCGCGCCCATGAGCAAGCTGACCACGATCTGGCCAAGACTGCTCACACCCGTGGCATGTGTGCGTGTGTGCGTGCTCTGGTCATGTTGCACGTAACCTGTTCAACGAAATGCTTCAATGCGAGGGGGGCAATTTGAGATGCGTGGATGTGAACGTGGGCATATAAGGGCTCAAAGCGGACATTCCCGTACACTGACCGGGCATGTCCGTGGGCGTTTAAGGGTCCATATTTGATGATTGCCGCTGTAGATGCTCTTTAAGAAACTACATGAGCCATGTCCTCGCAAAAACGCCTATGAATTATGCGCCTATTGTTAGGTGCAGCGGAGCGCGCCATATAGTTAACACGCTGCCTAGAAAAGGACACTACATGTCAAGAACTATAAGAAATCCCCTCTTGTTTGAAAACAGAATAGAACAAACAATATAATGCACATGATGAGAAAGGTTAACACATCTGAGTAGAACATTGCCTCTATGGTAGACTTGCTCGAGTAATAAAAGTTTATATGGAGCTTCTCTCTCTCTCTCTCTATGTGCTAAACACTGAGCTTTATAAAATTATTTTAAACTATATCGAAAGCCTTTGTGTAGAAAGTAAACCAACAGATAGAAACACAATGTAAAGAAAAAGGAAATGGATTCTAGAGTAAGGCGATGACCGCATACAAAAGAACATCAAGAACTCATAATTGAACTATTTTCAGCTTAATAGAACCTGTGGACGGAAACAAGTAACTAATCCAGTATTAATTAAAGTGTTGAACCTATGCAAAGCCGGCTTTCCAACGCCAACGCCTCATGAGCAACTCCAGTTACATGAATGTACACCAATGACTTACCTATTGAGCCTATTCGCAAAAAAGAAAGAGACTTACCTATTGATCTTGGCTTGATCTTTGGACAAAAACTCAAAGTTACAACTATGACTAACTTTTAACTAAACAAAACTTGAGTCTAAACAACACTCTGAAGGTTGTATTTATAGTAGGCAGAGGGTATTTTCGTCCACCCTTATAAGATGCGACTAAAATTCATCATGTGTCATTTTCTCTACCAATACGGACTGTAAAAATAACCTATGAAGAGGTACTAAACAATTACATGGGCTGCCCAAAAACAAGGTGACGCAACACCTATAGAAGGCTATGGGCGGAAATCATGAAATAGCATCTTGTATATTTCCATCCAAGTCTTCACACCTTATTATGGAGGCTTCAAAGTTATGTAATCTCCACTTGGAGATCCTTGTTCAGCACCCTTTCTTCATGCTTGATCATTCTTCAATGTTCATCCCACTTGTCTTTGCTCGGCCTTACATTTTAAGCAACACGACAAAGTAACTATCATAAACGTTAGAAATAGTTCCAATAAACAAAAATACCCGATAATTTAATTAACGGTGCACGTGCTCTAGTAATTGGTGGTAGGATATCCGCATCATCCTCCTCTTCTTGAATTGACATCCTACTCAACGAAAGCTCATCATCTTCTCAAAAATAATAAGGCTTTAAATTTGCAAATTTATGTCGATCGCTAAAAATGGGACCAACATCAAAATTTGTCGGCAATTCAAATTTATATGCATTGCTATGTATTTTCGCAACACCATAAAAGGATCATCAGCATGTGACATTAGCTTGACTTGCACCAATCAGAAAATCTATCTTTACCTAAATGTTATCAACCAAGATCTCCTGGTTCAAGAAAAAAATTCCATACGCTCAATATTTTGTTAGCTAACTCATGCATTTTTAAAATTAATTCAACACGTTGTTTTGCATTAAAATAATTAGTTTTTATATATGAAAGGACAACAAATCAATGAGTGCATGATGTAGAAGACAATACACAATTTCAAAAGGCCTAATCTTAGTGATAAAATGTAATGAATGAAACAAATATTCTTCCCACATTTTAAAGTTATTCTGCAACTCTAAGCACATAACAACAACAACAACAACAACAACAACAACAACAACAACAACAACAACAACAACAACAACAACAACAACAACAACAACAACAACAACAACAACAACAACAACAACAACAACAACAACAACAACAACAACAACAAAGCCTTTAGTCTCAACAAGTTGGGGTAGGCTAGAGGTGAAACCCATAAGATCTACTTAACCAACTCATGGCTCGCACATGAATAACAAGCTTCCACGCACCCTGTCCATAGCTAGTTCTTTGGTGATTTCCCAATCCTTCAGGTCTCTCTTAACGGACTCCTTCCATGTCAAATTCGGTCTAACCCGACCTCTCTTGACATTCTCCGCATGCTTTAGCCATCCGCTATGCATTGGAGCTTCTAGAGGTCTTACGCTAAATATGCCCAAACCATCTCAGACGATGTTTGACAAGCTTCTCTTCAATTGGTGCTACCCCAACTCTATGTCGTATATCATCATTCTGGACTCGATCCTTCCTCGTGTGTCCACACATCCATCTCAACATACGCATCTCCGCCACACCTAACTGTTGAACATGTCGCCTTTTAGTCGGCCAACACTCAGCGCCATACAACATTGCGGGTCGAACCGCCGTCCTGTAGAACTTGCCTTTTAGCTTTTGTGGCACACTCTTGTCACAGAGAATGCCAGAAACTTGGCGCCACTTCATCCACCCGGCTTTGATTCGATGGTTCACATCTTCATCAATACCCCCATCCTCCCCGCAAAGATTGACCCCAAGTACCGAAAGGTGTCCTTACGAGGTACCACCGCCATCAAGGCTAACCTCCTCCTCCTCACACCTAGTAGTACTGAAACCGCACATCATGTACTCGGTTTTAGTTCTACTAAGCCTAAACCCTTCGATTCCAAGGTTTGTCTCCATAACTCTAACTTCCTATTTACTCCCGTCCGACTATCGTCAACTAGCACCACATCATCTGCAAAGAGCATACACCATGGGATATCTCCTTGTATATCCCTTGTGACCTCATCCATCACCAATGCAAAAAGATAAGGGCTCAAAGCTGACTCCTGATGCAGTCCTATCTTAATCGGAAAGTCATCAGTGTCGACATCACTTGTTCGAACACTTGTCACAACATTATCGTACATGTCCTTGATGAGGGTAATGTACTTTGCTGGGACTTTGTGTTTCTCCAAGGCCCACCACATGACATTCCGCGGTATCTTATCATAGGCCTTCTCCAAGTCAATGAACACCATATGCAAGTCCTTTTGCTTCCTATATCTCTTCATAAGTTGTCGTACCAAGAAAATGACTTCCATGGTCGACCTCCCAGGCATGAAACCAAACTGACTTTTGGTCACGCTTGTCATTCTTCTTAAGCGGTGCTCAATGACTCTCTCTCATAGCTTCATTGTATGGCTCATCAGCTTAATTCCACGGTAATTAGTACAACTCTGAACATCCCCCTTGTTCTTGAAGATTGGTACTAATATACTCCGTCTACATTCTTCTGGCATCTTGTTTGCTCGAAAAATGAGTTTGAAAAGTTTGGTTAGCCATACTATCGCTATGTGCAACTCTAAGCACATAGTAGACAAAATTTCATTGCCTATGTAAGTTTGTCCATCAGTTTGGGGATGCCATGTAGTACTAAAAAACAGTCTAGTCCTGAACTTCGACCACAAACATCTTCCAAAGTGGAGAAAAAAATAGTATCATGATCTGAGATGATAATATTTGACGCACCACGTAATCGAATAATTTCATGAAAAAACATATTCGCAACATGGATTTTATGACATGATGTAGGGTGTGTCTCTTTAGAAAATCGGTTCACAACAAAAATATGCAATCACTTCCCTTTTGTTCGAGGTAAACCTAAAACAAAATCCATGAATATGTCCTCTCACGAAACACTAGGTACAGGCAAAGGCTTATATAAGCCACGAGGATTGAGTCATGCCTTAGCTTTTTAACACGTAATGCAACGAGCAACAAAAAGTTCATCTTAAGCCAAAAGAAGTGTGCCGTCCTTCTGTCTTCTTCATGCCACATTGTCTCATTGAGCATTCTCCATGCGCCTACCGCAGCAACAAAAGACAAACAGAGTTACCTGAAATGCATAACTTGTTAACAGGATTATAAATACATCATTAAAGGAAATATTTGTTCCATGATTTTTTACAATTACATATCACATCTTTAAACACATCTAGCTTTGATAGCCTGAAAATAAATATCTTAGTCAAGTTGTGAAATCATATTATATCAAAAGACAATGCATGTGTATAATGTTTACTGACATAAAGAAAAACACTCAATGAAATCAACTCATTTACCATGTCTACGATGTAATTTCGATTGACTTTAATATGACCAAAGAGTCATGATTAGAATGTATAACAAATTGTTTGGACAAATTTCTAAACTAGGTCAACTCAATCTCACAGAAAAGTATGCAACAGGGTTATCATCTTGTAATAACGCACCTCCTAATCCATTTCCACTAGCATCACATTCAAGTTGTTATGTCCTATTAAAATCAAAAAGTTAAAGCAAAAGAGCACGTGCTAACGTATCTTTCAATACCGTTAAGACTTCTTCCTGTGCAGTAGCCAAAACAAAAGACTTATCCTTTTTGTAACCTCATTCAGAGATGAAGCAGTGGTCCTGATATCTTCTGATATGCGCCGATGTCTTTTCCAGATTCGGTATTCCACGTCCTTTTTCGTCAAGGCAACTGCACAGATACATCATGTCAGTTCTGTCATCATTGTTACAAGTCAACAAGTTTACAAACAATATATCGTATATCAATGGTCTTTTGATAGTTCAAATTTAAATTTTATAGTGGTACAAGAGAACGAGACAAGGGCTCAAACAAAAAAAAAGAGTGAACTAATATAAGGCCTCCTTTGGTTCGGAGGAATTTCACAGGAATTATATGGGATAAGATTCTTGTAGGAATTTTTCCTTTGAAGCCCTTTGCTTCATAGGAATGGATTCCTATTCCTACATAGGATTGGTTCTTATCCTGCACATTTCAAAGGAAAATAAACATGAGCCTAGACTCAATGAAAAAATTCCTATGATGTGAACTAAATAACATCTCTTTTCGTAACCATACTCAAAGAATTTGAGATACATGTTATCTCATTTCCTACAAGTTTCCTATTGTTGTGATAAGCCTATCCTATGGACCAAACAAAGCCTAAGTGTTCTTGTAACAGTTTGGATATTTTAATATGGACTATATACAGACTAAGATGAGTGAACAAACACAGTAAAACGTGTCGATATACACAGGGCCCTAGCATCCGTGAAATCTGTGAAAGGATTTAGGGGTGCGATTAGGTGAAATATAGCCTCATTTTAGAGGGAGTAGAACATTTTATATACTTTCTAAAAAAATCAAGTCACATCCAAAGGATACCATTTACATATAAACAAAGGGAGTATTATCTAAGGGGAGGAAGAGGCCCCCGGCGGCAAGCGGCATAGGAAGATGGAGGAGAGCAGTGG
This sequence comes from Aegilops bicornis, assembly GCA_021605145.1. NCBI lineage: Eukaryota > Viridiplantae > Streptophyta > Magnoliopsida > Poales > Poaceae > Aegilops > Aegilops bicornis. The sequence goes on from CM038674.1 coordinate 175,083,218, forward strand.
CGTAGCTTAGTGGAACCCTGCAGGGGCCACGGCCCCCCCAGGTTTGAGTAAATTAGTGAAGAAAATTTTTCTAGGACAACATAGATTAGAGGAAACAGTCTGCTTGCCCCCCCCAAATGTTCATATTTTCTAATCCCCCAAGCTCCGCCTTTGGAGGAGAGGGCAAGGGGGGAGCGGCAACAGAAAAACCATAGTGAGAAGGGTACGTCAAAAGTGGAAAAAGAAACGCTCCCTGTAATTAAAAGTACATTCTTTTACTATACAATGATTTTAAACGAGTCCCTATGGCCATGAAGAAAACTAATTTTGAGAGCAAGACAATAAAGTTTACCTTTAGCAGCTACACTGGAGTTGATGCAAAAGAAAATCTTAGCCTATGTTACCTTATAGAATTGCATATACTTCATTGTTAGTTCGGATCGTGTAGAATGCTTTTACTTTTCAAGTTAGTTTTTGAAATTTCAGAAGAGTTGAACTTACGGATTTTAGCATGCACTTCAGTAACTAGTGCTATCAAATTAAAAAAAGAACACTTGGAAGCTTGAAAGTCAATCGCCGCTAACAAGTGAAATTTAGCTGCATGCATAGTAGGAGCATCTAGGAAAGTTGAACCGTGGTTGGGACAACATAGAGGAAGAGATGGCCCAGTAGTATTTCAATACAGAGAGAGAGATTACTAATCATGGTTTAACTAGTTCTATCCTCCCAATTGTGTTCTGCACGGGGCCCTGCTGGACCATGGTGCAGGCAAAGTCGTCAATTTATACATGTGGCTTCCGCCAAAGCCTACCTGCGACCGCGGCCAGGTTGTTGGACACATTTTTTTGGTCATGCACGGTACAGCTGTCCAGCCATGGCAACATACAGAGCGCCGTTCAAAGTGTGCTTAACCATCGAACTCAAGGTACAGATACGTTCAGAAAGAAAGTAGGTGGTGGCTTTACCCGTACGGCATCAATGGGACCATATCCTGATGTTTGTAAAATATTTAATGGATCAAATCAAACGGCTATATTTTCAGCGAAAGTTCCCCATGTGGGGTTAGTATCCTACATGGTGCACAGACAAGTTCTATATATGATACACAGATAAGTAGCATCAGTCAGGTGTTCCTAGTATTCATTGAATCAAATCAAACGGCAGAATTAACACCAATGTTACCATCTTAAGAGTGACTTCACAACCACCAATTCACCACTTGTTTACAACCTGTCTGAAACTGTGTTCACATGCAGTCCCAACTCGCCGCAACGAACTTGCACTCTCGGTAGTGGTCTGGTAGAGGGGATATGATTCCAAGAGCTGCATCACAATGGCACCTACATACACAAAACAGACTGGACTGTAAGTTTTAAATCATTGCATATACTCCCTCCGTCCGAAAATACTTGTCATCAAACTGAATAAAAATGAATGTATCTACAACTAATATACAACAGATGGAGGATAAAACATTGAGTTATTATTACCAGAACTGTGTCTCATGAGGATGGATTCCATTTCACCTAGCTTCAAAATACAACTGGACAAACCATTCATCGCACAAAAGATCCTCTTCTAACTGCATGGCACTGGTATCTACATACGAAAATCACATTCAAGTATATGTTTTCAAATCCTAATAGATATGGATGAAAAACATTCATTATAACATCAAAGAAGCATACCTGCAGTAACAGGAACTTTGTCTTTCCCCCTGAAGACTTCAATCTCCAGATCCGCTGCGATTACATCATCAGGGCCATGCTCCCGGATGGCGTTCTTGATGTTCTGAACAGCGCGGGGCATAAACTCTGAGAACCTGCTCTGTCTTGGGACTAGTAAACTACAGATCATAAATAAAGTAAGATCAGCTGCTTACAAAAAACAGCAACAATATGTAATTCGGGGAACCAGCTGTATTGGGACTAGTACATTACACATCATACATAAAGAGCGTAAGATAAGATCAGCTGCTTATAAGAAACAACAAAAATATGCCATTTAGAAAACCAGCAGCTTGTAATAAGACTTATTATCTTGAAACCATACTTACCTCACTCTGTAATTGCGAGGTAGATACTCTTGCTCGACTTCGGACAGCATAATAGTAACACCTCGAAACACAGCAAGACCTACAAAAGAAGATTGTAAGCTACAAGACAAAAACACTTTTAAGATAGTACTAATCAACTGTCGATACTTGTTTTGACCACCTCTCTTTTCTGCTTCATCTGCGTGGTACTCCAAGTGACGCTCTGAATTACAATACATACAAACATAGTGAGACTACCATCGTAAGAACACAGCTTAACCTGTTAATGAACAATCATGGAGCAATACCTTCCCGTAGCAGACTTTGTTGGCCTTGTGGCAGCTTCGAGACGCCATCTGCACGACGCGACATTCTGGCGCAAACAAAAGGCTACAGAAAATACAAAAGAAGCAGAAGCTTAGCCAGCCCCAAAACATCATACCATCGAATTAAACAGTTTTCAGATAACAAGATAGATTATTCTATCTAGGGCAAAGCAAAGTCCGGCATCAGGCTTATATCATATGGATGAGACAGCAAACAAGCATGCATGCCAAATTCTTGAATTAGTAGTACTACCCCATATAAACAGAGATTACAATATTTAGAATTTTAGATTGCTCATCAACTACAAATAGCCTACAACCCAGTTTTGAGACGAAGCAAAAGTCATGCATCAGGTTCCCGGCTTGATAAAGAGATTCAGCATACCATATGAATTTTATATTGACCTCTAGAATAAACTGGCACATCAATTATAAGTTAAGTACAGAAAATCAGATTTACAACAACAGTTACAGTAATACACAAAAGTTACTAGAAATAACTCACTCTAGTACTTCGTTTGATAATTTGGATGGATCAATTCAGATACTAACAGTCAGTTGTAATATTACGCTTTGCCGAAATGTAAGGGGCCATTTTAGGATTCCATTTCTTAATACCATGAACAAAATGAACTCCTGCTTCTATCATCTCTTTCAAATCAGGGCCTTGGTTCGGTAGACCCCCCCCCACACACACACACACAAAACGTATAAGGGCATAATGGTCATACGGAAGAAACGTATGCCCACCTCCTATCATACCGTATAGACCGACGTCTGTATACGTTGACGAATGAAAAAAAAAACAAAAAAAGACCACCGCGCGTGTAGAGGAAAAAAATCAGCTACACGATCTTCTCGTCCACCCGACAATCACGCACGTCGATCACGTCCATTTTCCAACTGTGCGATCGCCGCCGACTGAACCCCATCCAACGCCGCATCTGAACGTCGCCGCGGATCCATCCCGCGTCGACCTACGCCGGCGACGTCTACACCGCGGCCCTCTTCTTCCACGTCGCCGCCGTCTTCCATCTAACCCTCGTCTTGCACGTCGCCGTCGGACGGCTTGTCGGTTGACCGACCGTATTGTCGCCCGACGCCGCTGGATCCGGCCCTGCGTCGACCTACGTCGGCGACGTCTACACCGCGGCCCTCGTCTTCCACGTCGCCGCCGTCTTCCATCTAACACTCGTGTTGCACGTCGCCGCTGTCTACTCCGCGGCCGAAGGTTTGCCATCTAATCTGCTCGTCTAAAGTAACATGCTAGTTGATATTAGTCACACATAGTGATCTAGGGTTTATGGTTGAGTAAACATGTAAATGCAGCGGCGCCTCCCCGGACGACTGCATGTAGTAGGCAGATAGAGATGCACTTGGGCATGATCCACAGTAGAAACTTAACACGTGATGAATTCACAATGTTATGCAGTTTGGTCAGTTAGGCGTGTTGCCATGGATGAACAAACCGCATTGACGGGGGATGATAATGGTACTAATAAGGCGACTCGGAATGATAACGATATTTTTAATGAGGATGATGACAGCAGCGACAACGATTCCGTGTCGTCATTTGATATCTTGCCTCCGGAGGATTTTGATCATAATGAACATGGCGCAAATAGTGAAAACGTAAGTGCCGTATATTTTGATTTCATCTTTGAACCTGCAATGTATGGTCTGGCTAACTATTTCTCTATGTGTAAAAATTTGCAGGAAGATGTGGACGTTGACAATGTGGAAAATAGTTTACAGGAATCATTTGCGGATAACTTGAGCCAGGTTCGTAGATAGATGCTGTACATCAATGAATATTGTGAATTAAATGATAGTAATTAACATATACATTTTCATATGAATTTTGTAGGAGGAGTCAGATGGTATTAGCGCTGATCACGATGAGGGAGAGATCGACATTGAGGAGGCTCGAAGGCAGCAGCAAATGGTGGATACACATTGGAAGGTGATGGCTATGACCTTTCGGTCGCAAGGTGATGCATACATATTCTATAACAATCACGCCAGAGAGAACGGGTTTAGCATCAGAAAACAGAAGGTCAAACGAGGTGCTTCAGGAATGATACGGTACCGGAGATTTCTTTGCTCCAGGGCAGGTAGAAGGCAGAGCAAGTTTATAACCATGGAGGGCCGCAAGCGCAGGCTTAGACCGGAGACTCGTTGCGATTGCGGTGCACATATGGTGGTGAAGCTGGACAGAGAACGTGGTGTTTGGTTCGTCGCGTCATTCGTGGATGATCACAACCACGCGATGGCTAGGCCCGACGAGGTTTGTTTTCTGTGGTCTCACAGACGGATTGGAGAAGGCACGAGGGCAGAGATATTGGCATTGGAAGCTGCCGGGATAAGAAAGCATATAATAATGGACAACTTTATCAGCAGATACGGTTCGTACGATAAGTGTGGGCTTATCAGGAGGGATATTTACAATCTTTATTGCAGAGAAAAGATGAAGCTCATTGCAAAAGGTGACGCAGAGACGGCAGTTGGCATTATGAGGAGCAGGAAGGAGAAGGACCCTGAGTTTTTTTTTTTTGAGTATGTGCGTGACAAGGAAGGGCGACTGAAGAGTATGTTTTGGTGTGATGCACAGTCGCGGAGGGACTATCAGGACTACGGAGATGTGGTTGTGTTTGATAGCACGTATAAGATGAACAGGTATGGTATGCCGTTCGTCCCCTTTGTCGGAGTTAACAACCACCGTTGCACCATAGTGTTTGGATGTGCCATAATTGCTGACGAGACCAGGCGACATATGTGTGGCTGCTGCAAACATTTATGAAGGCAAACTGTCAGGTAAAGCCAAAGTCAATAATCACAGATGGTGACGCTGCAATGATCCGGGCTATTCGGACTGTGCTTTCAGATGTTTTCCATCGTCTTTGCTCCTGGCATATCGAGAAAAATATGCAGAGGCACCTGCATTACAAGTCACTGGATGAGTTCAGATCGCTCCTATATTATGCCACCTCGCAAGCGAACTTTGAGCAGAGATGGACCGCTTTCTATAATAAGTGGAAGACGGATAGAACTAAAGAGTGGCTTGACAGGATGTACAGGAAGAAGAGACTTTGGGCAGCTTCATATCTTTCCGATGGTTTTTTCCTTGGTATGCGAAGTAACCCGAAGCGAAAGCCTCAACTCCTGCCTTCACCTACACGGACTACAGTATGACAATAGTTGATTTGGTTGTGCATTATGAGAACTGTATAGTTCGCCTGCGTGAGAATGAGGCGTACGATGACTGTGAGGCACACCAAAAAGAACCACCGTCGGTTACTGAATATAAGGCACTTGAGGAGCATGCCGCCAAAGTATTCACACCTGCTAATTTTACATCCTGCAAGATGATTTGCACAAGATGGGTCAGTTGGAGATATTTGAGACGCTCGTGGGAATTGAGCGTCAGACATATATGGTGACATGGAAGGATAACCACAAGTTCATGTACAATGTTGTTTATGAACCAGGTAACTCAGAAGAAACTATAACATGCAGTTGTCTTGGGATGGTTCGGAAAGGCCTGCCATGCAAACACGTTCTTTTTGTTCTCCATCATCTGAGCATAACTGAAATACCAAAGTGTTTTGTCCTTCATCGGTTGTCAAAAAATGCGAGAGATGGATTGCCTGTGCAGCGGAAGAGTGGTATGTTTGGGTGGGGTTGGTCAGGGCCATTAGAGAGAGACCGGTATAGTCAAATAAGCATAAAAACCGCAGAGGCAGCTCATGTTGCAGCAAATGATCCCTTCTTGTTTGACGAGTTGATGAAGTGTCTGGACAACATAATAGCGCAGAAAAAGATACCAGAGGAGGAACTTATAGGAAGTAGAAGGTATGCTAAGCTTAAGAAGGAGGCAAGTCAAGCGCAACAAGTTGAGCCTGGTATTGGTGCTCCTGAGAAAGTTTCGACAAAGGGTGCACCTAAGAAGGGGCGGTCAAAGGGGGGCCCTGATGTTACAAAGAATGGTAGGCCAAAAGATTTTACAGAGAAAAAAAATGGTCCTTTGTGCAGTCTGTGTATTCAACCAGGTCATAACAAGGCTACATGTAAAAAAACGAGAAGTAAGATGCTACTTTCTTATTTTTTGTTATGTTGGTACTTCGGTTTTACAAACAATATTTTCTCACCCATATTTTTATGTTATGTTCAGGAATTGGGCATAGAGAAGCATCTTGCTATGTTGGAAGAATAAAAATGGTTGCATGAGTCTAGTCCGAATAAACTATATTGTTTCTTGTTCGTACTTGTGTGGCAGCAAACTTTGTGTCTCGATTTGTTTATGTGTGATGAAAATATTTATGTGAACATATGTGATATGACACATCATATTTGTTTAAAGAATTGTCATCTTATTTGTACTGCTATGTGAAAGAATTCACAGTTTTAATATACTGCGTTTTTGTTACTGTACCTGTTGCAAAAACCATGGCCGACCGTCGTTGTGCAGAAAATCATGGCCGACCGTCGTTGTGCAAAAAAATGCCCGACCAGCAGCTGCTGGACCGCAAGTTGGGATATATTCCCAACCCAAATCAAGCCGACGAGGCGACTCGGGAGGTCCATATAAATCCCAACAAGGGCTCAAGATCGGGTCCAACGGGGCGTCGATATCAAGCAGTACTAGCACAGGAGTTCGACCTGTGTAGCACGCCGGCTTATTTAAGCTGGTCCTCACCCCCGTCAGCTTCCGAGGTGCGACTAAACTCCTTCGTCGGCGGGCGGCGACGGTGGCCCAGGCGGGAGGGGCGAGGCTGGGCCTGTCGTATTGGGCCGACATGGGCCGGCCCGTGACGTTGCAGAAATGGAGGCTCGTCAGCGTTGCCTCGACCGCATTGCCGTATTTAGTCCCACCTCGCCAACAGAATGACGCACCGACCGGCTTAAATAGCCGCGTCGGTTGTATCTCTCGAACTCCTCTCTTACAAGCTCCTTCTCAGCCCCGTTGGGCCTCCTTGTGGGCCCTTGTGGGGTCCGCACCGACCGCCCGAGTCGCCTCTCGGCTAGATTTGGGTTGGTTTCGCAGTCCCTGGGTCCGCAAGGCAAGGTCGGGCTGTTTTTTTTTTAGTCAAAAATTTTGTAACAAAGGAGGAGGCGCGGCGGCTGTCATTATAACAAAGGAGGAGGCGCGGCGGCTGACATTATCATCAAATAATAATATTGCACCCATATTGCACATACTGGCAGCCGTCCGCCACCATTTGTATGAAACTTGACGAGCCAGCAAACGGCGGCATCATCATATAATAAGCATATAGCACATAGCAGCTGAACATACATAGTTGGAAAATAAATATTGTAGCTAGCACCGAGGACGGTACTTTTATTTAGTTGCGGACGTGCAGAATCATGGCCATTACAATAAAAAATGTCATAATATCGAAATTGTTCCTAGTGCCGTCAACGACACGTTTGTTTAGTTGCAATCAAAAACCCATCAATGCACTAATTTCTTTTCCATGATCTTCAAAATCTTCTCTTTCACAGTTTCCATCGTGTTGCACTCTGGAAAAAAGTATTTCAGCTAGAATGCGTCCCCTTGAAGCATTGACCTCATCTTGATCAAAGTCAAATATCCATTCATCTCCGTTCCAGTTTTGAATGCATTTCACCACAAACAGACCACAAGAAACTCTGCAAAAAAACGCGAGTCAGGCATTGGTGTGTAAGAGAAGTACTTAGAACTTAAATAGTTGCACATACCCATCCTTTTGTAACGGCATAACGTACTCATTTATTGGCCAGGAAGATACGTCTGGATGTTCCATTTGTACAAGGGAGTTCACCTCCAACGTATATTTAGCTATTTCTGCCCTCTGAAATAAAAAAGTGAAGTTCATATGAAGTACATAACTAATCCAGAAATAAGAGAAGGATGGATGCCGGAGGCTCCTCAGCGATTAGCGACTCTCGGCCGTCCGATCGTTTCCTTGATGCGTTTCTGGCCGTTGGATCTCGGGCTCGGTCGCTGTGGGCCGTCGGATATTTACCCGATCCTCTCCAACCGTCCGATATTTTTCCCTATGAGCGTGTCCCGCCCGGCCGTGCCACCGCCTGTAATTAGCCTGCCCCACCGAGGGCATTTTAGGTATTTCACCTGGTGGAGAAATGCCCAATAGCGCTGAGGTGAGTCCGTGGACAGCGAGCACCGGGTCGTTCCCCTCCCCCTCCCGCTCGCTCGCTCTCCTCTCCTCCCTGCCCCCTCCCTCGTAACCCTACCCGCCGTTACCCATCGCGCCCTACAGCCGCCGCCGCTACCCATCATGCCCTACAGCCGCCGCCGCTCTCGCGACGCCGTCGCTGCTCTCCTCTCCCTCTCTCCGACCCGAGCCGCCGCCCTCCTCTGCGTCTCCGACCTCCTCCCCATGGGATTGCAACAGAGCCCCCCAGCAATGACGACGAGCAGCAGCAGAGGGAGGACGAGGAGCACGACGGCCTCCTCCTCTCTCCTCCCGCGCGCCTCCTCACCCTCCCTCTCTCTCGTTCCCTTCCCCCGCCGCGCGCCTCCTCTCCTCCCGGCCACATCGCCGTTGCCGCCACCGACCGCCTCGAACCAGCTCGTCCCACCTCCTCCTCTCCCTCTCTCGATCTCCTCTGCCTCGCACGCCGGCACCGCTCGCCCTCGCGCCTCCGCCTCCGTTCGCCCTCCTCTGCCTCACACACCGCCACCGCTCGCCCTCGCGCCGTCGCCGTCTCCATTGCCCAACCTGCTGGATCCCCGCCATCCACTTCTCCGGCGTCGTCGCCTCGTCATCGCGTGCACGCGGCAGGAGGAGCGAGGGAGACGTGGAGCCGCCGTTAGGAACGCCACCGTCGTCCTCGCGTGCACACGGCAGGAGGAGCGGGGGAGGCATGGAGCCGCTGCTAGGAACGCCGGATGCAATTATCTGCAGGTTCATTTCTGTCTCTCTTTCTTCATGTTCCTCTTCTTTGATCCCCTCTTGGTACCAGCTCCTGAATGTGTTCCCTTCTCCTCTAGGTCGGTCAGCCCTGCCAGCCTCATGTACCTACTAGCACGAGATGAAAGAGGGATTTAGAGAAGGGAGGGAGCAGGAGGAGAAGAGGAAGAAGAAACCCTACCACCTCCATGCCCGTCCAGTGCTTCAGGCGGCTCACACCCCAACCATTCCACCTCCATGCCCCTCCAATTTCTCTATCCCTTTTTGCAGGTACCCACACTTCTCTCTTCCTCCGATTAGCCTGATATCTTATCTTATCTAATGCACTCATTTTCTCATCTTTGTTTGTGCATAATCTTTTTGTACATGTGTACAAGATGTATGTCTACAAGTTGTTCGATGAAAATCCAAGCAAGCTTTTGAGTGATGTTACTGTCTGTTCTTTGCGTAATAGGGATTGAGAATTGGTCAATATCTTTGAAGGGATACATTCACTGGAACGGAGGGGCTGCTGATGTTGTGGGCTTGATTGCCTTTGTGAGTTCCAACCAGATTGTCCTTTGCAGGTATTATGCAAGAGTTGTTTTATTTATTATGAGAAAGCTATTTTTTTTTGCTATGAATTACATATATAAGTGTTATGTTGGTCATTAGATTGTTGCAGAGATACTATATACAGGGTGTTGATTTTTCAGTTTGCTTGCTTGTCGCTTATCTGCACAATGATGCATTGTTTTTAGTTTTTCTGCTTGCTTAGTTGGCTAATAAGAACATAAATTTACATGATTTGTGCACTGCATTATATCCTTATTGCTGTTCAGTGATATTAATCACAATTTGCAAGAACAAAGATAAATGTTGGTCCCTTTTTTGCTAATAATAGGGACTCATTGATTACTAGCAAAAAACAGGATCAAGTGCAGACTTAATTTTCTTTTACAAGTTAAGGATGAGGCCTCAAATTTTATTCTTTTGTTATGATTATTGTGTATAGCATGTTCGTTATTCTCATGCTATCTTATTGTTGAACTGCATTTGATCATGGTTGTTCATATTCTTAATTGTAGTAATTGTTGATCTGTAGGGCCATGTTTGTTGGTGCCACGAAACGGCCATGCCACCGCTGTGTTAGCTACTTATGGCGCTGCCCGCTGCCTGCCCCAAAATGCTGCCCCGACACGAGCCACCGCTGCTCGTCCGAGAAGCGGGAAGAAGAAGATGGGTAAGCTCCTCTTGCTCTTCTATTGCCTAGCTTGATTTAGTTCCTCTCTTTTCCAAGTTAATACAATGTACTAGAGATTACTGTAAGACGAAAGCACAAATGACGATATTGTTAAACATTTTGAAAGAAGGGCATGTTGGTTTAAGAGAAAACTAGCGGTGTTGGCTGTTGGTTTTTGAACCCCTGGTTCTATCCAATATCAATGATAAATGAGCCTTTCCAACATATTTCTGCATTCACGTTCATTTGCTTATTATGGAATATTGTTTTGTGACCTGTGCATCAAAGCTTATGAAGGCAACTTAAGAATTGTAATACTTACAGATGTGTTGAGACCTTGATGGGATGGAGACGTTTCCTTTCAAAAATTACCGCTAGAAATAGTAGAGAGAAAGCTCAAGCACGGAAACGAGCAGTTAATTCTATTTGCCGGGTTAGCAAACATTTCCCTTTCTTTAGTTGCTAGCTTCAGTGTATTGACATATTATTATATGCAGGGTTCTGCTGCTGATATTATCAAGGTGGCTATGCTTAACAGTCATTCTGTAATTACCAATGGGAGTAACACACTTGATTCTATGGATGGGCTAACGCAGAACTTTTAACAAATCAGAGAGGGCGTTGTCACCTTCTTTTGCAGGTATTTAACGACATGGTCATCACTCATTTTTTTGGATTTTTGCACCTATGTATTTTCTAAATATAGACAGGTTAAAGTTATGATTTTACGTTTTGTAGGTGCATGAAGAATTTGTGCTTGAAGTTGACCCGTCTAGGGTAGCAGAGGTTGTAAGGAATCCCTGGACCATCCTGTGCGTGCCGTCAGTTTGACCCAGGAGCGGCGCGACATAGGCGTTGGGCAAGGAGCACTCGCCGGAGGTGCTTGATGCGGCTCCTCCGTCTATGTCCATTGCAGGTGCTCCCCCGTCGCCCGTCCTTCTCCTCCATCGTCAGGAGGGGCTTGGCTGCAGCTCTCTCTCTCTCATCATCATCATCATCATCTTGGAACCGCAGGAGACGATGATGTCGTGTTGGGCTCGGACCTTGCTGACCGCCATCTTGGCATGCAAGAGGATGCTCTCCTGCTCCGACCTGCTCAGCACATGGTTAGAAACATATTCACCTGTCATTCTTCTTGGCTGAGTTAATCCATCTGTCTAGGTTTGATGTTTCCCTTCAATTTATAACTCTCATGGTTTCATGCAAATTCTGGTTTCTGGTTTCAGGTTACTGAAAATTCTGGTTTCCTGTAACTATCAGGTGCTCTGATGCAGGTTCATGAGGTACTTTGTGACATATACTTGCTTTTTCCTTATGTATGCATAGATTATTTATTTGCTTCAGCTACACTTTTTTGGGATGATCTGGGATTAATAAATGTTGAACTATGAAGATACATCATGTGTCTCTATATGATTATTCCATATCAAAAAAATTAAGAGTACATCAGCTGTACTGAATGGTTATAAATATGACTTTTACCACTATCTGAATTAACCGATGGAACTTATATTGTGCTGGAGCGAGATATCTGAATAGTATCAGCAGTTATACACAATTAACAAGAAAGCTTAACGTTTATCTATGATGGTATATAAGATCTAGAAAGTAAAATATTGAAAATCATAAATCAATGATAGATAGAATCATAGGTAATTAAAATCACCAGGTGTTGTTTCTTTTCTTATAGTACTGGAAGTTTTGTTAGTGCCATGCAAAACAGATGCGATATTTTCCAATTGAAAGGTAGCAATGTCTAAGTTAAATGGTTTCCATATAGTTAAGTTTAGTGTTTGGCTAATGATTGTTTTAAGTTAAATGGCCTGGTAACTGATGCACATTTGTTTTCATCCTTTATCCTGAAAAATTGTTGCATGCTCATGTTGTGTGCATACATGTAAGGTTCATGCACCTCGTGTTCTTTCAGGTTATTGTCAACAGATGTTAGGAAAGGAACCTACACGCATGCATACTTACTTATCTATATATTCATTCCTTTTAAGATTGTTATTCATTTTGGTTTGCCCATCGCTTCTACCGGCAATGCGTCATAAGCAGCTTTCCTACTTGGAAAAGAACTTCCATTTGTGCATAGTTTCTGGGTGTGGTTTGGCTGATATGCATTTTTAAGCATACTGCTGCTTGCATAAATATAACCCATTCAAAGTATTGTTAGGTCACCTTCAGCTTTTGTAATTTTATTATCATATACATTGCTTTCAAATCAGGAGATACACCGACCTCCATTTTACATAAATAGTCGTGATTATTCTTGTACCATGTGGCATTTGCAGACACAAGCTAAAATGCATTTATTGCTCGGTTTTCTTACTTTAATCTTGATAGTTATGTTTAAATTAATTGTTGTTCTCTAAAACCTTACCCATGATGTTTTGGTTTCGCAGGAAGTACGTTAGGTTGGCAATATCAAGGAGCTCACAGCAATTCAGGAGAAGATTCTAATTATTTAGTCAATAGATTAGCACGCATGAAATCATTTTTTTGTTGTGATTTTGCCTTCTAATTTAGTTGTCCCGATAATATATGTTCATGTCAATATAATTTACTCTGCTTAATTTTCTGCTGGAGGTTACTATGCTTGTTTTTTCTTATCCTGTAAATTGCACTTGCCAGGCACAATGAAAAACCAAATTTGCAAATAGATGAGATTTAAACAGTGTGGTGACCCGTCTTGCATATAACTGGACAAAATCTCAACACATTGAAGTCATATGTTTTTCCAACCGTTTATCATTTATTGTGGCTTACTGTTTGACAGGCAATGTGTGGCAAGCCGTGCCCCTTATTCTCCTTACTGCTCTGCATCGAAGTTTCTTTTTTTTTGCCTTACTGCTCTGCATCGAAGTTTCTTGGATTTAGGATGATCCTTAACTTTTGTAGCTCCACAAGACTTATAGTTGGCTTCATGTATATCGGTTTTACTTCTGTTTATCCCTTTGTCACTAGCATGCACATGAGGTGGTCCTTTTAGCTTCTCTGTGGATTGTGTATAGGTAGCTGTATTTTGGGTACTAAACTGCTGTATAGTTTTGTTAATGCCATAGTTTTGGTTAGTGACAGATTTAATCGAGTGGGTAAAGGAAAATGGTACAAAACCTCTGTTAGAGTTGAATTCTGCTTGATGCATACAGGAACCGATATTGTGAACATTGGGTCCATTTGGGTTGTGGATTGATTTATTATGATGGCGAAACACGCCTATGGCGAGATTATATTCGATGATGTTGTGCACTCTTCACATGCTTAATCCTAGCTAATTGCTTCTCTATCATCTTTGAACTGCAGGAGATGGTCGAGTTGGGCTCGGACGTTGCTGGCCGCCGGCTTGGTCTGCAAGAGGACTTTCCCCTGCCGCAGCAGGCCATGGAGAGAGTAAGATTTCATGGTCTTTTGATCTCCTATTTCCTTTTCTATGTGGAGTAAGTATAATGATGATGGATCTGGACCTGTGTGTTAGATTGTGACCTTTTTGCTCCTTTGCAAGCTTTGCACATTTTTAGTATAGTTTTTCCATGCTATATTGCTTAAGCATCATTCTGTCTTGACATGATATGCTAATTGGATCTTCACCTTGGAGGTTTATTGCGTATGTACGTGGTTCATATAGCGTTTAGTCTCAACCCTCAAGAGGTGCTAATTATGTTTTATTCCTAACTCGTGCTTTAATGTTCAGTTCTGATGGGTTTCTTTCTTATAATGTTAGTAGAAAAGAAAACAAATCAAATTGTTTAGGCTTCTTATAAATAGATTTATCCACCAGATTAAGTCGTAAACAAACATTCAGATTTAGGCCCTCTCCCTCTCCCTCTGCCTCTCAGTAAAAACAAGGGCCTTTCTTCAGAGTTACACTTGGTTGACTGATTTGGTTCCTTGGGTTTAGACCAGTTTCATCTTCTTTGGTTGATTGATGGATTGATCCGCTGATGTGCATTGCTTGCAGGGTGACCAAGTGATTGACTCTAGGGCCGCCGTGGTGGTGCTCGTGGTGCCCGACGCCTGCTGCGGCGCGCTCATTGGCAAAGCAATGGTGCTCTTTTTTCCATTAACATGATACTAAGATAATAAAGCATGAGGGTTATGTAATTTATTCATGGTAATTTTAAAAGGAAAAAAATCAAACTTGCAAAGATTTATGATGTTAGAGATAAATGCATTTATAAAATGCTCTCTTTTCCCCAGATTAAATGGCTAACACTCACATCTGTGTGCTTGACAACATGAATAGATGTCACTCTCACCAAGTGCTTCTCAGATTAAATGGCTAACACTCACATTAGGCTTTAGATTTTCTGCTGGTTTATCTTATGATTCATGGTAGCATTTGATTTTTTTTTTAATTACTATGTCTCAATTGTCGAACAGGACAGTAAGAATCTAATAAAACTCTTGCACAACAAAGATTGTTGTCCTTTAGTTACTCAGACCTTGGTTTTCATGGTATAAAACCAACTGTTGTCAACTTTAGTACTCTGGAAAATTATATAACCATTCTGAAATTTCCTATGACACAGGCTGAGACAAGCATTGTAAGGAACCCAGTTAGAATGATGCTTGATCTCCTGGTAGAGCATCTTGGGCTTCACAAGGCCATCTGAGACTCGGGCTCAATGAGAACACAATGAGAGTCATCATTCTCTCGACATCGTTGTTCAAGACGATGGGACCTGTCCACCGTGCATGCCGATTACGGTGTATGAACATTGCATCCTTTAATTTACCCTCAGATATGAACATTCCATTCTTCAAATGTGTTGTACTATCATTCTGGTGGCTATGGAGATGTGTTGTACTGTAGTTTTGGTATCCATTGATGATGTCTTGCTCCGAACTTGAATCTGTAGTTTTGGTATAATGTCTTGCTCCGATTACACTTGAATATTTCTTTTTTATTTTTTTATCCTGATTGAATACATATGATAAGCCTGACTTTCTACTAACTTCACCATTACATGCATGGGCATATTGTTGAAACCGGCACCCTTGCACCAAGGCGCGCTGCTGATCTAGTTACTACTATCTATCATGTTCCTAGTGAAGAAAGAAGCTTACCAGCTGCCTTATTTTTTTAAGAACTCCCTTGCTGCATTTACCAGTAGAATTTAAAACTTGAAACTCTTTTTTTCTTGTTGTGCATGAGAATTGTTATCCAGTGATTTTCTTCCACATGAAAAGGGAAGTACGCCTACAACAAAGTTTATTCAAGTTCTTGGACACACAAATAGTTATGTACTACGAAGGATCATACAAAAGTGAAGTACCTTATCTGTAATGAAATACTCATCATTAACTCTAGACACCATTTTAGATTGGTTTGTGAAATGCTCCAGAAAAATGGTGCTTAGAGTTCTTAACCTTTCCTTCAGCACAAAGAATAAGCTAGTGTGACACCCAAGATGATAAAATGTGACGGTCAGCATGATGATTATGGGTCTGCATGTGGTTGCAATAACTATTGATGACCTGAAAATAACATAACAACAATAGTCCTCTTAGAAACAAATTAAATATGACATGTACAACTTCATATAAATGTTGTAATACTTACACCGCCATGCAACCATTTTTTCGCAATGATGGCTTGAAGCATATTAGGTGTACATGTTTCCCCAGCTATTCCAATCATGTGCACGACAGTTTTCCTACTAAGCTTCTCTGAGTCTGATAGTGTTTGGATATAAACCTTCGCGGCCTCTATGTGATCCTCAGTAATGTAATCGGTATTAATCAGAACGTCTCTTATACCAAACAAACATAAAATATAATCAAATAATGAGTAAATAAATTGTGCATGGAAGGACTGAAATATCTTCAAAACAAAGTACATAACACTTACTTTTCTTTGGACGTTTACGTCCACCGATCTGCTGAAAGGGTGAAAGAACGTACTTTGACTTTCTTTTCTCTTGCGTTTCCCATCATTCTCCTCAGTGCCACTTTCTTTCGCATTTTTTATACGTGTGTTCAGACTATCCATACTAATCTCCTCAGATTTATCGGCGCTAGACCCGTCTGATACTGCATTTATATTCTTGGGGGTTGATGTAACAGCTGGAAAGTCATTCGTGTCTACCGTTGCAAAAGATGGGTCGGTTGATTTACCATTCTCGTCAATAACGAATGGGTCCCCTTCATCTCCTGTACCGGGTGTGTTGAGATGCATACCTTTCTCACGTGCGGACTTCTTCCCGTTCCCATTGGTGAAGGATGCCTCCACCTCGTTGTCCTTATCGTCCTTTGCAGGAGTTGATTTTACATCTGGAAAATATTTTGACGGACCATACCTCCTCATCCAGTTCTCACTGTGCTCCACAAACTCAACATCAGTAAACCCTCTGTTTGTCTTCAAGACAAGACATTTGTTCTCCAGCTCCTCCAGTACTATCTGCAATAACACATGGGAAGCATTAAGTACATGCAAAGAATATGAATAATCTCATGTAATTTGAAGAACACATCACTAATTACCTCAGCACATTTTTTAGGCACAAGGCGAATTTCTTTCTGCATATCTTTGATGCTTTTCATAATTTGATCTAAGGTCGTGTCCTTGCTCGATGAAGCCTCGTCTCTATTTTCTTTCTTGTTCCGCGAACGACCTGTTCTATCAACTGGCTCAGATTCTTCCTCCACAAATTTCCCCTCTTGAGCAATTATCATCTGTCTGTGCTTCTCACTTATTATGTCATCAACCTGTGCCATGTTAAATTACTCACCATGAAAAATGTTCCATAACTCCATGCATGCAAACCATAAATACTTACCCTCCCATTCCCGCGGCCTTATGATGTGTCGTACGCATCACGCTTCATAGCCTCGACTTCTGGCCAGTTAAGCATCAGCGGATACTCATGCGCCAGTGGATCAAATGTCTCGTCATCAAGTGGTTGCACTTTCTCCCAAAACAAGTACTGCATGAACATGAAATATATTACCAATCTTAATAGTTCAGCCTATAGTTTGAAATAAAATATATAACATACAATTTACCTGTATGAGGGCAAGGTTTCCCACCGGCCATGTAAATTTTGTACGATCCGATAAAGTCTTCGTGATGCCATCGACGCAAACGCGTAAAGTAAACGCGTTTCAGTTAAATGATTTAATGCTCTCCACATCCTCCACTAGCTTGTAAAAAGCATTAGGAACTTCTACCGTGGAGTGTGGTACAAGAACAGTGCCTAGAAGAACTAACATAATTCGACGCAGGAAATCATCATCATACAACCCACTAGTAGTGATGTCCTGTATAAGCTGGTCTATCATTATTTCGTTCGTACTCGAATCTATGAAACGACTCGGCACCTTCACTTTCGCCTTTAGCCCCCCTTTACCTAAAGCTTTCATGGCATCTCTGCCCTTGTTCACTAGGCCAAAAATATCAAACACATCTTCAGCGCGCAATGATATCGCACCGCTTCTTGATGGCATAATGAACATTTCTGTGTCCAATGCGTATGATTTAATCATAAACTTTAACAGACACTTGCGCATGAGGACACTAGGAATCATCAACATTTGTCCTAGTCTAGTGCTTGCAAATCGTTTTTTTTTTTTTTTTCCTAGAGGTCAGTTTGCTGACGAGGAGACACCACTTCTCAATGTAATGTAAAATCTGTCTCGTAGTCCTCCATCACGCACGAATAGGAGCAAATAATATATTAGCTAATTTGCATGTCTAGATGATTAACATGATGAATGCACCGTTCAAAAACATTAAAATTATCTCCAACTGCACGGCCGTCGGTGGCCGGGAGAAGCGGTGGTGTGTTGGTGGTGATGACGACGCCGACTGCGTCCTGTGTGGAACCGCGGCCGCCTACGTCAGAAACTGCAGCGGGGCCGTGACGTTGGATGGCGTGCTGTCGAGGGGACGGTGGACGAGGTCTTCTCCAACAGCGGCGGACGGATGGCGGAGCGGCGTCACGGGGCCAGAGGAGTGGATGGACGGCGTCACGGGGCCAGGGGATCGGGGGCAGATGGCGGCGTGGGTTAGGGCTTGGGGCAGGGCGTCGTGGGTGACGAGCATATGGCGGCGGGCGTGCAAAGCTAATCACGATAGATTTGGTCGGGCCCGCGTCGCCTCATCAACACCGCCGTCCGCAATGATTGGGCCGGGCCCCACGGACGCTGGTGGACTAAGCGTCTTGGCGTCACGGCTCTTCTAGTTTAGTCCCACCTCGGCCGCCGAAGGATGTCCCGCTTTGTTTATATAGCCGCCTCCGGTAGTCCATGCATGGTCATATCTTATATTGTGATATGGCTCTACATAATCGCTGTGTAGTACACTGTTCGCAGTGAACTGCCGGGCAGTTAGGTAAAGTCACATCACAGTATTAAATATGTTTATTTTGTCATTTTGTTTATTTTTTTAACTACAAACGAAAAACAAATTTTTTTAAATATGGTTCCGAACTACAAATACGGTTTTTTTTCTACTCCGTCAAACGTCGCGACACTTTTTCCACACGGTGGCATCACCATCCACAGCACCCACGCCAACTCGCGTATTTTTCCGACGCTCGTCGCATTTTCTAGGGTTTTCCAGGTCGAAAATCGCAAAAACACTGCCCGGACGTGACGCAACGTCCGTTTTGTGTCTGTTTTTATTCCAACCTTGCGCGGGGGCGTACGTTGGCTGTGCGCACATGTACACACACTTTGGTGCAATTGCATGCATGCGATCACGTAGCCCCAGTGCAACCAGCTATTTGTCGGTCTACCGGGGAGGGGGTTCCCAACTACGGGTTTTTTTCCTACTCCGTCAAACGTCGCGACACTTTTTCCACACGTTGGCATCACCATCCACAGCACCCACGCCAACTCGCGTATTTTTCCGACGCTCGACGCATTTTCTAGGGTTTTCCAGGTCGAAAATCGCAAAAACACTGCCCGGACGTGACGCAATGTCCGTTTTGTGTCCATTTTCGTTCCAACCTTGCGCGGGGGCCTACGTTGTCTGTGCGCACATGTACGCACACTTTGGTGCAATTGCATGCATGCGATCACGTAGCCCCAGTGCAACCAGCCTACTTGCTCATTGCCGGGAGGGGTTCCCAACCACGGTTTTTTTCCTACTCCGTCAAATGTCGCGACACTTTTTCCACACGCTGGCATCACCATCCACAGCACCCACGCCAACTCGCGTATTTTTCCGACGCCGACGCATTTTCTAGGGTTTTCCAGTCGAAAATTGCAAAACACCGCCCGGACGTGACGCAACGTCCGCTTTGTGTCCGTTGCTCCAACCTTGCACGGGGCCTACGTTGGCGTGCGCACATGTACGCACACTTTGGTGCAATTGCATGCATGCGATCACGTAGCCCCAAAGTGCAACCAGCCACTTGTCGGTCTTCCGGGAGGGGTTCCCAATTACGGTTTTTTTTCCTACTCCGTCAAACGTCGCGACACTTTTTCCACACGTTGGCATCACCATCCACAGCACCCACGCCAACTCGCGTATTTTTCCGACGCTCGACGCATTTTCTAGGGTTTTCCAGGTCGAAAATCGCAAAAACACTGCCCGGACGTGACGCAATGTCCGTTTTCGTTCCAACCTTGCGCGGGGGCCTACGTTGGCCGTGCGCACATGTACGCACACTTTGGTGCAACTGCATGCATGCGATCACGTAGCCCCAGTGCAACCAGCTACTTGTCGATGCAGCCGGGAGGGATTCCCAACTACGGTTTTTTCCTACTCCGTCAAACGTCGCGACACTTTTTCCACACGCTGGCATCACCATCCACAGCACCCACGCCAACTCGCGTATTTTTCCGGACGCCGACGCATTTTCTAGGGTTTTCCAGGTCGAAAATCGCAAAAACACTGCCCGGACGTGACGCAACGTCCGTTTTGTGTCCGTTTTCGTTCCAACCTTGCGCGGGGGCCTACCAAATTAAATAAAAAACACAATAAAAAACTACTCGTCGTCGCTATCAACGAGGTCAATGACGGCCGGGCCGTCGCCGCCGTCATCGTCGCTGCTGGACCGGTTCGCGAGGTCGTCCCAGTCCACCGGATAGTCGTCGGAATCCTCCTCCTCCTCCGCCGGCGCATGCTGCCACTCCGCCGGCGCCTGCTGCCACTCCGGCGCCGCCATCGCCCCTGTTGCGCCGCCTCGGCCGCCTGGATTGCGGCCGCAATCTCGGCGGCCTCCATCGCCTCCGCCGCCGCAGCTGCGACCTCCGACTTCAGACGGGCGACGTGGTACCCAGCGTGTCATCCGGTCGCCGTCCTCGCGGAGGATGACCTCCTCCGGCGGCAAGTCTATCCCCGACGGCGAGGGAGGGGCGGCCGGCGCGGGCGCCGGTGCCGGGTGCACACCATGGCCGCTGCCACGTCTGTGGCGATCGTGCGGTGGAGGCGGTGCGCGAAGACGGCCGCTGCGGCCCGTCAGGTCGGGGGTCTCGCCGGCCGCGGCAACGCGGAAGGCCGCCATGATCTCCCAATAGTCCTTCCCGCACCAAAACCGCTTTCGGACTTCGATGTTGTGCGGCCGCCGCCATTGTTGCGGAGCTCCTCCTCCGTCGCGCGGGACCGGCGTCATAAAACCCTCCGCGTCGATCTTCCGATTCTGCGCGGAAGACGGCAGCCCGGCGCACGGGAGGCGATGGTGGTGGAGCTCCTCCGTCTCCGCTCCGATGCTCGTCGGCCATGCGCCGGGCGTCGTCGGCAGCGCCGCCACGGTCTTCTTGCTGCCCGCGGAAGAACGCCATCGGTGCGGGAGGTGGCGTGGAGGTGGCGAAGGGCGATGATGGGCGTCGGAGGAAGGTGTGAGCGCCGAGCGATGGCTTGCCGCTTTATAAAGCGGGCGAAGCGGCACGTGGTTATTTGGCGGCGTTAATGCTTGCGGCAGGCGACGTTGACCGTCGAGCGCCGCTTGGCGTCGGGAGAAGCGAGCGGCGGCGGGTGGTAGCAACGCTGTAACGGCCTTGGCGAGCCGGCAATGACAACAGCGTCGTGATCATGGCAGCGGCGAGGAGGCGGTGATGGCGTCCGGCGCGCGGTAGGCGAGGCGGCAATGATGGCGTCCGGCGCGGCGCGGCGAGCGGCGGCAGCGGTGGCGTCCGGCGGTAGCGCTGCGGCGATAGCGGCAGCGGCACGCGAGAACGCGTCGTGGAACCGCTGCGTGCATGCAGCGCCTCGGCGCCGTGATTGGCAGGCGACACGCCACATGACGGGTGCGGGATTGCGTGGGGTCAGGGGACGTGGGGGTGGGGCCGGCGCGGCACGGAAGACGACGCGTTGACTGCAAGCGGCCGGTTCAATTTTTTCCCCTCCCGGGCAGGCGGCCTGTATTCATATACGTATACCTCTGTCTATTTTTTTTTCGGACGAGCGGGTCGGCGGGGGAATCTTTTTTAAAATATGCCCATCCTACCTTTTGTTATGAAGGGGTATTGGGTAATCTCAGCCCTCGTGTATTTACAGGGGGTCTACCGAAGCGGAAGTGTTCAAATTAATGTTCCAATATCTAACCGACCAAAACCCAAAAATCGCGACCAGACTGCATCACCACCAGTGGAATCCTGACATTTGGGCGACTCCCGACGCAGCATCAAGAGCGAGACAAGCTCTCTGAGAGAGCACAGGGATCAAGGTGGTACAGACACCTACCAAACCCCAAAAATCGCGACCGAAACTAACTCGCGGCATGGCTGCGCTATGTTTCCGTGCTCCCCACGAATAACGCCAAATTGTTGGTCGACGCAACACCAAGTCGACGAGAACCTCAATTCGAGGGCAAACCCGGATCCTAATGGAATCGGCAAAAGGATCCTAGGGCTGGCGTTCGAACCTCGTGGAATCCACCGAGCAGGTTATCCCCAATGCAATTCACCAGGCCGAATTGAACAGCGCGATGAGACAGAGAGAGAGAGAGAGGGCGATCGTCGATACCTCCGCTCAGAGAAGGGAGGGCGAGGTGGGCGCGATCGTCGATACCTCCGTCGATCAACCGCCGCCGCCGGCTCCTCCCCGACGACATGTACTACGACCACAGGTATGCCCCCTACTCCCCGCTCTGGGACACGTGGCTCCTGGACGAGCACGACGTGCGGCGCGCGTCCTACTTCGCCAGCACCGTGTCGGGGCCGTGGAGGCCACGTGTAGAGCCGCTGGCGTCTGCTGGTGCGCGAATCGACGCCCACGCCGTCGCCTTCCCGTCTCCGTCGCCGCTTCTCCCTCCTCGCATGATGCCGAGGAGGAGGCCCGTCTCTGCAGCGTGTCATGGATTTACTCCATGAACACGCACGACGAGCGGCGGTGGGGACGGCTCGAGGAGGCCATGGCCCTCTCGCCGCTGGGACGCCGCCTTTCCCGGAGTACAGTGGCGGCCGTCACGACGGCCGCCACGGAGGAGGCGATGGAGGAGGACCCGCCGGTGTTCGAGAAGCCGCCGGGCGGGTGGGCTGGTCTCGCATCAAGGCCGGAGATGGCCCGGCATGGGCGTGAATCGGTGCCCCACTCCGCCGCTGTCACTGGAGCGGGAGGCGTCGCCAGCGGAGGAGGTGGTGCGAGCACCTCCGGCCGCCCAGCCCGCCTCGTTTACCACGCACCGCCGCCCACTCAGGATTTCGCTGCCTACGCCGACCTCGTCGACGCATTTACTTACACCGGGCGGCCAGTGAAGACGGCGATGGCCACGGCACCGACGGGCACGACAGGAGCGCGCGGGAGGTGTTTTTTTATTTTTTTTATATGTTAATTATGAAACTCGGCCTTTTAAGTGGCCGTGAAAACTGGGCCTTTTTGTGGCCGACCCCTATATATGTTTTATGTTTTTTTTAAATGCGTTTATTTACTTTTTAGTTATTTCGTTTTAGTTTTTATATTTTTTTATTCACGTCCACCCCGGACACGATTTGGGGGTGCGGTGATGGGCGCGACGACCAACGGACACGGGCGTACCCATCGGCGCCCCAAAGGGACAAATTCGGGACAATCCAGACGTCCGTTTGGGGTCGCGCGGTGGAGTTGGCCTAAGGACTAGGATTTGGTCCAGATGGGGTTTTGTGGAGACAGGGTGGGGGCGACGCGTGTCGGCATGGGCCGATCCAACGTGCAACCATGTTCGGAGCGTGTCCGGTTATGTGTTGGGTACTTGGGTTTAAGAGCAACTCTAGCAGACCCCGCATCCCGCCGGCCCGCAAAACGCGTTTGCAGTTCGCCCAAAACAGCTTTTGCGGGCTGGCTCGGGCTGGCATAGATGCAGACCCCCCAAACGGATCCGTAAAAAAGAATATTCACGGAATATATTTTTTTACGGGTCTGCTTTGCGGAGTCTGCTCTTTGCGCCGCTGCATCTCGCATATCATCAGCCCGCAAATAACAAATACAACATAATTCAACAATCGAAAACAAACTGAATTATTCAAATCAAACATAATACAATAATCATCCGCATTACAAATAATTATTCAAATAACCGTAGCAAACTTAAATAGTGCAATACAAAACTTGTCATGAATACAAGAAATAAGTCAATGTCCATCCCTTTGCCAATGGTGCTCAATGAGATCTTCCTGAAGTTGAAAGTGGGTGTCTGCATTTTCAATCTCTTTGTATGTCTGAAGAAAAGCTCTAATGCGGTTTGGGTCTCTAGCTGGTTTGACACGGCTATCCACATTGTCGTAAAAGAATTCTAAATTCATTCCTCTCTCATCTTCAAGAATCATATTATGCAGGATAACACAACATGTCATGATGTTCTTCAAGGTTTTCTTATCCCAAAAACGAGCAGGACCACGCACAATGGCAAACCTAAATTGCAAAACACCAAATGCTCTTTTAATGTCTTTTCGGGCTGCCTCTTGCACCCTTGTAAATTCACATTGTTTTTTTGTTTTGGGTTCTTTGATGCTCTTGACAAATGTGCACCAAGGAGGGTATATACCATCTGCAAGATAGTACCCCTTTGTGTATTCATGCCCATTGACAGTGTAGTTGAGCATTACCACTAGCAAGCCTAGCAAACAAATGAGACCGTTGCACCACATTGATATCATTGAGATTGCCCGGCATACCAAAAAAGCAATGCCAAATCCATAAATCCTCGGATGCTACGACCTCTAGCACAATTGTTGCATCACGAGACTTGCCACAATACATTCATTGCCAAGTATTAGACTGTATAGCTTCTGTATTTACATGTGTATACTGTAACATTGTATACCACCTCATTATATATTTGTGATAGGCCACCCCTAGAGGGTTGCGCCGGTTCCCCCAAAACTATTGTCTTACATGGTATCACGCTAGGTTACGTACGCTTCCGCCCAAACCCTAACCAGCTGCCACCGCCGCCGCCGCCGCATCGCCGCCATGTCGTGCACTGCTGCGTCCGGATCCACCACCGCCGGCTTCCTGCCGGCCTCCCTCGCGGCGCTCTTGTCCCGGCCGCTGGACGCCGCCTACTTGCAGTCTCCAATCGGGATGCGGAGCGTGGGCTCCCTCTTCGCGCTCCCGCCGGCTACCTCGTCGGCCGGACAGGTGCTCGCGGTGCACACCGTCGTCACCCAGTCCGCCTCTTGCACCGCGGCCGCCATCTCGCCTATGCCGCTGGTGGCGGAGTCCGCCATGATGGTGGGTCTTGCGGCGTCGGCGCCGGCCACCGCGCCCCCTGCACCCGCGCCGGTTGCGCCTCTGACTGTCTCCACGGTGTCCGCACCTCAGCCAGTCTCCTCGATGGGATCGCAGCCGCCGCCGCCGTTTCACTTCGGCCATCTCATCACCATTAAGTTGTCATTGGACAACTACATCTTCTGGCGCGCGCAGGTTCTTCCGCTCCTTGGGAGTCATTACCTGCTTGGCTATGTCGATGGCTCTCTCCCTTGCCCTCCCGCGCTGGTGGACAGCGTGCACGGTCCGGTCTATAATCCGGCCCACCGTGTTTGGACAGGGCAGGACCAGGCGAACCTCTGCTCCATCCAGGGGTCGCTCTCTCCGGCTGTCGCTGGACTCGTCATCTTCGCTAAGACGTCTCATGAGGCATGGACTATCCTCGAGCGCTCGTTTGTAGCGCAGTCACAGGCGCGTGTCTCTGCGCTTCGCCGTCAGCTTGGCGAGTGTGAGAAGCTTGACTCCACGGCCACGGAGTTCTACAACAAGGTCAAGGGCCTTGCTGACACATTGGCCTCCATTGGACAGCCGCTTACCGATTCCGAGTTCAACTCCTTCATCGTCAACATGCTCGACGAGGAGTATGATGCTTTGGTCGAGATCATCAACGAGCGGGGCAACTCCACTCCCATGGCGGCACATGAGGTCTACTCCCGCCTTCTCCTTACCGAGCATCGTGCCGAGGCGCGCTGCTCCAAGGCCAGCCACGGCTCCCTCTCGGCGAACGCCGCCACTAAGGGTGGCCGCAACTCGTCCAAGGGGTCGTCACCTGCTTTGTCCTCGCCATCTTCGGCTCCCCCCGCGTCCGCAACTCTTCCAGGGGCCGGTGGTCGATGCATGTGTCAGTTGTGTGGCATTGAGGGGCACTGGGCCTCCAAGTGTCACAAACGCTTCCAGCGGAGTTTTCTTGGTCTTGGCAATGACGGCAAGGATACACGCAACTTTGCCCGTCAGGTCGCCATGGCTGATCGTCCGGCGCCGCAGAAGCAACAGGGACACACTCAGTCCTACTCCATCGATCCACACTGGTACATGGACTCTGGGGCGACAGAGCACCTGACAAGCGAGATGGGGAAGCTTCACACTCGTGAACCCTATCATGGCTCCGACAAGATCCACACCGCCAATTGAGCAGGTATGCACATCTCTCATATTGGTCAAGCATCGCTTCTCACTAGACATGCTAATAGGAGTCTTCAGCTTCGCAATGTTCTTCGAGTTCCATCTGTGACACGTAATCTTCTTTCAGTTCCTAAACTCACACGTGATAATAATGTGCTTTGTGAATTTCATCCTTTTGATCTTTTTATTAAGGATCGGGGCACAAGTTACATTCTTCTTAGTGGGCGGCTCTGCCAGGGCCTCTACCGTCTGGAGCATCCTGGCCGTCATGCGTTCCAAAGTGGAGTTCGGGTATCTCCGTCACAGTGGCATGCTCGTCTTGGTCACCCGGCCACACCTATTGTCCGTCATGTTTTGCGTCGTCATGAGCTTCCTAGTGTGTCTAGTAATAAAGATGTAGCAGTGTGTGATGCTTGTCAGCAGGGGAAGAGTCATCAACTTCCTTTTTTGGAGTCCAGTCGTGAGGTGAAACATCCTTTAGAACTTGTGTTTTCAGATGTATGGGGTCCTGCTCAGACTTCTGTCAGTGGTCGCAATTATTATATGAGTTTCGTTGATGCTTATAGTCGCTTTACCTGGCTTTATCTTATTAAACGTAAATCTGATGTGTTTGACATTTTTGTTCAGTTTCAAAAACATGTTGAACTTCTTCTCAAGCACAAAATTGTTTATGTTCAGTCGGACTGGGGCGGCGAGTATCGCAACCTCAACTCCTTTTTTCAGTCGCTTGGGATCGCTCACCGTTTAGCATGTCCACATACACATCAGCAGAATGGCTCAGTAGAATGTAAGCATCGTCACATTGTTGAAGCTGGTCTTACTCTTTTGGCCCATGCATCTGTTCCGTTTCGGTTTTGGAGTGATGCTTTCACCACTGCATGTTTTCTCATCAATCGTACTCCCACTCGTGTTTTGAACATGAAGACTCCCATTGAAGTTCTTCTTAATGAACAACCGGACTACACCTTTCTCAAGGTGTTTGGGTGTGCTTGCTGGCCCCATCTCCGTCCATATAACAAGCGCAAGCTCGAGTTTCGTTCCAAGAAGTGTGTATTTCTTGGTTATAGCTCTCTTCATAAAGGATACAAATGTCTTCATGTGCCCACTAATCGTGTCTATATCTCTCGGGATGTCGTGTTTGATGAGCATTTATTTCCCTTTGCCAAACTCCCTATATCCACTGCCGAACCACCACCCATGCATTCATCCTCTGTTGCTTCTGACCAATTTGATGATGTTGCATATTCTCCTCTATTGTTGCCTAACCATGGTGCAGGCACTGGTCGTGGGGCTCGTTTGGAGATTTTAGAGGCACCATCGCCTCCTTCGTCGCCATCGCTTTCCTCGTCGGCACCTTCAGCTGTGTACGACGATCACATGGCCCCACTGCATGGCCTCGGTCCCCGTGCCCATGCACGGCCGACCGATGCCCCGGTCTTGTCGCCTGCTTCGTCGCCTCTGGCTTCTGGGCTGGCATCGCCGCAGCCGCGGCCTGCGACTCCGGTCACGCCAATGACGTTTGGGCTGGCCTCGCCTGCTCCCACCTTGTCACCAACGGCGACTGGGCCGGCCTCACCTGACCCCGTCTCGCCCATGGCGTCTGGGCCATCGCCACCGGGGCTGGCCTCGCCCACCCTCGTTTCGGCCATGGCATCTGGGCCATTGCCATCGGGGCTGGCTTCGCCCAGGCCGACTTCAGCCCCATGCAGCCCGGAGCCGTCTGGTAACGGCTCTCCTGAGGCGTCGTCTGGTCCTTCGCCGACTGCGACGCTCCCATCGCCCTCGACTTCGCTGGCTCCTGCTGCTGCTCTACGTCCACATACGCGCAGCCGGAGTGGCATCTTTCAGCCTAAGCAACGTACCGATGGTACAGTTGCCTGGTTAGCTGCATGCATGACTGCTGCTCTTGCAAATCCCTCCTCCGAGCCACGCACGTATCAAGCTGCTGTGCGCATTCCTCATTGGAGAGAGGCCATGGAGCAGGAGTATCAAGCTCTCATTCGCAATCAGACATGGACTCTTGTTCCTCCACCATCACGGGTTAATGTCATTGATTCTAAATGGGTTTTCAAAGTGAAGAGGCATTCGATGGGTCCATTGAGCGCTACAAAGCTCGTCTTGTTGCTCGTGGTTTTCGGCTGCTTTGGTCTTGACTATGAAGACACCTTCACCTAGTGGTCAAGCTTACTACCATCAGGCTTCTTCTCTCTCTTGCCGTTACTCGAGGTTGGTTTCTTCGTCACCTTGATGTTCAAAATGCCTTCCTCCATGGTGTGTTGAAGGAGGAGGTCTATATGCGCCACCTCTGGTTTTCTCGATCCGGATCGTCCTGATCATCTCTGTCGTCTGTCCAAGGCACTTTATGGTCTGAAGCAGGCTCCTCGTGCTTGGCATGCTCGTCTTGCAATGGCCCTTCGTGCTCATGGTTTTGCATCATCAACTGCCGACTCCTCACTATTTCTTCTACAGAGGCCTGAGGTTACTATGTACTTGTTGGTCTATGTAGATGATATTATTTTGGTCAGCTCCTCTCGACCGGTCAATCGCTCTTGTTCGCTTGCTTGGTGCTGATTTTGCGGTCAAGGACCTTGGGAAGCTTCACTACTTCCTTGGTGTGGAGGTTACTTCTCAGGCTGATGGTCTTTTTATGACGCAGAAGAAGTACTCCCTGGATTTGTTGCAGCGGGCTGGGATGCTTAAGTGCAAACCGACGACTACACCCATGTCTACCACTGATAAGCTCACTGCTGTTGATGGTGCGCTTTTGTCTTCTTCTGATGCGACGGAGTACAGGAGTATTGTTGGTGGTCTTCGCATTTGACGCGATCACATGACCGACATTTCCTTTCTTTGTTAACCGAGTCTGCCAGTATCTGCAGTCACCCCGTGATACTCATTGGTCTGATGTTAAGCGTATCTTGCGCTACATTCGATTCACGGTGGCTCATGGATTGCACATTCGACCGACCTCCTCTGATTGTCTCTCAACATATTCTGATGCAGATTGGGCTGGCAATCCGGATGACAGGCGATACACGGGGGGTTATGCTGTGTTCTTTGGCTCTAATCTGATTGCCTGGAGTGCTCGGAAACAGGCCACTGTCTCAATGAAAGCATCAAGCTGAGTATAAAGCTGTGGCCAATGCCACTTCGGAGATTATCTGGGTACAGTCTTTGTTTCGGGAATTGGGTATATCCCAACCACAGTCTCCTGTCCTTTGGTGTGATAACATCGGTGCTACATACCTCTCTGCAAATCCGGTATTCCATGCCCGAACGAAACACATTGAAGTGGACTATCACTTTGTGCGTGAACGTGTCTCTCAGAAGCAACTACAGATCAAGTTCATTTCTTCCAAGGATCAACTTGCAGACATCTTCACCAAGTCATTGCCTTTACCACAGTTTGAGGCTTGCAGGCGCAATCTTACCCTTCTAGATTCTTTAGGAAGTGGCTAAGATTGAGGGAGGGTGTTAGACTGTATAGCTTCTGTATTTACATGTGTATATTGTAACGTTGTATACCACCTCATTATATATATGTGATAGGCCACCCCTAGAGGGTTGCGCCGGTTCCCCCAAAACTATTGTCTTACACCAAGCCTTAGGGCAATTTTTCCAATTCGAATACATACAATCAATGCTACCTAGTATGCCAGGCCAACCTCTCCTCTCATTAGATGCCATCAATTTCTTTGTGTCATCTTCATTGGGTGCCCCAAGATACTCAGAACCGAAGACACGGATGATCACTTTCGCAAATCTACGCACAGACTCAATTGTGCTATCTTCACCAATGCGAAGATACTCATCGGCATAGTCAGCCGGAACGCCATATGCAATCACCCGCATAGCTGCGGAGATTTTTTGATATGCACTAAATCCCTTTAAGCCCGCGACATTTCTTCTTTGAGTAAAATACCGGCAATTTGCCTCGCAAGCTTGAACAAGTTTCACAAAGAGGGATCGGCGCATTCGGTACCTTGCGGAGGATATGTAGGATTCTCCGCGAAATAGTCTTGCATCAACATCTCGTTCCCAAGATGGCGATTTCGAGGAATGCACAAACGCCTGACAGTCGATCCTCACCTCCTCTTCCGGTGCTCGTCTTCATGCTCCTTCACGGCAAGCGCCATGACTAATGTTTGCTGCCGAAAGTTCGCAAGCATGGTCTCAACATCCGAGTCATCCGAATCATCCGAATCGGATAGCAAGAACTTCTCGCACGGGGTCAACTCCATCTACATGCACACCGGCGCGTCAATCTACTACCCAGCTCGCAAAAATCACAAAAAAGGGACTAACCGGTGGCGGGTGATCCCGGGCGGCGACGAGGGGATGCGCTCGACGATGGTCGATCCCCGGCGGCGGCGACGACGGGGGGCGGCTCTTCTCGCCGATCCGGAGGGGCGGTGCAGCGGCTCGGCGCGGGAGGGTGTAGGGTGGCCCCACAGGCACGATTCCGCCCGCAGATATGGCCGGAATCGCCGACGGCGGGCTGGCGGAAGCAAGGGCGGGCGGCGGCGGAAGGAGGGGAAAAGAGTGCGGGCTGAAATGTCCCTCCCGCCAACTGCTTCTCTGTGATGCAGGACACCGCAGCTGCGAGGGGGAAACCCGCGTTTTCCCGGGTTGGGGTCGGGAATTTGCCGCACCCCCCAAATTTTTTTGCGGGCCGGGGCGGGATGTGGGATCTGGTCGAGCAGGCTTTCCGGCCCGTACCCGCATTTTGACGGTTATTTTGCGGGTCAGGGACGGATGCGGGGTGTTGGATAACCTATAGCTGTTTAGGCCAATCTGAGGTGTGGTTGGGTCGCGTCTTCGTGATCAATCACTGACCGGGCCGTCCGCCCGGACATTTGGGGGCGATTGAGGGGTCCTGGCTATAGATGCTCTAACCCAAAAGATATTGTGTGTTGTTTGCCACCTGCCATTTGCATGGGCCTACTCTCCGAAAGAGAAGGCTGTGGTTTCGGCCTACTCTGCGAAAGAGAAGGCTGTGGTTTCAGAATATCTGCTGCATATTGACTAAGCAAATATAAAGTGTAGAAAAAACAAAAATGATGTGTACACGGTACAGATATTGAGATGGAATAAATAAGTAGAAGTACATAATTACATCATCAATACCAACACAACACACCATTCTCAGTAGAAAATATTCCAGATGATTGTTATTTCAGGATATCTCACCACATTAAGTAAAGATCTGACAATAAAATAAAAAGGTCACATGAATTTGTTCAATTCAGAAGAATTGGAGAAATTAGAGAGAAAGAGACTACACTTTCTTTTGGCTGCCCTGCCTAATCACACAACACATGAGCATACTCTGAAGTTCTGAAGCACAATCACACACCTATTCTGGAAGCAATTTTTCTAATGTTTCATCTTGTAAGCTAACAGTCCTCGGGCTTGTGCTCTCGTAAAAGAAAAAAAACACTCCTCAAACTTGCACAAGCCTGCAAATACAAAAACAGTTGGTACAAAACCTAAAAGAAAAGAAGTAAACAAAATGGAAAAGAATCCAACGGCAACTTCTGAAAATGTTCTTTCCATGACCCTAAGGTTGCTTGACCAGACTGCATTTCTTCTAAAGTGGTTAGTTGCTCTACCAAAAATGGGTGGCTGCTCTAGCAAAATTTTATCTTGATCTTGCCCAAAATAATAAATAAAATACGAGCCCATTGACTTAAACAAACATGAATTCCTTTGCATAATTTATTACTCGGGGAAAAAAATCCTTTTCATAATTTCAATAAGAAACTACTACAACATCGAACGAACCGGCAATCAGGTAGGAAGCAACTCACCCCAATTCACAACCTGCCTCCATATATGATAGCTTGTTCTCTATACATGTTCCAGCACCATATGTATCCATCCCTGATTGGACAAAACCATTTGTTACGTGAAGAACAGAAAAATGAATGATTTATTAGGAATATATTGAGTACTTTGCATAGGACCATGGGCCATAAGCACAACATACAAAAAACAATTGCACCAAATGAGACAATACTCAATTTATAAACTTCCTAGTAGAGCCATCCGATAAAAGAGACATTATTCAAATTAACAGGTCTCCTTGACTTAAAATGGTTATAACACGTAATATAAACACCCACCTAAAACGACTAAAAATACCAAAGCAGGAAATACTATGACTAAACAATCAAATAAAAACTAAAAAACACACATATCGTAAAAAATATAAACCGGAGAACAGAATTGTATATCAGGCTATCGGCAAGCTACCACATAACAGCTAATCTATTGTAAAAAACAACACAATGATCTTGGGCAACCTAAAGCAGAGGTAGGGAAGAACACCACAAAATGTGCAGGAGAGAGTTATTCATCTCTCAGTAGAACTGAAGATAAGGGTGCACATATTTTATCATAGATAAGATTAACTTGTCACTAATTCAGGAGACCTTTTTTTCTATGTGGAACTGATTGTTCTAAAAAATATCATAAAGACTGCATGCATGCATATACAACCTAACCAAGTCTTTAAGCAGGGCTACAAAAGATGCATTATCGTTAGCATACAGAGAAAAGCCTGAATATCCAAAGAACTCGACATGACTACATGATAACAGTTTCACATCAGTGCTTGCAAACCAGCAAGAAACCTATTGATGTATCTTACAATGTCAGCAAGAATCCCAGAGGTATTTGCTTGTTTAGCGAACTGATACTTGAGCTAGGTGGGGTACCATCTACCATCTGACACTCCATGAACTGACAAATTGGGAGCACATTATCATTGGGAAAATAATCTATGTAGATGCTAGCATTTCAAATCACCAAATTAATGTTTAGTCTCTAGAGGCATCAAATGAACACATATTTCAGTCTAATAGCCTATATATTTCTGTAAGCTCCACATGATTAACTGAATTTATACCAATAGGCCAATGAAAGTGACACCTACAACAACATAAGGGTGCCTCATAAAGTAGCACCAAGCTAGAGATCAGTCGACAGTTTGTGTCAGTTTAAGTTGGCCGAATGATAGGTTCAGTCTGAGTAAAACGTTTTTTCTGTCCTGTAGGATTTTACGCAAGCAACGGGTATCTTCTTATTCATGCAATGGCGGTCTGAACTACGCTAAACAAAACTTGCTATGGCAACGCTTCAGAAAAGCTTCTCTTGTGCAGATATGCAACATGGTAACTGCAACACACTACTTGAATCTGTACAATTATGGTACCTGAACTTGATAAG
Source organism: Aegilops bicornis (assembly GCA_021605145.1). NCBI lineage: Eukaryota > Viridiplantae > Streptophyta > Magnoliopsida > Poales > Poaceae > Aegilops > Aegilops bicornis. The sequence goes on from CM038674.1 coordinate 175,116,687, forward strand.
CAATCCTTCTGGGCTGATCCTAGGTGTGGTTCTCGCACTTCCTTTAGGTAGTTGGTTATGCAGTAAGAAAATGAAATTGCTAACACAATATAGCTATATTCTTCAGTTATTTTATCAATTACATTTAAAAAGGAGGTTCTTAGATCTGTCTGTAAATGTAACTAACAGCGAGCAGCTTATCTATATGTCCCAATGTATTATACTCCCTCTGTAAACTAATATAAGAGCATTAAGATCACTAAAGTAGTGATCTAAATGCTCTTATATTAGTTTACGGAGGGAGTAATAATGAGATATCCAAATAAAATTATTACTGCATTTATCTGGAGCTTAACATATTTACTTCATGTACCTTCAGATTTTTCCCTTGATACTAAAAACCTTGTTCCTCTGTCCAAATATAAGACGAACTTATCACTAATTGTGGACCCATACATTCTTTTCTTCTGTAAAGAAAAAAAAATCTACTTTTCCTTATCTGGGGAGCGAAGGAGAATGTTATGTCTGTAACCTGTACCTAAAAAAGATAGAATCTGCAGTAAATAAGAAAATGGCAGAACCTGTAGAAAAAGTAATGCACCTCGCATTTTTCTTGTGCTCTAGCTTGTAGGTTCGTCTCAACTGGGAGATGAGAAATTTGTTTGGTCCTGAGCACGTGAAGATGGCAAATGAAGAGACGTTAAAGTAAAATAAAAACAAAGGTGACATAAGGTTAAAAATTAGTACAATGATATGGCTGCATCGTTCTAATTAAACAAAGTTAATAGACGGGTGCCCCTTCAAAACAAAAAATTAATAGATGGGTGCGGGCAATGTAGAAGAAATTACAGTGAACAGAAGGGCCTCACAACACTGTAAAACCATTAGAAAAGTTCCAGAATATCACAAGAAAATTCAGTAGCTAAAGAGGGGGTTCATGTTTAGCTGTATGGCGAATGCAATGTCACGTACAGAACAAAATTTGCTAATCCTGTGTCCGGTCGTGTATCAACCACATTGAACCTAATAACTGCATCATAATAGAGTTTGGACTCACAGAAGAAGAGAAAAAAGCATGCTGACACATGGGAGGAATCAGCGCAGGTTCCTGTGGATCTCTTTCTTGTCACTGATTGCTCGCAGTGCCAATTACTGCTTGCTGTAAACCTGAACTTTATGCTGCAGAGCACTGACGTCCAGTTCCAGCTGCTGGGCCATGGGCTCCTCCATCTGCTGTGCGAGCTCATGAACTGCAATCTGCTTCTCAAGCGGCACGAGAGAAACCCGACACTGCAAAAAAAGAAAATGCAGTCTTAAGAATGTGTCTGCGGGCATTTCCACGAACAGAAAGGCCGCGGAAACTGTGAACAGCGATGTGCCAATACCTGGGCGATCCTGGCCTTGAGCTCCACGGTGCGCCGTGGTAGTCCGGGCGTGGTTGACATGGGGCGCATGAGGTTGAGCTTCTCCTCCCTGTAGACGAGGCAGCTGAAGGGCGCTGAGGAACTCGGCGGGCCAGGTCGGCGAGTAGTACGATGGACTCGATGAAGGCCCGCACATTGTGGTGCTCCGGGTTGTACTGCGCGTCGAGCTCGCTGAAGCCTAGCTGCCCGTCTCCGCCGTCCCTGCGGAGCGACGATCTCGGGGGCGAGGGTTGGCGACGGGGCCGACGAGACGATTCCGAACGTCCTCGGGGTGGAGGACCGTGTCCGGAGGCGTCCAGGGAAATGCCAGGGCCGCACTGAATAAACCGACACTTTTACTGTTCTTATCTGAAGAAATCGACACTTCCAGTTTCGGCCCCAACTTGTGACTCGCGAGGCCGTCCCATCATCGTCTAACGGCAACGCACCACTCGGCCGGAGCTATGAAGCATCCGCATCGTCCATCTCGCATCTGACGTCTCCTGCTACCCTACTCATCGCTGTTCGAATTCCCGAAGTGTTTATCTGAGATGTAAGGATATAAAGTCATGGTTTGGGAGCCTGAGAGCTCCATATTCTTGTACCCTAGTCGTGGTGTTATGGTTGGCGCAAGAGCATACACAGCCTTGGTCACCTAATTTGTGGCCCTATATACGCGTACGGAAGCGTTCACTGAAGGTGACCAGGCAGACTACGTTTCTCCCACTCCATAGCCACAACCCTCATTTGTTCTCCCCTAAATCCATACAAAACCATGTAAACTACGTACTCCCGCCGTTCGGTTGTAGATATATCCATTTTCGCGACAAGTAATTCCGAACGGAGGGAGTACCTATGTAGATCGCCATATGATAGGACATATGAACATACAAATCCAACATAGATAGAACATACAAACACAATAATCCGAGGGGATTAAATGTTAACACAATTTGATCCAAAAGGGCATGTCGGATCTCATCACTTAACTAACTTAGATACTAATTTAAACTAAGAGAGAGGATGGCTGGAGTTCACCACTTCCTCGCCGGACGCTTCACCATGGGGTCTCGGGAGCGGCGACTATCCTCGACGTTCGCGTTCATGGCGGGTGGAGCGTCATCGTCCGTCGTGTCACTATCCGATGCGGATGAGAAGGAGATGATGATCTACACCATGTGTCGAGTAGGCGCGGTTCTGCTCCGCCGTGAGCCGTGCGGCTCGCTTCGCTGCCGCCCTCTACATCGTCAATTGTTGGGACTCCTCGAGCCACATGTGGAGCACCGCCCCATTTTTGTGTCGATGTCAGCGGGGCATCCATCTCCGTGGATGTGTAGGAGCGGTAGGTGGCGCCGTGGAGGGCATCTTCGTCGTTGCTGGCGGGGGGCAGCAACTCTGGCGCGGATCTACAAGATCTGCACTTGGTTGGCAGTCGCCTCTGTGTAAGTGCATATTTATCCCTAAGGTGTTTTGGTGATTGATGACAATACTTTTACGAACTAATCATGTGCCTTGAGTTTCTCAGACATTTCTCCACTAGGCACAAGACGGTTTGGTGCCCCTCGAAGACTATTGAAGACGGCGTTTCTCTACGTTTCTTTTTGGTGGATTTGAGTCGTAGTAAAGCCGTACTATTAACAGGGGCTCCGCGTCGGAAAGGTTTGGGTGGAATCATCATGTACACGTTCCCTTCCTTGTCTCCACCTTTCCCTTGCACTTTGGAGCATCCCCCGTTTATCCTCTTTGCGATTGTCTTGACTGCTGTTGTTGTGCTTGCGGTAGTACCGCTTCCTTGGAGTAGTAGTACCGCAGCACCGCGTAGTACTGCGGGCTTAGGCGCCGTAGTACCGCTGGAGCCCATGGTAGTACCGCTCCTCGAGCCGCATTCATCGGGCCCCCGTGCCAATACCGATGCGTTGCGGTAGTAGGGCGGATGTAATTTTTACATCCATGGTAGTACCGCGCCTCGTCTTGTAGTACCGCGTCGCGGCCTGATCTAGTAGCCACGCGGTAGTACTGCTCTCCAGCGGTAGTACCGTGTCGGATTTTTGCACCGTTTGTTTTCCAGCGGAAGTAGGCACGGATGTATTTTTATTCATCCGCGTCCTTCCCAGGCTAGGGCTTTCCTGCCTTGTGGTAGAACCGCAAGGGGAAGCGGTAGTACCGCGCTCGCGGTAGTACTGCCCCCTGTCAGGCTCGCTCTAGCCCCATTGCAGCGTAGTATCGTGGTCGCCACGGTAGTACCGCGTGGCCTTGCGGTAGTACCTCTGGAGCGGTAGTATCGTGTGTCGTGGGCTGGTTAAGTGGATAACGGTTGGATTTCGTCCACCACTATAAAAGGGTCGTCTCCTACCTTTAGTTGACCACCTCTTCCAACCCTAAGCTCCATTGTTGCTCCAAGCTCCATTTTTGCCCGATCTCTCTCCCTAGCCAATCAAACTTGTTGATTTGCTCGGATTGGTTGAGAAGGCCCCGATCTACACTTCCACCAAGAGAAATTTGATTCCCCCCACTAATCCCTAGCGGATCTTGTTACTCTTGGGTGTTTGAGCACCCTAGACGGTTGAGGTCACCGTGAAGCCATAGTCCATTGTGGTGAAGCTTCGTGGTGTCGTTGGGAGCCTCCAATTAAGTTGTGGAGATTGCCCCAACCTTGTTTGTAAAGGTTCGGTCGCCGCCTTCAAGGGCACCAATAGTGGAATCACGGCATCTCGCATTGTGTTAGGGCGTGAGAAGAATACGGTGGCCCTAGTGGCTTCTTGGGGAGCATTGTGCCTCCACACCGCTCTAACGGAGACGTACTTCCCCTCAAAAGGAAGGAACTTCGGTAACACATCCTCGTCTCCACCGGCTCCACTCTTGGTTATCTCATCCCTTTTCTTGTGCAAGCTTATTTGTGTTATATTCATTGCTTGCTTGTGTGCTTATGGTTGTTGCATCATATAGGTTGTCCACCTAGTTGCATATCTAGACAACCTACTTTGATGCAAAGTTTAATTTGATAAAGAAAAGCTAAAAATTGTTAGTTGCCTATTCACCCCCCCCCCCTCTAGTCAACTATATCGATCCTTTCAATTGGTATCAGAGCCTCGTCTCTTTTTAAGGACTTTACCGTCCGAAGAGTATGGTTGACATCGAAGACGATGTGGGAGAGCACTCCGGTGCGAATCTGATATCGTCTACGGGAGATGGGGGTAACTCGATCTCACGTGAGGAATTCAATGTGGCGTTGGGCACATTGAAAACCTCCATGATGACCGAGGTCAAAGACATGTTTAAGGAATTCTTAGAAGGGCTTAAACTTTCCACTGCACCCGTGAAAGTGGGTGATCCCGCCAACACGGTGACGGATGCTAACCCCGACAAGGGGGAAGCTACTAGTAAGAAAGCTCCTTTGTCTAGGGTAAGAATGGCACCGGCATCGTTGCCCATGTGCAACCTCCACCCGTTTATGGTGGACCGATTCCTTCTACTCGTTTGAATCATGTCGGTCCTCCCCCCAAGATTGATAAAAAGGAGGATTTTGATTCTTGGGTCTATCGTTTTAAGCGTCATTTAAATCATGTGAACACTAACCTTTGGAGAATCATTGAAGAAGGGTTTATCCGCATGACCGAGCAACTTCACTCCTAGAGAAGCCGTGGATGATCAATTCAATGAGAATGCTCTCTTCATCATCCAAGAAGCAATCCTTCCGAAGACCTCCCGCATCTTCGCCCTACTCGTTGGCCAAAGATGCTTGGCACAAAGTGGTTTCCCTCTATCAGGGAAGCGCAAGCATTCAACGCTCCAATTATGAAGTGGTACAAGATGAAGCCGATGAGTTTGCAATGAAAGAAGATGAAGAACCTCGTGAGCTCTATCGGAGAGTTACCAAGCTCGCGGTCTCTCTCCGGGATCATGGAAGTAAGGACACGGATGACAATTGGATCAAGCGCAAATTCCTCAAGGCAACCGGACTTCCACACCTTGTCCTCAAGTGATGTGTTGGATGAGTTTGTGGCTATGAGCATATTGGACAAGACCGCCGACAATGCGGTGCTTCGCTCCCAAAGAGCAAAGAAGCCCAACCTTGCATTGAAGGCCAAGGTTTGTGTCGAAGAAGAAGAAGAGGAGGAAGAAGAGGAGAGCAACCTCGAAGATACAAAGTATGCCTATCATGAACACATGGCCCTTGCTTCAAGGCAATTTTGGAGCAAGAAGAACTCAAGGCCCAACTTCAACAAGAGCAACTCAAGTGGCGCAAAGGGCAAGCAACGAGCTAGGACTTGCTTCAATTGTGGCAATGTGAGTCATTTTGTTGCGGAGTGCCCGTATGAGAAGAGGGAAGACAATGGTGGCAAGCTCATCCGTAAGGACAAGGCCAAGTCTTTCCCCAACAAGAGCAACTTCACCAAGAAGACTCCTCACAAGGCATTGGTGGTATAAGAAGAGTACAATGATGATGATGATGATGAAGAAGAAGATGGTGAGTCGGTTGCCATGGCCTCCGTTGCCATTGCGACGACTCCTCGGGTGTATCTCTTCGACTCACCCAATGAAAGCATCACCGCCAAGTGCCTCATGGCTAAAGCCACCAACAAGGTAACCCCCAACACCAAAACTACCATCATTAATCATCCTTCTCCAATGGATAGCATTGATGAACATGAGGGAACTAATGTGGAGGAGAATGAGTTTGAGGCCTTTATGGGTAAACTCAAGGGTAAATCCGAGAGGCACTTTGTTGCTCTCTTGGAACAACTTGGTGAAGCCAATGACATGATCGAGGCTCATGAAGATACCATTTGTAAGATGGAGGGGCATAGTCGTGACTATGCTGATGAGATTTCGGATCTTTCCAATGCTCTTGAGGAAGAGCGTGGTCTTCGTTTGGCTCTTGAGGAGTCATACAACGATGATCATGCTAAATTAAAGAAAGATCTTGATCATGCTCTTGTTGTGTCTCGTGTGCTAAGCTCTGAGAAGGCAAAGCTTGGGGTTGATCTTGCTAGACTCAAAGAGGAGTTTGACATTCTCGACAAGGCTCACAAAGTCTTGAAGGGTGTTCATGAAGGAAATATGCCCTAGAGGCAATAATAAAGTTATTATTTATTTCCTTATATCATGATAAATGTTTATTATTCATGCTAGAATTGTATTGACCGGAAACATAATACATGTGTGAATATATAAACAAACAGTATGTCACTGGTATGCCTCTACTTGACTAGCTTGTTAATCAAAGATGGTTATGTTTCCTAACCATGAACAAGGAGTTGTTATTTGATTAACAAGGTCACATCATTAGTAGAATGATCTGATTGACATGACCCATTCCGTTAGCTTAACACTTGATCGCTTAGTATGTTAATGCTTTCTTCATGACCCATACATGTTCACCGTAACTATGAGATTATGCAACTCCCGTTTACCGGAGGAACACTTTGGGTACTACCAAACGTCACAACGTAATCGGGTGATTATAAAGGAGTACTACAGGTGTCTCCAAAGGTACTTGTTGGGTTGGCGTATTTCGAGATTAGGTTTTGTCACTCCGATTGTCGGAGAGGTATCTCCGTGCCTTCTCGGTAATGCACATCACTTAAGCCTTGCAAGCATTACAACTAATAAGTTAGTTGTGAGATGATGTATTACGGAACGAGTAAAGAGACTTATCGGTAACGAGATTGAACTAGGTATTGGATACCGACGATCGAATCTCGGGTAAGTAACATACCGATGACAAAGGGAACAACGTATGTCGTTATGCGGTTTGACCGATAAAGATCTTCGTAGAATATGTAGGAACCAATATGGGCATCCAGGTTCCGCTATTGGTTATTGACCGAGAATGGTTCTAGGTCATGTCTACATAGTTCTCGAACCGTAGGGTCTGCACGCTTAACGCTTTGATGACAGTTCATTATGAGTTTATAAGTATTGATGCACCGAAGTTTGTTCGAGTCCCGGATGTGATCACGGACATGACGAGGAGTCTCGAAATGGTCGAGACATAAAGATTGATATATTGGAAGCCTACATTTGGACATCGGAAGGGTTCCGAGTGAAATCGGAATTTATCGGAGTACCGGAGGTTACCGGAACCCCCCGGGAACTACATGGGCCATAGTGGGCCTTAGTGGAAAGGAGAGAGGGCCATCCCTAGGTGGCCGCGCGCCCCCCCCCTTCCCCTAGTCCTATTAGGACTAGGAAAGGTGGGCCGGCCCCCCCCCTCTCTCTCTTCCCCCTCCGGGAATCCTAATCCAACTAGGATTGGAGGGGGAGTCCTACTCCCGGAGGGAGTAGGACTCCTTGGTGCGCCTCCCCTTGGGCCGCCACCTCCCCTTGGCTCCTTTATATCTGGGCAGGGAGCACCCCAACACACACAAGTTGATCTACGGATCTTTCCTTAGCCGTGTGCGGTGCCCCTTCCACCATATTCCACTTCGGTCATATCGTCAGAGAGCTTAGGCGAAGCCTGCGCCGGAGAAGTCATATCGTCATGAGCTTAGGCGAAGCCCTGCGTCGGTGGAGCATCAACATCGCCACCACGCCGTCGTCTTGACGGAACTCATCCCCGACACTTTGCCGGATCGAGTCCGGGATCGTCATCGAGCTGAACGTGTCTGAACTCGGAGGTGCCGTGACGTTCGGTACTTGGATCGGTCGGATCGTGAAGACGTCGACTACATCAACCGCGTTGTTATAACGCTTCCGCTTTCGGTCTCACGATGCGTGGGCGGACACTCTCCCCTCTCGTTGCTATGCCATCACCATGGTCTTGCGTGATCGTAGGAAAATTTTTGAAATTACTACGTTCCCCAACAAAGTGGCATCCGAGCCTGGTTTTATGCGTAGATGTCATATGCACGAGTAGAACACAAGTGAGTTGTGGACGATACAAGTCATACTGCCTACCGGCATGTCATACTTTGGTTCAGCGGTATTGTTGGACGAGACGATCCGGACCAACCTTACGCCAGCGTGCGCTTACGCCGAGACCGGTTCCCTCGACGTGCTTTGCACATAGATGGCTTGCGGAAGACTGTCTCTCCAACTTTAGTTGAACCGAGTGTGGCTACACCCGGTCCTTGAGAAGGTTAAAACGGAGTCTATTTGACAAACTATCGTTGTGGTTTTGATGCGTAGGTAAGAACGGTTCTTGCTCAGCCCGTAGCAGCCACGTAAAACTTGCAACAACAAAGTAGAGGACGTCTAACTTGTTTTTGCAGGCATGTTGTGATGTGATATGGTCAAGACGTGATGCTATATTCTATTGTATGAGATGATCATGTTTTGTAACCGAAGTTATCGGCAATCGCAGGAGCCATATGGTTGTCGCTTTATTGTATGCAATGCAATCGCGATGTAATGCTTTACTTTATTACTAAGCGGTAGTGATAGTCGTGGAAGCATAAGATTGGCGAGACGACAACGATGCTACGATGGAGATCAAGGTGTCGCGCCGGTGGCGATGGTGATCATGACGGTGCTTGGCGATGGAGATCACAAGCACAAGATGATGATGACCATATCATATCACTTATATTGATTGCATGTGATGTTTATCCTTTATGCATCTTATCTTGCTTTGATTGACGGTAGCATTATAAGATGATCTCTCACTAAAAATTATCAAGAAGTGTTCTCCACGAGTATGCACCGTTGCCAAAGTTCGTAGTACCCGGACACCACGTGATGATCGGGTGTGATAAGTTCTCGATCCATCTACAACGGGTGCAAAACAGTTGCACACGCGAATACTCAGGTTAAACTTGACGAGCCTAGCATATAATGTATATGGCCTCGGAACACGGAGACCGAAAGGTCGAACGTGAATCATATAGTAGATATGATCAACATAGTGATGTTCACCGTTGAAACTACTCCGTCTCACGTGATGATCGGACACGGTTTAGTTGATATGGATCACGTGATCACTTAGATGATTAGAGAGATGTCTGTCTAAGTGGGAGTTTTTTAATATGATTAATTGAACTTAAATTTATCATGAACTTAGTACCGATAGTATTTTGCTTGTCTATGTTTCTTTGTAGATAGATGGCTCGTCTTTGTTGTTCCGTTGAATTTTAATGCGTTCCTTGAGAAAGCAAAGTTGAAAGATGATGGTAGCAATTACACGGATCGGGTCCGTAACTTGAGGATTATCCTCATTGCTGCACGTAAAAATTACGCCCCGGAAGCACCGCCGGGTGACAGCTGCTGCAGATCTTTGAGCCGAAGTTATGAACGTCTGCAAAGCGGTGATGACTACTCTATAGTTCGGTGTGCCATGCTTTACGGCTTAGAACCGGGTCTTCAACGACGTTTTGAACGTCATGGAGCATATGAGATGTTCCAGGAGTTGAAGTTAATATTTCAAGCAAATGCCCGATTGAGAGATATGAAGTCTCGAATAAGTTCTATAGCTGCAAGATGGAGGAGAATAGTTACATCGGTGAGCACATACTCAAAATGTCTGGGTATAACAATCACTTAATTCAGCTGGGAGTTAATCTTCCGGATGATAGTGTCATTGATGTAATTCTCCAATCATCGCCACCAAGCTACAAGAGCTTCGTGATGAACCATAAAATGCAAGTGATGACTAAGACAATTCCTGAGCTCTTCGCGATGCTAAAAGCTGCTGAGTTGGAAATCAAGAAAGAGCATCAAGTGTTGATTGTCAACAATACCAACAGATACAAGAAAAAGGGCAAAGGGAAGAAGAAGGAAACTTCAAAAAGAACAGCAAGAAAGTTCTTGATCATGAGAAGAAACCCAAGTCTGGACCTAAGCACAATCGAGTGTTTTTCTTTACCGCAAGCGCACCGGCACCTTTGAAGCGGAACTGCCCCAAGTATTTGGCGGATAAAAGGATGGCAAGGTGAACAAAGGTATATATGATATACATGTTATTGATGTGTACCTTACTAGAGCTCGTAGTAGCACACTGGTATTTGATCTTTGGTTACATTGCTAATATTTGCAACTCGAAGCAGGGACTACGGAATAGACGAGCAGCGGCAAAGGACGAGGTGACGATCTGCGCGTGGGAAATGGTTCCAAAGTCAATGTGATCGCGGTCGGCACGCTACCTCTACATCTACCTTCGGGATTAGTTTTAGACCTAAATAATTGTTATTTGGTGCCGGCGTTGAGCATGAACATTATATCTGGATCTTGTTTAATGCGAGACGATTATTCATTTAAATCGTAGAATAATGGTTGTTCTATTTATATGAATAATATCTTTTATGGTCATGCACCCTTGAAGAATGGTCTATTCTTGTTGAATCTCGGCGGTAGTGATACACATATTCATAATGTTGAAGCCAAAAGATGCAGAGTTGATAATGATAGTGCAAGTTATTTGTGGCACTGCCGTTTAGGTCATATCGATTGTAAAACGCATGAAGAAACTCCATCTTGATGGGCTTACGGAATCACTTGATTATGAATCACTTGGTACTTGCGAACCATGCCTCATGGGCAAGATGACCAAAACGCCGTTCTCCGGAACTATGGAGCGAGCAACAGATTTATTGGAAATCATACATCTTGATGTTTGTGGTCCAATGAATGTTGAGGCACGCCAATGGTATCGTTATTTTCTCACCTTCACAGATGATTTGAGCAGATATGGGTATATCTACTTAATGAAACACAAATCTGAAACATTTGAAAAGTTCAAAGAATTTCAGAGTGAAGTAGAAAATCATCGTAACAAGAAAATAAAGTTTCTACGATCTGATCGTGGAGGAGAATATTTGAGTTACGAGTTTGGTTTACATTTGAAACAATGTGGAATAGTTTATAACTCACGCCACCCGGAACACCACAGAGAAATGGTGTGTCCGAACGTCGTGTCGTACTTTACTAGATATGGTGCGATCTATGATGTCTATTTCCGATTTACCGCTATCGTTTTGGGGTTATGCTTTAGAGACGGCGCATTCACGTTAAATAGGACACCGTCAAAATCCGTTGAGACGACGCCTTATGAACTGTGGTTTGGCAAGAAACCAAAGTTGTCGTTTCTTAAAGTTTGGGGCTGCGATGCTTATGTAAAGAAACTTCAACCGGATAAGCTCGAACCCAAATCGGAAAAATGTGTCTTCATAGGATACCCAAAGGAGACTGTTGGGTACACCTTCTATCACAGATCTGAAGGCAAGATTTTCGTTGCTAAATTTGGATCCTTTCTAGAGAAAGAGTTTCTCTCGAAAGAAGTGAGTGGGAGGAAAGTAGAACTTGATGAGATAATCAGATTCTGCTCCCTTATTGGAAAGTAGTTCATCACAAGAAATGGTTCTGTGACAACTACACCAATTAGTGAGGAAACTAATGATGATGATCATGAAGCTTGGATCAAGTTGCTCTTGAACCTCGTGGAGTCAACCAGAGTAAAATACGCACCAGAGTGGTACGGTAATCCTATTCTGGAAGTCATGTTACTTGACCATGGCGAACCTACAAACTATGAAGAAGCGATGGTGAGCCCAGATTCATAAAATGGCTGGAAGCCATGAAATCTGAGATGGGATCCATGTATGAGAACAAAGTATGGACTTTGGTTGACTTGCCCGATGATCGGCAAGCCATTGAAAATAAATGGATCTTTAAGAAGAAGATGTATCGCCGATGGTAATGTAACTGTCTACAAAGCTCGACTTGTTGCGAAAGGTTTTCGACAAGTTCAAGGGGTTGACTACGATGAGACTTTCTCACCAGAAGCGATGCTTAAATCTGTCCGAATCATGTTAGCAATTGCCGCATTTTATGATTATGAAATTTGGCAAATGGATGTAAAACTGCATTCTTGAATGGATTTCTAGAAGAAGAGTTGTATATGATGCAACCAGAAGGTTTTGTCGATCCAAAAGGTGCTAACAAAGTGTGCAAGCTCCAACGATCAATTTATGGTGCGGTGCAAGCCTCTCGGAGTTGGAATAAACGCTTTGATAGTGTGATCAAAGCATATGGGTTTATACAGACTTTTGGAGAAGCCTGTATTTACAAGAAAGTGAGTGGGAGCTCAGAGCATTTACGATATTATATGTGGACGACATATTATTAATTGGAAATGATATAGAATTTCTGGATGGCATAAAAGGATACTTGAATAAAAGTTTTTCAATGAAAGACCTCGGTGAAGCTGCTTACATATTGGGCATCAAGATCTATAGAGATAGATCAAGACGCTTAATTGGACTTTCACAAAGCACATACCTTGATAAAATTTTGAAAAAGTTCAAAATGGATCGTGCAAAGAAAGGTTTTTGCCTGTGTTGCAAGGTGTAAGATTGAGTAAGACTCAATGCCCGACCACAATGTAAGATAGAGAGAAAATGAAAGATGTTCCCTATGCTTCAGCCATAGGCTCTATCATGTATGCAATCAGGTACCGGACACTGACGTATGCTTAGCTATAAGCTTGGCGGGAAGGTACCAAAGTAATCCAGGAATGGATCAACTGGACAGCGGTCAAGAACATCCTGAAATACACGAAAAGGACTAAGGACATGTTTCTCGTATATGGAGGTGACAAAGAGCTAGTCGTAAATGGTTACGTCGACGCAAGCTTTGACATCGATCCGGACGATTCTAAATCGCAAACCGGATCGTGTTTTTATTAAACGGTGGAGCTGTCGGTTGGTGCGATTCTAAACAAAGCGTCGTGGCGGGATCTACATGTGAAGCGAGTACATAGCTGCTTCGAAGCGGCAAATGAAGGAGTCTGGATGAAAGAGTTCATTTCCGATCTAGGTGTTATACCTAGTGCATCGGGACCGATGAAGATCTTCTCGTGACAATCTGGTGCAATTGCCTTGGCAAAGGAATCCAGATTTCACAAGAGGACCAAGCACATCAAGAGACGCTTCAATTCCATTCGGGACCAAGTCCAAGTGGGAGACATAGAGATTTGCAAAATACATACGGATCTGAATGTTGCGGACCGTTGACTAAGCCTCTTCCACGAGCAAAACATGATCAAGACCAAGACTCCATGGGTGTTAGGATCATTACTTTGTAATATAGATTATTGACTCTAGTGCAAGTGGGAGATCAAGGAAATATGCCCTAGAGGCAATAATAAAGTTATTATTTATTTCCTTATATCATGATAAATGTTTATTATTCATGCTAGAATTGTATTGACGGAAACATAATACATGTGTGAATATATAAACAAACAAGATGTCACCTTGGTATGCCTCTACTTGACTAGCTTGTTAATCAAAGATGGTTATGTTTCCTAACCATGAACAAGGAGTTGTTATTTGATTAACAAGGTCACATCATTAGTAGAATGATCTGATTGACATGACCCATTCCGTTAGCTTAACACTTGATCGTTTAGTATGTTAATGCTTTCTTCATGACCCATACATGTTCCTGTAACTATGAGATTATGCAACTCCTGCCATCGGAGGAACACTTTGGTACTACCAAACGTCACAACGAATCGGGTGATTATAAAGGAGTACTACAGTGTCTCCAAAGGTACTTGTTGGGTTGGCGTATTTCGAGATTAGGTTTTGTCACTCCGATTGTCGGAGAGGTATCTCCGTGCCTTCTCGGTAATGCACATCACTTAAGCCTTGCAAGCATTACAACTAATAAGTTAGTTGTGAGATGATGTATTACGGAACGAGTAAAGAGACTTATCGGTAACGAGATTGAACTAGGTATTGGATACCGACGATCGAATCTCGGGTAAGTAACATACCGATGACAAAGGGAACAACGATGTCGTTATGCGGTTTGACCGATAAAGATCTTCGTAGAATATGTAGGAACCAATATGGGCATCCAGGTTCCGCTTATTGGTTATTGACCGAGAATGGTTCTAGGTCATGTCTACATAGTTCTCGAACCCGTAGGGTCTGCACGCTTAACGCTTCGATGATGCTCATTATGAGTTTATAAGTATTGATGCACGAAGTTTGTTCGAGTCCCGGATGTGATCACGGACATGACGAGGAGTCTCGAAATGGTCGAGACATAAAGATTGATATATTGGAAGCCTACATTTGGACATCGGAAGGGTTCCGAGTGAAATCGAGAATTTATCGAGTACCGGAGGTTACCGAACCCCCGGGAACTACATGGGCCATAGTGGGCCTTAGTGGAAAGGAGAGAGGCCAGCCCTAGGTGGTCAAGGCCCCCTTCCCCTAGTCCTATTAGGACTAGGAAAGGTGGGCCGCCCCCTCTCTCTCTTCCCCTCAGGAATCCTAATCCAACTAGGATTGAGGGGGAGTCCTACTCCCGGAGGAGTAGGACTCCTTGCGCGCCCCCTTGGGCCGGCCACCTCCCCCTTGGCTCCTTTATATACGGGGCAGGAGCACCCCAACACACACAAGTTGATCTACGGATCTTTCCTTAGCCGTCTGGTGCCCCTTCCACCATATTCCACTTGGTCATATCGTCAGAGAGCTTAGGCGAAGCCTCGCTACGGAGAAGTCATATCGTCATGAGCTTAGGCGAAGCCCCGCGTCGGTGGAGCATCAACATCGTCACCACGCCGTCGTCTTGACGGAACTCATCCCGACACTTTGCCGGATCGAGTCCGGGATCGCCATCGAGCTGAACGCAGGTCTTTGAACTCGGAGGTGCCGTCGTTCGGTACTTGGATCGGTCGGATCGTGAAGACGCACGACTACATCAACCGCGTTGTTATAACGCTTCCGCTTTCGGTCTACGAGGGTACGTGGACGGACACTCTCCCCTCTCGTTGCTATGCCATCACCATGGTCTTGCGTGATCGTAGGAAATTTTTTGAAATTACTACGTTCCCCAACAGTTCATGCTAGCCTCAAAGAGTCTCATGATCAACTCCAAGTGAAGCTAACCAAGGAGAAAGCCACTTTTCCTCATATGGTGTTGATTGATAATGCAAATGCTACTAACCCTTGTTGTGAGCATGTGCATCTTGTTGAGGAGAATGCTAAGTTGAAGGAGCAACTTGAGAAAGGCCTTGTTACATGCATACAAGGTGAGAAGAACCTCAACGACCTTTTGAGTAATCAAAAGGAAGTTGTGGCTAAGGAGGGATTGGGTTCGCACTTAAGCCCAAGAACAAGAAGAAGAATGACAAGACCAAACGACCTCCTCCTCTCAAGCAAACTTTTGTGAAGGAGGGAGAGGGTGCTTCAAGGAGAAGAAGAACAATGCAAAGGGTGGCGATGTCAAGAAGGGCAATGCCACCTCCCAACAAAGCCGACGATTTTAATCCCTCTTATGTGTTATGCCGTGCTAGTGATGGGCACGCGTTTATGCCAAATTTGTTGGTTCTCCTCATGAATACATTGAATGGTCTATTTGGGTTCCTAAGACCCTTGTTACTAACATCAAAGGACCCATTACAAAATGGGTACCTAAAACCAAGCATTGATCTCTTGTAGGTGTTTGCTTCCGATGGGGGATCATGGTTGCTCGATGGTGGAGCTACAAATCATATGACCGGAAGCAAGGACTTGGTGGTGGACATGCACAAGATTCCTTCTATGCCCACCAATGTCGAGTGGGGTGATGCCTCGTCTTCTAAGGTATTGGGATTCGGCAAGGTTGTCATTTCTCATGATCTCACGGTCGAGAAGGTCATGCTTGTAGAGTCCCTTGCATACAATTTACTTTCCGTTCGTCAACTTGCAATCATGGGCTTTGCCACTTTCTTTGATATTGATACCGTGGCCCTCTTGTGGAGCAAGACTCTTAAAGTATACTTTGTTGGGCATGTCGAGAACGGTCTATATGTGATTAACTTTTCGGAGGGACCCACTAAGACCGCGACATGCCTAATGGCTAAAGTTGACGTGGGATGGCTTTGGCATCGCCGTTTAGCCCATGTCAATATGAGATCTTTGCAAAGTATTCTCAAGGGGGACCATGTCCGTGGACTAACGAATGTTAGTTTTGCTAAAGATCGTGCTTGCAGTGCTTGTATCGAAGGAAAGCTTCATGAGAAGGCTCACCCTCCCACGACTATCATTTACTCGAAGAGGCCTTTGGAGCTCCTTCACTTGGATCTCTTTGGGCCTCCATCCTTTGATAGTCTTGGGGGTAGTAAGTATTGCTTGGTGATTGTGGATGACTACTCTAGATATACTTGGGTGTATTTCTTCAAGAGGAAGAGCGAGACCCAACAAACCGTCATTGACTTTGCAAATGAAGCACAACGTCAACACAATGCAAAGATCTTGACAATAAGAAGTGACAACGGCACCGAGTTCAAGAACTACACCTTGGATGAGTTTCTTAGTGATGAGGGGATCAAGCATCAATATTCTGCACCCTACACCCCTCAACAAAACGGTGTCGCGGAGAGGAAGAACTGGACGTTGATGGATGCGGCAAGGACCATGATGGCAGAGTTCAAGTCTCCATACAACTTTTGGGCCGAAGCCATCAACACCGCATGTCATGCATCCAATCGGCTCTACCTCCGCAAGGGCTTGAACAAGACTCCTTATGAGATACTCACCGGTAACTAGCCCAACCTCAAGTACTTCCGGGTGTTCGGGTGTAAGTGTTTCATTCTCAAGAAAGGTGTTCGGTTGTCTAAGTTTGAGGCTAGAGCTTATGAGGGCATATTTTTTGGTTATGCTACAAACTCTCATGCTTACCGTGTCCTCAATAAATCCACGGGACTTATTGAGGAGACGTGTAACATGGAGTTTGATGAGAATAACGGCTCCCAAGTGGAGCAAATTGGCACTTGTGATGTAGGTGATGAAATTCCTCCTCAAGCCATAAGAAGAATGGGTGTTGGTTTTATCCTACCCATTGAGGAACCCCTTGTGGCCGAAGGAGAAGGACAATGATCCACTCAAGTGGAGCCATCACCAACCCAAGGCCCACACGCTTCCGAAGAACAAAGTGAAGGCTCTCAACCTCATGAACAAGACCAAGGGCAAGATCATGCTCAAGACAATGTTGACACACCGAGTGATGCCCAAGGTCAAGTTCTCTCCCCTGAGCAAGTTCAAGATCAAGAACAAGCTCAAGACGGCGCTCAAGATGATCAAGTGACCGCTCCTCAACTCACCACCGAGGAGGAATTAGAGCGTCGTGCCGCCAAGATTGCTTCCAAGCTCTCCACCAAGGGTCATCTCATGAAGAATGTACTTGGAAGCATTGAAAAGGGGGTAAGCACTCGTAGACAATTGGCAAACTATTGTGAACATCACGCGTTTGTTTCTTGTGTTGAACCACAAAAGGTATATGAAGCACTTTCGAAGATCCGGATTGGCTTAATGCCATGCATGAAGAACTCAACAACTTCGAGTACAACAAGGTGTGGAGGTTGGTGCCAAGGCCAACGGGGAACCACAATGTCATTGGGACCAAGTGGATTTTCAAGAACAAACAAGATGCTCATGGAACCATCATTCGGAACAAGGCAAGATTGGTGGCACAAGGTTACTCCCAAGTCGAGGGTATCGACTACGGTGAAACCTTTGCTACCGTTGCTAAATCTTGAATCCATTCGCTTGTTGATTGCTTATGCTTCTCATCACAACTTTAAGTTGCAACAAATGGATGTGAAGAGTGCTTTTCTTAATGGTCCTATTAATGAGTTGGTTTACGTCAAACAACCCCCCGGGTTCGAGGATCCCTACTTTCCCGATCATGTGTATCAACTCGATAAAGCACTCTATGGCCTTAAACAAGCCCCAAGTGCGTGGTATGACCACCTTACCGAGTTGCTACAAGATCGTGGGTTTGAAGTTGGGCTAATCGATCCCACTCTTTTTACTAAGAAGGTCAAAGGGGAGTTGTTTGTGTGCCAACTATATGTTGATGACATTATCTTTGGTTCCCCTAACAAAGCTTTCAATGATGAATTTGCCACACTAATGACCTCAAAGTTCAAGATGTCTTCCATGGGAGAGTTGAAGTTCTTTCTAGGTTTCGAAGTGAAGCAAAGAAGAGAAGGTACCTTCATCAACCAAGCCAAATACACTCAAGACATGCTCAAGAGATTCAAGCTAAGCGATGTCAAGCCGGCTTCCACTCCAATGCCTTCTAAGTGCCAACTTGACATCGATCCCAATGGTAAAGCAGTGGATCAAAAGGTATATCGCTCCATGATTGGATCCTTGCTTTACCTTTGTGCATCTAGACCGGATATCATGTTGAGTGTGGGAATGTGTGCACGGTTTCAAGCCGCACCTAAGGAAATCCACTTTGTGGCGGTCAAGCGAGTCTTTCGATATTTGGCTCATACCCCAAACTTTGGCTTATGGTACCCGAGAGGAGCAAACTTCAAGCTTGTAGGATATTCGGATTCCGATTGGGCGGGAGACAAAGTGGATAGGAAGTCCACTTTCGGAGGGTGCCAATTCCTTGG
This sequence comes from Aegilops bicornis, assembly GCA_021605145.1. Taxonomy (NCBI): domain Eukaryota; kingdom Viridiplantae; phylum Streptophyta; class Magnoliopsida; order Poales; family Poaceae; genus Aegilops; species Aegilops bicornis. Next base: position 175,135,407 of record CM038674.1, read on the forward strand.
TTGCTCTTTGGTAAGTTGGTCTTCCAAAAAGCAAAGTTGTATGTCTCTCGTCCAATCAAAGCGAGTATGTAGCGGCCGGTAGTTGTTGTGCACAACTCTTATGGATGAGGCAAACTTTAAAGGATTACGGTGTCATTTGTGACAAAGTGCCTCTTTGGTGTGACAATGAAAGTGCCATCAAGATTTCTCTCAACCCGGTGCAACACTTCAAGATGAAGCATATTGAGATTCGGTATCACTTCATCCGGATCACATTAGGCGAGGGGAGATCGAGCTCAACTACGCCAACACTCATGATAACCTTGCAGATATCTTCACGAAGCCTTTGGATGAAGCAAGATTTCGCGAGTTAAGGCATGAGCTAAATATCATTGATTCGAGCAATGTTGCTTGAACCCTTGCACACCCCACCATACTCTAAAATATTGCTAGATTAGTTGTTTAGCCTTATCATTGCTAGATATGCCTTGTCTCTAAAATATAGAGGGAGTGTTGATCCTAGTTGTGTGTTGTGCAGTCCAAAGCATCCATCTAGATTGCACACATCTAGGGGGAGCCCGTCTATATTTTAGAGAGGAGGGGTTTGCCTATGCTCTAGTTTATTTCCCTTTCGTGCAAATCCCGTATTGTCATCAATCCACCAAAAAGGGGAAGATTGTAAGTGCATATTTATCCCTAAGGTGTTTTGGTGATTGATGACAATGCTTTTACGGACTAATCGTGTGCCTTGAGTTTCTCAGACATTTCTTCACTAGGCACAAGACGGTTTGGTGCCCCTCGAAGACTATTGAAGACGACGTTTCTCTATGTTTATTTTTGGTGGATTTGAGTCATAGGAAAGCCGTACTATTAAGAGGGGGTCCGCGTTGGAAAGGTTTGGGTGGAATCATCACGTACACGTTCCCTTCCTTGTCTCCACCTTTCCCTTGCACTTTGGAGCATCCCCCGTTTATCCTCTTTGCGATTGTCTTGGCTGTTCTTTGTGCTTTATGTAGTACTGCTCCTTGGAGCGGTAGTACCGCAGGCACCTGCGGCAGTACCGTGGCTTAGGCGCGGTAGTACCGCGGGAGCCCACGGTAGTACCGCTGCTCGAGTCAGATTTCATCGTGGCCCCGAACCAATACCGCTATGCAGTAGTAGGGCGGATGTAATTTTTACATCCGTGGTAGTACCAGCCTCGTCGTGGTAGTACTGCGTCGCGGCCTGATCCAGCAGCCACGCGGTAATCTTGCTCTCCAAATGATAGTACAAAGGTCGGATTTTTGCACCGTTTGTTTTCCAGCGGAAGTAGGCACAGATGTATTTTTATTCATCCGCGTCCTTCCCAGGCTAGGGATTTCCTGCCTTGCGGTAGTACCGCAAGAAGGGAAAGTACCACGCTTCATGGTAATCTTGCCCCTGTCGAGCTCGCTCTAGCCCCTCTGCTGCGGCGGTAATCTTGTAATGGTAAGCAGTACCGCATGGTAACTTGATAATGCAGCGCCTCTGGAAGCGGTAGTACCCGGCGTGTCATGAGCTGGTTAAGTGGATACGGTTGGATTTCATCCACCACTATAAAAGGGTCGTCTCCTACCTTTAGTTGACCACCTCTTCCAACCCTAAGCTCCATTGTTGCTCCAAGCTCCATTTTTGCCCGATCTCTCTCCCTAGCCAATCAAACTTGTTGATTTGCTCGGGATTGGTTGAGAAGGCCCCGATCTACACTTCCACCAAGAGAAATTTGATTCCCCCCACTAATCCTAGCGGATCTTGTTACTCTTGGGTGTTTGAGCACCCTAGACGGTTGAGGTCACCGTGAAGCCATAGTCCATTGTGGTGAAGCTTCGTGGTGTCGTTGGGAGCCTCCAATTAAGTTGTGAAGATTGCCCCAACCTTGTTTGTAAAGGTTCGATTACGCCGCCTTCAAGGGCACCAATAGTGGAATCACGGCATCTCGCATTGTGTGAGGGCGTGAGGAGAATCTGGTGGCCCTAGTGGCTTCTTGGGGAGCATTGTGCCTCCACACCGCTCTAACGGAGACGTACTTCCCCTCAAAAGAAGGAACTTCGGTAACACATCCTCGTCTCCACCGGCTCCACTCTTGGTTATCTCATCCCTTTTCTTGTGCAAGCTTATTTGTGTTATATTCATTGCTTTCTTGTGTGTTTATGGTTGTTGCATCATATAGGTTGTCCACCTAGTTGCATATCTAGACAACCTACTTTGATGCAAAGTTTAATTTGGTAAAGAAAAGCTAAAAATTGTTAGTTGCCTATTCACCCTCCCCTCTAGTCAACTATGTCGATCCTTTCACTTTGCCGCCCTCATCCTTGCGCAGCAAATACGCACAACCCTCGAACTCTAGCTGCCTTGCAGTGGGTGTCAGTGTCAAAACCGGCGGATCTCGGGTAGGGGGTTCCGAACTATGCGTCTAAGGCTAATGGTAACAGGAGGCGGGGCCACAATGTTTACCCAGGTTCGGGCCCTCTCTATGGAGGTAATACCATACTTCCTGCTTGATTGATCTTGATGAATATGAGTATTACAAGAGTTGATCTACCACGAGATCGTAATGGCTAAACCCTAAAAGCCTAGCCTATGAGATTATGATTGTTCTTGTCCCTACGGACTAAACCCTCCGGTTTATATAGACACCGGAGGGGGCTAGGGTTACACAAAGTCGGTTACAGAGAAAAGGAATCTACATATCCGAATCGCCAAACTTGCCTTCCACGCAAAGGAGAGTCCCATCCGGGCACGGAAAGAAGTCTTTTGTCTTGTATCTTCACCGCCCAACAGTCCGTCCCACGTATATAGTCCGGCTGTCCAAGGACCCCTTAATTCGGGACTCCCTCAGTGGGCACTAGCACCCAGCGACACCCCGAAGGAGCTGCTGCTGGCAGTGTCGGGCGCTACTGGTCCCCTACCGCCTAATAGGGGATGACAGGGCGATCGCAGGGCGCTGCGGAGCTGCAGCTACCCACCCCCCGACAACGCTACGGAAGAGGAGTTCCCGACCCGGTCCATCCGCGGTCGGCGGAGGGCAACACAGATCGATAGCTCCTCCTCGTCCAGCGCTGAAGAGCTCGAGGACTCTGCAACGATCTTCTCCTAGTCGATGGAGTCGGAATAGCTACCGGCCATGGCGGAGGGGAGGGATTGGGCAAAGAGAGGCAAGGGATGAGACGAACAAGGAGCAGAAGAGGTTGAGCTTGTGAGGTTTGACTAGGGTTTGCTCGTCAGTCTTCGAGTATTTGTGGAGGCAGGTGTGGGGGTGACGTGGGCCACATTGAGCTGGTCCGGCGTGGCGGATGCGCCCGGACCTCCCCATATCTGCCCCAAATATGGGCTGGATATGAGTATGGGGAGCCTGTCTGGGTCGGGTTTTGTTTGACCGATAGTGACCGGACCGTCCACTCGGTCATATAGAGTGGTGGGGAGCCCCATTTTAGATTCTCTAATAGAGTATCTCAAGTGCGCCCTAAATTCGTTGCCATCATCATCTTAAGATAGCTACTTTTGCATCCATTTCCTTCTAAAATCGCAACCTTGAGTGTTTAGACTAGCAACTCATGTCAACTATTATCTGGAGCTTGGTCTCCTTGGTGGTGAATGGTTTTGGTGAGGGCTTGGAGGCCGGATCTCCTGTAAAATCCTCCATGTCTTCCCATGCTTCGACGGTGTGGTGTTGTCGGTGGTCTCTTGGTAGCGGAGTCGCAGTTCGGGTGCAGGTCAGGTTTGGGACTAGTTTCTGAAGATCCCATCTTCAGTGTAAACCCCTGCCCCCCTTTGTTTAGTGTGTTTGTGGAGGCGCACTATGTTGATGGTGGTGCTCAGCCGCGGTAGGGGTAACGAGGACGTGGCTGGTTACGGCTCAAGATGGAGTAAAATCCCCTGTCCTCTTAGATCTGTTTTTCTTGGTGAGGTTTTGGGTTACAAAACGTTTGCTTTGTAAAGCCCTTCATCTGGATATGTTGAACATGGAGAAAACATACGCATCTAGGTATGTTAGAGTTGTAATCACTATAACTTATCTCAAGGCTTTTGCAAGTGTATCGTGAAAAAGATAGCTGGAAAAGGAATTCAATGATTTCTCGTCCATGGTGAGCAAATCTTTTGTAAGTATTCAGAACAACGTTGACAACATTCAGGGATTTCCCTAAATTATGTGTCTATAATTTTAAGTTTCTATAAAAATGGCGTTACAAGGGTCGATCAATTTTAATATATGGTCTTTGTCCTTTTCGCAAAAAGTCGTATAATATATTTCTCTACCTTCTCTGCGATCAAGACTAGGAAAATCTTAACCACCTGCTGATTTAATGTCCGTTCTTTAGGACAGTCTGGCTCCGTGTCGCCCAAGTTCTTGGCCTAAATCCACCTTGCCTAGCAGTTGACTCGGTTTTAGTGGAATGGTGGGAGCTCATTCACGGCTCAACGACGACAAAGCAGCGGTGACATAGAAATGCTATGATCAATGTATTCCCTCCATCCGAAAATACTTGTCCTTGAAATGGTTGTATCTAGATTTATTTTAGTTATAGATACATTCATTTTATTTATTTTGAGGATAAGTATTTCCGGACGAAGGGAGTACAATTTTCTTGGAAAGAGCGAAATAACCGAGTCTTCGAACAAAAAAGTTCCAACGAAGCTGACGTGGCGTCTTAAATTATATCTGAATGACAGCTGTGGCTCCTCGCGTGGAAGCAAAAGGATAGGTGAGCAGTGGGAACTAGCGAGTAATCCTTCTTCTAGTGTAGGTTGTTTGTACCCAAAAACTTTTGTAACTGTTTTTTCCCCAATGTTAATGAATCAACACGCAAAGTTTTTGTGTGTTCCTGAAAAAAAAGCTGAGTACTCGAATGGATTTTCTCCTTGCACGGTCTTCTCTCTTACTGGGCCTAGCCAAGGCCCAACTTTTCTTACTGGCCTTTCTTGCTTGTCTGACATCGCAGCGCACCTCTCCGGCACCACCGCCGTCGTCCCCCCTTCGCTTTTTTTATCCCGCCGCCGCGCGCCCTTGGAGCACCCCTACCACAACACGGGACACGCGCTTCGCCTCCCCCCACCGTCCCTCCGCAATCCTAGCCACGGCTTGACGGCCAGGAGCAATTTATCCAACCTTTACTTTTTCCGGATGGACCGCAGTCTCCGTGGAAGGTACGCATTTCTTGATTTTTCATACAATGGATAGAAGAAAGATATGCGACTTGTACGCAGAAGTCATCTTGGGAAATAGGCAAACCCCTGCCCAACAAATTCATGTGCGCCTTGTTAATTGGTTCATTTTAGGAAAATTTCTACGAAATGTGTTTGCCTACGACCTATGCTATCCCCAACCGACTAATTTTCTCTTCAGCGCATTCGATCTAATCGAGCAAGATGTTTACTCGTACGCCCCGTCTCTCTCTCACGCGTTCCCTTGACTGGAAATGTGTGCGCTCTTTTCAGTCATCTATCCTCTTTTTCCAAGTCACAATCGATTACTGAACAGATCTTAATTTGATTGTTCATTCCACCTGAATATTGTATTCTGTAAAGTTCAAAACTGTATTTTTCTAGCGATTTCATTCCACATATATATGAGGGCCTTCATTTAATTGTTATCTTCTGGTGTGGTGGTACTGTCTCAGTTGCTAGATGGCGTCAACCTCACTTTGCACCCACCTGCATACGCGTAGCCTTGGTGCGATCTGATACGTTATAAGAGTCATGTTTGTAGTTAGGATGCATTTCTCACTTTCTTCATTTGTTACTGCTTTGCGGGTCAAAAACGGCGGTCCGTAGTTAAGAGCAGTGGGCGACTGACTAATAGAATCTCGTTTAAGTGCAGATCTAACTAACACACACCAAATCTGTGGTGTTGATATCTCTTCACCAGCATAGCTCACTACTTACACCCACATATTGATAATATATATAAAGTTCAATGGTAGTGGGGCGAGTGGGACTGCCTGCAATTCAGTCTCTTCCTCTATTATATATGTTCACTACTTGATCGTTGAGGCAAACAAACATGCGACTCATCCATCTGCTACCTTCAGCGATGTCACTGGCATCCCATTTCAGAAATCTCTCATGCGTTTCAACTACTTTTTGTGTGCTTCTATGCATGTCCAGTGCAATCAGCCAAGAAGGAGAAGCTCTCCTCCGATGGAAATCTACTTTGCTCAACTCCACTTCTCTCTCCTTATGGTCGCATGCTAACCCAACCAACTATTGGGACGGCGTCACCTTTGACGACGTCGGCCATGTCACTGAGCTCGACCTTCCTGGCTATGGGCTCAGTGGCACGCTTGATACCTTATGCTCAGCCACGTTCCGGCACCTCACTATGCTTAGTCTCTGTGACAACAATCTCGTGGGCGCCATACCAACAAACATATCTTTGTTGCTCGCGCTCACATATGTGGATTTGAGCAACAACAATCTTGTTGGTGACACCCCCTACCAACTCAGCAGGCTCCAAAAGATCGCCCCACTGGATTTGACAAATAATCACCTCACCAACCCAGAGCATACCAAGTTCTCACCTATGTCCAGTCTGATGTACATGCATCTAGGTGGTAACAAGCTCAATGATACATTCCCATCGTTCATCCTCAAAGGCAACTTTGTTAGGCTGTGGAACTTGACCTATCGCGTAACGCTTTCTCAGGTTCGGTTCCGGATAACCTTCAAGACATGGCACCAAGTTTGTTAGACCTTGATCTGTCCTCCAATATGTTCTCGGGGCTCATACCACGATCGTTCTCAAAACTTGCAACACTGGTAACACTCTATCTCGCAAACAATACTCTGACCGGAGGATTTCCAAAGGAGCTTGGTAACCTTACTAATATCTGGCAAATGGACTTGTCGTGCAACTTGTTCTCTGGAGGAATCCCAAAGGAGCTTGGTAACCTTACTCAGCTCATGTACATGAACTTGTCGTGGAACAGGCTCTCTTGGGTTTGCCACTGTCCTTTTCCAGGATCCAGAATATGCTAGAGTTTGATGTTGGGAACAATCTCCATCTCAGTGGCAACATCCCATTGGAATGGTTCTCAAACTGGACATTGTTGGAGGTTCTCAATATTGCAAATAACAACTTCACTGGAAGCATCAATGAGGCTTTTTGTCAGCCAAGTAAGCTCGACTCGATAGACTTGTCAAATAATATCTTGTCTGGAGTGTTACCTGGTTGTTTATGGCAGATGGGCAGTCTTATTTACATGGATTTGTCAAGCAATGTCTTTACTGGAGAAGTTCCAACCTCGAAGAACCACTCTTCTTCACTACAGTGGGTGCATCTTGCAAACAACAATTTAAAAGGTTACTTTCCACCTGTTCTAAAGAAGTTTCAAAGCTTACAATCTCTGGATCTGGGGGGAAATAAGTTTTCTAGCACAATTCCTTCATGGGTAGGGGCTAGTTTCCCTTTGCTAAGAATTCTAAGACTGCCATCAAATATGTTTCATGGCAGTATTCCTTGGGAGGTATCACAACTCTCTCATCTCCAATTGATTGACCTAGCTGAAAATAATCTCACCGGTTCCATACCAGCAAGTTTTAGCAACTTTACTTGCATAGAGCCCATGATACCTGCAAGCTACCAATTTGGTCATCTTAATTCCATTTTTAGAGATGCAGATACCCAGTCGGGTTCAGCTATATTTACATACAACGGTACGATGTATTCACATGGAGGTCAGGTGGACATAGTCTGGAAATGACGAGATTATACTTTCAGTAGAGGAATTATGCTTATGACTGGTATTGATCTATCAAGCAACTACCTTTCTGGTGAGATCCCTGCAAAATTACTGAATCTTGGAGCCATTCGGTTCCTGAACCTGTCAAGAAATAATTTATCTGGTGCTATCCCAAGTAACACTGGTAATTTGAAAGATGTGGAGTCTCTTGACCTCTCCTGGAACAAGCTCTCAGGTCCTATTCCTCCAAGCATAGCACACCTGATGTTCCTCAGCTCACTTAATCTCTCCAACAACCTTCTATCGGGAGAGATACCTTCAGGAAATCAGCTACAAACACTCGATGACCCCACCATCTATAGCGACAACCTTGGACTGTGTGGTGTCCCTCTGAGCATTCCATGTAAAAACGGCTCGAGTTCTATAACAACACTGGATGGGGCAAAGGAAGACCACCATCAACTTGAAACTCTGTGGCTGTACTACTCAGTGATTGCTGGAACTGCATTTGGTTTCTGGATATGGTTTGGAACATTGTTTTTCTGGAACACCTGGAGGTTTATGTTCTTCAGTTGCATTGATGCCATGCAACAGAAGTTTATCCAAAGATGAAGCGTACCTGACAGTACAGCACTTTGTTTCCCACTATTCCACGTTTTTGAAGTTTTCTGTTGTTTCCTATATGTGCAGTGGATATAGATATATGTATTGTTCAGGGCCCTTCTCTTTGTTTTCTTTTACCAAAAACAGTTATTTGTTGTTATAGTTTGTAAGGATATGAAGGAGACCAACTTGGTACATATTTCTATTAGGTTTTGGTTCTCTGCATTAAGTGAGTTGCATTTATGTATGTTTCATGGCTGCTGTTCGTATATTTTCAAGTTTTGCATTGGTCGGTCTGTGCAGTCGGCCGTGAGCTCAGCGCCATCCTCCTCTCTGGCGGCCTGGCCGCTCTCCTGTGACCATGCAGGCCAGAGGCCATAGCCCTGCCGGAGACATGCGGGCGCCTCATATTCCTCGTCGTAGCCCGCAGGCTGCAATCAGATTGGAGGGGGAGTAGATTCATTCAGCCCACGTCACCTCCGCCCTTCTCCCACACCAGTGTGAAGCTTCCCATCACTTCTGCAGCCTTTTAGTGTTCAGTATTCGAAAATGAATTCGCAAGTTAAAACCCCAAATCACAATCTGAAGTTTGCTACAAGATGCAGTCGGAAGGAAAAAAGCGAGCTAGCTCTTGCAGGCTTTGTCTATTTGTCAGCCCCTTCTAGCCTTCTAGGTACTGCTGGTTTCCCCTGCTAGCTAAATAAGCGTCTGAATTATTTGCACAGTTGGGTGCTTTAGGTGCAGAAGCTCACAGCCACATGAACTAACAGTGGGTGCGTGTCTTTCTTTGTAAACTTTTGGTGGTTCCATGGTTGTTTGCACATGAACTTCTGTGCAATTTCCATGTGCTTATAGACATCAACTTTCTGATTTGGGCGTTGGAGTTGAGCAGTGCAGCTGGTTGGATCTGTGTTAGCAGACAACTACAACCGCATACATACTTGGCGGTCTTAGTAATCAGCCATCACTTTACCTGTAATAATCACATCCCCAATTAATGTGGCCTCTAATTAGTGACTGATTTGATATTTTCCTCACACGGCGACCCCAAGTCTGAAGTCTTTATACGCATATATATACCCCGTCCAGGCGACTGTGACAGCACTGCAATAATATCTTTGATCTATGTGCACTGTAGCTACTTCTAAAGGCACTGCATACAACATTCTGCAGCTTTGCCATTTTCTTACCAACACTATAAGCCACTGCAATGACACTGTTGAAGCTCTTCCACATTTCAGTTTTCCTGCTAGTATGCACAGCCAAGGCGATCAACCCGGAAGCAGAAGCACTGCTCCGATGGAAGTCCACCTTGGTTGGAGCTGGTGCAGTGTCCTCCTGGTCAGTTACAAACTCTACCTGCTCTTGGTTCGGCGTCACCTGTGATGCTGCTGGACATGTTACCGAGCTCCATCTTTTCAACACGCGGCTCCATGGTACGCTTCACGCTTTCTACTCTGCAGCTTTCCAAAATCTCACTGTGCACGACCCTGGGACAAATAACCTTGTTGGTGTTGTCCCAGAAAAATATCTCTCTGTTTATCACCCTCACCGTTCTGAACTTGAGCAGCAGCCATCTGGTTGGTGCCATCCCCTACCAACTCAGCAAGCTACCAATGATTGCTAAGTTGAAATAACCACCTGACCAACCGAGAATGCACAAACTTCTAACCTATGCCCAGTTTGAAGTCGTTATCTGTAGCTAATAATAATAAGCTCAGTGGTACACCTTGCCACAATTCACCCTCAACTGCACCAATCTGGAATGAAGCAGACCGCAACCAGTCACAGGAATACAGAGTTTTCACCGAAAACGACCTGAATACTACAAAGCATCTACCCCTCACTGGAATAGCCTACTACCAACATAGCAGTTTAAGACTAAGGCAACAAAGTATCAAATCCAAACCGAATTATTACAGAGGTCCAACAGAGGAAAGGAAACGAAGCAAGATGGAATATCAAAAATCAGAACTCTGCTCCACCATCTCCATCGCCCCGATCATCAGTTGGCCTCCTCCAATCTCATCTCCAAGCGATCCAGTCGTTAAAGAGGTAAGAAAACTGACTGTTAATCACACCGTTGTTCTTGTCAGCCGTAGACCTGACTAAGTTGAAATCTCCCCCAAGCAAAGCTGGGTACGTAAGCCCTTCCATGATTTCGTGTAATTCAGCAAAGAAATCTAACTTAAACTCGTTATAAGAAGTACCATAAACCGCAACAAGATGCCACATGACACCATCTAATTTGTTTTTCACAATTGCAACAATGCAAAATCTCTTATCAATGAAACCAATTATTTCAAATAGATCACTTTTGAGACCCACAAGGATCCCACCAGCCGTGTTGATAGCAGGAAGATAGTGCCAGTCAAAAGAGCTCCTGCCCGAGATGCCATTAAGGACATGAGTCTCAATAACTTCTCTTTTAGTTTCAGAAAAACACAAGAAGTCAACATGGTTGTTACTAATAAAATCTCCTAGGCACTGAATTTTACCAGGCTGTCCTAGACCACGGATATTCCAAAAGGCCCCTATCATTTTATTTTAAATGGATGAGATAAGCCACAAGGCTTTTTCTTAGCATTCAAAACAGGCAATTCTATATCTGAACCAGCAGTGCCAACTGATTCAGTTTTTGGAATGTCCTCTTTCCCAGAAACAAGGGGGAGGTTATTAATACTTAATAGATCTAAATTATCAGGGAGAACAATCTCCGGATTTTCATCAGCAAACTGCAAACATCTAATTTTTTCTCTATCAACCAGATCCAAAATGATACTATTGCGTTCTTCTTCATTATTACCAATGCACAAATCAACTTTAGCAGTGTGAGAAACAAGTTCACTAGGATCAAGGGTGGCAAATGATTTACCTTTAAATGTGGCTGGTATTTCCAAATTCTTCTTCATCATGTATGCCGTAGCCTTGTCCAGGATCTTCACATCACCATGTTTTTTGGTTATAGGTTTATCAGCTAGCACTGGACCCCAAACAGGTGAGTTCTTGTTGTTGATTTTTTTCTTGACCACCGACTCTGCTTTCTCCAGTGATTCCAACAACGATCTTTTGACTGAATTCATTGCCAACGCTAGATCTTCAGGTAAGCATTCTGTGTCCATATCGATGATTTCCTCTTCTCCATCAGATTCCTCCATTTCAAACTTACTAAGTTGGTCCGAGCAATAGTCCAAATGGACTGACAGAGCATTAGACTTTTCAATTCTAGAAGCTGGCTCATTATTTCCAGCATCCTTCATTGGAGTCCACTTTTCGAGGTCATTATTGATCTCTCCTTGTACTGTATCCTCCATGACCACCTGATGGATTTCTGCTGCAGAAGCAGCCACTTGAGACCTGTTTTTGTTCGAGTTAGAAGGTGGGGCTGTCTTGGTAGGGAAGTTGGCCTTGTCCAGTTCATCAATCGCCTCATCATTGTCTTCTTCCATTCCTTCCTTGTCTTCAGCATCTTTATTGTTGTTTTCCTCGTTTTCCTCAAGGGCATCTTGATCTGGATCATCATCCCCTCCATCAGCATCTTCACCACTTTGCTCGAACCCTTCCACTGTAAAGAACAGCAGGTATAGTTTCTTTTTCATCTCCACCAATCTCTCAAAAGGAATCTTCCTGGGGTCTCTGCAGGCAACTTTGACTTGGATAATTTCATAAAAGCTCTTAAAGATCCCATTCCAGTCAACATCCACCAGAATACCAAAGCATGCTGTGATCTGGGCAAAAACTTTCCAGGCACACCACCTAGGTGGGATCCCTTCAATCTGCATCCAGGCCTCAGTCAGTGATCCAAATTTATCTAACATTCCTTCCCACTCGCAAATTTTGACAGATATCCCAGCAATTGGCAACTCAAATGGAGGAAATTCAATTAGATCATCTACATTTTTCCAAGGGGGGAATCTTAGCAGGAACTTCTTGTTCTCCAGTTCTCTGATTTGCCATGGCCATTCCTTGTTCTTGCAAAAGATCCCATTTAACTGAGTTAGCAGATCCGAGGCAGAAACCTCTCCCTTAACCACCTTGAGGACAGCACAGTTCTTGTAGTTCAACCAGCTGGATTCAGTTGCCACAGGGACTTCAACATGGTAGAAACCCAGTCCTGAAGCAGCACTGCCAAAGTAAGTGGCAGTAGGTTGTGGTTTTGCCCAGGCCGCACAATTATTGACATTGTGATTTCCAGCGCAGATAAAGCACTTCTTCACCTCCACACAATTCCCCACGTAGTGCCCAGGCCAGCTGCAGTTGAAGCAAATCATGTCCTTGTATTTTGGATCAAGGATTTGCACCACTGGAGGGGGGGGGGGGGGGAGTGGTGGGGCAGTAGCCGTCGGAGGGACGATCGGAGCCTGGATCCCCTGGCTTGATTTAGTCGCCCCTTGCGGGCCTGATTTCCCAATGTTGCCCGAGGAAGAGGCAGTGGATTTCCCATCTTGGGGGTTGGGTTTCTTCCCCGGCGGCGGCCGGCGATTCTTCTGTGGCATCTGGCCCCGATTCTCCATCCCCCTCCTCACAACTTCAACAAACGATCTAGGGAATCCCGATGTCTCAACAGAAAGTTTAAACGTGGTAGGGATGGGGTCGAAAGGACCAACAGAAGTAACCGGAAAACAATCCTGGACCGAGAAATTCTTAGATCTGAACAAATCTTTTCTAATCCAGAACAATCTGGGAATGGTGTATCTAGGGTTAGGGGGAGCCTGCCTGCGTTTATGTAGGTGGCGGCTGCGGGTCGGGGAGGGGATAACCCAGAGTTGGCCATAGAAATCCGCCACCTCCTCACCAGACCCGTGAACTGACTCAGAAGACGTCTTTTGAAAATTCGTTTTCCTACTAACCACACATCCACCAATCAACGGAGATGGGGTGGGTTTCGGCCCTGCAGCAGCAGTTTTTTGGTTTAAACACAGTCCCGCCGTCTTCGCAGAAGCGAGTTCGTCGGAGCCCGTACAGGTCGTCGGCGACAAAGCACCATGGCCGTTTGGGATTGGAAAGGGATTGCATGGAGTGTTAGCGACTCTAACCGAAGGGAAAACCCTTCCAATTGTATCAGAAACCATAGACTTACTAATTTCCCCACCCAAAACATTTTGGGAATCTTCAAACAATTGAACTTCAGATCGAAATTTTAGAACAGCGCATGAACGGATTTTGGGTCGATTGCTTCGTACCTCAGATTGGGGAATCTCCCCGCGATCCCCCGGCCATGGTGGAGGCTCCAAGGTAGAACCCTTGATCCTCCTGCGCCAATGCAGGGCGGGGGCACCCTACAAGGCCCATGCGCCGGGTCGCGGTAGCTTCACGGAATCCTGGGGAGGACGGCCCCGGCGGCAGAGCTTCTGGAGGGATGCGGGAGATCTGCAACGCCGGAGGAGGCCGGATGTTGAGCCTCGCCGGCGAGCTTGACTTGAAGCGCGCCCGCTTTCGCCGCTTTGCCTTGGGTCAAGCGACTCCGCCTCCTGAATCGCCCAGAAGATGAACTCGTAATCCATCCCGCCGTCGTCGCCCGCAAAGCGAGCGCGCTCCTCGAAGGTCGCATGCCGCAGAATCTCCATGAAAATGTCGGGCCACCTGGAGCGATTCGGGAACCTCTCCCGCACCACCCGATGCATCTCCGTGAGCGCCTCCGGCGGTGACACGTCGATCTCCAGGAGCGTCGCCACTGGTGGCGGAGGCGGGGACGGCGCCGCCACCTGATTCGCAGGTCGCAGCCGCCGCACCCTCGCCCCGCGTCGCGCTCCTCCCACCATCTCGTTCGCCGGATCTGTCCGTGGCACACAGGGGTTCGCGGCTCGATCTGAGATGTGGAGGGTGGGGAGGAGGAGCGGGAGAGGATAAGGCCGTGGGGGAATTAATGGCGGCCGCGGCGCCATTAATGCCGGTAGGTGAGGAATCGCCTCCCTCCCGCTCCCCCTCGCGCTTCGCGTCGTGTCGAAACATCCGAACCACAGAGCAGTTGATTTATCGGGTAATGCCTTCTCAGGGCCGTTACCAGATTATCTGTCAGCTAGTCCCAAGATTGAGGTATCTCGGGCAGCTTCATTGCTCTAGGTTCTCGTCATAGGCGATGCTGATTTGGTTTCTACTCTTCCACCCGAGGCCCGAGCTGGGGAACCTTACTAGTCTTCTCTTGAGTACGTGTTACTGGAAGGGGGAACCTTACTAGTCTTGACTCTTGAGTACGTGTTACTGGAAGGGAATCTGGAAGCTTGCCACCATCTTTTGTCAGGGTGCCAAAAAATATATATTTCTCAAAAAATATATATTTCAGTGTAGGGGACAACAATATCAATGGTACCATCCCCTCAGAGATGTTTACAATCTGGGCAAACCTTTGAGGTTAATGTTGTGAACAATTTGTTAGCTGGCTCGTTCCCGATGGAGATGGAAAACTTACCATACTTGACATTGTTTGATTTGGCAAAGAATTATCTTATTTGAACAACACCCTTTCATATTATCTGCAGCTTTGCAATATCTTCTCGAAACAGGCTTTCACCCCGCTTTATATATAAATAAAGCACCAACCAAACAGAGTACACGGCCGAACGACACATGGGGAAGGGGTAGCCCTCAAACAATGCCTATCCCAGGCTAACCAGATCACGCACAAGCACACGACTACGCTACCGAAATAGAGTACAGGAGGAAGAACTGAGAACAACACCAGACTAAGGCCCTATATCACCTAAGCTCCACGACAACGCCCCCAGAAGGGAGAACGATGTTGAGCGTCGCCGTTGCCGAGTCTAGAACAGACATAGGTTTTCACCCGGAATCCGGACACGGAGAGGAGCACCACGACGACGTCTTCAAGAAGATAACGGCGCCCGCGAGCGTCGCCGTCATCGACAACAAAGCGCGGAGCTTTCACTCGGCAACTCCCCTGCGTCACTAAACGAGGTCTCCAGGGCAAGTGCGACGAGCCCAGACCTCCAGATCTGGATTGGGGTGACGCCATCGTCAGAGACAAAGAGCGCGCCCGAGCCACCCGTTGCATCACCTCTCGCCGTCCACATGACCAAGTGAGAATGACAGCACCGCCGCCCTGGTGCCCACAGGAGAGCCAACCATGCGGACCGCCATACGGGGCAGCCACCCGGCATCTATGTCAAAGGCTCCACAAACCGTCCCTGTCACGGTGCATCCACCTCGGTAGGAGGAGTAAAAGGGAGCTCCTTTCACTCCTAGCCTGGCATCAGTCACGGAGTATGGGTCGATGCCTCTCCACAGTAGGAGGCACCCACGCCCGCGTCTCCAGCCGGTCCCGATGGACCGGGGGATACACTACCCCGTGACTCCCGACGGCCGTCGCCGAGCGCACTCGCACGGCGCCATGTCCGTGGCCCTTGACGCCGATCTGCCCGACAGCGTTGCGAAACCTCGACCACCACCAACTTCCACCGTACCCGCGAGGAGAGGGACCTCAACGCCTACGGGCACCTCCCGGATCGAGCCATTCGGTTCCTGAACCTGTCAAGAAATAATTTATCTGCTGCTATCCCAAGCAACATTGGTAACTTGAAAGATGTCGAGTCTCTTGACCTCTCCTGGAACAAGCTCTCAGGTCCTATTCCTCCAAGCATAGCACACCTGATGTTCCTTAGCTCTCTTAATCTCTCCAACAACCTTCTATTGGGAGAGATACCTTCAGGAAATCTGCTACAAACACTCGATGACCCCACCATCTATAGCAACAACCTTGGACTATGTGGTGTCCCCCTGAGCATTCCATGTAAGAATGGTTCGAGTTCTACAACAGCACTGGATGCGGCAAAGGAAGACCACCATCAACTTGAAGCCCTGTGGCTGTACTACTCAGTGATTACTGGAACTGTCTTTGGTTTCTGGATATGGTTTGGAACATTGTTTTTCTGGAGCATCCGGAGGTTTACGTTCTTCAGTTGCATCGATGCCATGCAGCAGAAGTTTATGCTGAAGATGAAGCGTACCTGACAGCATGGCACTTTGTGTCCCACTATGTTGCTTTCTTGAAGTTTTCTGTTGTTTACTTATATGCAGTGGAAGTGGATGCAGATGTACTCCCTCCGTAAAGAAATATAAGAGCGTTTAGATCATTACCAACAGACAGTATTTCTTCATGCGAGCATGGGACAGAATTGAATTATAATTTGTTACAGTATATGTGAGAGATCAAATTTGTACATATTTGTATTAGGCTTTTTTTTTCGAAACGTAATTTGTATTAGGCTTTGATACTCTGAATTATGTGAGTTACAGTTATGTATGTTTCATGGTTGCGGTTAGTATTTTTTCGAGCTTTGCTTAGGCGTGTTTGTATAGTCGGTCATGAGCTCAACACCATCCTCCTCTCCGGCAGCCAGACCATCGTTCTCTCCTACTCCCTCTGTTCCAAAATAGATGACCCAACTTTGTACTAAAGTTAGTATAAGGTTGAGTCATCTATTTTGGAACGGAGGGAGTATGAGGCTGTGACCACACGTGCCGGAGGCCGTACCCCTGCCGGAGACGACCTCCTCATCGCCCTCAAGCTGCGATCAAGTCGGAGGATCCTAAGGAGGGGGAGTAGATGTGTTTGGTTTTCATCCCTTTCTGCAGATTTTGTGTTTGGTTTTCAAAAATAAATTTATAAGTTAAATGGTCAGTTGACAATCTGAAGGTTGCTACAAGATGCCGTCAGTAGGGAAGCGAGCGAGCCTGTTGTTGCATCTGGCACGACGCACGAGTTCGTGTGTTTGTCATCCCCCTCTAGATACAGTTGGCTACCCGTGCTAGTGAAATAAGCGTCTGAATTATATGCATATAATTGGATGATTTAGGTCCAGAAGCTCACAGCCACATAATTGCTTGAACTGAACCAAAGATGGGTTATGCTATTTATTTTTATCTCATTGTAGACTTTTGGAGGTTCCATGTGGGCAAGAATTGGCATTCAAATCCTAGACATGGACTGGCTGATTGGAGCGTTGGACTTTAGCGATGCAGCTGATTGGCTTTGTGTTAGCAGACGGTTACAACCACATACATGCATACTCTCAGCAGTCCCAGTCATTAGCCATGACTTTACCTGCAATCACACCCCTGTGGGGCTAGGAATTGGGATAGCCAAGAGTGTTGCCTCATCATTACTGATAGTTTGATATTTTCCTCACATGGTGACCCCAATCTGATGTCTTTATGAACATATACCCCGCCCAGTGACTGCGACAACGCTGAAATATATTCACCTTTTCCCATATAATAACTTTGGTCCATGTGCAGCTACTTCTAAAGGCAATGCATACAACATTCTGCCCGCTACAATGGTGCTGCTGAAATTCTTCCATATTTCCGTTTTCCTGCTACTGCTAGTATGCACAGCCAAGGCGACCGACCCGGAAGCAGAAGCACTACTCCGATGGAAGTCCACTTTGATTGGCGCGAACTTGCTGTCCTCTTGGTCGATTACCAAATCTACATGCTCTTGGTTCGGCGTCACCTGTGATGCTGCCGGACATGTTACCGAGCTCCAACTTCATAAAGCGGGGCTCCATGGTACGCTTCATGCCTTCTACTCTGCAGCGTTCCAGAACCTCACTCTGCTAGATCTTTACAACAACAACCTTGTTGGCGTCATCCCAGCCAATATCTCCATGTTGATGTCCCTTGATGTTCTGGACTTGAGCTATAATAATCTTGCCGGTGCCATTCCCTACCAACTTAGTAAGCTTCCAATGATTGTTGAGTTAGATTTGAGAAATAACCACTTGACCAACCCGGAATATGCCAAGTTTTCACCTTTGTCCACTTTGAAGTTGCTATCTCTAGCTAATAATGACCTCAATGGTACCTTCCCACAATTCATCCTCAACTTCTCTAGTCCTAGTATGAGGTCTCTAGATTTATCGGGTAACGCCTTCTCAGGGGCGTTACCACATTCATTGCCTGAGATGGTTCCAAGATTGCGGTATCTGAATTTATCCTCTAATGGATTCTCTGGCTCCATCCCTCGCTCACTCTCAAGGCTCCAAAAGCTCAAGTGGCTATATCTCAACTCAAATAATCTCACAGGAGGAATCCCTAAGGAGCTTGGGATGATAACTGGATTGAGAATGCTTTCACTGTACAACAACTCACTTGGTGGGTCGATCCCAGCCTCGCTTGGCGAGCTTCAGTTGCTACAACGGCTCAGCATTGGAAACACTGGTTTGGTTTCTATTCTTCCGCCCGAGCTGGGGAATCTTACCAGTCTTGAACACATGTTACTGGAAGGGAATCATTTGTTTGGAAGCATGCCGCCATCTTATGGCAGACTGCGGAATTTGCAATATTTTGACATAGGGAACAACAGAATCAATGGTACCATTCCACAAGAGATTTCTACAAACTGGACCAAGATGAAGGTTTTTGATGTATCCAACAACTGGTTAACCGGAGGCATCCTCCCACAGATCAGCAAGTGGAAGGACCTTGTTTTTCTCGCCCTGTACAGCAACAATTTTATTGGCTCGATCCCAGTGGAGATGGGAAGATTGCGGAACTTGCAGCTATTGTCCTTGCACAAGAATCAAATAACTGGAACAATACCGTCAGATATCGGTAATGCGACATCTTTGAAATTCCTTGACATCAGCTTCAACCATCTTGAGGGCGAGCTTCCTGCAGCCATCTCGTTGTTGGTAAATCTTGTTGTTCTTGACTTGTCTAGCAACAAGTTTAGAGGTATCATTCCTAATCTTGATAGCAGGAAGTTGGCAGTTCTTAAGGTGACTGAGAATAGCAGCTTCTTGGCAGAACCATTGTCTGCCTTTTGTCAATTAAAACATTTGCGACTCTTGGGTCTATCAAATAATAAGTTAATTGGACAGTTTCCTGGTTGCTTGTGGAACTTGAAAGATTTACAATCCTTGGATTTGTCAAGCAATGCTTTTTTGGAGAAGTTCCAACCTCAACTTACTACAATACTTCACTAAGATTGCTGCAGTTGTCGAACAACAAGTTCACAGGTTGCTTTCCAGCAGTGATGAAGAACTTCAAAAGCCTTGTTAGTTTAGATCTCGGAACAATGAGATTTCTGGTGCAATTCCTCTGTGGATGGGGGAAAGCAATCCTCTTCTGAGGATCCTTGGACTGCGATCAAACATGTTCTATGGAAGTATTCCTTGGCAGCTATCACAACTCTCCCATCTGCAATTACTTGATCTGGCTGAAAATAAATTCGTAGGGACCATACCGGAAAGTTTTGCATATTTTCGTTCAATGAGACAGTCAGACATGATGCAGCCGGTTCTAACAATCAACATACGATCTACCACCTTTGGATATTTTTACAATGGCAGCACAGACATAGTTTGGAAGGGACGGGAGCATACATTTAAGGGAAGAGATGCATTTGTGACTGGTATTGATCTCTCCAGCAATTCTCTATCTGGTGAAATCCCTTTAGAGTTGACAAATCTTAGAGGCATCCAGTTTCTAAATATGTCAAGAAATCATCTATCTGGTGGCATCCCGAAGGACATTGGCAATCTGAAGTTGTTAGAATCCCTTGACCTCTCGTGGAACAAACTATCAGGTCCAATTCCTTCTAGCATATCGAACTTTATATTCCTCAGCTCTCTTAATCTCTCGAACAACCTTCTATCTGGGGAGATACCTACAGGCAATCAACTCCAAACATTGGATGACCCGTCAATTTATAGCAACAACCTGGGACTTTGTGGCTCCCTGTTGAACATTTCATGTAAAAATGAGTCGGATGGGGGAATGGAACAACATGAAGAACTTGAAACCATTTGGATGTACTACTCAGTGATTGCTGGAACGGTTTTTGGTTTGTGGTTATGGTTTGGTACGTTATTTCTTTGGAAGCTGTGGCGATGTGCTTTCTTGAGTTGCATCGATGCCATGCAACAAAAGGTTATGAAGAAGATGATGCATATCTGGAAGTACAGAAAGCTGTCCAAGTATTGAGTGTCTTAGTTGACTTGACATATTTTGTTCCAAGTATGCCATGTATTGGCATGTGATTTCTGTTATGCCGATTCTTTTTCTGAATAAGTTTGTCGTATAGCTTTGGTCAGGGGTAATGGTGCATGTCTCACTCATGTTTTCGTAAGCGTCTGTTGTAATAAATCTCACAATATTTGTAAAACCTATTCTGCTTTGGTCAGTGGTAATGGTGCATGTCTCGCTCATGTTTCTATATGCGTCTGTTGTAGATCTTGTAATATTTGTAAATCCCCTTGTACTTGAATATTTTACTTTTGTTCAGAGTTGAAGAGCAGTTTTAGTCAGAATGGTGAACCTCCAGCAGGCACTGGAAAGCATGAGCTCTACTTTGTAAAATTGCTCCCTGCTGGAGCAATCAGTCCTACATCACTGGCAATGACACTCGCGAGGACAGACCATCACGGAAACTGATGACTTCCTTCCATTCATCTGTTGCCTCTTCCATGTTCCTGTGGTGTGAGTATGACATCCTTTGAAAACATACGGCAAGTGGGCAATACCCGGCGGCCTCCGCATACCGAAAAAGGCTTTCGCCCCGCTTTATAGATAAAGCCCAACATCCAAACATAGTTCAACCACAACACACACACGCACAAGTCTAACCACGGCAAGAAGTCATAGGGTTAATGCTGAGGGCACAGCTCAACAAGCCCTGAAAAGCAGAAAAGGCACGCACAAATAGGGTGTTGCACAACATCTAGTCTGGCTCCGGAGGTGGCGGGGGGAGCGGGGGCGCCAAGCTGAAGGCCATCGATCGAAGGTCGGTGATGAGGTTGTTGATGACGTCCCGGTCCTGGGGGCGGCTAAGCGGCTGCCAGAGCTGCAAGTAACCACACATTTAAAAATGGCGTCGAGTACGTCGCGAGGGACCTTCCGAATGACAAGCTTATTGCGGACGGTCCAAAGCGTCCAGTGAGGACCCCAACACGAGCCATCTGAGATGGCGGTAGCCTTGTGAAGTGGGGGAAGCATGGATTTCAAAGCAGGTCGGGAAGTTGGTGTTACACCATCGACCCCAACCTGCTCTCATGAGCGAGACCCGGAAGGAACTGGGCCGTGGGACACGCGAAGAAGATGTGGTTAGCATCCTCCACCTTGTCGCACAAGGGGCACATCCCGTTCCCAGGTCCATTACGCTTATGGACCTCCACGCCAGTTGGGAGGCGGCGGCCTCCGCATACAAGGCGCAATACCTAGGGATGGTCCTCTCACCCATGAATAAAATGGTTTGGAAGGCCTGGGCACCTTCAAAAATCAAATTCTTTGCTTGGTTGGCGCTCCAAGATAGAATTTGGACCGTTGATAGGTTGGCAAAGCGTGGGTGATCAAATTGTGATCTTTGCCCTTTTTGCAAGAGGGTGCAAGAATGCGGACCTCACCTCTTCTACAAATGCCGCTATACTCGAAGGCTTTGGTCATTGGTCATCGAGAAATTTCTCATTCTCGGGCTAGACACTTTGGCCCTTCTTTGACTCGGTTAAAGATTGGTGGGCGAGTACTTGCGCCGACGGCACGCCAAACCGACAAGCCAAGGCATCCCTCACCATGCTCGTGTCATGGACAATTTGGAACGAGCGTAACGCAAGTTTTCAAACATAAGAGTGCTCCACCGACAATCTTGCTCTCCTCCATCTCTACTGAGGCCAACCTTTGGATCGTCGCCAGTGCAAAAAAGCTAGGGTCTTTAATTTTGCGAGAATAATCCGCATGCCGTGTAATTGGGTGACTTGTAACAAACTTTTTTCTCTCTTATTTAATGGACGAGGCAAAGCTTTTACCTCCGTTTTTAAAAAAAGGTTCCCTAGAAAACCAACCTTAAGTTGAGAACCTTAAGATGTATCTTTCCCTTTGGAATGGATTTTCTCCTGTACCATATTATTTCAAGTTTCATGGTAGAAGAAGATATAGGCATCATAGCGAAAGTACTATTCTGCTCCCGAGCTCAAATGCACCCGCATAAACAGTAAAATTGAAAAAAATAGTTAAAAATTCAAAAAAATCTGATTTTTTTGTGATAAACTTTGACAAATATTTTGTACGCTTGCAAAATTTCAGCACGAAATGACATTCATGGAAGGCGTGGTGAAAAAAACAAAATCATCACTCCAAAATGTGTTCAAAACTACTCCCACCGTCCGGGTTTATTAGGCCCCCTTTCATTTTGAGCCAAAGTTTGACCATGAATTTTAACTAATAAAATATAAAGTACATGTCACAAAAAGTATACCATATGAAACCTCTTTCAAATACAAATTCAACAATATACTTTTTGTAGCATAAACTTTATATATTTTTAGTTAAATACATGGTCAAAGTTGGACCCAAAATGAAAGGGGGCCTAATAAACCCGGACGGAGGTAGTAGCATTTTTGGAACATCGATTTTGTTTTTTTTTTTGCGATGACTTCTAGGAATGTTATTTCGTGCTGAAATTTTGCAAGCATGCAAACACTTGTTTTACCGTAAAAATAAATTCAATTTTTTTAAAATTTATTTACTATTTTTTTTCTAATTTTACTGTTCATGAGGGAGCATTTGAGCTCGAGGGCATATACTCCATGTCCGCATCATAGCCCATCCTTTCATCCTTTTATGTTCCTGTTACCACTAGAAGTTCTAGTGGACAGACTTGGCTGTAAGTTGCTAAAAATGTGCACCATTTTTGTCAGCATCGTGTTATGGTCATTTGTGGATTCGGAAAGTGTCATTTTTTTTACACAAGGCAACAGTGTTGTTTTCATTCACTATGATGAGTCAAAAGAATGCAAGGCTAAAGGTGAGTATTATCAACTTCTCTCGAAAAACAGACTTTCGCCCTGCTTTATAGATAGAGCAACACCTGAACAAAGTACACGGCCGAACGATACAAAATGGTGGGATAGCCCTCTTACAAAGCCAATCCTGAGATACCCGGCACACGTAGAACGCACGCGACTACGCTACCGGCAACACGCACCGGGCAAGCTAAACACCTTCACACTACGACCTAGCACACCTAGGCTCCACGACAACACCCTCAAGAGGGAGAATGACGCAGAGCGCCGCCACCGTCGAGTCCACCGAACAAAGGTCTTCACCCGAAGCCGTGGCACGAAGAGAAGAACCACAACGACGTCTTCAGGAAGAACGCGGCACCCACGGGTGTCGCCATCATTGGCGCCAAGGCACGGAGCTTTCGCTCGGCAACTCACCCGTGCCATTACGAGACCGCCAGGAGGAGCACGCTATGTCAGTTTCCCATATCCGGATCAGGACAACACCCCTCCGGGAGAGAGAACACGTTCGAGCTACCCACCGCACCACCTCCCATTGCCCCCACAACCCGGGAAGGGGGCCACCATCATCGCAATGCTGCCTGCCGGAGAGCAAGCATGCGAACAACCGTCCGGGGCCGCTAGCTTTGCATCCCTGTCGCAAGATACCATCCGTCGCGCACCCCACGCCGCACACAACTACAGTAGGGAGAGCGACACCAGTCCATCAACTCCTAGCCCGACATTAGTCCCCGAGTCTAGGTAGGCGCCTCCACCGTAGGAGACACCCACACCTGCGCCCCCCGCCAATACCCAATGGACTGAGGGGGGGGGGGGACATGACTCCGAGACTGCCGATGGCCGCCGCCGAGCCTGCCCCGAGCTCATGGCCAGGCGAGCTCACACGGCGCCATATCCGTGGTCACCGGTGCCTATCCATGCACCGACGCACCGATATCACGACCATCACCATCACCGTACCCGCGAAGGGAGCCCAAGCATCCCCGCGAGCACATCCCGGGCCAATCCCAACCTCTCCTCCCCGAAGCAAGCGCTCTGATCCGCCCCGGGCCCCGGTCAGACCCGCCCAAGCACGAACCCTAGATCTAGCCCATCCCTGAAACACGTGCGGCCGACACCACCGGCACCTGCCCAGCCTCGCGCACCGTCGGACCAGATCCAGGAGAAGGAGGCCGACCCCGCCGCCCCGCGCCGCCTGAAGAAGCATGGCCGCGCGCCACCACAGCCACACCAGGCTCGCTCCACCGCCCTGTCCAGGTGCTGCCCAGGACGAGCCCACACCCGAGGCAGAGTACCACCACTGCCCGCAGCCACTGCCACCGAAAGGGAAGCAGACGCCACCGGCCTTCGCAGCCTGGCCGGATCCGCCGCCGCTGCCGAGGCGCGCTTCCATCAAGACGCCAGGGCGCCAGGCCACACTCGACGGAGAGGCACACGCCACCCCATCGTGCTAGAGGAAGATCGAGCCCCGCCGGCGCCGATCGGGCTTCGCCTGGCCGCGCCCCCGGCGGCGGCGAGAGAGGAGGGAGGAGGAGGGGAGGCTTGCGGCGGGGGGATCTGGATGCCCTCCCCGGCCGCCTCGCGGGTGGCGTCGCAGGAGGGTAGGGTTCGACTTTGGTGTGTGCTAACAACGGTCGAATTTCGTATTTTGACCCTTTTTGGAAAGAATTTCAGGATCTGACCCCTGTTTGAATTTTTTTCGAGATTTGACCCTTTTTCCTACCGCCAAGGCCTCTGGCGGTAGGGTTAGATGGCCTACCGCCACGACCCATGGCGGTAGGAAACTTATCCACGTCAGCGTGCGGAGATGGCGCCGTCCCCCTTCGTCGCACCCTACCGCCAGGGGCCCTAGCGGTAGGCTGTCTAACCATACCGCCAGGGACCCTGGCGGTAGGGTCCGGGCAGTTATTTGCCCCGAAACCCGCACGCCCCTGCCCATCTTCCCACCCCTCCCCTCCCCCCCGTTGGCAGTTCATCCTTTTCTCCCCCATGTCGCCCCTCTCTCCCTCTCTCATCTCCTCCACTCCCCCCTTGGATCTTCACCGATTCTTCACCATTTTGGCGGATCGAGATGGCCCCGAGGAGAGAACCGTAAGCTCCTCCGATCCCTCCAATTAGTTTTTGCAAACTTGCTACCGATTCGATGCATTATTTGCTTGAAATCTCTCATGTTTTTGAACTTAGATTGATTTTTTTCACCTAAGATTGATTGTAGTTGTAGTTCTTAGTTCTTTAGTAAGTAGTGGTATTGGATATGTACTCTAATCAATAGTTCATATGTTAGTGTGAAGATGAACCCTAGTTCACAATTTTTTGTTAAAAAATTATGATGTAATGTTGATAAAGGGATGAACCCTAGTTTGATGATGCACGTGATATGATGATATGATCTAGTGTGAAGATGAACCCTAGTTTGATGATGCATGTTGATATGATGATATGAAGATGTTGTTTGGAATTTTTTTAAAAAAATATGAAGCTATGATGTATGTTGGAGTTTTTTTTTGATATGATGCATGTTGATATGATTTGATCCATCATGTGTAGTAGATGTTGTTGGAGGAATATGCTTAAAATTTTATTTTGATATGATTTGAGTTCATTGTTTGTTTATGTATGCTTATGCTTATAGTGCTTTTGTTTATGAAACTCCATTAAGGCGGCCAACTCTTGCGGACAACATCGGCCAACGGTACTCCATGCTGGACTGGGCATTCGACAAGGGTCATCGTGCCTGTTTCATAGAGAACGGAGAGGTAAGTGATATGAAAGAAATTTTGATCAAAGTTCTCGGATTGATGAAAATGATTTCCTAACTTTTTGGCGTTCACTTTTTGTGAGACGCTCCAGCCACTTTGCGCATGAGGGGTCACGGGTTCATGGGCATATGGACTCTGACGGCGCTTCTGTGCCGTTCTTCAAGAGAGCCCGTCTGTTGGGTTTCGTGCTGCAGTTCAAGCGTCAGCCGCCGACGCTTTTCCACGTGGCTCTCACAGCTCTGATTGACCGTCGGAGACCGGAGACCCATTCTTTCCATCTGCCATGCGAGGAGATGACGGTGACCCTAGAGGACTGGGGGATGATTACTGCAATGCCGATCGAGGGTCATGCTCTCACCGGTCGAGTGGAGAGGGCCAAGCGACAGAGAGGGTCACCACCCTCATCGGCGATCGCCCGGTGCCAAGAGTAACCGTACATCTGGTGTGCCGTTGATCTGGCTCTCGAGCACCGGAAGACATGCCCCAAGGCGCAGATGAGGCGATCGTGGAGTTGTCTGTGAGGGCCTATCATGGTATACTCTCGGAGGTCGTGTTTCCACAGCTCAGGAACTCATAACCAGGCATATCTGTTCTTCCTAGCGGACTGGGATGCAGGGTACAGTTGGGGGACAGCATCTCTCGCCTACCTATACCGTTCGGTAAGAGAGTGTCTAATTGCGTACCTACCTACGAAAGTGTGTCCATGACATTTTCTTATATCTGATCCTCATTTGATGTTTTGCAGCTTGACGACGCAACGCAGAGGATGGGAGACAAGTCCAATATGGGTGGCTTTGTCTGGGCCTTCTCCATTTGGATGTGGGAGCGGCTGCCGGTGGGGCGTCCGGAGAAGTTGCGAAGACGCCCATGGGAAGACTATGGCGAAGAAGGCGTGAGACTCGAAACCCCACCGTAGCTTACGATTGGGACGTTGTCAAACTCTACACGGGCCTAAACAAGACTTCGTACAAGACCTACACCAACGAAGTTGGGCGCTTTGGCCTTATCTGTGAGTATATGAACTTCGCCCAACACCTTTCTCTTTGATTCCACTATTGACCGAGAGTGCGAACTTACCAAGGTATATGTAATAGGTGTCGGTGCCCGTATCGACAAGAACGAGAGTGGGACTTTGATCTGAACGTGATGTGCGATGCGCACCGTGGTCTCTGGCGGTGCATCGTGCCCATGATCTGTGTATGCGCCGTCGAGTGGCATTTGCCACAACGCGACGCAGCTTTGGGATTTATCAAGATACCCCACCGCCAGCCCACCGATACCGGGCGGCCACGCTCCACCTATGAGCTCTTTGTTCTCCGTGAGGTTATCATGTTTCTTGTTGCTTATGATGATCTCATTGCGCTTATGATGATTCTTGTTGCTTATGCCTTGCGTGATGAGCGGCGTAAGAATCGATCGATCCTGAGGGGAGAGGAGCATAAGACTCATGTACGGAGTGGAACCGACGGAGGTACCGTAAAGACGTGGAGAGGAGAGTGACTAAGCGGGATGATTACAGGCCGACACATGAGGTGGTACGATGATGGCGAAGCACCGTCTTCGTCTCGTGCCTCGATGGACGGCGGAAGACATCGCGGAGCTGGAGTGGGCTGACCCGATGAGCGAGCATACCGCATCGCATCGGAGACATGCACGGTGGATTTAGGGAGTTTGCACCTCATCAACAGAGTGGTAAGTTCGAACCGACGGTTGATTTTAAAATATTTTATTCTTCATCGTGGATCGACTTATGCCGTTGCGATCCGGTGAGTTGAGCAGATGCATCTTCGATGCCTCGGATGCACTAGCTGATCTTCCGGGAGCATAGAATCGGAGACCCGAGTCGGGGGCGATGAAGGTACATTTTCAGCCTCCTCGGAACAGATGCATCTTTTCACTTGCAATCGGTCGATCGATACTTATTATGACCTTGCTTCATTGTGTGTGCGAAGTTAGGTACAACGTTATGCCAAGCTGGTAGGGCTGCTTGGGTGTCTTTGGAGCTGGGTCGATTGAAGCTTATCGACCTATAGCCACCACAGGTCTCATCGGCTCATCGAGCCATGCTCCCTCGTCGTCTAGGTTGGTTGGGGAGGAGGAGGAGGAGGAGGAGGAGGAGGAGGATGAGGAGGAGGAGGAGGAGGAGGAGGCCACATATGAAGAAGGGGAGGAGGAGGATGAGAGCAGCGGGGAGGAGGAATGCGATGAAGATTATGGACCTCCAAAGCAACTCAAAGCGTCTCAAGCATCTCATTTGCCAAGAAGAGGAATCCGAAGAAGAAGGATTTGCTGAGTCCGGACCCTTTCCGGAGACCGGTTCCTCGGCGGCCCAAGAAGAAGACCGAAGAGACTTCGTTCAAAGAGTAACGAGGACAAGACCTCCAAGAGGGGAAGGAGCAACTGATTATGCTCTTCGATAGTTGGCTCTTTTAGTTTGGTTGAACTTCGTTTGGTTGAACTTTTCTAGTGGTTATGAAACTACGTGGAACTATGTGTTTGCTATTTGTGGATCTATGTGTTTGCTATTTGTGAAACTATGTGGAACTCCGTTTACTAATTAGTTGAAGTTCGTTTGAAATGTTCTATGCACTTCAAATTTGTTAATGTGTATGTGATGCCCAAGTTTAATTGTTTGAGATCTGTGATATTGTTGTCATATTTGTGAAACTTGCTATAATATTACTGTCATATTGAATTTAAAAAGAAGCAATCAAATGAACTTAAATTCATAAAACACAGGACCCTACATGAAGACCACAGCGGTAGGGTCGGACAACCTTTCCTTGAGGCCCTTCCATTCTTCGTTCTGATAACATTGCACTGAAAACACAGGACCCTACCGCCATGGGCTCTGGTGGTAGGGTCGCATACCTTTGCCAGGCCCTTCAATTCTTCGTTCTGTAAACATTACACTAAAAAACAGGACCCTACCGCCATGGGCTCTGGCGGTAGGGTCGCATGACTCCCGCCAGGGCCCTTCAATTCTTCGTTCATGTAAACATTACACTGAAAAAACAGGACCCTACCGCCATGGGCTCTGGCGGTAGGGTCGCCTGACTCGCCAGGCTCCTGGCGGTAGGTACTTAACCACGTTCAAAGCCTGATCAAGCGACCGCCGTCCCGTCCGTCGCACCCCTACCGCCATTGGCCGTGGCGGTAGGCTATCTAACCCTACCGCCAGAGGCCCTGGCGGTAGCAAAAGGGTCAAATCTCGAAATTTTTAGCAACATGGGTCAGATCCTGAAATTCTTTCCAAAAATGGTCAAAACACGAAATTCGGCCGCTAACAACAACTCCGAGTACTATCAACTTCGCACCAAAAGATTGGGTCATTGTGCTCCCCGTTGAGCATGCGCGCCGCAAGTCGCCTCACTGACCGGAGATGCGTGAGGGCAGGTGCTCGCCTCGTTGACGCTGTTGTCATCACCCGCAAGCAGTTGAGCGGTAGACGCCATGAGGCCATGAAGGGGCAACAAACATGTGCACAATCCCATGCTTATAGATGAAAAATCCAGAAGGCAGATTACTTTCATACAGAAAGGTTAAGCAAAATACATGGTAATACTTGTTTTGAATGACTACATAAATAACATCAGTCTTAAATCTCCACCCATGGTCTGTTGTTCATGCAAGCGAATAATTACATGACGCATATCATGCTTGCTGGGTTTACATCAAGCAAATATTATGTGACGCAATATGCAAATTCATGGTTCCTAATTACATCTAGAATGCCACGGGATACTCAAGCATCGAATTAGTAACTCCTTGAGGCAAACTATAGTACCGAACCTGCCGACTATTGCCAGTTGTTAGGTCTCCATTCCTGTCATACCTAAGTGAAAAGGTCATCAACCGCAAAAAGCGTTTATGATCTTGCTCGTCGTCCACCTCATCAGCAGAGTACTCATTCATCTCATCAGAAATAGTCACCTCACCAACAGTCGTCTCATCGGAATAAGTGTCATTCAACCCATCGTCGAAGTCCTCATTCTTCTCATCCGATTCAGTTGGCTGGTTAGCTAAGCCAGCTTGCATGCAGATGACCTCCAGGAGGCAAAATTTGCTCCCACCACCTGTATAGACTAGGGTGGCGCCTATGTGCCTCTCGTCTGGGAACTCGCTAAACAAGTTCTCCTTGCTGACCTTCGGGGCTGGGCACTGCTGATGGCTTGTGTCGGAGTTGGTAGACACCACATCACATGAGCAGATGTGGCCAATGGTGTCCAGCTATGCGGAAAGCCCAACCCAGGCGTCCAACTCAAGATCGAAGTAACCACGTCCGATGAAGGGCAACTGCCACATACCATGTTGCTTCCACTGAGGGTTCACAGGCTCCTCCAAGCTGATGGTGGCAGGATCATTTGTGTTGATGCTGAAGGTGGTAGGGACGTCGAACGACCCGCTAACAAAGATGGTCCGCTCATCTGGGTGCACGACATAGGAGGTGACAAGTTCACATTGAAAGATTGGCCTGGGGAGCTCCGACCACGCCCACACGAAGTTATAGAAGTAGGCATCATCACATGCCTGGTAGAGCATCCGGGAGGAGCTGTCACCAAGGAAAAAGAGTCTGCCACCAACAGGAATGCAGATTGGGTTGACCACATCCAGCGATGTGTCCTGCCAAGGTCCATTAATGAAGGTTCGGGCATGAATGTCAATTACGGCACCACATTGTAGACTCAAACTGTCCACCCCGTGTATGTGGTCCAAGGGTGGCATAGCCAAAATCATGTTGTCAAAAGCACCCATGATGGCTTTGGGCTCGCCACGATGTCCCTGCAAGCAAAACATGGCAGACGGTAGTCTATCCTCGCTGGTGCAGATGTCACCTCTCCGCTCGTCGCCAAATGTCAAATCGATCTTTCGAATACTATATCCCCATGACCAGTCATCCAGGACAAGATAAAGGTATTGGGGCTTCTCAATGGGCCGCCGTTTTAGCATGCTTTTTTTCTTCCCCATTGAATTCTTGCGCTGAAACTGCCTGCTCGACAGTTTTTATGTAGCCCTGCAATTCAAATTCGAGTATGATATAAATCAAAATCAGTTTGTCTTGATTGTATTCTATAATCCTACTCCTAGTGCAACTGGAACCGCTAATGAAATCGGACCAGGAATTCTTTTATTATCAAAGAAAAAAGTGCAGCCGAAATCAACAAATGGCCTAACTAAGATCCGACGAATCCATGGCAAAATAATAGTAAGACATTCAGAATAATAATCAATCCATCCCAATCGCTACAACTTAACAACATATCTCATATCAGGATTTGAATGGGAGCCAATAGAAGAAAAGGATGATGGGAAGGAAGTCGCATGTACGCGAGAAGAGATATATGTGGCGGCGGCTTTGCTTCTCACCTGACCTCTCCCTTGGCCTGGCTTGGCTTGCTCCTGTCCCTGTTGGCCCAGCCCCGCCCGGCACGCCGACGCCAAAAGTACTTTCCGGCAAGACGGCGATGATGACGAAGGCGGCGGTTTATCGCTGGATGTTTTGGTTCCTTCCACAAGTTGGCTCGAGCAGCAGCAGTACGCGAGGCCGGCGTATTGCCAAAGGCTCTTTACAAGGGTGCAGGGTGCAGGGTGCGGGGGTGATTGCTTTGAAACCTACACGAACACATACACATGTTTGGAATCGGACATGGACACGCAAAGTCGTGTTTAATAACTCTAATATAACAGCCAAAAATCACCGGAATCGATATCTACCGAACGTGCCATGTTTCTCCTCCTCGTCCCGAACGCCTTCTTTACCGTTGGTTTTTCAGCGCGAATCTTATAGCAGAGAAAGTCGCCACGTCACCACATACTCGTTCGGGATGTTTCCCGCCAAAAAAAAAAAAACTCGTTCGGGATGAAGCAGACCCGTCGCGAACGCCGACCCACGAGTCACTCCTCTGTCTCACCCTTTTCCCCTCCCCCGACGGCCTTTAATCGGCGAGGCCAGCAGATCCCGGCGAGGGTGGTGGCGCTAGATGCGCGGTGGGAGGCCCCCGGTTGGCGGTAGATGGCTGGCGAGGCGGGCGGAGGCCGCGGCGGTGGTGAACAGTAGTGGATCCGGCTGACGGCGAGGGAAGGCACGGCGGAGGAGGAAGGCGCGCACGGCTGCTGTTGGGGGTTCGAGCTCCGCCGCCACCAGCCCCCCGTATGCTCCCACGGGATGGGCCTTGATTCTGCTACTCGGCCCCGCCGCCACGACGGGCGTCGAGGCCGCCTCCATTCGGTGCTCCTTGGCGACGACGAGCACCAGACCGGTCTTCGCGACGGCGAATGGTGGCCATGGTGAGCCTGCTGCTCGCTCCCTCCGCCGCCTCCATTCGGGCGCTCCTCGGCGACGGCGCGTGGTGGCCATGGTGAGCCTGCTGCTTGAGGCAGCTCGCGGGTTCGTCAGCTCCGGCGTGGAGGATGACTAGATGCTACTGTGGTGGTGAGCGCCCGCTCACCCCCTGGTCAACCTCCTGCGTCTGGGCGCCCTCGTCGCCTTCGGTCGACGCCTCCCGTGGGGGCAGGAGATGGCCGCCGCGGCGTGCAGTCGCGGCCTGCTCCTGCACAACCACCAGCACCAGTGGAGGAGCCGCGGTGGGGAGGTGTTCATCTACTCTTTTTCTTCGATGGTACACCTGTACTGACGTCTGATGATTTTTTCTTGGAGTTAATCTACCTGCTAGAATGCTGAGTACCATGAGCTTTTTGAACACGTCCCTGAAATTTGCTATGCTTCACTAAAATCTGAGTAGCACACATTTTTGCCGTGATTTTTTTAGTTACTAAATTTATCATGTGAGCAGTACAGAATTTTAGGATTTTGGTCCTATAATACATGGCAATTTCTAAGCACAATGTTTAGTAAAACATCGCAATTTCTTATATTATTACAAATTCTCACACCATGGCAACTTTATAAATTGTTAGTTTATTCACATGACACTATTTTTGTTAGTTTTTGTACTAACATCATGGCCCATCTCAGATTATTGTTTCTAATGGTTATATGGCAAATGTAGGCTATTTTTTAGAAACTATGTGTCATATGGTCATAGGGCAATGAGGTGATCATTGCATTTTAGTAACCATCTGTCATCATTTCATCAACGCGGTGATTCACAAATGACAACTTTAGTTGGTTTTTGCCATGACAAGCTTAACATGTGTTCGTGCGTCATCTTTTTACAACGATTTTTCCATGAAAAGTAAAGTGGTTAACCATGGCAAATTTTGGTTCATAGATCATGGAAAGTTTCAGTTTCTCATTAATTAACCATGCCAACTTTTTTTTTCATTTGATCTTGGTAAGTTTAGAAATTGACCATCGCAAGTTTAGTTTGTAGATCATGGCAATTTTTAGTTTCATGTATTTGCATGGCAACATTTCTTTTGGCAACTTTAAGTAAATGACCATGGCAAATTAAGTTTACGATTCATGGCAAATTTCATTAATTAAACATGGCAAAAAAATCTTTAGTAAATGACCATGGCAAATTAAGTTTACGATTCATGGCAATTCTTTACTTTTCTTTTTTTTTTCATGACAAATTTACTTCTATTTGCCAAAACGACGGCAATTCTTAGGAAATAACCATGCCAAATTTAGTTGAAGAAACATGGCAAATTTGGTTAAAGAATAATGGAAAATTTATTTTTCGTAGATCATGGTAGTTTTTAGTATTTGACCATGGCAACTTTAGTTCATAGATCATGGCAAATTTTTGAGTATGGTATTTTTTTGTTTCTTTGTGCAACTTGTCAAAATTACTTTTTATGTGCGCATGGAAAATTTATCTTTATGCTCACGGCAAATTTTTCTTTATGCAGCACGACAATTTTTAGTGTACAGACCATGGCATTTTTCCTGCTACCATGAATTTTTTTTTTAACAATTTTCAAAATGTAATACAAACCATGGCAATTTAATTTATGTAGCACAGCAATTTTCTTTTTCGTTGGACCACAGCAATTTCTTTGTTTTTGTAAAGCATGAAATTCTGCTAGTTACCATCTATCATGGCATTTCTCTTTTTCTGTAGGTAGTGTGTGGTAGTTTTAACCATTACTATAACAATCGATGGCAATTTGTAGATTTTTGAGGCATTTTTATTGTACATTTTTTTCAGCTGGTTTTCCTTCATTTTTCATGTTTTTACTGCAATGTCATTTTGTCATATAGCAAGGCCCCCAGTTATTGTGTGTGTGTGTGGGGGGGGGGGGGGGGCATTAGAGCATGGTAGTTCTGTTCATTAGATCATGCCAACCTTTTGCCGTGTAGTATGGATTTGTTGAGATTTGTTTATTTGAGTTTTTCTTTGGTCTAGTGCATTTCATAGGCCTTTTTTGTGGTTCTCTATTATTTGGGAGAGGGCAGGAGCAGATTTTTGGGCCTACTTGACGCCATTGGGCTGGCTTGCTTGCGATCAGTGGGGGCAGCATGTCATTCGGGAGGAACGAAGATCGTTCTGGATCGAACGAAGGGTTCGGACTGGCTCATCCCCACCCCGAACATTCGGACGGAGGTTTCCTATGCTGTTGAGCATTACCTCCGTTCGATTATTTTTCTATCTGAAAGTATTGGGCCGTGACATCTCATTCCCTTGGACACCAAATGTGCGCTATTTTCAGTTTAAAGAAAGGTGCACGAACCGACCCCGCTGCTACCGCGCCGCTCTACCAGGCCCCCTCCTCCCACGACCAAAGCACAAAGTTTCTGCCCGACTGCGGCGGCGCCCGAGCATCGCCGGCCATCGTCCTAATCTGCTGTCCACCATGTCGAGCGGGGCTAGAAGAAAGAAGTATGTTATCCCTACAAAAGAGGGAGGGGCGCCTGCGTCCGTGTCGAGCGCAAGAAAGCGACGGCGGCGGCGGCCGCCGCCGACTCGTGAGGAACCCGGGCCAACATCTCCTGCGCTCGGGGACGGTACCACACAATCGAGGATCCCTGATGAGGAGGATCAGGACGCTAAGAAGAGAAATCTGGTCAATTTGGAGGAGACGGAGGAAGAGGTGGTCTCCTCTGCACCGAGCTCCCCGATCTGCGAGCCGTATATCCCCAGAGACAAAGACGGAGCGATGTACAACAGATTTCGCAACCCGGAAATATACAAGGCCTTAAGGGCTGAAGAAGACAAGTTGAGAGAAAAACTAGGTTTCCTCTCTAAGCCCCTTATTAGTTCGTTCCTCTTCTCATTCTCATGGTATAATCACATTTTCGTTAGGTTCGGCAAGATATGCTGCACAAATCAAGTCAAGAGAGAATAGCAAAGTACCACTGCACAAATCAAGTCAAGAGAGAATAGCAAAGTACCACTAGTGAAAATGAACTGGCCAAAATAGCACTCAATTCAGTTTTTCCATGCAAAAATAGTATTGACTAACTGAGACTAGTGTATTGAAAGAAAGACATCTATGCCCTTATTTCTCCACATGCCATATTTCCAGTTCAGCGGCAAATGAATTTAGGCGTAGGCAAGTGCACTAGTGGGAGATAATGAGGATGAAGTGTTTAACTAAAAGACTACTGGCTGCTTACAATCTCTAACTCCTATCCAGAACACTATGACAGTGTTAACTGTCTGTTGCATAATCTTGTAGCTGCCCAGAGGAAACTGCCAACACTTGACTTTGAATCTTCCGCTTGCCTATCCGATGACGAACAAGTTCTACATGTCCGTGAATCTGGAACAGAGGCCGTACTTCGTGCTGCCAATTTTGTTCTCGCGCTTTCATCATTTGCTGGTATGTAGTATCTTTTGATAGTCGTTCTCCGTCTACCATTGTCATGGAAGTTACGAATGTGTGTTTGTATGTATTAATTTGTAGATGGCAAGCCTCTCCAGAGGTGTTCTGGCATTTTATTTGAATGGAATGATCATCTTAAAACCGGCGTTGTGTTGACGACGGCACATTTAATCCGCTCAAATTGCCCGTCCATTGACCACTGGTTAGGAAAAGACGAGTACCGTCCTGATGCTAAGGTGCATTTCTAACTTATATCATGTAGACGGTCATGGTCTTGGCTTTTTTTCTTCTCAGATTATCTGAAATATTTTCTAAAATGATTGTTTTAGGTGGTTGTCCATTTCTTAGATGATACCACTGCAGAGGGTGATCTCGTGTATCATCAAGAACACTATGATATTGCTTTTTTCAAAGTTGAAGTCAGTCAATGTCCTCAGTTGCCTTTGTTTGTTGATAATGTGAAACCCGGTCAAGAGATTTTCCAGCTTGGAAGAGATGAGAAGTTGAACCTGAGAATAACCTATGGCAAGGCACGATCTATGAATCCAAACACGTATCAAAGACAGCACTTCATGTACATGATTCGTGAAGATGTTGACAATGAGGTATGTACATTCAAAGAAAACACAATTTTCCATTGCTATGCCATGTTTCTTGTTATAAATCACCAAAGAAGGAATTCTTTAATGAATACTTCTGGTGCAAATAAATCACAGGCTAACATTATTCATTTTGAACAACTTCTATTGTTTGCCTATTGGTTCATGGGCTACCGGAGAAGTTGAAAAGATATATTAGCTAGGTTTTTAAGTTGTTGACAAAATGGGAAGGAACAACTGCAGTGTAGGATCTAGTAGACTAGACCACAAAGCTGACCTTGAATAAGATGGCTAGTAAAGAAACCAAAACATGCAAATAAGTATGCTACCTGAACCAATTGAGCTTCGGTGAGATGAGTGAAACCAAATGGCATTGGCAACCTCCCAATAAATTCTAGTTTCAGGCAGATCATCATTCTCAGTATAAGTAGGAACTCATCCAAAGTTACCTCTAGTATCAATATGAGCATAATACAAAAATCTATTAAGTGTCACAAGACCATCAACTAAACTTACATCGTAAGCAAGCTTGATTCCCCGAGGGCATTCATCAAATCATAATCACGCAATTAATGAAATATTATATTCTTCTAAAGCCACAAGGGAGGAGCCCAGCCTTGTACTGGACAATTCTTCTTTTTAAAGAGCTTCATCCCCCTCCCCTCCCCTCCCGGTTGCTCCCGCGAGCGACGCGGAGGGGAAACCCTAGCCGCCGCTCGCAGGCCCCCCTCCTCCTTGACTCCTCCCTACGCCGCTCGTGGCCGACCGGGCGAAGCCTGGTCAGCCTCCGCGGCGGCGGGGCCTTCCTTCCCCTGCTCGCTAGGGCCGACGCGGGTCGGGGTCAGCGGGCGGTGGCGTGGCGCTGACCGAGGGCGTGACGGCACGGCCGGTGCCTGGCGGCGGCGGGTTGGGCTCGGTGTGCTCTGTTCCGCGTGATTGCGCTTGGCGTGGTGGCGGCGGCCACTGGTGGAGCGCGTTGGCCCCCCTTCGGCGGGTGGCTGATGCAGATGCGGGGAGCGCCGCTCCTGGTCACGTGGGCGGTGGATCGGCTGCGAGCGTGGCTGGCTCCTGGGGCTTCCCCGTTTGCCCTTGGAGCAGATCTGGCGATGGTGCTTCCTCTCGGGGGATGGATTGGGGGAAACCCCTTGGCTGTTCGCTGCGGCCACGTTGCCGGCGGCGCTCCGGCATCGTTCCCCTTGAAGGCGGCTTCGCAATCCCCCCTCGCCCTTCCTTCCTCGTCCCGGGTGAAAGCCCCAAATCTCCGGATTGGGTGGTGACGGCGCTCCGGCTTCGTTTTTCTTCTTGAAGACACCACCTTGGTGCGGCCGAGTGGTGGTCGAGGCCTTGGCACGGGGGGTGGCTGCCGGTTATCATCAGTGGTGTCCATGCTCGGCCACTTGCGGTTGAAGTTGGCGCCGGCACGCGGCATTGGCGATGCTCAGTGGTGCGGCTGCCTGGTGCGGTAGTTGTGTTTGTCGTCCCCTCCCGGCAACCTGTTGGTCCTGGTCATGCGAGCTCAGGGGTGAGCGACTCTGCCTGTCGACGGCGTAGTGTCCTCCGATCCAGGACTAGAGGGCAGGGGGCTCTCTTCGGAGGTAGAGACGGATGGCGGACCGGATGGCTTAGCTCAAGGGGGATGACGGAGCGTGACAATCCTCCTGCAGCGGGATCTACCTCGGCTCAGCCGCGGCGTGTGTTGGCTCCTGTTCGTCGAGGGCTTCGATGTTCAAGCTTGTGCTTGGTGCACTCGGGTCTTGTTAGTGGCTCCTTTGGTATCTTGTATCTTTGCCGTTTTTTAGTTTTTTCTTCCTTTCTTCTTCTCTTTCTTTGGGCTTGATGTGCTGCTCGCCCCAGCATTGCGATGTGTCATTGGTGGTTTGCTTTGGAATACAAAGCGGGGGGAAACCCTTTTTTGGGTAAAGCCACAAGGACAGTGGCGATGTCTTCCACAACGCACATACTTCCCGACATGCCCTGGAAGTCTATAGATAAAAACAGGATCGTTCCAAAAAGTTGAGACTTTATTATTTCTAATCATATAAAATTCCCGAGACAAATCTTCCCCATCTCTGAGAAGCAGATCCACAAATGAAGAGTAAACAATAATATGCATCTCACAGTAGACTGCTTGCGTATGAGCAACTCATCATTTTAATGGAAGGTGCTGATTACAAATTTGAAGTACACACACCCAACCGAAGTGCTGCCTGGCGGAGCAGCGTCGCGTAGAAGCCCTCACACTGACGTGTCAGCTTTTGGTCACACAATGGCAGCAGCAAAGTGTATCCTGCACCCCACAGCCACCGCCCGCAGCAAAACCCTTTTCGTGCCAGTGTTTTCCTCCTTATCAATGTAACTGATACATGATTGCAAAAATTATAGCAAGCAAGATAAGGAGCTTACCTTTGAAGTTTGGTTGAGTAATTGGAGAGCACTGCATTACAGGTTGCTGAAGCACACATAAGGGATAAGGTTTCTGTCACTTAGTCAGAAAACATGATATGCATAACAGGTGGAACTTTCCTAAGTAGAGTTCTGATGGAGGGAAAGAGGCTGACCCGTATAATAATTATGTGATTAGCGGATATAATCATACCAAACCAATATCACCTCTTTCAAGTTTTCTAGTGCTTTACATCCAAAGAAATGTTATATATGTATATATGCTACTATAACCACCAAAGATCCACCAGAGCAGAAAGAACCTCCAGGGGAAGGAATGTCAGAGACAAACACACAACCATAGATCTCTCACATAGTCACATCTTGGAAAATAGCATCCTGCGCTTGTTTTGGTTAAAAATAAAAAATGAAAGGAACAACTTGGTTGATTTGTTTCAAGCAAATTAGTTCAGGGTCTCTATAGTTATTTTCTAATCATAAAGCTCCTCATACCCCCTTGTTGAAAAGATCAAAATATATGAAAACATCAGTATGTAATCATCACAAAGACTGTAAACTGACAGAAGAGAATACAAATATGACCCTACATTTATTCAGACCTACAAAGAGAACTGCCGTGCAGCATCCACCAGAAATATGTCTCATCTACACATATTACAGCAATTTGTCGAGTAATTCTTAGCAATTGGCATTTGTGTTTGCGAGACAATATAGGGAATGAATTGCGAATATGGCATCAACATTATATGTAAGGCTTTGATTTGTAGGGTGCATTCATTGAGAGCAATAAATAGATGGAGATGTTGTTCACCAATCAGTGGCAAGTTGCAATGCATGCCAGCCGAAAATATTGATGCGAAACATATATTCCTAACTCCAGTGCTTTTCTTTCCAAACCTGAAACCATTAGCATGATAGGTCCAATGCTAAGCAAGTAATTCTTGTTCATCTATTTGCATCCTGATAAGAGATAAGAAGGCTTGACCTCTTCTATTTTCTCTCTTTCTTTCTATGTTTCACAATGGTTGTCGGCAGGAGATGGGATTGTCCGTTGGTCTAATTTTTGACTGCTCTATAACTCTGATAGTTCTGACGAGAAGTTATTTGTTAAACCATAACATGATCACTTGAGAAATCCAGGACGTTATCAATAAGAAATTATGCTAGACTGAGCCGTGTACTTTCCAAATTTTGTGAAAATTGCATTCTATCTTCCAATTCGTTGTAGCCTGACAAACATTCTAAGTGGTAACTGCTGAAAATTTTGTGATAATATTAGCCTGTTTTGAAATTGCGTAACTGAAAACATCAAGAACCCGACCGTGTGAATATACTTAAAATGGAACACAAACATCCTATATTGCACTCATGTCAAGTTTAATTAAGCGTACAGCTAGCTCATTTACTAATTTAGTTAGAGTGGAGAAATAAGGTTAGTGGCCTGAAAATTCCAACGCTAAGTCTGGCCGACCACTCCTTTCCTGCCTCTATCCATGTGTGCTAAGTGCCTCAGGCCGATTTAGCCGCACCATCTGAGCCTGAGCTAGAGTTTATCTTCCATTGATTGTATATCCCCAATAGATCGAACGACCAAAGGCCCATCAGCCACCACATAAAGACGCACCAACAACCCCCGACTGATTGTTTGGAACCTATATGTAACTCCATTAACAGTTATAGCAAACCATCAGAGAAAGGATAGGAACTTCACCTTATCGAAAAAGGCTTTCTCCCCGCTTTATATATAAAGCATCAATCAGAAGACAAATCCGGGTACAACATGCAACCCCCCACACACCACACACACCCAAGGCAAGATACAAGGGTGCCGATGCACCGCAACCCTACCCAATCGACCACCAAGCACACTACAACACTTGGGGCCGACGAGGACCTTCCGAGACCTAGCCGCCGAGAAGAAGTGAAGCGGGACAATGGCGAAGCCTGGACTCCAAGGCGGTGCCTTCAAGAAGGGCACGGCACCGAAAGCCGCCACCGCCCGATCTCAGAGATCAAGTTTTCACCCGGAGCAACTTGGAGAGAAGAGAACACCACGACGGAGCCTTCAAGAAGGAAACGACGCCCGCGGCGCCGCCACCGTCGGCCGGAGAAGACCGGGCAAGTGATGGACTCCGGTGTTACCCCTCTACCAAACCACCATGCTTCCAAACATCACCAACCATGCCACCCACGTGGCCATGGCTGCCCGACCGCACCCAAGACGCGCGCTCTGCCCACGAACACCTCGCCTCCCGCCGCCAGGGCCGCCGCCCAGCATCCAAGCAACTCCGTGAACACCCAAAGGCCTTGGCTTTGGCCTGACTGGCAGCCCTCGCCTATGAAGATGCCAGCAACCGCCCTGCCTCGAACATCGCCAGAACCCCAACAAAGAGCACACGGCCGAGGAAAGGGGGAGGAGGAGCGGACACATCCGGACCGGTGCACCCCCGCACCGGCGACGGGTGGCCATCGGGGCCTCCCATCCCTCCTAAGAACTCCCCACCGAACACACCCCCCCCCCCCCCGTGTCGCCTCACCATGGCGCCCGCCGCAGCTCGACGCGAGGCCACCAAAGGCAGCCCGCCCAACCATCGACCAGAAGCGCGAAGCCAGCCCGCACCCGCAGCCAAGAGCACTCACCGAAAGCGCCATCCCGCGCCGCTCGCCGCCGTCTAGGGGCCGGAACAGGGGAGCCCCGACTGGAGGACGGCCAGCGCGCACCACCAGCACGCGCGCCCGACCACCACGCTGCACGCAGCAGCGGAAGCCTCCGCGCCGACGAAGGCGCCACAAGGCCGCCTGCGTTCGCCAGACCGCCAGATCTGGCGAGCCCAGACCTGGCCGCCACCGCAGCAACGAGCGCGAGCCGCCCCGAGCAGCCCACCGCGCTGCCATCAAGCCCTCGCTACCCCGCCGCCACGCCTCCGCGCCCCGCACCAGCGGGAAGCACCGCCGTCCGTCGCCGCCCCGCGCCAACAGCCTCCGAACGGGATGAAGAAGAGCCCCGCCGCCACCGGCGCCGGTGGGCTTTGCCCGGTAGCGTGGTCCGGCGGCGGCGAGGGAGGGAAGGGGCGAGAGGAGGCCCGAAGCCGCGGCTAGGGTCCCCCCCCCCCGGGCGCCACACGGGAGCGACGCGGGGAGGGGAGGAGATGGAATTCCTATGAATCAGTCAAGCCCAGGAACTTCACCTTCAGGGACGACGCATTCAAAAGAAATCAACAGTGATCCTAAATCCTACTCAGTTTTAAAGAATAATAAGAGAAATTAAGCCGATGAAGTAACTGAAAAGAGGAAGAGAACACATGCAAAAACCCAAAACTGAATTGGGGCAACAATAGACACAATCCATCAGCTGCCCAAACACACGCAAAAACCCAAAACTGAATAGGGGCAAGAACAGACACAACGACATGGAATGCACAACACAACATCGGGAGACATCAGGAGACGGAGCAGCTACACTCACATGCATTTGGCCAGTGCCACCATCCAAAATGATGGGAGAACCATCTGATGGAGAGTAAGATACAACAACTTCGAGGAACCCTTGGCTGATGGGACGGACAAATTAGCAGGCGCACCAAGGACGGGGATGGAGCAGCGGTAGTGTACCCTAAATCGCCTCCTTTCAAGTGGAATTTTTTTCAAAACTATCATTTTTCTTGTAGCAATTTTGGAAACTATAGTGTAGAATGAAAAAAACGCAAAACTAGTAGCCCGTCGGCCAGGAGTGGGCCGAAAAGGGAGTTTTCGGCCAGGCCATGGCGGCACGCTTTTCGGCGCTTGGGCGAAAACTTCGCTGTTGGCTGAGGCCCGGCCGAAAATAGTAACCGGCTCTTTGGGCGGCCGAACTGGGCCGTTTTCGGCCCACTGGGGACCGAAGTAGTACTTTTCGGCCAGGCTACGGCCGAAAAGGTGCGGATAAGCACCACCGTGCGAGCGCTCTGTTCTTCGTTCTTCGTTTCCCTTTCTCTCTCTCAGTGCTTCTCTGTAGCTCGCCCCCCCGCGCCGATCTCCTCCATTTGCCACTCATTTACAAATCCAACCCACAGAATCGGTAGATCATAGCAATCCCCACCGCCCATGGTGTTATTTTTTGCTATGGGATAGTTTTTGATGTGTTTGGGGAGGAGCAGCCATGGTGGGGAGGAGGAGCCATGGTGGAGAGGAGGACGGGTAGTAGGTGGTGGTGACTAGTAGAAGCTGCTGCAGAGGAGGAGGTGGTGAGGAGGAGGAGCAGGTTGGGGGCTGACCGGAGTTGAACCTCCGGTCGTCGGGGGCGGCGTTGTCGTTCTCCGGTGGTGCAAGAAGCGGACACACACTTCGAAGGTATAATCACGTCGTCACAAATATTATGTAAATTGTATAGTTTAGTTAGTCTATATAAGTCATATTGTGAATTTTAGTGTCAATATATTTTTGGAGGCATTTTAGCGATTCCATTTTAGCGCATAGTTCGTGTAGCGGATAATATTAGTGTTCGTTGTGAATATAAGTGTTAATTTAATTTAGGAGGCATTTTAGCGCATAGTTCGTGTAGCGGATAATATTAGTGTATATTGTGAATTTTAGTGTTAATATATTTTTGGAGGCATTTTAGCGCATAGTTCGTGTAGCGGATAATATTAGTGTATATTGTGATTAATGAGAGGATGACAATGTCTGACAGGTGAAAATGTCTGAATCAGTAAATCTGAATGTTTACTACGGCGC
Source organism: Aegilops bicornis (assembly GCA_021605145.1). Taxonomy (NCBI): domain Eukaryota; kingdom Viridiplantae; phylum Streptophyta; class Magnoliopsida; order Poales; family Poaceae; genus Aegilops; species Aegilops bicornis. The sequence goes on from CM038674.1 coordinate 175,178,654, forward strand.
TGGTAATGTTCGATATAATGAGTTGGGGGTTGATCTTAGCGAGTTTAAAAATGGCGTCATGACACTAGCTGACCCAGACAGACTGGACATTAGACAGTTGAAGTACTGGTTGACAACTAGTTTCGGTCTGAACTCCACAGGGGGTATGAACCCGGCCAAGGCAGTGAAGTGGCTAACGAGATTGTTTTATCCGGGTCACAGCCACAAGATGTGGATGCTAGCCAACCCGAGAAAGAGTCAGACTACGTGCCACACAATGTTTGTGGTCCCGATCTTTGGCGAGTAGCCACCGATAATATTAGCTGGTTCAGGTTTTGCTGATGGGGATGAGGAAGGGGATGAAATGCAGAGGGTGATGGAGGAAGAGGACGAGGATGGATTGGTGGAGGAACTGGATTCTGAAAATTCTGAGGATGAAGTTGAGGTACCGATTCCTTCTGCATGGGAGCAGGACATATCCACCGGCCTTACGGTGAACGATGGCCATGAGACTCCATGGCAGTATAATCTGAACCAAGTACAAATAGGGGCTATGTTTGATACAAAAAAAATTGAAGTATGCGGTGATAAAGTGGGCTATGTCTACGCAGAGGGTTTTCAAGACACACATATCAAGTCCAACAAACTATACCGTGAAATGTGTTGAAAAAGGTTGTGCAGGGAAGGTGCACGGCACGCGTTAATCACGACATCCACTGGGTTGTCACCATTGTCGTCCCACATAATTGTGTGAGGAAGAACTTGGTGGTGAAGCATCCGAACCTGACTTCAAGTCTCATTGCGCAACTCATGTATACCGAGATAGTAGAGAAGAAAGATATGGAAGCAAAACACATCCAGACAGCAGTGAAGGTCGATGGAAGTATGTCATTCCTTATGGGAAGGCTTGGAGGGCTAAGCGAAGGCTATGGAGGAAAGGTTTGGGACGTTCTTGACTCATATGATAATGTTGTCCGTCTCCGGCATCTTGAAGGAGAGGAATCCCGACACTTATGTGAACGTACAACATGAGGTTGCTGAGTATACCAGATTTCAAGGTGTTGAAACGAGTGTTCTTCTCTTTTGGTATGTGCATCGAAGCTTTCCGGCATTCTCCTCCTGTTCTGTTTGTGGATGGTACATTCCTGACCGGTCAGTATAGAGGGCAAATCCTGACTGCTATTGGTGTGGACGGGAACAATTAAATCATCCCACTTGCCATGGCATTTGTGGAGGGTGAGAACTTTCTCAGCTGGGTATGGTTCTTCCGCCAAGTGAAAATTGCCATCGTGAAGGACCGACCAAACGTGTGTCATTCATGACAGACATGCTGGTATATTGAAGGCCGTGAAGACACTTCGTAATCCAACGGATGACGAGCGAACACCTTGGAGGGACTTGCAGAGCCGGTGGTGCATGCGCCATCTTGGGGCTAATTTTTCTCACAGTTCAAGAACAAGCGGTTGATGAACTTGTTCAAAAATTATGCAAGCAGAGTCAAGAGCATAAATACGAATTTATTTGGTCAAAACTAGATGAGTTTACTAAGAAGCAGGTCCGTGCGAGGAAGAAAATGGAAGAAGATCAAGTTAAATTAGCAGCACTCATCGCGGAGCTAGAGGAGCCAGTGGGTCTTTGTGACTTGCCGTGAATTGACCCTCCTAATACTACGAGAAAGAAGGGAAGGGCAATAAAGAATTTTTCCGAGTGGATAGAGAAAGAGCCTCCAGTGAATTGGTCTTTGCTGCATGACACACATGGAGCTAGGTATGGCCACATGACAACCAATCTTGCAGAGGTGTATAACTTTGTGCTTTGAGAGGGAACAGAGCATTGCCACTCACAGCTATTGTGGAGGCTGTATTCCATGGTACTTTGAGATATTTCGGAGAAAGGCACGAGTTAGCATGTACATATTGAAGATAATCAGAACACACCTTATTGTAGCCGTGTCATGGAATACATGGCAAAGAAGATAGAGAAAGCAAATAAGCACACTGTCAGACTCATAGGGAATGAAGAAAGGAGGTATGAGGTTCAGCGTCCTACCGATGGTTTTGGTTCTGGACATGAGGTGAAGACACACGAGGTAAAAATTGGAACAAAATTTTATCCAACGTGTGAGTGTACCTGCAACAAACCGAAGTTGTTGCACCTACCTTGCTCTCATGTGTTGGCTGCACTGTGGCAGATTGAGTTGGATGCTATCTCCTTCGTGTCTCCATACTATTTAAAAGAGGCAGTGCTCAACACCGGACAAAGCGAGATGACAGGGTTTAGAGTCGTCGGCAATTTCAACAAGGTAAACGACGGTGAGAGAGTATATATCCGCATCCGGACCTTGGCGAACAAGTAGGGGCAGACGGAAGGCCCGTCGCATCCGAACGATATGGACCAGTCTGAAGCTGGTGGAGCAACCAGACAATGTTTGTTATGCGCGGCTTATGGGCATAGGATGAAATATTGTCCCGACCTGAACAAAGATGGTGCTTCCGCATCGACGAGTGCTTCCACATCGATGGCTGCGACAACAAGAGGAAGAGGCGGACGTGGTCGTGGCGATCGAGGCGAAGGGGCGGACGAGGAAGAAATAACTCACAAGCTATATAATGTGTCGTAGTGGGTTTTAATATGTCGAGGACTATGTTTTAATTTGTAATATGTCGGGACTATGTTTTAATTTGTAATATGTCGTGACTATGTTTTAATTTGTAATATGTCAGGACTATGTTTTAATTTGTAAATCCTCATGGACTATGTTTTAATTTGTAATATGTCAGATTTATGTTTTTATTTGCACCTGAGATTTGTTGTTTGAATTGCAGATATGTCTTTGTATCCGTTGCTTAATGGCAACATCGATAGAAAGCACCGGGGCGCCCTATTGGAAGCGGGCAACAACTTAGGCGTGTTGGTCACTCGTACCCCAAAGACTAACCGGGCTGATACATGATTCATGGGTTGATAGGTATGTGTGCATATAATGGAGTCCATATAATGACTTACTATGTTTTACATACTTTTCATAGCCGCTAACAATCTTTTTATTTTGTAGGTTAAGTTGGGCTGTACTTCTACCCTTGGCACGGCTGGTTCAGGATACATTGGATGAGTGGATTGATGGTCCGGACTTAGATGAGGCAGGTGAACCAGTGCAGTTACACAAGAGGCAAGTGAAACGTTTCTCTTACGACAAGTCACTCCTTACCTGCTTAGTAGATAGATGGAGGCCAGAGACACATCGTTTCACTTTCCATGGGGAGAGATGGCGCCTACTTTACAGGATGTGTCGTACTTGTAGTGATTACCTCTGGCGGTGCTGCCATAGGTCCCTTAGAGGCGTAATCAGGTGGCAAACAACGATGCAGACCCGTTTTTGGCTGCGGTCCCGACTGCTAGGGCCATAGACAATGATCCTCATGGACCTCTTTTTAGATGGTTGAGCCAGTTTGGGTAACCATCACGGCCACTTAAACAAATGTTGTTTTTAGTTGCCCGATTTTCATACAATTATTATGTTTCTATGTAGATTGTCTCGTTAGGACATCCCGATGTTGAGTTGTCGGAGGCAGATTGACCGGTCCCTAGAGGCATATATTCTTTGGCTGTTCGGCAAGGCGATGTTTACGGAGAACCACGTGACCACTGCCGATGCACGACTCATAGGTATTGCACGAGAGATAGCCGACGACGTTGCCCGCGGATATTCTCTGAGAGGAGTTTTGGTTCTGCTGTGTTAGCGGCTACGTCTGAAGGCCTGTGCAAAGCTTGCTTGTTGAAGTCTAGAAAATCTGGTGTTGTTGGATGTCCATTATTGTTGCAGCTCTGGTCATACGAGAGATTCCCTATTGGGCGACCCTATGTCTACATTGATAAACCTTTTGGTTTGGAGGACTTAGCTGGGGCTTATGTGCCTGCTATCGGCGACTTACCTACTATGGGTTCTGTTTGGGCACGGCGAGAGGTACTTTTATATTAAGTAACAATTAATTCAATTATTTTTGCCATTCATTAGTATTACTAATGCTTATTTGTTGTCATGCGAGAGACAGTTTAGCATAGTCAGGTTAGGGGATGCTACCCGTCCTTCACGGGCGCAGTTTGATAGTTTGCACGAGGATCAAGTTATCTGGGAGCCATACTGGCTGAGGCTATATCATCGAGGTACCCAGTTGGTATTTCTGGATTGTGCACTAGAGATCGACATTTTTGGATGACCAAGGCCAAGTTGGTGTTCGATGTGACGGTTGAGGAGATGTCTCTTCATAGAGTAATGAGACAGCTCGGTCTATATCAAGAGCCTGAGATTCCAAAAATTCCACAGTTGCCAGAGCACGTGCACAAGTAAGTACTAATACTATTTTAGTTGTCAGCTATACATTCATAATATACCTAATTATGTATCGCACGTGTCAATATCAGGGACAGTCGCCTAGGAGGAAACAAGTCCATGGATTACTGGCTTAAGAGCATTACCCCTTACGTTCACGAATGGACTACCGCTGCGACAAATACCTGGGGTGAGGGTCGGGCCTTTAAGCGAAATGTTCGGGTTGTATCTGCAGCGTTACCGGCATACAACAAGGATCTACTTGGTTCCATCAGCTGCTCCTGATCAGATCGAAGCCCCTCTCACCAGCGATATGTACCCAACTGCCTCTGTTGTGGGAACCAGACACCACGCGGTAAATGCCTTGGTTCTTATATGTTGAGTCTTTTGTTAATCTGGACATATTCGCTTGGGTGTCTATTCGTGGTGTCTATCATACAGCGAGGATATAATTGGTTAACTCTTCATCTACTGTGGTGACTTGACAAGACAGCGCGAGAGGAGGTTTCCGCTTTAATGCGGCGCTTTCAGAGGGGAGAAACTATCCCACCGCGAGAGGGCGTCTCATGGTTGAGGCGTCTTGATGACAAGCTTCTGGCAGGATTCTGCTGCTTATTACGTGTAGAGCGGTCTTGGATGTTGCACTTCCTCCTCCAAAGACATCGTCCGCCACGTCCCTCATCAGACCATTCGTAACCACGACCCTCTCGTACAGCGTTCACAACCACGACCTTACAGGCACCGTGCGTAACCTCATCCTTCACAGCCAGGAGCTCTTCCTGGCATGAGCCACCTCCTTCACAGCCGGGGAGCTCTTCTTGGCATGAGCCACCTCCTTCACAGCCAGGAGCTCTTCCCGGCATGAGCCACCTCCTTCACAGCCAGGGAGCTCTTCACGGCATCAGCGAGATGGAACTAGGTAACCCTACTCACTACATTCTTTTGAGCAGTAGTAATCGTTCATGCATTTGTATCAATTTTACAAGTTTTTTACTTTACCGCAGCGGCAACCTGTCGCAACCGTTCATGCATTCAGGCAGTCACCCATCCTTAGTGGTGGTGTTGATTACTTTGAGGGCGACCGCGAGGATGATGACCATGCTACAAACATTTATGGCTTCTCGCAGACGGTGTTTCACACTCCACCACCACCACCGACGCAGGAGACACAGACCGTGATGTACGAGGTTAACTATGGTCGTGGTTATCGCGAGCCTCGTCCACCGCCTCGGCGCTTATCGCCTTCCGGTCCTCGCCCGAGGAAGACCCAGACTAAATCGTCGCCGTCCCCCAGCAGTGATATGCTTATTATCTATGTATGACTCATTATTTATGTTAGTTTCAGACTATTCGCATATGCTTATTATCTATGTATGACTCATTATCTATGTTACTATCGCACTTCCTTCTATCTGAACAGGAGACATATATTGTTTTATGTATGCGAGACATATTACTATTAATTCGCATTCTTATTCCAGTTACCGATAATTAAGATACAAGTACATCTGAATTAACCAGTGCGGCTGAACTTGTGCAATACATCTTACATACTACAAAATGAAATTCAGATAGAACATAATGCCCTACAATAATACAATACAAACTGGAATACATCTTACATACTACATGAAGTCATCATCGTCATCCTCCGTTGATGCAGCCCTCTTGCCCTTCGACGATGCGGTCCTCTTGCCCTCCGTCGATGCGTAACTCTTGCCCTTGCTTGGATGCAGAACTCTTGCCCTTCGAGGATGCAGAAGTCTTGCCTTTGGACGATGCGTAACTCTTGCCCTTCGACGATGCAGAACCCGGAAGCGGCGGCATGAATATATCTTCGTCGTCCTCGCTCTCCTCAGTCCATAAAAATGTATTCTTTGCTGCAGTCCTTCTGAAAGTTTCACTCTTCGGCTCCACTACCTTCTTCCACCTTTCATGCAACCTAAAAAGTTCTTGACGTACCTCCTCATAGGTCCTTTCAGGCCACCCGGACTCACGTAATTGGTGAGCCAACTCATTCATTATGGTGTCACTACCGGTGAGTTCGTCCCATGGAACTATCCTATTGTCCATCCTGAAATCGGTAACTAGACTCGGAAGAGTGCTGCTCATCCCGTGGTGAAAACTACGATCGAATGGATAATGGGACATCTCGACTACACTACAACTGGAATGCTTATCCACCTTCGCATGAAGGGGGTTTTATAGATAAAGAGGAGAAAATAAGTCGGGAAAGGGTTGGCGGGTAAATAATGCAGGAAAGGGTTGGCGGAAAGCAATTGGCGGGAACATATGGCGGGAAACGGGTGGCGGGAAGGGGTGGCGGGAAGGGGTTGGCGGGAAACGGGTGGCGGGAAGGGGTGGCGGGAACATTTCAGCACGAGCCATGCAACTTCGGCCTACATGAGACCGAAGTAGTACTTTTCGGCCTAGACTTGACCAAAAAGTCTATTTCGGCCTAGCTTTGGCCGAAAAGCTCTACTTCGGCCTACAAATAACCCAAAACTCCTACTTCGGCCTAGCTTTGGCCGAAAAGCTCTACTACCTAAAGATGGCGAAAACTCCTACCGGCCTAAAGATGGCCGAAAACTTCTACTTCGGCCAGAAGATGGCCGACGGGCTACTAGTTTTGGTTTTTTCGCATTACGTCATATAATTTCCGAAAATGCTACAAAATATATCACAGTTTTGAAAAAAATTCATATGACTGCCGACGGTGTCACCGCTCAACCCAAAATCGCCTACCATCTCTACACGCAGACCCCCAAATCGAAAGGAGCAGAAATGCGGTGCACTGCGTTTGACCAATGCGAGTGCAGACAGGGTCCCACAACGCTGCCTGACACCAATTGGGACCCACTGTAGAAAAAATATACTGGAGCTCTCCCTGTCTTCTATTCCCAGGGAGCTTAGAGAATTTAGGGATTAGTGCGTATCCAATATAAATTCACCTTTCTGCTCAAAAATAGTTTCATCTGCGGGAGTTTTTTTATGTTGAATTTTATTTACTGTTGTCAGATTAATCAATTTTTTGTATCATTTTCAATTCTACAACATTGTGGATGACATTTTAATAGTTTGATGATGGAGGGCCAGCAATTGAATTCAGTGCAAATATTGTTGGCATGATCAACAACTCTACGAGCGGATCTTTCATACCTACTTCTATCTTGCACCAATGCTTCTACTTCTGGAAGAATCATGGGTATGGTTCTACTCAGTTCAACCGCTGGACAGATACATTTTTCAAGTTGCACCATTTAGTCTGTTTGATCAAAAGATAGAAATAGTTGCCCCGTTTATGTTTTTTCAATTTAATTTAGCATAAAAGTTGCGATGTTAATTTTAAATCAAGTTGCAAAATATTTGGTATACTATCAGCAGCTTTCCAGCATGTTATATAGTTTATAATTCAATAAAAATGACTCATTTGAAAAGGGTTACATGCTTATGTCTAAATTCTATAAATATGTATAGGCGCATCCCTCGGCTCCACCTCAGATTGAAGCTTTTCGCTATCAAGCTTCTAGACCCTTCTCATATTGAGAGGATAAGGCGAAAATGCAAAATTGATAGTGGTCTTATTGTTCAAGAGGTATGCATGCTCATTATATTGTTTATTTCTGGACTGGTGGCATATTATGTAGTCATTGTTGCCAATTAAACCTTAGGTGTCAAGTGGGTCCCATGCTGAGATGCTTGGAATCTGTAGAGGTGATATTATCAGCTGTTTTGAGGGAGAGGAAGTTTCTACTACAGTCCAGGTTAGTGTATTACACATTTTGTAGGATTTAGTTACATTCAGAAGAAATTATATTCATGCGCATTCTATTACTTTACGCTCAGTTTAATTCTTTCTTATTGCTATTACCAGTTGGAGAAAATGATGTTGGATGTTTGCAAGAATCGTTTTATGGGAGGAATAAACTGGAATAGCAAAGTGGATGTTTCGGTAAATTTAGTTGAGATTTGCTTGACCGTTTATTTTTCATACGGGAATATGATTAGCTGTAAGAAATATGTCATACTGACTTTGTAGGTTTTGGTTTTCGACATCCGGAGGAGTCGCTGGAGGACCAAGGTGTTGAGTCTAGATGTTTCTGACAAGGGAGAAGTTATCGTGAGAGCATCTCGTCTCGTGACTGTTTAAAATGCCATAATATTAATAAGTTTATGTATTTTGAAGTTATTACTTTGGTGGTGAATGGCTAGTGTGTAGTGACCAAATTTGGATTGTTTTGGTGGTCAACTGTCCCTCGAGATTCTTTTTTTTTTTGCGGGTGCTCGAGATTCTTTTGTTGGGCTCGCGTGTCACTGGAGATGCATCATTACTCATCTGCTGGCAAGAGATCGGTGAGTCTGCACACATGATAGGATTTGTAGCAGGTATGAAACAGTTTCTAGCTAATAGCTTGAGTTGTACGTATGACTTTTTGGACAACTCAAAAGAGCCTTGATAAGAAAAGAAAACTTCACTCCACATATTTTGGCATTTGGATGCACCCCATGGCGACTCCCAAGTTCTTTTCCAATCAGGGGAGAAATAGAAGCAGGAGCTTCATCCATGCAGACACTAAACTTTGCTCAACTAGCTAGCTTATGGGCTATAGAATTTGCCCCTCAGGCAAAATTCAAAAGGTACACGAAAAAGTATACAAGGGAATTGGCATAACATATGATGACAATCATAATAAATAGCTACTGAGGCTCCCGTGAAATTTGCTCTCTCCATTGTGTTAATGACCACCATCTTGTGTGAGTTTACCACTAGCTTGTTACACCCAGTAAATTGTGCAAGGAAAAGATCATACTAGCCAAGCCCGCGCGAGGCACGCCGTGTCTGGTGATACATTATGATGAACTAGATGATACCCTGCGTATTGTTGTAGGAATTGTCTGCTGAATAGGATGGTCGATAGAGTGGGGAGTAGAGAAATGATGATGGCATTTTATGCCTGCAATTAGTGTAACAAACCTAGGTATAAAAGGGATTACCACTCAGCACATAAAAGTATTTGAAGTTCTCGACAATGTATGGAAGCAAAAAGAATCAAATGATAGTTTTTTGGGTTGAAGTTGCAGATTCTGCCATTACTGCAATGAATATAGATCAAAGTGGTCGCAATATCAATATAGTAAGTAGTTTGTCATTAGTGATATTGCATTGTAAAGAGGCAAATATACTGTCCAAAATAGATGAGTTTTTATTCATGCTGATACATACACACATGGTCAGTGTGAGAGTGCTTTTCTGGAAAACAATTAAAGTTCCACTAAGAAAGATCACAATCAAAGTTGATCAACCTAATGAGCACTAATTATTCATTTAAGCAATACTGCACCAAATTTTAGGAAGAAGGTAGAGTAGTTAATGAGAAGCTTGCATGTGTGGTTGACGATGTCCTGCATGTGAGAAAAAAACATCATTGCAAAGGTTAAATTTGTATAGTCAAGCTAGCTGTGAGAAACCAAACATGAGGCTGAAATAAATGGAAACAGCAAACCAATAGGATGGCTCCAAGAATTGTTAGTGCTATCCATCTTTCCAAACCAGACCGAAATTGCTTAAAGGAAGCATGCATTGTTATTTTAGTTTGTAGGTAACCTGTTTAAACAAATACTCTCTCTAATTTTTTTTATCTAAGGTGTATTATTTTCAGCACAGTGACCAAGAAACATGATTAAAGACAATTTATATCAAAATTACCCTTGTCTAATTGGTGGATTAGCGGCAAGTAAATCATTTAGGCTAGAAAAGGAAGAGATACATGCAATCGAAAGATACTTAGTTTCCTTTTTTTTTCTCTACAAGGAGAGAAATATGCAATCAGGGTAGCGATACTTCCCTTTTTTCTGGAGGGTCAAGATCGAAATTATGAGAAATTAGAACAAATGCATCTTACATTGTGGATTTTTATTAAAAAACAAATACACCTTATATAAAGGAACAGAGGAAGTACATTACATGAAGGAATCCATGGGAGAAAAATCTTTTCTATCTATACATAGAAACAAATAGAAGGAGCATGCTCATCCAATAGTAACTAATTAAATTCAGAGATGGGAGCTTCTTAAGAACAATATAAGTAAAAAAATAGAATATTAACATAAGCATGTGCTTAGCTCATCCATTGTAAATAAGAAACGAAGAGACGAGAGTTTGTTTCTAGTGTAGCAAGAGTCCTAAGAATCAACGAAGCAACAACGACCCTTGCAGGCAAAACTTTGAGCACTTTTCGAGTTGAAGTGCGATTTGACAAATCCAAAGCCATGAGCTCAGGGATAATAGAATGCAGGGATAGATGAAAATTGAGAGTTGCCTTATATACCAAAGTGCATGGCAGTCACCGCCGCTGATAACGACGAAAGCTGTTTTGAGTGAAAAATGATCAACTGTATTGATAGGCAGATATATTATAGTTATATATGTTCTGAAGAGATACAACGCACAAGTCGCGACGATTGGAACCAATGCAACAGTTAGAAGAGAGGGAAAAGAGAGACGCGTCGGTTGCTAGAAGGCAACTGCACGCCGCAAGATAAGGGGAGATTTCCCTCTAATTACTACAAGCTAATTAATCATAACACTCCCCCTAATCTACCCATGTCCATGTAGAATCTTCACACGCTTGTCCAGGTATGATCATCATCTCCAAGATTTTCCATTGTAGTATCATCACCTCGAAAAGATTCTTCTTAAAAAAATTCTTCAATAGGATCCTTGATGAGAACCTGAAATAAACTCACAAAGAGAAAGAGTGCAATATGATGTTTTAAACAGGAATAGTTCAGGGAGACACTCCCCCTGATAGCAAGTCCCGAAATTGTTGCATACCAATTCCATGAACATACTTTTGGAATGTAGAATTTTGTAGAGACTTGGTAAATAAATCAGGAAGGTTTTCACATGATTTAACTTGCAAGATGTTTATTTCCCCACTTTTCTGAAGATCATGGGGAAAAATCGTTTAGGAGAAATATGCTTAGTGATATTACTCTTAATGTATCCTGTTTGCAATTGTGCAACACAAGCCACATTATGTTTGTAGATAATGGTAGATGATTCAATAAAACCAATTACACATGACTGTTGCATGTGGTTTATCATTCTGCGAAGCCACATACGTTTGTGTGATGCCTCAAAGAATGAAATTATTTTAGAATGGTTGGTAGATGTTGCCTCCAGAGTCTGTTTAGAAGACTTCCATGATATGGCAGTTCCAACATGTAGGAACACAAAGCCGAATTGCGATATTGCATTATGGGGATCAGATAAATAGCCAACATCGGCATATCCAATCATATTAGGGTTCTGATTTCTCTGACTGGAAAAATGGGCCAAGATCCTTTGTGCCTTGGAGATATCGAAAGATATTCTTCACTCCAGACCAATGACGTTTGGTGGGAGCTGCATTAGTCTAGCAAGTAGATTCACTACAAATGTGAGGTCTGGTTTCATGCAATCTTTAAGATACATGAGCGCTCCAACGGCACTGAGATATGGAACATCAGGTCCTAATATTTCTTCTCCGTCATTCCTTGGCCTGAACGAATCTTTCTCTATATCTAGAGAGCGAACCACCATGGGAGTTTCAGATGGGTAGGATTTTTGCATATTGAATTTCTCCAATATTTTCTGGATATAAGCAGCTTGGTATACCATGATTTCTAAGGGAAGGTGCTCAAGTTGAGTACCTAAGCAAAATTTGGCTTTACCCAAATCCTTCATCTCAAATATCATCTTTAGGTGATTGTGTGCTTCATCATTGTCTTGCATGTTGCAATGATGTTGAGATCATCGATACACTAAAATGATGCAAAATCATGCAGAGAACTTTTTGATAAAGACACATGGGCAATCACTACTATTGGAGTAACCTTTATGAAGAATAAACTCACTTAGTTGGTTGTACCACATCCGTCCCAACTGTCTTAAGCCATATAATGACTTATTCAGTTTTACATAATAATTTTTACATGTTGTGTTCTGCGTATTCGGGATAGAGATTCCGTCAGAAACCTTCATATACATGTCCGAATCTAGTGATCTGTAAACATATGCGGTCACGACGTCCATCAACTACATAGATAGATGATTTTGCACTGCCAAAGATATAAGGTATCAGAAAGTGGTTCCACCCATTACAGGAGAATATGTCTCATTGAAATCAATGTAGGGTCTTTGCGTGAACCCTTGTGTTATGAGCCTTTCTTCGTATCTCATCACCTCATTGTTCTCATTTTGTTTTTGGAGAAAAACACATTTGTATCCCACAGGGAAAACATTGGGAGGTGTTGATATTGCTCCAATGAATACCTTTCTTTTGTTAAGCGAGGCAATTTTTGCTTGTATTGCGTCCTTCCATTTAGGCCAGTCGGAGTGCTTTTGTCACTCAACAATAGTCTTTGGATCATGATCAATGAGAAGGATATTTGCAATTTTTTCAGCAAAATAAATGTCAACAATCATAGACTTACGATCGAAAGATTCTCTAGAATTGATATAGTTGATGGAAATTTCCTGCATCCCTAGTGACTCTTCATGATTTCCCAATACGCGTGAGTCTGGGTGTTCTGATGGCCCAACCAGTGTGTGCAAAGTGAAGTTGTGTTGTGGAGGTTTCCCTTCCACTAGGTGTATACTAACCCATAAGGTGTTTGTCAATGTTGAGCTAACTTGCATTTGCTGACTTCGAGGTTTTTCTCCTCGATTTTCTTTGTTGCTTGCTGGAAGCTTGTTCAGGTCAGAGGCCTTACTACTCCCCCTCTTTTTAGAAACAGGGAGTTGAGTGATTTTTACTCCTCCACTCTTTTGGGCGCATTTCCAGCCAGATTTAAGGACTTTGTAACACCTTTTAGATCAGTAAATGAATCTGGCAGGTTATTTGCAAGATATTGAAAATTAATGATTTTATGAACTTGGAGTTCGGTCTCTTGGGTACGTGGATTAGAGGACGAAATGGCTTGAGCATTCCAATCAATTTCCGGACATTCTTTCTAGTACTTGAAATTACCCCGTAATGTCGAAAAGTGTTCCTCATTAAATATACAATCAGCTCACGGGATGTGAACAAGTCCCTAGTAAGGGGTTCTAGGTACTTAATAATCGATGGTGATTTGTACCCCACATAGATCTCCAGTTTCCTATGTGGGCCCATTGATGTCCGCTGTGATGGTGAGATCAGGATGTATATAGCACATTTGAACTTACACAGATGGGAAATGCTAGGAGGATTTCCATGTACTAATTGCAGAGGGGGAGTACTGTGATATGCATTAGGCCTCAATTATAACAAGTCAGTAACGTGTAGAACCACATGACCCCAACATGAGGTTGGCAAGTTGCAATTCATTAACAAAGGTCTTGTGATGAGTTTGATCCTTTTAATCAATGATTTAACAAAAGCATTTTGTGTATCGACATATGGAGCAGAGTGCTAAACTTCAATCCCCAGGACCATGCAATAATCATTTAAAGCACGTGAGGATAATTCTGCAGCATTGTCCATGCGAATTGTCTTAATTTTACTTTCTGGATAATGGGCTTATAACTTAATGACTTGCCTCATTATCTTGGCAAATGCATGGTTTCGCGTGGATAGAAGACACACGCGTGACCATCGCGTAGATACATCCATTAGAACCATGAAGTAACAGAAAGGTCCAGATAATGGTTGGATGGGACGAATGTCTCCTTGAATGCATTCGAGAAACTGAAGTGGTTCAGCTTGTATTTTGAGGTGAGAGGGCCTAAAAAATAAATTCCCCGTGGCACAAGATGTACACACAAAGTCTGAAGATTGAGGAAATTTTGACTCAAGCAAATTATGATCAATGGAATTGCTAGTAATTTCCTCATCATTCCAATCCCGGGCTGGCCTAGGCGATCATGCCAGTTTGCAATGCGTCAACATTTTAAAAAGTTATTTTGTATGCAACATGTTCTACGGGTTTGATGTATATATAGTACAAACCAGACGATAGAGAAGAAATTTTTTTCATGTACCTGCTTGCCATATACGTGATCTTTGGTGAAAATTAGATACTCTTCTTTGTTGTCTTCATGGGTTTCAATGTGAAAGTCATTTTTATGGATATCTCGATAACTGATCAGGGTATGTGCTGAGTCGGGATACAACAAAACATCCTCAATTGTCACTGTGTACTGCCTAGGAGGGTAAATATGGCACATCCAGTACCAACGATCGTCGCATCGCGTCCAGCGATAGTTAGAATATCACCACTCATATTTTTAAGAGTTTGAAAATATTTCATCTCCTTCAGTAGGGAGTTTGTGGTGGCACTGTCCACAAGGCATAATTCCTCTTCCATCAGATTGTCACCGTAGATAACATCGACGTGTTTCTATGCTCTCAGCAGAGCGTGCTGATAAGGTGTTTTGAGCGAAAAATGATCAACTGTGTTGCCAGGCAGACATATTACACTTATGTATATTCTGAAAAGATACGGCGCACAAGTCACGACGATTGGAACTGATGCAACGGTTAGAAGAGAGGGGAAAGAGAGACACGTCGGTTGCTAGATGGCAACTGCACATATCAAGACAAGGGGGAGGTTCCCTCTAATTACTACACGCTAATTAATCACAATAGAAGTAGAGCAATGTCGCACAAAGGCCTCATCAGTTATTCCTTCATCGAAGATCTACAGTCTAGGCAGCTGGAGACGAAACAATGGTTCGTCCCGTATCTCAACGCCCAAAGAGAAGATGGAGGCAAGGCAGATCGTCGGGCGTGCTGGAGGAGGTCATGAGGAGGGAGAACAACATCGCGCACACGCCGATTCAGGTGTGTCTTCCTTACGATCTCGGTGGCCGGCAACATAACCATGGCCCGGTGTTCGCACACGAACACATCACCATGTATCACTACTAGGGAAAAGCCTAGTAGTAGCGCGGGTTTAATGCCTACTAGCGCGGGGCCCCGCGCTACCAGTAAGGCGCTACAGCTATTCTTTAGCAGTAGCGCGGGTAACACGCGCTACTGCTAAGACATATAGCCGTAGTGTGTGTTGTTTCTAGCTCTACTGCTAATCTAACTAGTAGTAGCGTGGTTCCTGTCCGGCGCTACTAGTATTTTGTTTTTCAACTTTTTTTATTTTTAGTATTTATACGCCATTATACAAATTTTGATACAGTGCCAATTAATAGGTTGTTATATCAGTATGTCCATGATGAATTAATATATCATTGTGAGGAAGAAACATTGATTAGATTCATTTGGATGAATCAAAAGTTGAATTGGGACGTGTAGCGATCCGACCTCAAACGGTCAAATCTCTATGCATAAGTATCATCCCTGGATCGGTAATGCTAACACACACAATACTTGAAGGGTTTATAACAAAGTGCAATCACACACTTATTACATAGAATGTCTCAAAAAGAACTTATTACAATAATATGGCTTAAGGCCATCTAAATAAGATAACTGCGGAAGCATCGAAGGTAAATGAGTCCATCAACTCCAACGGCATAGCTGAGTGCACGACAACGACCTAGCGCACCTTACTCTTTGTCTGAAAAGTCTGCAACATAACACGTTGCAGCCTGAAACGGGTCAGCACATTGAATATGCTGGCAAAATAACACAAGAGCAATGAACAAGGTAAATGCTATCACTACATGCATATATGGCTGGTGGAGGCTCTATGGTTATCTTGTTTTGCGGAAAGCCAATTTTTCCCTACTACAAAGGAATAAATTTTATTTATCTACAAAGTTTGTTGAAAACATTGAGAATGGAAACCCCATCTCAATCCCAAATTAATAATCAATAACCCAACAATTTAATTAAGAGTGATGAGATAATCATAAAAATTCAAGAACCAGATACTCAAGATGTCCATAACCGGGGACACGACTAACCATGATTAGTTTGTACACTCTGCAGAGGTTTGCGCACTTTTCCCCACAAGACTCGTTCTCCTCCGCTGGATTTCTCGCACTACATGATGCTTGAGAAACGGATGACTGAGACACAGTCTTTCAGAAGCATTAACTCTTTCGAGGGGTAAACCGTACCACCTACATCCCCTACATCTGCTAGTTTACCACTGAAAGAGGTCACACAACATACTCAACTATGCCAGAACCCATAATGGCTTGTGGCTGCACACGGAAGTTTCTAGCATGAATAATCTTATGACCCCTTTGATCCTGGGTGGCGAACCATAGGATGATCACACGGATTCCTCGAGATCTCCTTGGACAACATTGGATTCCCCAGGTGCCCACAAACAATCCACCAGATGTGTATTAAAGTAGCCACCTTAAATAAACCCTTAGTTCATAATAATACTCACAACTGTCATGAATCACTCGAACCAATCCACGTCTACGGGCATATCATAGCAATATAAGCATAGAGTAGAAGTAACTCCCAGGGTTTGAATAAAAAGGCAATAGGTACTACCTCAACTACTACTTCCAAATACCCACATGTTATCAATCCTACTCATGCAACGTTTGACGGTTGAAGCTAATGCATACAAACTGGGTAATAAATGGATATGATCAAAGTGTTACTTGCCTTGCTGACGATCTGCAAACCCTAGTGACTCGTAGTAGCACGCTTCGCACTCCGGAAATTCTATCACAAACAAACAATAGCATATATAAGCACTCAAGCATAGATGCAAGGATAAAACTCAGATGAAAAAGTCCAAACTGAAAGCTCAACTGAAGTGCTTCGATTTGCAAAGAGAATCAATTGAATCGAAGCTATGGAACTGAAACTACGTTCAAAAGAAGTTTGAAATCAAATCTGCCTGAAACCAAATTTTAATTTGTCAAAACCATGTTCAAGTTGGTTGAAGGGTTCGAGATGAAGATTTTGGCGTTGGTTTCACTGGATTTGGACGAACGGTTAAAAAGTTACGAGAGTTTTGAAGATTAGGGGCTAATCTGCGATAAAAATAATCGCGGATAGGTCCCTGTCCCAAAAAATAAAATAAAAAGAAAAGACTAACGAACAAACGTTCGCTAACAGACCCAAACAAACAAACGTGTTCGCTAGCGAAGACGTTCGAGTGAACGTTCGCTATCTAGATCAGATCGGAAAAACCGAGAAAAAACCCTAACCCTAATAATAAAACCGATCTAGATCTAAAACCGAAAAAACCCGGCGGAGGCTGCGGTTTTTACCGGTTCCTAAAAAAAACGGCGGCGGCGGCGACGAGATTCGGCGGCGGCGTGGCAACGGCGAGGCGGCGTCGGTTGGTGCCAGCGCGGCAATGGCGGCGGCAGCTGGCTGTGAACGCGCGGGTAGGTGGCGGCGACGGTGATGCGGCTGCGGCCGCGGGGCTGGGTGGAGGAGAGGAGGCGGCGGCAACGGGGTATATAAAGGCCTCGGGGGGCTTTGGCTTGGGAAGGCGGCGGCGTGAGTCCGAGTAGGACTCTGTTGGAGTCCACCGACGCGGCCTTGGCCTTGAGGGAGGCGGTGGCAGGCGGGCTGGCACCTTTCGGTGAGCCTTGACCCGGTCGGTGAACTTTAAAAAAAATATTAAATTCCGCCGAAAAACATAAATCTGAATAAAATATAAAAGAATTCTAAAAATGCCCAAAACAATTTTCACCGTCTAAATAAAATATTTAGAACAAAGCGAACATTTTTCTGGCCTAAAATGCAATTTTGAAAAATGCATATTTTTCTAATTCAAATAAAATCTCAAATAAAATCCAAATAAAATATTTATTTTATTTTAAATTTTTTCCTCCAATATTCCTCTCTTTTTGAAGAAGTCATATTATCTTCTCTCTTTTATTTGATATTTGAAATATTCAGAGAGAAAAATTATTAAAACCAAAATGATCCTCTTTTCAAATTTGGGAAAAGTTCAAATATGAAAATTATGAAATCCCCAACTCTCTCCGTGGGTCCTTGAGTTGCTTAAGATTTCAAGGATCAAAACCAAATTGCAAATAAAATATGATATGCATATGATGACCTAAGTATAACATCCAAATTGAAAATTGGGATGTTACAAACCTACCCCCCTTAAGATGAATCTCGCCGTCGAGATTCGGGTTGGCTGGAAAATAGGTGTGGGTGGTCTTTCCGTAGGTCTTCCTCTTGTTCCTAGGTGGCTTCATCCTCGGTATGGTGGCTCCACTGAACTTTGCAAAACATGATAACCTTGCTGCGCGTAACTCGGCTGGCAAACTCGAGAATCTTGACGGGTTTCTCCTCGTAGGTCAAATCACTATCCAACTGAATTGCTTCCAGGGGCACTGTATCTCTCAGAGGAATATCGGCCATCGTCTCTACATGGCACTTCTTCAACTGGGAAACGTGAAACACATCATGAACTCCTGGCAGTCCTTCGGGTAACTCCAACTTGTAGGCCACTTCTCCCATACGTTCCAAAACTCGGTATGGTCCTACAAATCTCTGGGTTAACTTTCCCTTAACTCCAAAACGTTTAACTCCTCGCAGAGGTGACACGCGAAGATATGCTCTGTCTCCGATTTCATAGACTACCTCCTTGCGTATTGTATCGGCATATCTCTTCTGCCGGGACTGAGCTACCTTTAGTCTATCGCGAATCAACTTAACCTTCTATTCGGATTCCTTGATCAGATCCGGTCCAAACAACTGGCGGTCTCCAACTTCATTCCAAATCAACGGTGTCCTGCACCTTCTTCCATACAAAGCTTCGAAAGGTGCCATCTTCAAACTGGCTTGATAACTGTTGTTGTATGAGAACTCTGCGTAAGGCAGATTATCATCCCAACTAGATCCATAATCTAGCACAAGCTCTCAATATGTCCTCCAGAATCTGATTGACTCTCTCGGTCTGTCCATCTGTCCACGGATGGAAGGTTGTACTGAACTCTAGCCTAGTACCAAAGTCTGGTGCAGCTGATTCCAAAACTTTGAAGTAAACTGTGTTCCTCTATCAGATACGATGGTCCTCGGAACTCTGTGCAGACATACGATCCTGGTCATATATATCTTGGCCAACTTCGCACTCATGTAGGTGGTTTTCACTGGGATAAAGTGAGCTACCTTGGTCAAACGATCCACTACTACCCAGATAGAATCATATCCTGACCGGGTCCTGGGTAATCCGGTGATAAAATCCACGCCAAGCTTGTCCCACTTCCATTTGGGTATCGGCATAGGCTGCAGTAATCCTGCTGGCTTCTGGTGTTCTGCCTTCACTCTCTGACATACATCACACACGGCTACATACTCTGCAATATCCTTCTTCATACCAGTCCACCAGAAATGCTCCTTCAAATCCAAATACACCTTGGTGTTTCCGGGGTGTATCGAGTATGACGAGTCATGAGCTTCCTAAAGTATTAACTTCCTGATCTCTGCATTATTGGGTACATATACACGGTCCTCAAACCATAAGGTTTCGTGCTCATCCTCTCAAAAACCCTTGGCTTTTCCCTTGCTCATCTTCTCTTTTATCTCAGCAATTTCCTTGTCATCCTTCTGAGCTTCTCGAATCTTTCCCAATAATGTTGACTGAACCTCCATTGCTGCGACAAAACCTCGAGGAACTATCTCCAAACGAAGCTCCCTGAGATCTTCGGCTAACTCCTTTGGTAATCCTTCGCTTACGAGGGTATTGACATAACTCTTCCGGCTCAAAGTGTCTGCTACTACATTAGCCTTTCCTGAATGATAATGCAGCTTCATATCATAATCCTTTATAAGCTCCAACCATCTCCTCTGCCTGAGATTCAGCTCCTTCTGCATAAAAATGTACTTCAAACTCTTTTGATCCGTGTACACATCACAACGGTTTCCATAAGAAAATGTCTCCAAGTCTTGAGCGGATGCACTACGGCTGCTAACTCCAAATCATGCGTGGCATAATTCAACTCATGCGGTCGAAGCTGTCGTGAGGCATATGAAACAACTCTTCTGTCTTGCATAAGTACTCCTCCAAGTTCTAAGCGAGAAGCGTCGCAATAAACTTGAAAATCCTTGCGTATATCCAGAAGAATCAGCACTGGGCTGTAACCGAACGTTTCTTCAACTCCTGAAAACTGGTCTCACATTCTTCGGTCCACTTAAACTTGGTGTCCTTCTTCAACAACTCTGTCATGGGTTTCGCGATCTTGGAAAAATTCTCAATGAATTTCCTATAATATCCCGCGAGTCCAAGAAAACTGCGGATCTCTCCTACTGAGGTGGGTGCCAACCACTCGGGATCGATCAACCTTGGTAGGGTCTACTGCTATATCTTCTCCTGATATAACATGTCCAAGGAATCCAACTTCCTTCAACCAAAACTCATATTTGCTGAACTTGGCATATAACTGATGTTCCCTGAGCTTCTCGAGAACTAAACGCAAATGCTCCTTATGCTCGTCTTCATTTTTTCGAGTATACCAAAATATCATCAATGAACACTACAACAAACTTATCCAAGAACTCCATGAACACCTTATTCATCATACTCATGAAATAGGCAGGGGCATTTGTCAATACAAATGACATAACCATGTACTCATATAGCCCGTACCTTGTGGTGAAAGCTGTCTTAGGTATATCCTGTTCTCGGATCTTCAGCTAGTGGTATCCTGATCACAGATCGATCTTGGAAAATACTTTAGCTCCTTGCAGCTGGTCAAACAAATCGTTGATCATCGGTAGTGGGTACTTGTTCTTGATCGTCACTTCATTCAATGCACGATAATCAACAACCATTCTCAAAGATCCATCCTTCTTCTCAACCAAGAGCACTGGGGCTCCCCACGGTGACGAACTTCGTCGAATGTAACCTTTCTCCAATAATTCCTTAATCTACTTCTTAATTTCCTCCAGATCATTTGCGGGCATCCGGTATGGCCTTTTCAATATTGGTCAGGTGCCTGGCAACGGCTCTATCAAAAATTCAATGTCTCGATCCGGCGGCATGCCTGGTAGTTCTTCTGGAAATACATCCGGGTAATCCTTCACTACAGGCACTTCCTCCTGAACAACTCCTGAGAGGGAATTTACTTGGGTCCTCCTTGGCGCATGCCTGGATACATACTTGATCCTCTTTCCCTCCGGGGTGGTGAGCAGAATTGACTTACTCGCACAGTCAATGTTCCCTCCATACTTCGATGGCCAATCCATGCCTAGTATTATATCCAATCCTTGTGACTCCAAAATTATTAGGTCTGAGGGGAAAACATGGCTACCAATGGTTAAGGGTAACCGATCACACAATCGGCTGGCCATATACTCTACTCCTGGCGAGCTTACTAACATGGGTGACATAAGGGCTAAGGTGGGTAACTTAAACTTGTCCACAAATCCCCTTGATATGTATGAACGCGATGCACTAGTATAAAAAAGAACAAGAGCGGTAAACGACTTAAACAAAAACTTACCAATCACTGTGTCAGGCTGATCTTCAACCTCCTCCACGTTGATGTGGTTCACCTGACCTCTGGTGAAGGGATTGGGCTTCTTCCCAGAGCTTCCATTGCCGTTGCCATTCTTCAACTCAGAACAATCGTTGGCGTAGTGCCCAGTCTTCCCGCACTTGTAGCAGGTGACATGACTCAGATCCTTCTTAGCGGGGGTTGCTGGGTTGGAACGGTTCTGGTTACTGCTTGCTCTATTCCCATTTCCATTCTTGGGGCCACTATGGTTATGCGAACTTCCTCCATTGTGAGTGTGGCCTCCATGGTTATGGGTATATCCTTCCGAGTTCGGGGTAAAATGGGGCTTCTGCGATGCTCCAGAATTGTACTTCCCCTGTCCATACTTCCTTTTGCGGCTCTCTATCTGCTGCTGCTTCCCTTCAATCATAAGAGCCCTATCTACCAACTCCTGGTAGTTAGCAAATGCGGCTGCCGTCAACTGCATACTCAGCTCATCATTCAGCCCTTCCATAAACTTCTCCTGCTTTGCGGCATCTATGGCCACATCATCCGGGGCATGACGAGCTAACTTGCTGAACTCATCCATGTACTGCCCCACAGTACGATTTCCTTGGCGTAAGTTGCGAAACTCACGCTTGTTCATGTTCATAGCTCCAGTTGAGACATGTGCAGTGCGGAACGCTTTCTGAAGCTGATCCCAAGTGACATTGGCTATAGGGAATGTGGTTGTGTAATTCTCCCACCATGAGGCTGCGGGTCCATCCAGTTGGTGTGTGGCCAAACGCACCTTCTCAGCATCTGTGCAACCTGCGGTGGTCAGCTCCCTTCCAATCCTACGGAGCCAGTCGTTAGCAACAATCGGCTCGGTGCTACTGGAAAACACCGACGGATTCAACCTCAGAAAATGGGCTAAGTTATCAACTGGAGGTGGTCGCGGTATGTTGTTGTTGTTGTTGCCTTGATTCTGGACTAGTAGCTGCATCAAGGCGTTCTGCTGTTGGATCAATTGAGTGAGCTCCGGTGGGAAGACGAATCCGGTGTCACGTCTCGGAGGCATCTGATAGGTTTAGAGGGAAGAGATTAGAATAGAATGGGGTCTAAAGAGAAATCACTACCCATATGCACATGAGACAAACACAATCATATCACACCAATCAATTCAGACAAGGGCATACAATGATCTAACTAACGTTACAAAATACTCGGACTACTACTATATGCATGGGGAAATACTACTTATAATATAGTGGTCATCTAGAAATTTTGATCAGTGGAAGACTCCATGATGTCCGCTCCAGCTTCGTCTTTGTAATCATCATCACTACTGCCGGGGTCGGAGTCGGTGTCGTCGATGATGATGTAGTCCTCGGGATGGTCGTCATCTCCTCCTGGCGTGGGGTCTCCCATGAATACTCCTAGCTTCCTCGTCAGGTCTTCATTCTTTTCTACTAGCACTGTGATTTCCTCCTCATATCCGTCGCATGTAGACTTGAGTTCCTCTTCAAGCTCCATGTTCCTAGTCATCACCTTCTTCAGATCTATCATGCTTGCGCACATTTGGTACTCCTGGCGGTGAATGTATTGGTTTAACTCCTGGATGAAGGGTGCAATGGACCTGTCCCTCCTGGTGCTGATCATCTCCCACTGCTCGTCTCTGCGCCCACATATCTGATAGATAGTGATGTCTACTACGCAACCTTCTTCTTGTAGACGTTGTTGGGCCTCCAAGTGCAGAGGTTTGTAGGACAATAGCAAATTCCCCTCAAGTGGATGACCTAAGGTTTATCAATCCGTGGGAGGCGTAGGATGAAGATGGTCTCTCTCAAGCAACCCTGCAACCAAATAACAAAGAGTCTCTTGTGTCCCCAACACACCCAATACAATGGTAAATTGTATAGGTGCACTAGTTCGGCGAAGAGATGGTGATACAAGTGCAATATGGATGGTAGATATAGGTTTTTGTAATCTAAAAATATAAAAACAGCAAGGTAGCAAGTGATAAAAGTGAGCGTAAACGGTATTGCAATGCTAGGAAACAAGGCCTAGGGTTCATACATTCACCAGTGCAAGTTCTCTCAACAATAATAACATAATTGGATCATATAACAATCCCTCAACATGCAACAAAGATTCACTCCAAAGTTACTAATAGCGGAGAACAAACGAAGAGATTATTGTAGAGTACGAAACCACCTCAAAGTTATTCTTTCTGATCGATCTATTCAAGAGTCCGCAGTAAAATAACACGAGGCTATTCTTTACGTTCGATCTATCATAGAGTTCGTACTAGAATAACACCTCAAGACACAAATCAACCAAAACCCTAATGTCACCTAGATACTCCAATGTCATCTCAAGTATCCGTGGGTATGATTATACGATATGCATCACACAATCTCAGATTCGCCTATTCAACCAACACAAAGTACTTCAAAGAGTGCCCCAAAGTTTCTACCGGAGAGTCAAGAAGAAAACATGTGCCAACCCCTATGCATAGATTCCCAAGGTCACGGAACCCGCAAGTTGATCACCAAAACATACATCAAGTGAATCAATAGAATACCCACCACGGGTATCCCACGCAAGACATACATTAAGTGTTCTCAAATCCTTAAAGACTCAATCCAATAAGATAACTTCAAAGGGAAAACTCAATCCATTACAAGAGAGTAGAGGGGGAGAAACATCATAAGATCCAACTATAATAGCAAAGCTCGTGATACATCAAGATCGTGCCAAATCAAGAACACGAGAGAGAGAGAGAGAGATCAAACACATAGCTACTGGTACATACCCTCAGCCCCGAGGGTGAACTACTCTCTCCTCGCCATGGAGAGCGCCGGGATGATGAAGATGGCCACCGGAGAGGGATACCCCCTCCGGCAAGGTGCCAAAATGGGTCTAGATAGGGTTTCGGTGGCTACAGAGGCTTGCGGCGGCGGAACTCCCGATCTAGGTTATGTTCTGGGGGTTTCTGTATATATATAAGAGGTTTTAGCGTCGGGAACAAGTCAGGGGGGTCTCCGAGGCGGCCACGAGGTAGGGGGGCGCGCCTAGGGGGGTAGGGCGCGCCCCCACCCTCGTGGGTGCCTCAGGACTCTTCTGGCCCATCTCCGATACTCCGTGGGCTTCTTCTGGTCCTAAAATAATCTTCGTCAATTTTCAAGTCAATTGGACTCCGTTTGGTTTTCCTTTTCTGCGATACTCAAAAACAAGGAGAAAATAGAAACTGGCACTTGGCTCTAGGTTAATTGGTTAGTCCCAAAAATCATATAAAACAACATATAAATGCATATAAAACATCCTAGATGGATAATATAATAGCATGGAACAATAAAAAATTATAGATAAGTTGGAGAAGTATCAAGCATCCCCAAGCTTAATTCATGCTCGTCCTCGAGTAGGTAAATGATTAAAACATAATTTTTGATGTGGAATGCTACCTAACATATTTATCAGTGTAATCTTCTCTATTGTGGCAAGAATATTCAGATCCATAAGATTCAAGACAAAAGTTTAATATTGACATAAAAACAATAATACTTCAAGCATACTAACCAAGCAATTATGTCTTCTCAAAATAACATAGCCAAATAAAGCTCGTCCCTACAAAATCATATAGTTTGGCTATGCTTTCATCTTCGTCACACAAAATATCCAAATCATGCACAACCTCGGTTTCAGCCAAGCAATTGTTTCATACTTTAGCCTTTAAAAAAAAATTCAACTTTCACGCAATACATGAGCGTGAGCCATGGACATAGCACTATGGGTGGAATAGAATATAATGATGGGGGTTGTGTGGAGAAGACAAAACGGAGAAAGTCTCACATCGATGCGGCTAATCAACGGGCTATGGAGATGCCCATCAATTGATGTCAATGCGAGGAGTAGGGATTGCCATGCAACGGTTGCACTAGAGCTATAAATGTATGAGAGCTCAACAAAAGAAACTAAGTGGGTGTGCATCCAACTTGCTTGCTCACAAAGACCTAGGGCATTTGAGGAAGCCCATCGTTGGAATATACAAGCCAAGTTCTATAATGAAAAATTCCCACTAGTATATGAAAGTGACAAAATAAGAGACTCTCTATCATAAAGATCATGGTGCTACTTTGAAGCACAAGTGTGGAAAAATGATAGTAGCATTGTCCCTTCTTTTCTTTTTTTCTTTTTTTTGGGCCCCCTTTTTTTTATTTGGCCTTTCCCTTTTTTTGGGGACAATGCTCTATTAATGATGATCATCAAACTTCTATTTATTTACAACTCAATGATTACAACTCGATACTAGAACAAAGTATGACTCTATATGGATGCCTCCGGCGGTGTACCGGAATAGGCAATGAATCAAGAGTGACATGTATGAAAAATTATGCATGGTGGCTTTGCCACAAATATGATGTCAACTACATGATCATGCAAGGCAATATGACAATGATGAAGCGTGTCATAATAAACGGAACGGTGGAAAGTTACATGGCAATATATCTCGGAATGGCTATGGAAATGCCATAATAGGTAGGTATGGTGGCTGTTTTGAGGAAGATATAAGGAGGTTTATGTGTGATAGAGCGTATCATATCACGGGTTTGGATGCACCCGAAGTTTGCACCAACTCTCAAGGTGAGAAAGGGCAATGCACGGCATCAAGAGGCTAGCAATGATGGAAGGTGAGAGTGCGTATAATCCATGGACTCAACATTAGTCATAAAGAACTCACATACTTATTGCAAAAATCTACAAGTCATCAAAACCAAGAACTGCACGCATACTCCTAGGGGAAGGGTTGGTAGGAGTTAACTATCGCGCGATCCCGACCTCCACACAAAGGATGGCAATCAAAGAAATACCTCATGCTTCAAATTTGTCACACAAAGTTTACCATACGTGCATGCTATGGGACTTGCAAACTTCAACACAAGTATTTCTCAAATTCACAATTACTCAACTAGCACGACTCTAATATTACCATCCTCATGTCTCAGAACAATCATCAGGCATCAAACTTCTCATAGTATTCAACGCACTTTATATGAAAGTTTTTATTATACCCATCTTGGATGCGCATCATATTAGGACTAAATTCATAACCAAAGCAAATTACCATGCTGTTCTAAAGACTCTAAAAATAATATAATTGAATCATGAGAGTTCATCTATTTCTTCAAAATAAAACCATCGCCGTGCTCTAAAAGATATAAGTGAAGCACTAGAGCAAACGACAAACTACTCTGAAAGATATAAGTAAATATCAATGAGTAGTCGAATAATTATGCAACTATGTGAAGACTCTCTAACATTTAAGAATTTCAGATTTTGGGAAATTATTCAAACAGCAAGCAAAACAAAATAAAACAAAATGACGCTCCAAGCAAAACACATACCATGTGGTGAATAAAAATATAGCTCCAAGTAAAGTTACCGATGAACAAAGAAGAAAGCGGGGATGCCTTCCGGGGCATCCACAAGCTTAGGCTCTTGGTTGTCCTTGAATATTACCTTGGGGTGCCTTGGGCATCCCCAAGCTTAGGCTCTTACCACTTCTTATTGCATAGTCCATCGAATCTTTACCCAAAACTTGAAAACTTCACAACCCAAAACTTAACAGAAAACTCGTAAGCTCCATTAGTATAAGAAAATAAATCACCAGTTAGGTACTGTTGTGAACTCATTTTAAATTCATATTGGTGTAATATCTACTCTATTCCAACTTCTCTATGGTTCATACCCCCGGATACTACTCATAGATTCATCAAAATAAGCAAACAACACAATGAAAACAGAATCTGTCAAAAACAGAACAGTCTGTAGTAATCTATATCATTCGAATACTTATGTAACTCCAAAAATTCTGAAATAAATTGGTGGACCTGAGGAATTTGTCTATTAATCATCTGCAAAAAGAATCAACCTAAAAGCACTCTTCTGTAAAAATGACAGCTAATCTCGTGAGCGCAAAGTTTCTGTTTTTTTACAGCAAGATCACATAGACTTCACCCAAGTCTTCCCAAAGGTTGTACTTGACACAAACACTAATTAAAACATAAAACCACATCTAACCATAGGCTATATGAATTATTTATTACTAAACAGGAGCAAAAGCAAAGGACAAAAGTAAAATTGGGTTGCCTCCCAAAAAGCGCTAAAGTTTAATGCCCCTAGCCAGGCATGATGATTTCAATGATGCTCACATAAAAGATAAGAATTGAAACATAGAGAGAGCATCATGAAGAATATAACTAGAAAATTTAAGTCTAACCCACTTCCTATTCATAGGGATTTTGTGAGCAAACAACTTATGGGGACAATAATCAACTAGCATAGGAAGGCAAAACAAGCATAGCTTTAAAACTTTAAGCACATAGAGAGGAAACTTGATATTATTACAATTCCTACAAGCATATGTTCCTCCCTCATAATATTTTTAGTATAATCATGAATTAATTCAACCATATAACCATCACATAAAGCATTCTTTTCATGATCTACTTGCATAGAAATTTAACTACTCTCCACATAAGCAAATTTATTCTCATCAATAGTAGTGGGAGCAAACTCAACAAAATAACTATCATGTGAAGCATAATCCAATTGAAAATTAAAATCATGATGACAAGTTTCATGGTTATCATTATTCTTAATAGCATGCAAGTCATCACAATAAACTTCATAGATAGCAACTTTGTTCTCATAATCCATTGGAACCTCTTCCGAAATAGTGGATTCATCACTAAATAAAGTCATGATCTCTCCAAATACACTTTCATAATTATCACAATAAGATTCAACACCCTACAAAATAGTGGTATCATTACTTCCTAAAGTTGACACTCTTCTAAACCCACTTTCCTCAATATAATCATCATAAATAGGAGGCATGCTATCATCAGAATAAATATTCTCATCAAAACTTGGGGTACTAAAAATATCATCTTCATCAAACATAGCATCCCCAATCTTGTGGCTTTGCATATCATTAGCATCATGGATATTCAAGGAATTCATACTAACAACATTGCAATCATGCTCATCATACAAAGATTTAGTGCCAAACATTCTAATGCACTCTTCTTCTAACATTTTGGCACAATTATCGGAATCCTTATTTTCATGAAAGATATTAAAAAGATGAAGCATATGAGGCACCCTCAATTCCATTTTTTGTAGTTTTATTTTATAAACTAAACTAGTGATAAAACAAGAAACTAAAAGATTCGATTGCAAGATCTAAAGATATACCTTGAAGCACTAACCTCCCCGGCATCGGCGCCAGAATAGAGATTGATGTCTACTACGCAACCTTCTTCTTGTAGACGTTGTTGGTCCTCCAAGTGTAGAGGTTTGTAGGACAACAGTAAATTTCCCTCAAGTGGATGGCCTAAGGTTTATCAATTCCTGGGAGGCGTGATACGTCTCCAACGTATCTATAATTTATGATGTATTCATGCTATTATATTATTCTTCTAGGATGTTTTATATGCTATTTTATATGATTTTTGGGACTAACCTATTAACCTAGAGCCCAGTGCCAGTTTCTGTTTTCCCTTGTTTTTAAGTTTTGCAGAAAAGGAAAACCAAACGGAGTCCAATTGACGTGCCAATTTTTGATGATTTTTTCTAGACCAAAAGAAGCCCCCGGAGTAAAAGAGTTGGGCCAGGAGAGTCCCGGGCTGCCCACGATGGTGGGGGGCGCGCCCACCCCCCTGGGCGTGGGCCCCTGCCTCATGGACAACCCGGAGACCCCCCTGTCATGAGACATACGCCAAAAAATCCTATAAATACTGAAACCTCCAAAAAATACAATAGATCGGGAGTTCCACCGCCGCAAGCCTCTGTAGCCACCAAAAACCAATCGGGATCCTGTTCTGGCACCCTGCCAAAGGGGGGAACCCTCACCAGTGGCCATCTTCATCATCCCGGCGCTCTCCATGACGAGGAGGGAGTAGTTCACCCTCGGGGCTGAGGGTATGTACCAGTAGCTATGTGTTTGATCTCTCTCTCGTGTTCTTGATTCGGAACGATCTTGATGTATCGCGAGCTTTGCTATTATAGTTGGATCTTATGGTGTTTCTCCCCCACTACTCTCTTGTAATGGATTGAGTTTTCCCTTTGAAGTTCTCTTATCGGATTGAGTCTTTAAGGATTTGAGAACACTTGATGTATGTCTTGCCGTGCTTATCTATGGTGACAATGGGATATCACGTGATCCACTTGATGTATGTTTTGGTGATCGAATTGCGGGTTCCGCCCATGAACCTATGCATAGGGGTTGGCACACGTTTTCGTCTTGACTCTCCGGTAGAAATTTGGGGCACTCTTTGAAGTACTTTGTGTTGGTTTGAATAGATGAATCTGAGATTGTGTGATGCATATCGTATAATCATACCCATGGATACTTGTGGTGACATTGGAGTATCTAGGTGACATTAGGGTTTTGGTTGATATGTGTCTTAAGGTGTTATTCTAGTACGAACTCTATGATAGATTGAACGGAAAGAATAGCTTCGTGTTATTTTACTACAGACTCTTGAATAGATTGATCAGAAAGAATAACTTTGAGGTGGTTTCAGACCCTACAATAATCTCTTCGCTTGTTCTCCGCTATTAGTGACTTTGGAGTGACTCTTTGTTGCATGTTGAGGGATAGTTATATGATCCAATTATGTTATTATTGTTGAGAGAACTTGCACTAGTGAAAGTATGAACCCTAGGCCTTGTTTCAACGCATTGCAATACCGTTTGTGCTCACTTTTATCATTAGTTACCTTGCTTTTTTATATTTTTAGATTACAAAAACCTATATCTACCATCCATATTGCACTTGTATCACCATCTCTTCGCCGAACTAGTGCACCTATATAGTTTACCATTGTATTGGGTGTGTTGGGGACACAAGAGACTCTTTGTTATTTGGTTGCAGGGTTGTTTGAGAGAGACCATCTTCATCCTACGCCTCCCACGGATTAATAAACCTTAGGTCATCACTTGAGGGAAATTTTCTACTGTCCTACAACCTCTGCACTTGGAGGCCCAACAACGTCTACAAGAAAAAGGTTGTGTAGTAGACATCAAGCTCTTTCCGGCGCCGCTGTCGGGAGGTGAGTGCTTCAAGGTATATCTTTAGATCTTGCAATCGAATCTTTTAGTTTCTTGTTTTATCACTAGTTTAGTCTATAAAAAAACTAAAAAAATAAATGGAATTAAGGATGCCTCATAAGCTTAATCTTTTTAATGTCTTTCGTGAAAATGATGGGAAGGAAAATTGTGCTCAAGTGCTAGAAGAAGAAATCTATAGAATGCTTGGCATAAAATATGTGAATGATGAGCATAATTGCAATGTTGTTAGTATGAATTCTTTGAATACCCATGATGCTAATGATATGCAAAGCCACAAGCTTGGGGAAGCTATGTTTGATGAAGATGATATTTTTGTCCCCCAAGTTTTGATGAGCAAATTTATTATGATGAAAGCATGCCTCCTATTTATGATGATTATTGTGATGACACGTATGCTATAAAGAATAAATATAACCATGAAACTTGTCATATTGATTTTAATTTTCAATTGGATTATGCTTCACATGATAATTATTTTGTTGAGTTTGCTCCCACTACTATTCATGAGAAGAATTTTGCTTATGTGGAGAGTAATAAAAATTATATGCTTGTGCATCATGATAAGAATGCTTTATGTGATGGTTATATTCTTGAATTCATTCATTATGCTACTGAAAATTATTATGAGGGGGAAATATATGCTTGTAGGAATTGCAATAATATCAAGTTTCCTCTCTATGTGCTTAAAGTTTTGAAGTTATGCTTGTTTTGCGTTCCTATGCTAGTTGATTATTGTTCCCATAAGTTGTTTGCTCAAAAAATCCCTATGCATAGGAAGTGAGTTAGACTTAAATGTGCTAGTCATATTCTTCATGATGCTCTATTTATGTATCAATTCTTATCTTCTATATGAGCATCATTGAAATCATCATGCCCTGCTAGGGGCGTTAAACGATAGCGCTTGTTGGGAGGCGACCCAACTTTATTTTTGTTACTTGCTTTTTTTTCATGTTTAGTAGTAAATAAATCATCTAGCCTATGGTTAGATGTAGTTTTATGTTTTAATTAGTGTTTGTGCCAAGTAGAACCTTTGGGAAGACTTGGGCCAAGTCTTTATGATCATGCTGTAAAAAACAGAAACTTTAGCGCTCACGAGATTAGCTAAAACTTTTTACTGGGAGTGATATTTAGTTGATTCTTTTTGCAGATGATTACTAGACAAATTCCGCATGTCCGCCAATTTATTTTAGAATTTTTGAAGTTCCATAAGTATACATTTGATACAGATTATTACAGACTGTTCTGTTTTTGACAGATTCTGTTTTCTATGTGTTGTTTGCTTATTTTGATGAATCTATGAGTAATATAGGAGGGTATGAACCATAGAGAAGTTGGAATACAGTAGATATTACACCAGTATGAATTTAGAATGAGTTCACAACAGTACCTAAGTGGTGATTTATTTTCTTATACTAACGGAGCTTACGAGTTTTCTGTTAAGTTTTGTGTTGTGAAGTTTTCAAGTTTTGGGTAAAGATTCGATGGACTAAGGAATAAGGAGTGGCAAGAGCCTAAGCTTGGGGATGCCGAAGGCACCCCAAGTTAATATTCAAGGATAACCAAGAGCCTAAGCTTGGGGATGCCCAGGATGGCATCCCCTCTTTCGTCTTTGTTCATCGGTAACTTTACTCGGAGCTATATTTTTATTCACCACATGATATGTGTTTTGCTTGGAGCGTCATTTTATTTTATTTATTTTTGCTTGATGTTATTTATAATAATGTTTTGCATCTATATTTTCAATAAAAATGTAAAGGATAGCCTTTACCATGCTTATTTTGCAAGTATACATGTTGCTGTTTCAAAACACAAAGTTTACCGCTGTTGCAAAAATTCCCTAGAAAAGTCAGAAAATGATAAAATGTTGAAACCTTTTGCATAATAATATCTGATAAATTTACTACAGTGGGAATTTTCTGTAATAATTTTTGGAGCTAGGGAAGTATGGATCTTGCTGCATTCTTCACAGACTGTCCTGTTTTGGCAGATTGCTGTTATGTTTGCTTGTTTAATGATTCTATTAGAGGATAGGACTATTAAATATGCAGAGGAATTTAGTATGCAATGTTGAATAATAATTTTAGTGATTTGCTACAGTAGAGTATGATAAGGTTTTTGCATTGGTTTATACTAACTTATCTCATGAGTCTTTGTTGAGTTTTGTGTGGATGAAGCTTTTGAGGTTTAGGAAAACCGTGATATGAGTGGAATTAAGGAGACACAAAAGCTCAAGATTTGGGATGCCCAAGGCATCCCTAGTTAATATTTCAAGAAGTTTCAAGCATCTAAGCTTGGGGATGCCCCAGTTGGCATCCCACCTTTCTTCTTCAACAATTATCGGTTAGTATCGGTTGAGCCTAAATTTTTGCTTCTTCACTTGATGAGTGCTATCCTTGAAATGTCGTTTTATTTTGTTTTGCTTGCTGTTTGAATAAAGTATCAAGATCTGAAATTATTAAATGGGAGAGTCTTCACATAGCTAAATAATTATTTAACTACTCATTGATCTTCACTTATATCTTTTTGGAGTAGTTTGTCATTTACTCGTGTGCTTCACTTATATCCTATGAGTAAATGGTTGAATGATTTGAATGTCATAAATCTAAAATTATATATGTTTAATATGCCTTTCCCATGGGGAGTAATGCCTTCACATATAAGAAGTAGAGGTGGTAAATTTATTGAAGGTTAGCAAACATTGTATTGGTCACTTGAACAATTCATGAAAGAATATTGACGGAAGAGAGATTTCACATATAAATATACTATCTTGGACATCTTCTATGATTGTTAGCCCCATTAATTATTTTCAAACCTGAGCAAATTAGTTGAAGTTGGACAAGGAAGACAGCATAATGAGTTATGCTTGGGTATATTTGCATAGAAGTTATATTGTTATGGATCCTCTAACATGTGGTGCTTGCTATTTAGAATCCTTTGCTAGCCAAAATATCTGTACTAAGCGGGAATACTGCTTGTGCATCCAAATTCCTTGAACCAAGTTTATTCCATGAGTGTCCACCATATCTACCTATATGCGGTATTTATCTGCCGTTCCAAGTAAATTTGCATGTGCCAAACTCTAAACCTTCAAATAATAATCTGTTTTGTATGCCCGAATCGCTCATGTAGTGACTAGGGGCTGTCATTATCTTCCATGCTAGGTGGGTTATTCTCAAGATGAGTGGACTCCGCTCATCATTCACGAGAAAATGGTTGGTAACTGGGATGCCCAGTCCTATGATCAGAAGATCAAAAACAAATTTGCAAATAATTTAAACAAAACTCCCCCAGGAATGTTGATAGTTGGACGGCACCCGTTGTTTTGGACAAGCCGTGGAGTGTGAATGTTGGTGGAGGGGGAGTAAAAAAAATTACCTTTCTACGTGGGAACCGCCTATGATGTATCTAATATGGAAGATATTGGGAACTCTTGGTCGTTATGTTGACAATGAAAGCATACCTCTCAAAATTATTTTCATCTCTGTTTTAGCTTCAAGCTCTAGCACCTCTGCAAATCCCTGCTTCCCTCTATGAAGGGTCTATCTTTTACTTTTATGCAAGAGTCAGTAGTATTCCTTCTCATTCCAACCTACTCTTTAGTTGGCAAGCATCATGTGGTGGAGAAATATCTAAGCATATATGGCCATTCAAATATATTTGATCATGAATTATTATTGTTGACAATTATCTATATGATAAATAAGTTGGGAGGCTAAACATTAAGCCCCTATCTTTCTCTGTGTTCGATGGATGCTATTTGTTCTAAAAATATGCTTTGAGTGGTAGCAATCATGGAAGACTATATGATAGTTGAGTGTGGGATTTGCTAAATCAAAGCTCTGACATAGACTCTTCCTGAAAATAAGATGAATATAATTGTTTGATGACTAATAACATGGTTTGTTAGTTTTCAAGAAAGTTTATGATCTATACTTTAACATGTGAATAGTTTGTTACTTGATCATGAGAAGCTCTAAGATATGAGCTACTATTATGATATATAATGATGCTAGCAAAAGTGATTGGAACTATCATTGATCAAACTTATGCACTTGCTAGCATTCACACTTCATAAATTATTTCTTTTATGATTGACCTACTCAAGGACGAGCAGGAATTAAGCTTGGGGATGCTGATACGTCTCCAACGTATCTATAAATTATGAAGTATTCATGCTATTATCTTATTCTTCTAGGATGTTTTATATGCATTTATATGCTATTTTATATGATTTTTGGGACTAACCTATTAACCTAGAGCCTAGTGCCAGTTTCTATTTTTTCCTTATTTTTAAGTTTTGCAGAAAAGGAAAACCAAACGGAGTCCAATTGACGTGCCAATTTTTGATGATTTTTTCTGGACCAAAAGAAGCCCCCGCAGTAAAAGATTTGGGCCAGGAGAGTCCCGGGCTGCCCACGAGGGTGGGGGCGCGCCCACCCCCCTGGGCGTGGGCCCCTGCCTCGTGGACAACCCGGAGACCCCCCTGACGTGAGACACACGCCAAAAAAATCCTATAAATACTGAAACCTCGAGAAAATACAATAGATCGGGAGTTCCGCTGCCGCAAGCCTCTGTAGCCACCAAAAACCAATCGGGACCCTGTTCTGGCACCCTTCCGGAGGGGGGAACTCTCACTAGTGGCCATATTCATCATCCCGGCGCTCTCCATAACGAGGAGGGAGTAGTTCACCCTCGGGGCTGAGGGTATGTACCAACAGCTATGTGTTTGATCTCTCTCTCTCTCTCTCTCTCTCTCTCTCTCTCTCGTGTTCTTGATTTGGCACGATCTTGATGTATCATGAGCTTTGCTATTATAGTTGGATCTTATGATGTTTCTCCCCCTCTACTCTCTTGTAATGGATTGAGTTTTCCCTTTGAAGTTACCTTATCGGACTGAGTCTTTAAGGATTTGAGAACACTTGATGTATGTCTTGCCGTGCTTATTCATGGTGACAATGGGATATCACATGATCCACTTGATGTATGTTTTGGTGATCAAATTGCGGGTTCCACCCATGAACCTATGCACATGGGTTGGCACACGTTTTCGTCTTGACTCTCCGGTAGAAACTTTGGAGCACTCTTTGAAGTACTTTGTGTTGGTTTGAATAGATGAATCTGAGATTGTGTGATGCATATCGTATAATCATAGCCACGGATACTTGTGGTGACATTGGAGTATCTAGGTGACATTAGGGTTTTGGTTGATATGTGTCTTAAGGTGTTATTCTAGTACGAACTCTATGATAGATTGAATGGAAATAATAGCTTCGTGTTATTTTACTACGGACTCTGGAATAGATTGATCAGAAAGAATAACATTGAGGTGGTTTCGTACCGTACAATAATCTCTTTGTTTGTTCTCCGCTATTAGTGACTTTGGAGTGACTATTTGTTGCATGTTGAGGGATAGTTATATGATCCAATTATGTTATTATTGTTGAGAGAACTTGCACTAGTGAAAGTATGAACCCTAGGCCTTGTTTCAACGCATTGCAATACCGTTTGTGCTCACTTTTATCATTAGTTACCTTGCTGTTTTTTATATTTTTAGATTACAAAAACATATATCTACCATCCATATTGCACTTGTATCACCATCTCTTCGCCGAGCTAGTGCACCTATACAATTTACCATTGTATTGGGTGTGTTGAGACACAAGAGACTCTTTGTTATTTGGTTGCATGGTTGTTTGAGAGAGACCATCTTCATCCTACGCCTCCCACGGATTAATAAACCTTAGGTCATCCACTTGAGGGAAATTTTCTACTATCCTACAAACCTCTGCACTTGGAGGCCCAACAACGTCTACAAGAAGAAGGTTGTGTAGTAGACATCAAGGCGTAGGATGAAGATGGTCTCTCTCAAGCAACCCTGCAACCAAATAACAAAGAGTCTCTTGTGTCCCAAACACACCCAATACAATGGTAAATTGTATAGGTGCACTAGTTCGGCGAAGAGATGGTGATACAAGTGCAATATGGATGGTAGATATAGGTTTTTGTAATCTAAAAATATAAAAGAGCAAGGTAGCAAGTAGTAAAAGTGAGCGAAACGGTATTGCAAATGCTAGGAAACAAGGCATGGGGTTCATACTTTCACTAGTGCAAGTTCTCTCAACAATAATAACATAATTGGATCATATAACAATCCCTCAACATGCAAGAAAGAGTCACTCCAAAGTCACTAATAGCAGAGAACAAACGAAGAGATTATTGTAGGGTACGAAACCACCTCAAAGTTATTCTTTCTGATCGATCTATTCAAGAGTCCGTAGTAAAATAACACGAAGCTATTCTTTCCGTTCGATCTATCCTAGAGTTCTGCACTAGAATAACACCTTAAGACACAAATCAACCAAAACCCTATTGTCACCTAGATACTCCAATGTCACCTCTAGTATCCGTGGGTATGATTATACGATATGCATCACACGATCTCAGATTCATCTATTCAATCAACACAAAGTACTTCAAAGAGTGCCCCAAAGTTTCTACCAGAGAGTCAAGAAGAAAACATGTGCCAACCCCTATGCATAGATTCCCAAGGTCACAGAACCCGCAAGTTGATCACCAAAACATACATCAAGTGAATCAATAGAATACCCCATTGTCACCACAGGTATCCCACGCAAGACATACATTAAGTGTTCTCAAATCCTTAAAGACTCAATCCGATAAGATAACTTCAAAGGGAAAACTCAATTCATTACAAGAGATTAGAGGGGGAGAAACATCATAAGATCCAACTATAATAGCAAAGCTCATGATACATCAAGATCGTGCCAAATCAAGAACACGAGAGAGAGAGAGAGAAAGAGATCAAACACATAGCTGCTGGTACATACCCTCAGCCCCGAGGGTGAACTACTCCCTCCTCGTCATGGAGAGTGCCGGGAT
This sequence comes from Aegilops bicornis, assembly GCA_021605145.1. NCBI lineage: Eukaryota > Viridiplantae > Streptophyta > Magnoliopsida > Poales > Poaceae > Aegilops > Aegilops bicornis. Next base: position 175,216,342 of record CM038674.1, read on the forward strand.
GATGAAGATGTCCACCGGAGAGGGAGTCCCCCCCCCCTCCAGTAGGGTGCCGGAGCGGGTCTAGATTGGTTTCCGGTGGCTACAGAGGCTTGCGGCGGCGGAACTCCTGATCTAGGTTATAAGAGGTTTTGGCGTCGGGAACAAGTCAGGGGGGTCTCCGAGGTGGCCACGAGGTAGGGGGCGCGCCCAGGGGGTAGGGCGTGCCCCCCACCCTCGTGGGTGCCTCAGGACTCTTCTGGCCCATTTCCGATACTCCATGGGCTTCTTCTGGTCCAAAAATAATCTCCATCTATTTTCAGGTCAATTGGACTCCGTTTGGTTTTCCTTTTCTGCGATACTCAAAAACAAGGAGAAAACAGAAACTGGCACTGGGCTCTAGGTTAATATGTTAGTCCCAAAAATCATATAAAACAGCATATAAATGCGTATAAAACATCCTAGATGGATAATATAATAGCATGTAGCAATCAAAATTATAGATACGTTGGAGACATATCAGATAGTGTCCTTAAGATTCTTGTGGTAAACTTCGCCGATGCTTCCCATGGCGATGTGGGCTGCCATGCTCTTTCCTAGACTCCAGGTTGGTGCATCAAAGGAAAACTCTATGGGATTAGTAACTGACGTGAATGTCCTTCCTGGAACTTGAACTCGAATCATCCAATGCTCCTCTTCTAGTAAAGTGGCGGTGTAGGTCCCGGTGAAGCTTGGTATTCCGATGTTCAGGTACCTAGTGACTTCCTTCAAGTGTCGTCCAAAAGGTGTGTCTTCATCCGGTTGAGCAAACTTGTTCCTTGGGTCCGCCATCTATAGAGTGGAAAATGGGAGGAGTCGGAAATGAGTAGAGAAGAGTGACCTATGGCTTATCTTAGTGGTCGTGTCCTACAATTAGCGTGTGCTCTGATACCATCTTGTAGCGATCCGACCTCAGACGGTCAAATCTCTATGCATAAGCGTCATCCCTGGATCGGTAATGCTGACACACACAGTACTTGAAGGGTTTATAACAGAGTGCAATCACACACTTATTACATCGAATGTCTCAAAGAGAACTTATTACAATAATATGGCTTAAGGCCATCTAAATAAGATAACTGCGGAAGCATTGAAGGTAAATGAGTCCATCAACTCCAACGGCAGAGCTGAGTGCACGACAACGACCTAGTGCACCTTACTCTTTGTCTGAAAAATCTGCAACATAATACGTTGCAGCTCGAAACGGGTCAGCAGATGGAATATGTTGGCAAAATAACACTGTAGAGCAATGAACAAGGTAAATGCTATCACTACATGCATATATGGCTGGTGGAGGCACTATGGTTATCTTGCTTTGCGAAAAGCCAATTTTTCCCTACTACAAAGGATTAAATTTTATTTATCTACAAAGTTTGTTGAAAACATTGAGAATGGAAACCCCATCTCAATCCCAAATTAATAATCAATAACCCAACAATTTAATTAAGAGTGATGAGATCATCATAAAAATTCAAGAACCAGATACTCAAGATGTCCATAACCGGGGACACGGCTAACCATGATTAGTTTGTACACTCTGCAGTGGTTTGCGCACTTTTCCCCACAAGATTCGATCTCCTCCGCTGGATTTCTCGCACTACATGATGTTTGAGAAACAGATGACCGAGACACAGTCTTTCAGAAGCATTAACTCTTTTGACGGGTAAACCGTACCACCTACATCCCCTACATCTGCTAATTTACCACTGAAAGAGGTCACACAACATACTCAACTATGCCAGAGCCCATAATGGCTTGTGGCTGCACACGAAAGTTTCTAGCATGAATAATCTTATGATCCCTTTGAGCCTGGGTGGCGAACCATAGGATGATCACACGGATTCCCCGGGATCTCCTTGGACAACACTGGATTCCCCAGGTGCCCACAAACAATCCACCCAGATGTGTGTTAAAGTAGCCACCTTAAATAAACCCTTAGTTCATAATAATACTCACAACTGTCATGAATCACTCGAACCAATCCACGTCTACGAGCATAGCATAGCAATATAAGCATAGCGTAGAAGTAACTCCCAGGGTTTGAATAAAAAGGCAATAGGTACTACCTCAACTACTACTTCCCAATACCCACATGTTATCAATCCTACTCATGCAATGTTTGAGGGTTGAAGATAATGCATAAAAACTGGGTAATGAAGGGATATGATCAAAGTGTTACTTGCCTTGCTCACGATCTACAAACCCTAGTGACTCGTAGTAGCACGCTTCGCACTCCGGAAATTCTATCGCAAACAAACAATAGCATACATAAGCACTCAAGCATATATGCAAGGATAAAACTCAGATGAAAAAGTCCAAACTTAAAGCTCAACTGAAGTGCTTCGATTTGCAAAAAGAACCAATCGAATCGAAGCTACGGAACTAAAACTACGTTCAAAAGAAGTTCGGAATCAAATCTGCTTGAAACCAAATTTTAATTTGTCAAAACCATGTTCAAGTTGGTTAACTGGAAAGAAGGGTTCGAGACGAAGATTTTGGTGTTGGTTTCACTGGATTTGGACGAACGGTTAAAAAGTTACGAGAGTTTTGAAGATCAGGGGCTAATCTACGATAAAAATAATCGCGGATAGATCCCTGGCCGGAAAAATAAAATAAAAAGAAAAGACTAACAAACGAACGTTCGCTAACATACCCAAACGAACAAACATGTTCGCTAGTGAAGACGTTCGAGTGAACATTCGCTATCTAGATCAGATTGGAAAAACCGAGAAAAAACCCTAACCCTAATAATAAAATCGATCTAGATCTAAAACCGAAAAAATACGGCGGCGGCGGTGGTGGTGGCGGTGGTGCGGTTGCGGCGGCGGGGCTGGGTGGAGGAGAGGAGGCGGCGGCGGCGGGGTCCGAGCCGGACTCCTATTGGCGCGGGCGGGCCGACCTGCTCGGCTGGGCCCAGTCGGGCGGGAACCTTTAAAAAAATTAAATTCCGCCAAAAAACAAAAATCCTAATAAATATTAAAAATAATTCTAAAAATGCCAAAAACAATTTTCACCATCTAAATATAATATTTAGAACAAAGTGAACATTTTTCTGGCCTAAAATGCAATTTTGAAACATGCATATTTTTCTAATTCAAATAAAATCTCGAATAAAATCCAAATAAAATTTATATTATATTTTAAAAAAATTCCTCCAATATTTCTTTCTTTTTGAAGAAGTCGTATTATCTTCTCTCTTTTATTTTGATATTTGACATATTCGGAGAGAAAAATTATTAAAACCAAAATGATCCTCTTTTCAATTTTGGGAAAATTTCGAATATGAAAATTTTGAAATCCCCAACTCTCTTCGTGGGTCCTTGAGTTGCTTAAGATTTCAAGGATCAAAACCAAATTGCAAATATAATATGATATGCATATGATGACCTAAGTATAACATCCAAATTGAAAATTGGGATGTTACAGGACGACGATCCTACTAATTCAACTTTTGGTCACTTTTGATCCATCCGCATGAATCTAGTCTGCTTTCCTTCCACCAATGATATCATAACTAATCATGATCATAATAACAAATCATCAAGATAATCATGATCAACATCATCATCATATTAATATAAAAACTCTTGCATCATATCATCACCAACAACACTAGCTAATAATCATCATAGTCATTACCACCAACACTATTTAATCATCATAGTCATAGTGTAGCTATCTAATCACCACCAACACTAGCTAATAATAATCATCATAGTCATTACCACCAACACTAGCTATTTAATAATCATAGTCATAGTGTAGCACATCATCATCTTCAAACTCATTCAAGCTAGCTAATCACTCATGCTGCTCTCTCTCTTAGGTAAAATAGCATAAAACATGTGTAGCACTCCTGCTTCATCATATTGGAGCATGCAGATGGACCTGTCTCCTTATTGTGAGTTGTGCTTCTGATTGCTGCCCCCTAGTACTTCTCTGTTGCGATCCTTCGCAATTTTGCTCCAGTCTTTGACTGTTAAGACTAGCTCGCTTCGAGAAATGATGAATGCACTCATGTGCAATGCATGATATCTTTGATGTAAGCTAACCATTGTCATGCGACCTTTAGGCTTGATCCAATGAGTCACAACATTCATCGTGAGTCCCTGTTGAAGAACATCGTAGTAACATACTAAGCAATGACGTTTAGCTTAAAAATAATGTATGCAAAAGATGCACTGAGGACAAATAGTAAAAATCTTACCATCTTTCCTAAATAGACGTGACCGTAGTTCAATACGCACACTAGTGGTCGCACGTTTTGAGTACTAATATTTTGAAGTCCAGGAAAATAACCTGTCTTGATAGTACCAAGATCCTCAATCCATGAAACATAATGACTTGTCTCCTCGCAGTTTAGTTTAGCCCCGGGACAGTAGTAGGTGATGTCTACCAAGCGTCGGACATGTTTGCTTGAATGGAAATAAGCTGTAAATATAAATTAATTGTTGATGTCTACTACACAACTTGTTCTTGTAGACTCTTGTTGGGCCTCCAGGCGCAGAGTCTTGTAGGACAGTAGCAAATTTCCCTCAAGTGGATGACCTAAGGTTTATCAATCCGTGGGAGGCGTAGGATGAAGATGGTCTCTCTCAAACAACCCTGTAACCAAATAATAAAAAGTCTCTTGTGTCCCCAACACACCAAATACAATGGTAAATTGTATAGGTGCACTAGTTCGGCGAAGAGATGGTGATACAAGTGTAGTAATGATAGTAGATACTGATTTTTGTGATAGTGACAATAAAAAAACAGCAAGGTAGCACGTAACAAAAGTGAGCACAAAAGGTATTGCACTGCTTGAAAATAAGGCCTAGGGTCCGTACCTACGCTTGTGCAATCTCTCAACAAAGCTAATATAATTGGATCATATAACCATCCCACAAAGTGCGATGAAGAATAACTCCAAAGTTCCTATCTAGCGGAGGACATAATAAGAAATTGTTTGTAGGGTACGAAACCACCTCGAAGCTATTCTTTCTGATCGATCTATCCAAGAGTTCGTACTAAAATAACACAAAATAATTTCAGATTCATAATACTCAATCAAACACAAAGAACCTCAAAGAGTTCCCCAAGATTTCTACCGGAGAAACAAAGAGAAGAACGTGCATCAACCCCTATGCATAGATTACCCCAATGTCACCTCGGGAATCCATGAGTTGAGTGCCAAAACATATATCAAGTGGATCAATACGATACCCCATTGTCACCATGGGTATTCATAGCAAGACATACATAAAGTGTTCTCAAATCCATAAAAGTATTCAATCCGATAAAACGAAATCACAAATGGAAAACTCAATTCATCACAACAAGATAGAGAGGGGAAAACACCATATCATCAGACTATATTAACAAAGCCCATGATACATCAAGATCGTGCCATCTCAAGAACCCGAGAGAGAGAGAGAGAGAGAGAGAGAGAGAGAGAGAGAGAGAGGGAGATTAAACACATAGCTACTGGTACAAATCCTTAGCCCCGAGGGTGGAATACTCCCTCATCATCATGGTGGCCATAGGGATGATGAAGACGGCCTCTCGTGATGATCTCCCCCTCTAGCAGGGTGCCGAAACGGGGTCTAGATTGGTTTTTCGTGACCATAGAGGCATGCGGCGGTGAAACTTCTGATCTAGGGTTCTCCCGGGTTTTTTTGGAATATTTGGCAATTTATAGGGCGAAGAGGCGGTGCGGGAGGCCACCGAGGTGGGCACAACCCACCTGGGCGCGCATGGGCCCCCAGGTGCGCTCTGGTGGGTTGTGCCCCCCTCGGGGCACCCACTAGGTGCTTGTCTGGCCCACTGTATGTCTTCTGGTCCATAAAAAATCCACAAAAAGTTTCGCGGTGTTTGCACTTCATACGATATTGATTTCCTGCGATGTAAAAAACAAGCAAAAAACAGCAATTGCCACTGGGCACTGGGTCAATAGGTTAGTCCCAAAAAATGGTATAAAGTCGCTATAAAATGATTGTAAAACATCCAAGAATGGAAATATAACAGCATGAATACTTCATAAATTACAGATACGTTGGAGACGTATGACGTATCTACTTTTCCAAACACTTTTGCCCTTGTTTTGGACTCTAACTTGTATGATTTGAATGAAACTAACCCGGACTGACGCTGTTTTCAGCAGAACTACCATGATGTTGTTTTATGTGTAGAAAAGAGAAGTTCTCGGAATGTCCTGGAAATCCACTGAGGCACTTTTTGGAATTTATAAGAATTATTGGGCGAAAGAAATACACCAGGGGGCCCAGGGCCTGTCCACGAGACAGGGGGGGGGCGCCCCCTATCTTATGGGCCCCCTGGACCTCCTCCGACCTCAACTCCAACTCCATATATTCCATCTCGGGAGAAAAAAATCAGAGAGAAAGTTTCATCGCGTTTCACGACACGGAGCCGCCGCCCAGCCCTAATCTCTCTCGGGAGGGCTGATCTGGAGTCCATTCGGGGCTCCGGAGAGGGGGATTCATCACCGTCGTCATCATCAACCATCCTCCATCACCAATTTCATGATGCTCACCGCCGTGCGTGATTAATTCCATCGTAGGCTTGCTGGACGGTGATGGGTTGGATGAGATTTACCATGTAATCAAGTTAGTTTTGTTAGGGTTTGATCCCTAGTATCCACTATGTTCTGAGATTGATGTTGCTATGACTTTGCTATGCTTAATGCTTGTCACTAGGGCCCGAGTGCCATGATTTCAGATCTGAACCTATTATGTTTTCATGAATATGTGTGTTCTTCATCCTATCTTGCAAGTCTATAGTCACCTATTATGTGTTATGATCCGACAACCCCGAAGTGACAATAATCGGGATACTTCTCGGTGATGACCGTAGTTTGAGGAGTTCATGTATTCACTATGTGTTAATGCTTTGTTCCAGTTCTCTATTAAAAGGAGGCCTTAATATCCCTTAGTTTCCGTAAGGACCCCGCTGCAACGGGAGGGTAGGACAAAATATGTCATACAAGTTCTTTTCCATAAGCATGTATGACTATTTACGGAATACATGCCTACATTACATTGATGAATTGGAGCTAGTTCTATATCACCCTATGTTATAAATATTGCATGAGGAATCGCATCCGGCATAATTATCCATCACTGATCCATTGCCTATGAGCTTTCCACATATTGTTCTTCGCTTATTTAGTTTTTCCGTTGCTACTGTTACAACTACTACAAAAACCCCAAAAACACTTATCTTTATTTTTGCTACCGTTACCTTTATTATCATACCACTTTTGCTACTAAATACTTTGCTGCAGATACTAAGTTATCCAGGTGTGGTTGAATTGACAACTCAACTGCTAATACTCAAGAATATTCTTTGGCCCCCCTTGGGTCGAATCAATAAATTTGGGTTGAATACTCTACCCTCGAAAGCTGTTGCGATCCCCTATACTTGCGGGTTATCAACGTACCAACATCCCCAAGCTTAATTCCTACTCGTCCTCGAGTAGGTAAATGATAAAAGAAATAATTGATGAAGTGTGAATGCTAGCAAAGTGCACAAATTTGATCAATGACAATTTCAATCACTTTTCCTAGCATCATAACAACAATTCTTTCTTATAAAACTTCTCATGTTAAAGCAGCAACCAAATCACATGTTAAGGTTCAAACAATGAATTCTCTTGAAACTCAACAACCTATGTTCTCAGTCACCAAGCAATTGCAATTCAACTTATTCAACAGAGTCTAAGTAAGTGCTCCACATACTTAAACATCATATAGTCTTCTATGATTGCTAACACTCACCGCATACACATAAGCAAAAGGTTTCAACCGGACACATCGAAAAATAGGGGCTTATAATTTCTCCTCCCAACGTATTCACCTGAAGGGTGATGTCAACAATAATAACTCATGATATCCATATCCAACTGGATATATGTGCCTAGATTTTTTCTCACCACATGATGTTTGCCAAAACAGAAAAATAAAAAAGGAATAGAGAGAAAAACTTTGACTCTTGCATGAAAGTAAATACATAAAAGTAAAAGGTAGGCCCTTCGCAGAGGGAAGCAGAGGTTGCCATGCGCTTTTTGTCTGTATGCTCAATTCCTTAGTGCAAAAGAACATCGCGTTATATTGCCCCTTATGATAGAAACTTTATTATGCAGTATGTCGCTTTTATTCTTTGCCATCACAAGTTCATACAACGCTCAATTTTCGCTTACACTAAATGATATAACACTTTTAGAAGAAATTGTTATTGCCTTATTGCACCGATGACAACTTACTTGAAGGATCTTACTCAATCCTTAGGTAGGTATGGTGGACTCTTGAAAATAAGATTTGGGTTTAAAGGTTTTTGGATGCAGAAGTAGTAGCTCTACCTGGTGCGGAATTTTTGGCTAGCAAAGATGGGGGGAAAGCACCACATGTTGAAGGATCTATGACAATATAACTTCTATGTGAATATGAACAAATTAAACATAAACCATTACGTTGTCTTCCTTGTCCAACGTCAACAATTTTGGCATATAATATTTTGATGGGGGCTCACAATCACAAAAGATTTCCAAGATAGTGTATTTGCATGTGAAAGTTCTCTTCCTTATAGTAATCATTCAGGAATTGCTTGTATGGCCAATATTATGATTGTCAACTTAGGAGGCGGTCGCGTCTGCATCTCAGTACTACCCCAGTTTCACTTATGGATATCAGCCAGGCGGTCCTTGGTACTAGACCAACTTACGTCAAAAGCCTAAGCTTGGGGGAGTACGTATTTCTCACCGACTTTACATTCATGTTCACACACTAGTCGTCGGTTCTCATACTCTTTCATTGTATTATCCATGTTAGTTTAAATTTCTTTTTCTATTTTTCTTCTTGTGTGTTTGATAAACCTTAAGAAAAACCAAAAAAAATTAGTTAGTTTAATTTCCATGCTTGTAGTAGAATTAAAATGAAAACCCAAAAAGATTTCTAGCTCTTCTTCTCACTTGTTGGGAGCTTTCTCGTGTAAATAGTTTTCTTTTCTTTTCTTTCCTTTGGGGGTCGAGAAGACTATATTAAAAATGCTTAGTGGCTCTCATATGCATGATTGTTTATTTAATTTAGAGCCCATATCACTTGTCTTCTCTCTTGAGTTGAATTCTTGCAGATTCCAGCTTAGTCCAATGCACGTGCACTCTTATTATTATACACATCGTTCGGTCGTGTGAGTGAAAGGCAATGATGACGATATATGATGGACTTATTGGGATGAGAAAAGATGGTATGAACTCGACCTCTCTTGTTTTTGTAAATATGATGAGTTCATCATTCCTGAGTCAGCTATTATGAAGTAAACATATTTGCAATGACATTTAGAGATTATAGTTACTTGTGCCATGCTTTATTAGCTATGAGTTATAATGGTTTACCTTGCGTGCCAACATACTATTAGAATGATTATGATGTGGTATGATGGGATGGTATCCTCCTTTGAATAAATTCAGTGACTCGACTTGGCACATGTTCACACATGTAGTTGAATCAAATCAACATAGCCTTCACGATATTTATGTTCATGGTAGATTATATCCTACTCATGCTTGTATTCGGTGTGAATTAATTTTAATGCATGTTTACGATCGTTGTCGCTCTCTCGATTGGTCGCTTCCAGTCTTTTGCTAGCCTTCACTTGTACTAAGCAGAATACTGCTTGTGCATCCAAACTCCTTAAACCCCAAAGTTGTTCCATATGAGTCCACTATACCTTCCTATATGCGGTATCTACCGCGTTCCAAGTAAATTTGTATGTGCCAAACTCTAAACCTTCAAATAAACATTCTGTTTTGCATGCTCGAATAGCTCATATATCAACTAGGGCTGCCCTTATCTTCCGTGTTAGGCGGGTTATTCTCAAGAGGAGTGGACTCCGCTCCTCACTCACGAGAAAATGGCTGGTCACTGGGATGCCCAGTCCCATGCTTTATACAAACTAAATCAAAATAATTGCAAACAAAACTCCTCCTGGGACCCGTTGAATGTTGGAGGCACTCGTTGTTTCGAGCAAACCATGGATTGATGCTTGTGGAGGAGGGGGAGTATAAACTTTACCATTTTGTTTGGTAACCGCCTATAATTTGTTTAGCATGGAAGATATCGTCATCTCTTAGTTGTTATGTTGACAATGAAAGTATGCTGCTCAAAATATAATTTATCTCTATTTCAAAATCAAGCTCTAGCACCTCTACAAATCCCTGCTTCCCTCTGCGAAGGGCCTATCTATTTACTTTTATGTTGAGTCATCACCCTTCTTATTAAAAAGCACCATTTGAGAGCACACTGTCATTTGCATTCATTATTATTAGTTTATATTGGGTATGACTTGACTGGATCTCTTTTACCATGAATTACAATGTTTAGTCAGTCCTTGATCGTTAAAGGTGCTCTGCATTTATGTTTTGCGTTCTCAGAAAGGGCTAGCGAGATACCATTTTGTTATATCATGCTATGATTATTTTGAGAAAGTGTTTTCATCCGAGTTTTATTATTATGGCTTGCTAGCTGATTATGTTATTGATATGAGCAATTGTGAGACCTATGCGTTATTGTGAGTATGGTTAGTTCATAATATTTGCTGAAACTTGAATGATGGCTTTTCATGTTTACAACAACAAGAGCAAACCGAGTTTGTAAAAGTTTTTCTTTATCACTTTCAATTTATCAACTGATTTGCTTGAGGACAAGCAAAGGTTTAAGCTTGGGGGAGTTGATACGTCTCCAACGTATATACTTTTCCAAACACTTTTTAAATTGTTTTTGACTATAACTTGCATGATTTGATTGAAACTAACCGGACTAACGCTATTTTCAGCAGAACTACCATGATGTTGTTTTATGTGTAGAAAAGAAAAGTTCTCGGAATGTCCCGGAAATCCACGGAGGCACTTTTTGGAATTTATAAGAATTATTAGGCGAAAGAAATACACCGAGGGGCCGGGGCATGTCCATGAGATGTGGGCGCCCCCCAGAGGGCGCGCCCCTATCTCGTGGGCCCCCTGGACCTCCTCCGACCTCAACTCCAACTCCATATATTCTCTCTGGAGAAAAAACCAGAGAGAAAGTTTCATCGCGTTTCATGACACGGGCCGCTGCCAAGCCCTAATCTCTCTCGGGAGGGCTGATCCGAGTCCGCTCGGGGCTCCGGAGAGGGGGATTCGTCGCCGTCGTCATCATCAACCATCCTCCATCACCAATTTCATGATGCTCACCGTCAGGCGTGAGTAATTCCATCGTAGGCTTCTTTGGAGGGTGATGGGTTGGATGAGATTTACCATGTAATCAAGTTAGTTTTGTTAGGGTTTGCTCCTGTTATCCACTATGTTCGAGATTGATGTTGCTATGACTTTGCTATGCTTAATGCTTGTCACTAGGGCCCGAAAGTGCCATGATTTCAGATCTGAACCTATTATGTTTTCATGAATATATGTGTGTTCTTGATCCTATCTTGCAAGTCTATAGTCACCTATTATGTGTTATGATCCGACAACCCCGAAGTGACAATAATCGGGATACTTCTCGGTGATGACCGTAGTTTGAGGAGTTCATGTATTCACTATGTGTTAATGCTTTGTCCGGTTCTCTATTAAAAGGAGGCCTTAATATACCTTAGTTTCCGTAAGGACCCGCTGCAACGGAGGGTAGGACAAAAGATGTCATACAAGTTCTTTTCCATAAGCACGTATAACTATTTACTGAATACATGCCTACATTACATTGATGAATTGGAGCTAGTTCTATATCACCCTATGTTATAACTATTGCATGAGGAATCGCATCCGGCATAATTATCCATCACTGATCCATTGCCTACGAGCTTTCTACATATTGTTCTTCGCTTATTTAGTTTTCCGTTGCTACTGTTACAACTACTACAAAAACCCCAAAAACACTTATCTTTATTTTTGCTACCGTTACATTTATTATCATACCACTTTTGCTACTAAACACTTTGCTGTAGATACTAAGTTATCCAGGTGTGGTTGAATTGACAACTCAACTGCTAATACTCAAGAATATTCTTTGGACCCCCTTGTGTCGAATCAATAAATTTGGGTTGAATACTCTACCCTCGAAAGCTGTTGCGATCCCCTATACTTGCGGGTTATCAACGTATCAACATCCCCAAGCTTAATTCCTACTCGTCCTCGAGTAGGTAAATGATAAAAGAAATAATTGATGAAGTGTGAATGCTAGCAAAGTGCACAAATTTGATCAATGACAATTTCAATCACTTTTCCTAGCATCATAACAACAATTCTTTCTTATAAAACTTCTCATGTTAAAGCAGCAACCAAATCACATGTTAAGGTTCAAACAATGAATTCTCTTGAAACTCAACAACCTATGTTCTCAGTCACCAAGCAATTGCAATTCAACTTATTCAACAGAGTCTAAGTAAGAGCTCCACATACTCAAACATCATATAGTCTTCTATGGTTGCTAACACTCACCGCATACACATAAGCAAAAGGTTTCAACCGGACACATCGAAAAATAGGGGCTTATAATTTCGCCTCCCAACGTATTCACCTCAAGGGTGATGTCAACAATAATAACTCATGATATCCATATCCAACTGGATATATGTGCCTAGATTTTTTCTCACCACATGATGTTTGCCAAAACAGAAAAATAAAAAAGGAATAGAGAAAAAAACTTTGACTCTTGCATGAAAGTAAATACATAAAAGTAAAAGGTAGGCCCATCGCAGAGGGAAGCAGAGGTTGCCATGCGCTTTTTGTCTGTATGCTCAATTCCTTAGTGCAAAAGAACATTGCGTTATATTGCCCCTTATGATAGAAACTTTATTATGCAGTATGTCGCTTTTATTCTTTGCCATCACAAGTTCATACAACGCTCAATTTTCGCTTACACTAAATGATATAACACTTTTAGAAGTAATTTTTATTGCCTTATTGCACCGATGACAAATTACTTGAAGGATCTTACTCAATCCTTAGGTAGGTATGGTGGACTCTTGAAAATAAGATTTGGGTTTAAGGGTTTTTGGATGCAGAAGTAGTAGCTCTACGTGGTGCGGAATTTTTGGCTAGCAAAGATGGGGGGCAAGCACCACATGTTGAAGGATCTATGACAATATAACTTCTATGTGAATATGAACAAATTAAACATAAACCATTATGTTGTCTTCCTTGTCCAACGTCAAAAATTTTGGCATACAATATTTTGATGGGGGCTCACAATCACAAAAGATTTCCAAGATAGTGTATTTGCATGTGAAAGTTCTCTTCCTTATAGTAATCATTCAGGAATTGCTTGTATGACCAATATTATGATTGTCAAGCTTCAAAAGATTTCACTTTCTAAACCCAATGCGAAGCTACCACTAGGCATGATATGAACATATAATTTCAACTTCATGATATTCAATTCATTCAACAATTTACTCATAGGATATAAGTGAAGCACAAGAGTAAATGACAAACTACTCCAAAAAGGATACAAGTGAAGATCAAGCGAGTAGTTGTGTAAATGGGTAGCTATTTGAGGACTCTCTTTTATTTAAAAAACTTTCAGATCAAAGTATTTTATTAAAACAACAAACAAAACAAAACAAAATGACTTTCCAAGAATAGCACAACTCATGTGAAGAAGAAAAAACTTAGGCTCAACCGATACTAACCGATAATTGTTGATGAAGAAAGGTGGGATGCCTATCGGGGCATCCCCAACCTTAGATGCTTGAGACTTCTTGAAATATTATCTTGGGATGCCTTGGGCATCCCCAAGCTTGAGCTTTTGTGTCTCCTTAATTACTTTTATATCACGGTCTCCCTAAATCTTAAAAACTTCATCCATAGAAAACTCAACAAGAACTCGTGAGATAAGTTAGTATAAACCAATGCAAAAACCTTATCATTCTCTACTATAGCAAATCACTAAAATTATTATTCAACATTGCATACTAAATGCCTATGCATATTTAATACTCCTATCCTCAAATAGATACAAGTAAACATATGCAAACAACGCGAACATAACAACAATCCGCCAAAACAATACAGTCTGTAAAGAATGCAAGAGTATCAATACTTCTTTAACTCCAAAAATTATGAAAATTTACCACACTATAGAAAATTTATCAGAGCTTATTGTGCAAAATGTTTCAACATTGAGTTTTCTCGGTAATTTTTGCAACATCGATAAACTTTCTGTTTTTGAAACAGCAACACATAGACTTGCCAAATAAGCATGGTAACGGCTATCCTTGGCATTTTTATTGAAATGAAAGATGCAAAATATTATTATAAATAACAGAAAGAAAATCCTAACAAATAAAATGATGCTCCAAGTAAAACTCATACATGTGACGAATGAAAACATAGCTCCAAGTGAGGTTACCGCTAATGTTGAAGACGAAAGAGGGGATGCCTTCCGGGGCATCCCCAAGCTTAGTTGCTTGGATCTTCCTTGAATATTACCTTGGGGTGCCTTGGGAATCCCCAAGATTAGGGTCTTGTCACTCCTTATTCTCCTCATATCGATATCTCACCCAGAACTTGAAAACTTCAATCACACAAAACTTAACAAAACTTCGTGAGATAGGTTAGTATGATAAAAGAGCAAACCACTCACTTTTGGTACTGCCAAAGACAAGATTCATAATTGTTCTCACACAATGCCTACTGTACCATATCATTTCCACAATTTATATTGAGAAATATAAGCCATAGAAACTAGAAAGCAAGCAAACTATGCATTGAAAATAGAATCTGACAAAAACAGAACAGTCTGTAGTAATCTGTACTCCAACCATACTTCTGCTACTCAAAAAATTCTGAAAAATTAGGACAATGTAGGGAATTTGTATATCTATCACCTGTAAAAAATTCATACCAAAATCACATTCCAGTGAATTTTAAAAATTCCTAGACTTAGAGCAAAAGTTTCTGTTTTTGCATAGATTCAAGTCAACTATCATCCACACTATCCCAAAAGATTTACTTGGCACTTTATTGAAACAAAAGCAATAAAACATGATCACTACAGTATCATAATCATGTGAACACACAAAAACAGTAGGTAAAAATGTTGGGTTGTCTCCCAACAAGCGCTTTTCTTTAATGCCTTTTAGCTAGGCATGATGATTTCAATAATGCTCACATAAAAGATAAGAATTGAAACACAAAGAGAGCATCATGAAGCATATGACTAGCACATTTAAGTCTAACCCACTTCCTATGCATAGGGATTTTGTGAGCAAACAACTTATCGGAACAAGAATCAACTAGCATAGGAAGGCAAAACAGGCATAACTTCAAGATTTTCAACACGTAGAGAGGAAACTTGATATTATTGCAATTCCTACAAGCATAAGTTCCTCCCCCATAATAATTTTCAGTAGCATAATGAAGAAATTCAACAGTATAACCATCACATAAAGCATTCCTTTCATGACACAAAAGCATAGAAAATTTATTACTCTCGACATAAGCAAATTTCTTCTCATCAATAGTAGTGGGAGCTGATACGTCTCCAACGTATCTATAATTTTTTATTGTTCCATGCTATATTATATTCTGTTTTGGACATTATTGGGCTTTATTATACACTTTTACATTATTTTTGGGACTAACCTATTAACCGGAGGCCCAGCCTGAATTGTTGTTTTTGCCTATTTGAGTTTAGAAAAAGAATATAAAACGGGGTCCAAACGGAATGAAACCTTCGGGAACGTGATTTTCAGAACGAACGTGATCCAGAGGAGTTGTACCTTACGTCAAGACATCAACCAGGAGGTCACGAGGTAGGGGGGTGCGCCTACCCCCCCAGGCGCGCCCTCCACCCTCGTGGGCCCCACATTGCTCCACCGACGTACTCCTTCCTCCAACATATACCTACGTACCCCCAAACTACCAGATACGGAGGCAAAAACCTAATTCCACCGCCGCAACCTTCTGTACCCGTGAGATCCCATCTTGGGGCCTTTTAGGAGCTCACGGGAAGGGGCATCGATCACGGAGGGCTTCTACATCAACACCATAGCCCCTCCAATGAAGTGTGAGTAGTTTACCTCAGATCTTCGGGTCCATAGTTATTAGCTAGATGGCTTCTTCTCTCTTTTTGGATCTCAATACAATGTTCTCCCCCTCTCTCGTGGAGATCTATTCGATGTAATCTTCTTTTTCGGTGTGTTTGTTTAGACCGATGAATTGTGGGTTTATGATCAAGTTTATCTATGAACAATATTTGAATCTTCTCTGAATTCTTTTATGTATGATTGTTTATCTTTGCAAATCTCTTCGAATTATCAGTTTGGTTTGGCCTACTAGATTGATCTTTCTTGCAATGGGAGAAGTGCTTAGCTTTGGGTTCAATCTTGCGATGTCCTTTCCCAAAGGATGAGGGGGCAGCAAGGCACGTATTGTATTGTTGCCATTGATACGTCTCCGTCGTATCTATAATTTTTTATTGTTCCATGCCAATATTCTACAACTTCCATATACTTTTTGGCAACTTTTTATACTATTTTTGGGACTAACATATTGATCCGATTACCAGTGCCAGTTCCTGTCTGTTGCATGTTTTTGGTTTCGCAGAATATCCATATCAAACGGAGTCCAAACGGGATAAAAACGGACGGAGATTTTTTTGGAATATTTGGAGAATCTGGAAGAAAAATCAACGCGAACCAGTGTCCGAGGTGGGCACGAGGTAGGGGGCGCGCCCCTAACCCTCGTGACCCACCTGTAAGGCGGTTGACGCCCTTCTTCGGCCGCAAGAAAGCTAATTTTTGGTAAAAAATCACGGCGAAGGTTTCAATCCAATCGGAGTTACGGATCTCCGTATATACCCGAAACGGTGAAAGGGCAGCAAAAGCGAGCGTAAGCAGAGAAACAATGAGATAGATCCAATCTCGAGGGGCTCTCGCCTCCCACGCCATGGAGGCCAAGGACCGGAGGAAACCCTTCTCCCATCTAGGGAGGAGGTCAAGGAAGAAGAGGAAGAAGGGGGCCCCTCTCCCCCTCTCCTTCGGTGGCGCCGGAACGCTGTCGTGGCCATCATCATCATCACCACGATATTCACCAACACCTCCGCCATCTTCACCAACATCTCCATCACCTTCCTCCCTCTATCTACAGCGGTCCACTCTCCCGCAACCCGTTGTACCCTCTACTTGAACATGGTGCTTTATGCTTCATATTATTATCCAATGATGTGTTGCCATCCTATGATGTCTGAGTAGATTTTCGTTGTCCTATCGGTGGTTGATGAATTGTATGATTGATTTAATTTGCTTGTGGTTATGTTGCTGTCCTTTGGTGCCCATCATATGAGCGCGCGCGTGGATCACACCATAGGGTTAGTTGTATGTTGATAGGACTATGTATTGGAGGGCAAGAGTGATGAAGCTTCAACCTAGCATAGAAATTGATGCATACGGGATTGAAGGGGGACCAATATATCTTAATGCTATGGTTGGGTTTTACCTTAATGGACGTTAGTAGTTGCGAATGCTTGCTAATAGTTCCAATCATAAGTGCATAGAATTCCAAGTAAGGGATGACATGCTAGCAGTGGCCTCTCCCACATAATACTTGCTATCGGTCTAGTAAAGTAGTCAATTGCTTAGGGACAATTTCGCAACTCCTACCACCACTTTTGCACACTCGCCATATTTACTTTAGTTGTGTTTTTATCTAAGCAGCCCCTAGTTTTATTTACGTGCTCTTTACTTTCTTGCAAGCCTATCCAAAAACACCTACAAAGTACTTCTAGTTTCATACTTGTTCTAGGTAAAGTAAACGTCAAGCGTGCGTAGAGTTGTATCGGTGGTCGATAGAACTTGAGGAATATTTGTTCTACCTTTAGCTCCTCGTTGGGTTCGACACTCTTACTTATCGAAAACTGTTGCGATCCCCTATACTTGTGGGTTATCAAGACCTTTTTTACGGCGCCGTTGCTTGAGTTATAGCGTGGGGTGAATATTCTCGTGTGTGCTTGTTTGCTTTATCATTAAGTAATTTTATTTGTTGTTCTTAGTTGTTCTTTATCTTTAGTTATGGATATGGAACACGAAATACCAAAAAAATTAGGTGTACTTGCTACTCATGGAGATGGGGAACCTCCTAAAACCCTCGATGCTGGTTATGAGAAAGATATTATGTACTACTTTATTAATCCTGAGAAAACCCCATTCAATTATGTAATGGGAGTAACGTTGGATCAACGTGAATACTTTAGGGATTATCGCTTAACACAAAAGGGAAACTATTATGGGATCAAGTTCATATATTGGAGTGGTATGCTTGGCAACTATGCGTGAGTTATGATTATACTTGTTGCTCTAGGATGAAGGCTCCACACCTTCCCTTTTCATGCAAATTTAATGATAATAAAACCTTAGCTTCTTATGCTAATGGTATATATGATTACTATGATGTGGAACAAATAGAAGAATTTGTTGCTTTTATGGGGGCTTATGAAATTGAATCTATGTGTAAAGAGTTTGAAGATTATGATGATGTTGTTTATAGATCTGAAAATTTAGCTATCCTCAAATATTGCTATGAGAATTATGAATACAATTCCGAAATTAATGCACTTATTGAGAAAGTCTCCGCTGTCCAAGAAGAGATTAATATTTTGCAGGAATCTATGGAAGAAGAAATTGTGAGCCCATTGGATGAAAAAGATGAGGAGGAGAGCAAAGAACAAAAGGAGGAAGATCGGATTAGCTACCCGTGCCCACCTTCTAATGAGAGTAACTCTTCAACTCATACATTGTTTAATTCCCCTCCGTGCTTACCGAAGGATGATTGCTATGATGACTATTATGATCCCGTTGATTCTCTTGAAATATCCCTTTTTGAAGATGCTTGCTATGCTTGTGGCCAAGATGCCAATATGAATTATGCTTATGGAGATGAACTTGCTATAGTTCCTTATGTTAAACATGAAATTGTTGCTATTGCACCCACACATGATAGTCCTATTATGTTTTTGAATTCTCCCGACTACACTATTTCGGAGAAGTTTGCACTGATTAAGGATTATATTGATGGGTTGCCTTTTACCGTGCACATGATGATTTTGATAGATATAATATGCACGTGCTTGCTGCTCCTACTTGCAATTATTATGAGAGAGGAACTATATCTCCACCTCTCTATGTTTCCAATAAAATAAAATTGCAAGAAACTGTTTATACATGCATTGGCCTTTACTATGTGTGCATGCATTGTTATTTTATGTCATGCCGATGCATAGGAAGAGAGTTAGAATTCGTAATTACATGATATATGTTACTTTGTGCTCACTACTAAATTACAAATCATTGCTAATTAAAATTGGCTTTGATATACCTTGGGATCCGGGTGGATTCACTACTTGAGCACTATATGCCTAGCTTAATGGCTTTAAAGAAAGCGCTGCCAGGGAGAAAATCCGGAAGTTTTAGAGAGTCATTTACTTCTGTTGAGTGCTTTCATATAGTTTAAAAACAACAAAAATAAATAGGGGAACCCAAAACTTTTTCAAAAAGGAAAGTGAAAGTGATAGATGCAAGCATTGTTGAAGTGGGAGCTAGCCTTGAACTTTGTTCATGCTCACAGAAACTTTGTGAATCTTGATTACAGAAACTTTTCAACAAAAAATAATTATCCCCTTGTACAATTCCATAATGTATTATAAAAATAATGTGCCAAGGCTTGCCTTTAGGATGTTTACAATGCTTGTTGGTTTGTGCGGTGCAGGACAGAAACTTTAGCTGTAGTGCGCGAATTTTAGTTTTTTACTGGAACGTCAAATGGTTATGATTCGTTTTGCACTCTCTTTCTGTACAAATTTTTTATTTTTCCTAATTTTGGCAGAATTTTTCAAGTATCAGAAGTATGGTGAATGTTCAGATTGCTACAGACTGTTCTGTTTTAGACAGATTCTGTTTTTGATGCATAGTTTGCTTGTTTTGATGAAACTATCAATTTATATCAGTGGATTAAGCCATGAAAAAGTTATACTACAGTAGACACAATGAAAAAACAAAATATGAATTGGTTTACAACAGTACTTAGAGTGGTGATTTGCTTTATTATACTAACGGATCTTACCGAGTTTTTTGTTGAAGTTTTGTGTGGATGAAGTTCGATGATCGAGAAGGTCTCGATGTGAGAAGAAGGAAGAGAGGCAAGAGCTCAAGCTTGGGGATTCCCGAGGCACCCCAAGTAAATATTCAAGGAGACTCAAGTGTCTAAGCTTGGGGATGCCCCGGAAGGCATCCCCTCTTTCTTCAACAAGTATCGGTATGTTTTCGGATTCGTTTCGTTCATGCGATATGTGCAATCTTGGAGCGTCTTTTGCATTTAGTTTTTTTTCTTTTTCTTTTTCTTTTATGCACCATGCTGGTATGATGTAGTCCTTGGTTGATTTATAGAATGCTCTTTGCACTTCACTTATATTCTTTGAGTATGGCTTTATAGAATGCTTCATGTGCTTCACTTATATCATTTGAAGTCTGGATTGCCTGTTTCTCTTTACATAGACAACCGCCATTTGTAGAATGCTCTTTTGCTTCACTTATAGTTGTTAGAGCGTGGGCACATCTTTTGTAGAAAGAATTAAACTCTCTTGCTTCACTTATATCTATTTAGAGAGTTGACAGGAACTGATCATTCACATGATTAGTCATAAAACCCTACATAAAACTTGTAGATCGCTGAATATGATATGTTTGATTCCTTGCAATAGTTTTGCGATATAAAGATGGTGATATTAGAGTCGTGCTAGTTGAGTAATTGTGAAATTGAGAGATACTTGTGTTGAGGTTTGCAAGTCCCGTAGCATGCACGTATGGTGAACCGTTATGTAACGAAGTCGGAGCATGAGGTGTTTATTGATTGTCTTCCTTATGAGTGGCGGTCGGGGACGAGGCGATGGTATTTTCCTACCAATCTATCCCCCTAGGAGCATGCACGTAGTACTTTGTTTAGATGACTATAGATTTTTGCAATAAGTATGTGAGTTCTTTATGACTAATGTTGAGTCCATGGATTATACGCACTCTCACCCTTCCATCATTGCTAGCCTCTTCGATACCGTGCATTGCCCTTTCTCACCTCGAGAATTGGTGCAAACTTCGCCGGTGCATCCAAACCCCGAGATAAGATACGCTCTATCACACATAAACCTCCTTATATCTTCCTCAAAACAGCCACCATACCTACCTATTATGGCATTTCCATAGCCATTCCGAGATATATTGCCATGCAACTTCCATCATCATCATATACATGACTTGAGCATTTATCGTCATATTGCTTTGCATGATCCTAAGATAGCTAGCATGATGTTTTCATGGCTTGTCCGTTTTTTGATGTCATTGCTATGCTAGATCATTGCACATCCGGGTACACCACCGGAGGCATTCATATAAAGTCATATATTTGTTCTAGATATCGAGTTGTAATATTGAGTTGTAAGTAAATAAAAGTGTGATGATCATCATTATTAGAGCATTGCCCCAGTGAGGAAAGGATGATGGAGACTATGATTCCCCACAAGTCGGGATGAGAGTCCGGATGAAAAATAAAAAATATAAAAAAGAGAAAGGCCAAAAAGGCCCAAAAAGAGAAAACAAAAAATGAGAGAAAAGCGAGAGAAGGGCAATGTTACTATCCTTTTACCACACTTGTGCTTCAAAGTAGCACCATGTTCTTCATATAGAGAGTCTCTTGAGTTATCACTTTCATATACTAGTGGGAATTTTCATTATAGAACTTGGCTTATATATTCCAACGATGGGCTTCCTCAAATGCCCTAGGTCTTCATGAGCAAGCAAGTTGGATGCACACCCACTTAGTTTCAGTTTGGGCTTTCATATACTTATAGCTCTAGTGCATCCGTTGCATGGCAATCCCTACTCCTCACATTGACATCAATTGATGGGCATCTCCATAGCATGTTGATTAGCCGCGTTGATGTGAGACTTTCTCCTTTTTTTTGTCTTCTCCACATAACCCCCATCATCATATTCTATTCCACCTATAGTGCTATGTCCATGGCTCATGCTCATGTATTGCGTGAAAGTTGAAAAGGTTTGAGAAACGTCAAAGTATGAAACAATTGCTTGGCTTGTCATCGGGGTTGTGCATGATGTGAATATTTTGTGTGGTGAAGATGGAGCATAGCCGGACTATATGATTTTGTAGGGATGAGCTTTCTTTGGCTATGTTATTTCAATAAGACATAATTGCTTGGTTGGTATGCTTGAAGTATTATTGTTTTTATGTCAAATGATAGACTATTGCTTTGAATCACTCGTGTCTTAATATTCATGCCATGATTAGACATATGATCAAGATTATGCTAGGTAGCATTCCACATCAAAAAATATCTTTTTTATCATTTACCTACTCAAGGACGAGCAGGAATTAAGCTTGGGGATGCTGATACGTCTCCGTCGTATCTATAATTTTTTATTGTTCCATGCCAATATTCTACAACTTCCATATACTTTTTGGCAATTTTTTATACTATTTTTGGGACTAATATATTGATCCAGTGCCCAGTGCTAGTTCCTGTCTGTTGCATGTTTTTGCTTTCGCAGAATACCCATATCAAACGGAGTCCAAACGGGATAAAAACGGACGGAGATTTTTTTGGAATATTTGGAGAATCTGGAAGAAAAATCAACGCAGACCAGTGTCCGAGGTGGGCACGAGGTGAGGCGCCCCCTAGGCGCGTCCCCGACCCTCGTGACCCACATGTAAGCGATTGACGCCCTTCTTCGCAAGAAAGCTAATTTTTGGTAAAAAATCACGGCGAAGGTTTCAATCCAATCGAGTTACGGATCTCCATATATACCCGAAGCGGTGAAAGGGCAGCAAAAATGTAATGCGTAAATAGAGAAAGCAGAGAGATAGATCCAATCTCGGAGGGCTCGCCCTCCCATGCCGTGGAGGCTAAGGACCCGGGGAAACCCTTCTCCCATCTAGGGAGGAGGTCAAGGAAGAAGAGGAAGAAGGGCCCTCTCCCCTCTCCTCCGGTGGCGGAGCAGCTGCCGTGGCCATCATCATCATCACCGCGATCTTCACCAACACCTCCGCCATCTTCACCAACATATCCATCACCTTCCTCCCTCTATCTATAGTGGTCCACTCTCCCGCAACCCGCTGTACCCTCTACTTGAACATGGTGCTTTATGCTTCATATTATTATCCAATGATGTGTTGCCATCCTATGATGTCTGAGTAGATTTTCGTTGTCCTATCGGTGGTTGATGAATTGATATGATTGATTTAATTTGCTTGTGGTTATGTTGCTGTCCTTTGGTGCCCATCATATGAGCGTGCGCGTGGATCACACCATAGGGTTAGTTGTGATGATGCCTGCTAGAACTACGTCGGTATTTCCCCAAAGAGGAAGGGATGATGCAGCACAGCGACGGTAGATATTTCCCTCAGTGATGAGACCAAGGTTATCAAACCAGTAGGAGAACTAAGCAACACTACGTAAACAACACCTGCACACAAATAACAACCACTCGCAACCTGACATGTTAAAGGGGTTGTCAATCCCTTTCGGGTAACGGCGCTAGAAATTGGCACGTGGACAGGAGAAAGTTGTAATAGATTGATAGATCGAACACCAAATAAAATAAAGTGCAGCAAGGTATTTTTGTATTTTTGGTTTAATAGATCTGAAAATAAAAGCAAAGGAAAATAGGTCGCAAAGGCAAATATAATAAAGAAGAGACCTAGGGGCCGTAGATTTCACTAGTGGCTTCTCTCGAGGAAAATAGCAAACGGTGGGTAAACGAATTACTATTGGGCAATTGATAGAACTTCAAATACTCATGTAGATATCCAGGCAATCATCATTATATAGGCATGACGTCCAAGATTAGTAGACCGACTCCTTCCTGCATTTACTACTATTACTCCACACATCGACCGCTATCCAACGTGCATCTAGTGTATTAAGTTCACGGAGAAACGGAGTAATGCAATAAGAATGATGACATGATGTAGGCAAGATCTATTTATGTAGAAATAGACCCCATCTTGTTATCCTTAATAGCAACTATACATACGTGTCGGTTCCCCTTCTGTCACTGGGATCAAGCACCGTAAGATCGAACCCATCACAAAGCACCTCTTCCCATTGCAAGGTAAATAGATCAAGTTGGCCAAACAAATCCCAAATATTGGAGAAGAAATACGAGGCTATAAGCAATCATGCATATAAGAGATCAAAGAAGACTCAAATAACTTTCATGGATAAAAACATAGATCTAATCATAAACTCAAAGTTCATCTGATCCCAACAAACACACCGCAAAAAGAGTTACATCATATGTATCTCCAAGAGACCATTGTACTGAGAATCAAAAGAGAGAGAGAGGAAGCCATCTAGCTACTAACTACGGACCCGTAGGTCTACAAAGAACTACTCACGCATCATCGAAGAGGCGCCAATGGACATGATGAACCCCTCCGTGATGGTGTCTAGATTGGATCTGGTGGTTCTGGAACTTGCGGCAGCTGGAATTGATTTTCGCCGACTCCCCTAGGGTTTCTGGAATATTGGGGTATTTATAGAGTAAAGAGGTGGTCGGAGGGGCACTCGAGGTGGGCACAACCCACCAGGGCGTGCCCAAGCCTCCAGGCGCACCCTGGTGGGTTGTTCTCCCCTCGGAGCACCCCCCAGGCGCTTCTCCGGTCCATTGGATGTCTTCTGGTCCATTAAAAATCCGCAAAAAGTTTCGCTGCGTTTGGACTCCGTTTGGTATTGATTTCCTGCGATGTAAAAAACATGCAAAAAACAACAAGTGGCACTTGGCACTATATCAATAGGTTAGTACCAAAAAATGATATAAAATGACTATAAAATGATTGTACATCCAAGAATGATAATATAACAACAATGAACAATAAAAAATTGTAGATACGTTGGAGACGTATCAGCATCCCCAAGCTTAATTCCTGCTCGTCCTCGAGTAGGTAAATGATAAAAACAGAATTTTTGATGTGCAATGCTGCCTAACATATTCATTTCATATTCTTTTCTATGTAGCATGGACATTTGGACTTTTATATGGTTCAAAGCAATAGTCTAGTTTTGACATGATAACTTAGATACTCAAGCATATCAACAAGCAACCATGTCTTTCAAAATATCAACGCTAAAATAAGCTATCCTAGCCCATCATGCTCAATCATTGATCCATTCATGAAACACACTCGCATATTAGCTACACCCAATGCTCAAGTACGATCATAGTGGCCCCTAGTCGGTGCTTTATGAGAGAAGATGGAGACTCAAATTAATAATAAAAATTGCATAAAGTAAAAGAAAGGCCCTTCGCGGAGGGAAGTAGGGATTTGTAGAGGTGCCAGAGCTCAAAGCGAAAAACATAGAGATAAAAACATTTTGGGAGGCATGCTTTTCCCACTAACGAAAACGACTTAGATTTCTCCACACTTTCCATGCTAGATATATCATAGGCGGTTGATATGTTTCCAACGTATCTATAATTTTTTATTGCTCCATGCTATATTATCTACTATTTTGGACCATATTGGGCTTTATTTTCCACTTTTATATTATTTTTGGGACTAATCTATTAACCGGAGGCCCAACCCAGAATTGCTGTTTTTTGCCTATTTCAGAGTTTCGAAGAAAAGGAATATCAAACGGAATCCAAACGGAATGAAACCTTCGAGAACGTGATTTTCTCACCGAATATGACCCAGGAGACTTGGACCCTACCCCAAGGAAGCTTCAAGGTGGGCACGAGGTAGGGGGGCGCGCCCTCCCCCCCCCCCAGGCGCGCGCCCCACCCTCGTGGGGCCCACAAAGCTCCACCGACATACTTCTTCATCCTATATATACCTACGTACCCCCAAACGATCATATACGGAGCCAAAAACCTAATTCCACCGCCGCAACTTTCTGTATCCACGAGATCCGATCTTGGGGCACATTAGGAGCTCCGTAGGAAGGGAATCCACCATGGAGAGCTTCTACATCATCATAGCCCTCCGATGAAGTGTGAGTAGTTTACCTCGGACCTTCGGGTCCATAGTTAGTAGCTAGATGGCTTCTTCTCTCTTTTGGATCTCAATACAATGTCTCCCCTCTCTCGTGGAGATCTATTCGATGTAATCTTCTTTTTTGCGGTGTGTTTGTTGAGACCGATGAATTGTGGGTTTATGATCAAGATTATCTATGAACAATATTTGAATCTTCTCTGAATTCTTTTATGTATGATTGGTTATCTTTGCAAGTCTCTTTGAATCATCAATTTGGTTTGGCCTACTAGATTGGTTTTTCTTGCAATGGGAGAAGTGCTTAGCTTTGGGTTCAATCTTGCAGTGTCCTTTCCCAGTGATAGTAGGGGCAGCAAGGCACGTAATGTATTTTTACCCTCAAGGATAACAAGATGGGGTTTTTATCATATTGCATGAATTTATCCCTCTACATCATGTCATCTTGCTTAAGGCGTTACTTTGTTTTCTTGAACTTAATACTCTAGATGCATGCTGGATAGCGGTCGATGAGTGGAGTAATAGTAGTAGATGCAGGCAGGAGTCGGTCTACTTGTCTCGGACGTGATGCCTATATACATGATCATACCTAGATATTCTCATAACTATGCTCAATTCTATCAATTGCTCAACAGTAATTCGTTCACCCACCATAAAATACTTATGCTCATGAGAGAAGCCACTAGTGAAATCTATGGCCCCCGGGTCTATCTTCATCATATTAATCTTCCTACGCTTTAATATTGCTTTGCTTTTTTACTTTGCCTTTTATTTTACTTTGCATCTTTATACCAAAAATACCTAAAATATTATCTATCATCTCTATCAGAACTCACTCTCGTAAGTGACCGTGCAGGGATTGACAACCCCTATTCGCGTTGGTTGCGAGGAGTTATTTGCTTTGTGTAGGTATGAGGGACTCATGGCGTAGCCTCCTCTTTGGATTGATACCTTGGGTCTCAAAAACTGAGGGAAATACTTACGCTACTGTGCTGCATCACCTTTCCTCTTCAAGGAAATCCAACGCAAGCTCAAGAGGTAGCAAGAAGAATTTCTGGCGCCGTTGTCGGGGAGTCTACGCAAAAGTCGACATACCAAGTACCCATCACAATCCCTTATCTCTCGCATTACATTATTTTCCATTTGCCTCTCGGTTTCCTCTCCCCCACTTCACCCTTGCCGTTTTATTTGCCCTCTCTTTTCCGTTTGCCTTTTTCTCGCTTGCTCTTTGTTTGCTCGTGTGTTGGATTGCTTGTTTGTCTCAATGTCTCTACCTAGATTTGGTGATCTTCACCTTAAAAGGCTAGAAGAGATCGAAAGCAACGTCAGGAGTTTTATGGTTTTGCAATTTGAGCATAATAGTTTCTTCAGAAATGATCTTAAGGAACAAAAAAGTTTTATGAGTTATATGAATAAAGAGCTCGATGATATGTCTAAAGAATTTGATGGTATAAGATCCCAAATTGCTCGTCTTGAAAAGTTGACTGCTGAAATTTCGGATAAGCAGACTACCTTAGTCAATAAGATGGCCGCTAAACCGGAACCCTATGAAAATGAATATGAAGATCTAAAAGTTATTGATGTGTCCCCTATTAAATCTTTGTTTTGCAATATGAATCTTGATAATGATGGGACTGAATATGATCCACCTTTACCTAGAAGGCTTTCCAAATTTCGTAGTTTTTATATCTTGATGCTAAAATTGATAAAAGTGGGATTGAAGAAATCAAAACCCTAGATGTTGCTAAACCCTCTATTTTGGATTTCAAGGAATTTAATTATGAAAGTTGCTCTTTAATTGAATGTATTTCCTTGTTGCAATCCGTGCTAAATTCTCCTCATGCTTATAGTCAAAATAACGCCTTTACCAAACATATCGTTGATGCCTTGATGCAATCTTATGAAGAAAAACTTGAGTTGGAAGTTTCTATCCCTAGAAAACTTTATGATGAGTGGGAACCAACTATTAAAATTAAGATTAAGGATCATGAATTTTATGCTTTATGTGATTTGGGTGCTAGTGTTTCCACTATTCCCAAAACTTTGTGTGATTTGCTAGATTTCTGTGATTTTGATGATTGCTCTTTAAACTTGCACCTTGCGAATTCCACTATTAAGAAACCTATGGGAAGAATTCATGATGTTCTTATTGTTGCAAATAGGAATTATGTGCCCGTAGATTTTATCGTTCTTGATATAGATTGCAATCCTTCATGTCCCATTATTCTTGGTAGACCTTTCCTTAGAACGATTGGTGCAATTATTGATATGAACGAAGGGAATATTAGATTCCAATTTCCATTAAAGAAAGGCATGGAACACTTCCCTAGGAAGAAAATAAAATTATCATATGAATCTAGCATGAGAGCCACTTATGGATTGCCTACCAAAGATGGCAATACCTAGATCTATCCTTGCTTTTATGCCTAGCTAGGGGCGTTAAACGATAGCGCTGGTTGGGAGGCAACCCAATTTTATTTTTAGTTTTTTATGCTTTTGCTTCTGTTTAGGAATAAATAATACATCTACCTTTTGTTTAGATGTGGTTTTATGTTTTAATTAGTGTTTGTGCCAAGTTAAACCTATAGGATCTTCTTGGATGATAGTTATTTGATCTTGCTGTAATTTCCAGAAACTTTCGCTTCACGAAAACAATTGTTACAAATCACCAGAACGTGATAAAATACTGATTCCAATTGATTCTAATCAATAAACAAATTTCCTAGGTCTTCCTATTTTGTCTGAATTTTTGGAGTTCCAGAAGTTTGCGTTAGTTACAGATTACTACAGACTGTTCTGTTTTTTTACAGATTCTGTTTTTCATGTGTTGTTTGCTTATTTTGATGAATCTATGGCTAGTAAAATAGTTTACAAACCATAGAGAAGTTGGAATACAGTAGGTTTAACACCAATATAAATAAAGAATGAGTTCATTACAGTACCTTGAAGTGGTCTTTTGTTTCTTTCGCTAACGGAGCTCACGAGATTTCTGTTGAGTTTTGTGTTGTGAAGTTTTCAAGTTTTGGCTGAAACCTTTTGATGGATTATGTAACAAGGAGTGGGAAGAGCCTAAGCTTGGGGATTCCCATGGCACACCCAAGATAATCTAAGGACACCAAAAAGTCAAAGCTTGGGGATGCCCCGGAAGGCATCCCCTCTTTCGTCTACTTCCATCGGTAACTTTACTTGGAGCTATATGTTTATTCACCACATGATATGTGTTTTGCTTGGAGCGTCTTGTATGATTTGAGTCTTTGATTTTTAGTTTACCACAATCATCCTTGCTGTACACACCTTTTGAGAGAGCCATACATGATTTGGAATTTGTTAGAATACTCTATGTGCTTCACTTGTATCTATTGAGCTATATAGTTTTGCTCTAGAGTTTCACTTATATCTTTTAGAGCACGGCGGTGGATTTGTTTTAAAGAAACTATTGATCTCTCATACTTCACTTAGATTATTTTGAGAGTCTTAAATATCATGGTAATTTGCTTAATAATAATAATATGTTTGGTATTCAAGATTTGTAAAATTTTCTTTTGAGTGCGTTGAATACTAAGAAAAGTTTGATGCTTGATAATTGTTTTGAGATATGAAGATGGTGATATTAGAGTCATGCTAGTTGAGTAGTTGTGAATTTGAAGAATACTTGTGTTAAAGTTTGTGATTCCCGTAGCATGCATGTATGGTGAACCGTTATGTGATGAAGTCGGAGCATGATTTATTTATTGATTGTCTTCCTTATGAGTGGTGGTTGGGGACGAGCGATGGTCTTTTCCTACCAATCTACCCCCCCTAGGAGCATGCGCGTAATACTTTGCTTTGATAACTTGTAGATTTTTGCAATAAGTATATGAGTTCTTCATGACTAATGTTGAGTCCATGGATTATACACACTTTTCTTCCTTCCACCATTGCTAGCCTCTCTAATACCGCACACTTTTCGCCGGTATCATACACCCACCATATACCTTCCTCAAAACAGCCACCATACCTACCTATCATGGCATTTCCATAGCCATTCCGAGATATATTGCTATGCAACTTTCCACCGTTCCGTTTATTATGACACGCTCCCTCATTGTCATATTGCTAGCATGATCATGTAGTTGACATCGTATTTGTGGCAAAGCCACCATTCATAATTCTTTCATACATGTCACTCTTGATTCATTGCATATCCCTTACACCACGGAGGCATTCATATAGAGTCATATTTTGTTCTAAGTATCGAGTTGTAATTGTTGAGTTGTAATAAAATAAAAGTGTGATGATCATCATTTTTAGAGCATTGTCCCAAGTGAGGAAAAGGATGATGGAGACTATGATTCCCCCACAAGTCGTGATGAGACTCCAGACGAAAAAAAAGAAAGAAAAGAGGCCATAAAAAAGAGAAAAGGCCCAAATAAAAAAATGAGAGAAAAAGAGAGAAGGGACAATGTTACTATCCTTTTACCACACTTGTGCTTCAAAGTAGCACCATGATCTTCATGATAGAGAGTCTCTCATTTTGTCACTTTCATATACTAGTGGGAATTTTTCATTATAGAACTTGGCTTGTATATTCCAATGATGGGCTCCCTCAAAATGCCCTAGGTCTTCGTGAGCAAGCGAGTTGGATGCAAACCCACTTAGTTTCTTTTGTTGAGCTTTCATATACTTATAGCTCTAGTGCATCCGTTGCATGGCAATCCCTACTCACTCACATTGATATCTATTGATGGGCATCTCCATAGCCCATTGATACGCCTAGTTGATGTGAGACTATCTTCCCCTCTTTTGTCTTCTCCACAACCACCCTTCTATTACACATATAGTGCTATATCCATGGCTCTTGCTCATGTATTGCGTGAAGATTGAAAAAGTTTTGAGAATGTCAAAAGTATGAAACAATTGCTTGGCTTGTAATCGGGGTTGTGCATGATTTAAATACTTTGTGTGGTGAAGATAGAGCATAGCCAGACTATATGATTTTGTAGGGATAACTTTCTTTGGCCATGTTATTTTGAGAAGACATGATTGCTTTGTTAGTATGCTTGAAGTATTATTATTTTTATGTCAATATGAACTTTTATCTTGAATCTTTCGGATCTGAATATTCATACCACAATTAAGAAGAATTACATTGAAATTATGCCAAGTAGCACTCCGCATCAAAAATTCTTTTTTTTATCATTTACCTACTCGAGGACGAGCAGGAATTAAGCTTGGGGATGCCTGATACGTCTCCAACGTATCTATAATTTTTATTGCTTCATGCTATATTATCTACTATTTTGGACCATATTGGGCTTGATTTTCCGCTTGTATATTATTTTTGGGACTAACCTATTAACCGGAGGCCCAGCCCAAATTCTGTTTTTTGCCTATTTCGAGTTTGAAGAAAGCGGAATATCAAACGAGTCCAAAGCGGAATGAAACCTCCGGAACGTGATTTTCTCACCGAATATGACCCAGAGACTTGGACCCTCGCCAAGGAAGCTTGAGGTGGGCACGAGGTAGGCGCGCCCTCCCAGGCGCCCCCACCCTCGTGGGCCCCACGAAGCTCCACCGACGTACTTCTTCCTCCTATATATACCTACGTACCCCCAACCGATCAGATACGGAGCCAAAAACCTAAGTCCACCGCCGCAACTTTCTGTATCCACGAGATCCCATCTTGGGGCCTGTTCCGGAGCTCCGTCGGAAGGGGAATCCACCATGGAGGGCTTCTACATCTTCATAGCCCCTCCGATTAAGTGTGAGTAGTTTACCTCAGACCTTCGGGTCCATAGTTAGTAGCTAGATCGCTTCTTCTCTCTTTTTGGATCTCAATACAATGTTCTCCCCCTCTCTCGTGGAGATCTATTCGATGTAATCTTCTTTTTGCGGTGTGTTTGTTGAGACCGATGAATTGTGGGTTTATGATCAAGATTATCTATGAACAATATTTGAATCTTCTCTGAATTCTTTTATGTATGATTGGTTATCTTTGCAAGTCTCTTCGAATTATCAGTTTGGTTTGGCCTACTAGATTGGTTTTCCTTGCAATGGGAGAAGTGCTTAGCTTTGGGTTCAATCTTGCGGTGTCCTTTCCCAGTGATAGTAGGGGCAGCAAGGCACGTATTGTATTGTTGCCATCGAGTATGACAAGATGGGGTTTTTATCATATTGCATGAATTTATCCCTCTACATCATGTCATCTTGCTTATGGCGTTACTCTGTTTTCTTGAACTTAATACTCTAGATGCATGCTGGATAGCGGTCGATGAGTGGAGTAATAGTAGTAGATGTAGGCAGGAGTCGGTCTACTTGTCTCGGACGTGATGCCTATATACATGATCATACCTAGATATTCTCATAATTATGCTCAATTCTGTCAATAGCTCAACAGTAATTCGTTCACCCACCGTAAAATACTTATGCTCATGAGAGAAGCCACTAGTGAAATCTATGGCCCCCGGGTCTATCTTCATCATATTACTTTGCATTTTATTTTACTTTCCATCTTTATACCAAAAATACCAAAAATATTATCTATCATCTCTATCAGATCTCACTCTCGTAAGTGACCGTGAAGGGATTGACAACCCCTATTCGCGTTGGTTGCGAGGAGTTATTTGCTTTGTGTAGGTACGAGGGACTCGCGCGTAGCCTCCTACTGGATTGATACCAAACTGAGGGAAATACTTACACTACTGTGTTGCATCACCTTTCCTCTTCAAGGAAATCCAACGCAAGCTCAAGAGGTAGCAGCGGTTCCCAAACAGAAAATAAAGTTTATTCAGTTTTCCACCATACTTTCACTTTTCACGGCCAACCGTAGCCCCGGGTGCCCTCCATACCAACACTTTCTAGGGAATTTATTATTTGACAACATAAAGTAAAATCATTTTTCATTTCGGGACTGGGTATCCCTAATACCTTTGCCTTACTCTTGTGCAATGACAAGAGAATAAACACTCATCGTGAGAATAACACATCTAGCATGGAAAATATCGGCCACCCCTCACTGCCTCGCGAGCGGTACGAGCACATAAAAGAGAAGTTTATTTTGAAAATTAGAGATGCACATACAAATTTTCTTAGAACGGCAAAAGAATACCGCATATAGGTAGGTATGGTGGACTCATGTGGCAAAACTAGTTTAAAGGATTTTGGATACACAAGTAGTGATCATACTTAGTGCAAAATGAAGGCTAGCAAAAGATTGAGAAGCGACCAACCAAGAAACGAATAATCTCATAAGCGAGCATTAAGCATAATTAACACCTAATAATGCACCTCAAGTAGGATATAATTTCATTGCATAACTATTGACTTTCCTGCTTGCATAGGGAATCAAAAACCTTAACACCAATAATCTTACTAAAACATAATTACTCATCAACATGACTCACATATGGCATCATCATATCTCAAAACTATTACAAGGAATCAAGTTTATTTTTTCCAATGATCTTCATGAAGGTTTTTATTATATCCTTCTTGGATATCTATCACTTTGGAACTAATTTTCATGTGTTGCTTTTGATAAGCTCAAACAAATGTAAGTGAAGATCATGAGCATAATATTTCTTTCTCTCAAATTAATTTAAGTGAAGCAAGAGAGAATTTCTTAAAAAAATTACTAACTCTCAAATAAACCTAAGTAAAGCAAGAGAGCATTTATTCAAAAATACTAAAGCACACCGTGCTCAAAAAGATATAAGTGAAGCACTAGAGCAATTCCATGGCTCATAAAGATTTAAGTGAAGCATAGAGAGCAATTCTAACAAGTCATGGCATAATTTTGGCTCTCTCAAACAAGTGTGTCCAGCAAGGATTCAAGACTTAAAAAGCAAAACAAAACAAGCAAAGACTCACATCATACAAGACGCTCCAAGAAAAACTCATAGCATGTGACGAATAAAAATATAGCTTCGAGTAAAATACCGATGGTCATTAGAAGAAAGAGGGGATGCCACTCGAGGCATCCCCAAGCTTAGTTGCTTGCTTCTCTTTGGATAATAGCTTGGGATGACATGGGCATCCCCAAGCTTAGGCTCTTCTTACTCCTTATTCCTTCATCCATCGTAACATTACCCAAAAATTAAAAACTTCAATCACACAAAACTCAACAAAACCTTCGTGAGATCCGTTTGTATAAGAAAACAAATCACTACTATAAGTACTGTAGAAAACCAATTCATATTTTATTATTGCATTATTTCTACTGTATTCCAACTTTTCTATAGCAAAAACTCATCAAAGAAAACCATAGAATCATCAAAACAAGCCACAACGCAAAGAAAATAGAATCTGTCAAAAAAGAACATTCTGTAGCAATCTGGATATTTTGAATACTTATGTAACTCCAAAAATTCTGAAAAATTAGGAAAACCTGAGAAATTTGTATATCAATCTACTGTAAAAAATTTCAGAATTTTTCATCGCTTCTGTGATTTGTAACAATTGTAACTCTGGACGCAAAAGTTTCTGTTTTTCAGCAAGACCAAAGCAACTATCACTCAAGAAGATCCTAAAGGCTTTGCTTGGCACAAACACTAGTTAAAACACAACAAACACAATCATAACAGTAGCATAATTGTGCAAACACTCAAGAACATAAAGCAAAAAGCAAAATAAATTGTATTCATTGGGTTGCCTCCCAACAAGCGCTACCGTTTCACGCCCCTAGCTAGGCATAAAGCACGGATCTAAGTATTGTCATCTTTGTTTCTAGATCCACAAGATGCCCTCATGATTGATTCATATGGTGGCCTAATTCTTGTTCTAGGGAAGTGTTCCATACCCTTCCTTAGTGGAAACTGAAATTTAATATTGCCTTTTTCATATCAATCACGGCACCAATAGTGCGTAAAAACGGTCTACCAAGAATAATTGGACAAGAAGGATTGCAATCAATATCAAGAACAATAAAATCTATGGGCACATAATTCCTATTTGCGAGAATAAGAACATCATTAATTCTTCCCATAGGATTTTTAATAGTAGAATCCGCCAAGTGCAAATTTAAAGACATTCTTCAATATCGGTAAGACCAAGCACATCACATAAAGATTTCGGAATTGTAGAAACACTAGCACCCAAGTCACATAAAGCAAAACACTCATACTTTTTAATCTTGACTTTGATAGTAGGTTCCCACTCATCATGTAATTTTCTAGGAATTGAAACTTCTAATTCCAACTTTTCTTCCAATGCTTTCATCATAGTATCAACAATATGTTTAGTAAAACCTTTATTTTTTTCATAAGCATGGGTGAATTTATCATGGATTGCAACAAATAAATACAATCAATCAAAGAGAAACTATCATAATTAAATCTTTGTAATCCAAAAGAGTGGGCACATCACTAGTTAAAGTTTTGACCTCTTCACACCCACTTTAATCAATTTTCTCAACAAGATTTTCACCCTCTGAATTATCGGGACGCCTTCCAGCTAAAGTTGACTCTTGTCCAGTCCCTTTATCATCAATCTTAATTTTACTAAACAAGGAATCAATAGAAGAAACACCAATCATTTTAAGATCGTCATCACTTTTATCTTCTAACGAGATTGGTTTAGCGGCCATTTGTTTTACTAGGGTAGCTTGTGCATCGGATATTTTTCCTAGCAAACTTTCAGCAAAAGCATACTTAGATTGGAGATTGCAAACTTCTCTACTAATATCATCAAGTTGTTTTGTTATAGCATTTAGCACAACGGAGTGCTCCTTAAGTTCTTCGGTAAAATATTTATTGTGCTCAAATTGTGTAATCATATATTCCTTGGTACTTTTCTAAATTTCAAGCAAAATATTGGGGTAAGGAACATCATAATATTTTCTTAGAGTCATCATGACTACGCAAATAAGAAAGCATGCAAAAATAGATCCGGCGAGAAAACGGCGAACGAAAAAGAGGGCGAATAAAACGGCATTTTTTGTCAAGTGGGGGAGAGGAAAACGAGAGGCAAATGGAAAATAATGTAATTGCAAGGAGATGAGATTTGTGATTAGGAACCTGGCAGATGTTGATGATGTTTCCCCGGCAACGGCGCCAGAAATTCCTTTTGATGTCTGCTAGAACTACGTCGGTATTTCCCCAAAGAGGAAGGGATGATGCAACACAGCGATGGTAGGTATTTCCCTCAGTGATGAGACCAAGGTTATCGAACCAGTAGGAGAACCAAGCAACACTACGTAAACAGCACCTGCACACAAATAACAACCACTCGCAACCCGACGTGTTAAAGGGGTTGTCAATCCCTTTCGGGTAACGGCACCAGAAATTGGCACATGGATGGGAGAAAGTTGTAATAGACTGATAGATCAAACGCCAAATAAAATAATGTGCAGCAAGGTATTTTTGTATTTTTGGTTTAATAGATCTGAAAATAAAAGCAAAGGAAAATAGATTGAAAAGGCAAATATAATAAAGAAGAGATCCAAGGGCCGTAGATTTCACTAGTGGCTTCTCTTGAGAAAAATAACAAACGATGGGTAAACGAATTACTGTTGGGCAATTGATAGAACTTCAAATACTCATGACGATATCCAAGCAATGATCATTATATAGGCATCACGTCCAAGATTAGTAAACCAACTCCTTCCTGCATCTACTACTATTACTCCACACATCGACCGCTATCCAGCATGCATCTAGTGTATTAAGTTCATGGAGAAACAGAGTAATGCAATAAGGATGATGACATGATGTAGACAAGATCTATTTATGTAGAAATATACCCCACCTTGTTATCCTTAATAGCAACGATACATACGTGTCGGTTACCCTTCTGTCACTGGGATCAAGCACCGTAAGATCGAACCCATCACAAAGCACCTCTTCCCATTGCAAGATAAATAGATCAAGTTGGCCAAACAAAACCCAAATATCGAAGAAGAAATACGAGGCTATAAGCAATCATGCATATAAGAGATGAAAGAAGACTCAATAACTTTCATGGATAAAAACATA
Organism: Aegilops bicornis; assembly: GCA_021605145.1. Taxonomy (NCBI): domain Eukaryota; kingdom Viridiplantae; phylum Streptophyta; class Magnoliopsida; order Poales; family Poaceae; genus Aegilops; species Aegilops bicornis. The sequence continues at coordinate 175,253,329 of CM038674.1, forward strand.
GATCTGATATTAACTCAAAATTCATCCAATCCCAACAAACACACCGCAAAAAGAGTTACATCATATGGATCTCCAAGAGACCATTGTATTGAGAATCAAAAGAGAGAGAGAGGAAGCAATCTAGCTACTAACTACAGACCCATAGGTCTACAAAGAATTACTCACGCATCATCGAGAAGCACCAATGGACATGATGAACCCCTCTGTGATGGTGTCTAGATTGGATCTGGTGGTTCTGGAACTTGCGGCGGCTGAAATTGATTTTCGTCGACTCCTCTAGGGTTTCTGGAACATTGGGGTATTTATAGAGTAAAGAGGCGGCCCCGGGGGCACCGGAGGTGGGCACAACCCACCATGGCAAGCCTGGAGGCCCAGGCGCGCCCTGGTGGGTTGTGCTCCCCTCGGAGCATCCCCAGGCACGCCCATAAAAGATCCACAAAAAGTTTCACTGTGTTTGGACTCCGTTTGGTACTGATTTCATGCGATGTAAAAAACATGCAAAAAAACAACAACTGACACTTGGCACTATGTCAATAGGTTAGTACCAAAAAATGATATTAAATGACTATAAAATGATTGTAAAACATCCAAGAATGATAATATAACAGCATGGAACAATAAAAAATTATAGATACGTTGGAGACGTATCATGCCCCAAGATTTCTACCGGAGAAACAAAGACAAGAACGTGCATCAACCCCTATGCATAGATTATCCCAATGTTACCTCGAGAATCCGCGAGTTGAGTGCCAAAACACATATCAAGTGAATCAATACAATACCCCATTGTCACCAAGGATATTCATAGAAAGACATACATAAAGTGTTGTCAAATCCATAAAAGTATTCAATCCGATAAAATGAAATCTCAAAGGGAAAACTCAATTCATCACAACAAGATAGAGAGGGGAAAACACCATATGATCCGACTATATTAACAAAGCCCATGATACATCAAGATCGTACCATCTCAAGAACACGAGAGAGAGAGAGAGAGAGAGAGAGAGAGAGAGAGATTAAACACATAGCTACTGGTACAAACCCTCAGCCCCGAGGGTGGACTACTCCCTCCTCATCATGATGGCCATAGAGATGATGAAGATGGCCTCCGGTGATGATCTCCCCCTCCGGCAGGGTGCCGGAACGGGGTCTAGATTGATTTTACGTGTCTACAGAGGCATGCGCCGGCGAAACTTCTGATCTAGGGTTCTCCCGAGAGTTTTTGGAATATTTGGCAATTTATAGGGCGAAGAGGCGGTGCGGGAGGCCACCGAGGTGGGCACAACTGGTAATATTCTGTCTATAAGGTTTTCCCTAGTAGTGTACCCTCAACACCGAGGGTGGTGCACCGCAACTCACATCCAAGGAGTCTCGTCAGAAGTGCGATTCGCGGGATAACCGGCGAGAACTTTTGAGGACCCGAAACCCCACAAGCCAAGGATGGACTCTGTTTGGATGCGCAGCGGCTATGGGCTGCGTAGGTCGATTCGCTCGTTGTTAGAGCCTCGAGGATCGTTGCCCTTCAACACGAAGAACGAGAGAGAAAACACCGGAGAGAGAGATAAAACTAGGGTAAAAAGTAGATGGGTTTTACGATTGTGTGTTGTTTCAATCATCCGTCACCCCTTATGTATATAAGAGACGGCTGGACTTCCCATACAAGGAAAGGGTTTGGATTCTTGTCCAAAACCCTAATTTGGGTTCAATGTTTGACCTGAACTTTCCAAAATTGTTTGGTTTAAAAGCTGGCTGCACCTTGCGGGTCATTGTTGCAGCAGTAAACGTTCTCGATAGAGATGTGTCCAAAAGCAATTTTAATCATTTCAACGAGACGGACAACTTTCATGTTGAATTTTTTTTTTAATTTTGAGGCCATCTTGAGGGACGAATCACTGGTGCAAAAGCTGTTTTTGACAAAGGACGCTCAGGCAAGACCTAGAACATCTCCTGTGAGGAGGCAACCAACATAGGAGTAAACAGGGACTACTTAAGACATGTCCTATGGATATATATTATTTTTCTCTCGCCTTTTATATTTCGTCTTGACGAGACGAAGAATTCATGTTGAGAAACTTCTCATTTGGAGCCACCTTAATTGCGTTTTTGGCGATTCCAAAATATGGTGTCGACACCCGAATCGCGTAGAGAGGAATTGGAGGCGAGGCGGACGAGCAGTTGTGCGAGTGTAGTGGACTTCATGCGGATCTCACTCTCCTTTGTTTTGAGCGAGAGAGAGAGGCCATCAGCTGTGTGTGAGCAAAGGAATACCTGACCTTTTCTATGTGGGAGATTGAGATGCAGGGCTTTTGTTTCGAAGGAGGAAAACTGTTATGATCTTGCAGTTGGAAACGAAAGAATTAATGGGGACATGAGAGAGGCTGCTCGTCTCATATGGTTGGAAACTGAACTATTACTGGGAATCAAACCTGCTAGTTTCTGTTTTGCTAAACTTTATATGCATGTGTGTTTCAGTAAGCCGTTGTAGTTGGAATATCCTATTTGACGCTTATTGCGTCAAACTGCCGTCGCTTCTCACAGGCGAGCGACCGAGCAGCGACGCGATGGGACGGCCCAGTTTTTTGCGTGTACAACGGAGGTTCCCTGAACCGGTTTTTTCTACTGTTTTTTCTCTTTTCTTTTCTGTTTTTATCTCTGTTTCTTTTTGTTTTCTTTTCATGTTTTGTTTCTGTTTCTTTTTTCCTTTTCCAGGTTATTTTATCTTTTTAAACTAAGTTCATGTTCGAAAATTGTTCTCAATAGAAAAATGTTCTTGCCTTCAGAAAATGTTCGTTTTTACAAAATTGTTCATAAGATGAAAAAATATTCGCGATTTTCAAAAAATGTTCTTGTTTTTCATAAAATGTTTGTGAATGCTTTTGTTCAAACTTTTAAAAAAGTTCCGGTGTCAAAAAATGTTCTTAATTTTCAAAAAATGTTCAGATTTCAGAAAAAATGGTTTTGTTGAAACTTTAGAAAAATGTTCTTTCTTTATAAATTTCTGCACATTTTCAAAAAATGTTCATGTTTAAAAAAATCTACCAGATTTTTTTATTATACTTCCAAAATCAGTTCACAATTTCAAAAAATCTCATTTCTAAAATTGTTCACAATCTCAAAAAATGTTCTCATTCTGAAAAAAATTCACAGTTCTAGAAATTTGTTCATGTTACAAAACATGTTCAGGAATTTCAAATAATATTCTCGTTTTCAAATTTCATTCACAATTTCAGAAAAATGTTCATTTAAGAAAACTTATGCAATTTTGTTCACAATTTGAACAAATATTCACATGTTTAAAATTTTGTTCGCGTCTCCAAAAAATGTATAATACAAATTTTGTTCACATTTTAAAAAAGTTTGTTTTTAACTTTTTTGGTGCTGAACTAAAAAAATATTCCTGTTTTCCATTTTTTTACAAACTAAAAACTGTTTGCAATCTCAAAAAATGTTTGTGTTTTTCGCTATTTGTTTGTTTTTCAGAGACATTTTTGAAAATTATTTGTGTTTTTGGATTCTGTTTGGGTTTGCAAATTCTGTTCGTGTTTCATTTTCAAATCAGAATCACAGAACATCTCCACTTCTCCAAAAAATGTGGCATTTTAAAACTGCTCGCAATTTTTGATATGGTTTTAAAATGTTTTCAGTGTCCAGATGAAAGGGATGTTTGTTATTCACTTTGGTCAGAAGAGGAATTGACACTCAAGAGCACACTTTTTATGTTAGCATTCCAAATCTCAACGCTGCTGTTTGTTCTTATAGGTTTATGCACCTTTATGTTCAGTTAGTGGTGTCTGGTATAGTGGCTAATGGCTCACGGTTGGAGTGTGCGGTGGTTGGAATGATCCCTTGTACTCGCTGTTTATTTTCAGCTTTTTGTCGCGCGCGAAAGGAAAAGAAACAAAGAGCGGCTTGGTGGGCCGGCCCAGTTGTGCGTCAACCCTGTGCGTCGAGCAGTTGTATGACGGAAAATGCGTCACATAGGAGGTCCCGTTGTAGTTAACTGAAATAAGAGCGGCGTACATCACAAGCGAAAGATCTAAGTGGGCCTGCCCATGCAAAAGGGCGTGTAAAGGGCTGGGCGCCACTTGTTTTTTGTTTTTTGTTCAGCTGTGCCCTCGGCAGAACCTATGTGTCCGTGTGCTGTGCTACTTCGTGTGCAGCGTGTGTTGTGCTACTTCGTGTGCGGCGTGTGTGTGCGTGTGTTTGTGGTGTGACCTTTCTTGGACTTTGTGGCTTTGATGATTGCTTTATATATAAAGTAGGACGAAAGTCTTTTTCGATAAAGGACTGGCCGCTTTTGCGTCTATTTCGCCCTAAAAGGCAATCTATCATGCGTCCTATGCATCGAATAGGATTTGCCGTATTGCTCACAACACTAGTCTTTTTACACGATAGTGCTCACTCTGGGCGGTTTTTACATGATTTCAACCGGTTTTCTAAGCGCATTATTGAGCAACACGAGTTTTTCGAGTTTTTTGTTTTTCTTTTTTCTTTCTGATTCTTGTTTAGTTATATTTTATTTTAAAGAAATGTAACATTTGTATGTTTCGTTTTAAGTTTGTTCTGCCTTTTTTATGTTTATTTGTTCATTTTAAAAAAATACTATCAAATTGCCTCAATATCTTATATTTAGAAATGGAGGCAGTATATTAAGAAAAAAGATTCCCCTCAACCAGTGAATGACATCATTACATCAATCGGGCACGTGGCCATTGGATTTGGATTTGATCGTTTGTCTAATGCGCGTCACATGTTCTGGTCACAGGAGCCCACCGGTGTCCAAAAATATCTGTGCCTACCATGTCCTGATCTTTATCCTCATAAAAGTCACCGCTCACTACTCCTCTTCATGGATCGATTTCTTCTCTCTTGCTCTCTCTCTCTCTCTCTCAAGTATCCACACGTTAGCTGTTGTTTCATCATCCATCCTCTCCGCCGGCGAGCACGCGCTCGGCCGTCGCGGTCGTTGGCCGCCTCCACCACCCACCCACCCTCTCTCCTCCCCCCTCTTCTCGATCGACGACGCCCCTTCTGCTGCTACCGGGTGATGAAGAAGAAGACCTGCTCGACATCGATGATGCATGGCGCCATCCACTTCTGCAACATCACCGCTGTTGCAAAAAAAAGTGCAACAAGACCTCTGTTGAAAAAAAAATCGACAACAAAATCTTCGTTGCAAAAAAGATCGCAATAAGACCTCTATTGTAAAAAATAATATCCGCAACAAGACCTTTCTTGTAAAAAGAATCCGCAACACAATCTCTGTTGCAAAAGTATTCCGTAACACAACCTCTATTGTACAAAAATCTCACAACACAACCTCTATTACAAATGTTTCTGCAACAAGGTCTTTGTTGCAAAGTAGAGATAAGACGTTGACCCCACTAGATCTATGTCAGATCACACGGCTCGCGAGGCGACGGCGGCCGATGCGTAGCAGCCCCCATTCTTTATACACTACACTTTTTGGCAAACGAATTAAACTTCTTTATTCAGAATTCGATCTGACTGAGAGAGTGAGTGGTCTCTTCACTGGGCCTGGCCAAAGGCCCAACAGTGTTTTGAGGGAGGCCGAAGGCAAACGGTGTTTTCTGAGGGAGGCCGAAGGCCCAACTTACTTTACTTACTTCTATCTTCATGTTTGTCGATGTCTCGAAAAACAAATTCTTCATGCTTTGGCTGCCGAGTGCAGCACCTCGCCGCCCCGCACGAGCGCCCATTCCCCAACCCTCGTCGGCGCCGCCGGTCGACAGACCAACCACGGCTAGGAGTCTCTGGGAAAGGTACGCATTTCTTAGGCCGTTTCTTCAATATTTAATCTGCTTGTTTTTTCCTACAATGGAGAGGAAAGAGATATGCGACCTCGTTATGTCGTCATCTGTAAATTCATTGGCCGCCTTATTTATTTATTTAATTTGGCAATTGCTACGAAAGTGAAATTTGTTTGTCTGAGGTGTGGTGTCCTTATCTTGTACATGTGGTCTGATCTAGCAAGATGTTGAACTAGTACACCTCATTCCACGCGCTCTATTGACTGGGAATTTGTGCACTCCTTTCGTCTTCTTTTCCAAAGTCACAATGGATTGCCCAGGCAGATCTTTATTTGGTTGTTCTTCCCGCCCGATTAGTATCTGTAATTCTAAAGTTGCTACGATATCATTGTTTTATCAGGCACATTTGGCTGGGCTTCTCCTGAGTCACATTATTGTTAGATGCGGCATTCTTCCACATCTCAATTTTTTTTGCTAATGTGTACAGCCAAGGCGATCAACTTGGAAGAAGCACTTTGGTTGGTGCCAGTTCGCTGCCCTCGTGGTCGATGGCCAACTCTCTGTCTTCATGGTTCAGCGGCACCTGTGACTGATGCCGTCGGCCGTGTTACTGAGATATCCTAACATCCGCCTCAATGGTACACTCCATGCCTTCTACCCTGCAGCTTTCCAAAACCTCATCAACCTAAACAAAAACAATCTTGTCGTATCGTCCCTGAAAGCTTATTTGCATAATCTGATGATTTTAGTACTTAGCTCACATCCACAGGGGCAAACTAACATGAAGGGTTGTACTCGTTTTTCTTTCTTTGTGACATTTTGGAGGCACCGTGAACTGACATAGACATAGTCAGTCATCGGTCATGACCTTACCGGAGACTACTAGTCACTTCCCTGTGAGGCTGGGAATCAGGATGCCCAAGAGTGTGGCCTGAAAGCACTGACTCTAGATATGTTATTTCCCTCCCACGACCCCAACTCTGAAGTCTTTGCGCCCATATACCTGTTCAGCGAGAGCAATACAACGTATTTGTACTTTTGTGCAATTATGTATTTGTTCTGTGTTTACTCTAGCTATTTCCAAATGCAATGCATAGAGCACCCTGCAGCTTGCCATTTCCTTACCAACACTATAACCTGCTGCAATGGCAGTGCAGAAACTCTTCCACATCTCAATTTTCCTGCTAGTATGCACAGCCAAGGCAATCAACCCCGAAGCTGAAGCACTACTCCGATGGAAGTCCACTTTGATTGGTGCCAACCCGTTGCCCTCGTGGTCAATTGCCAACTCTACGTGCTCTTGGTCCGGCGTCACCTGTGACGCTGCCGGACATGTTACCAAGCTCCACCTTTCCGGCTTTGGGCTCCATGGTACGCTACACGCCTTCTACTCTGCTGCGTACCAGAATCTCATCAAGATCAAACTCAACAGCAATAATCTTGTTGGCACCATCCCAGCAAACATATCCCTTTTGCTCACGCTCACCATTTTGGACTTGAGCAACAACAATCTTGTCGGTGCCATCCCCTACCAACTCAGCAAGCTACCAATACTAGTCGAGGTTAATCTGGGAAATAACCAATTGACTAACCCAGAATTTGACAAGTTCTCGCCTATGTTCAGCTTGAAGCTATTATCTCTAGCTAACAATAATCTCAGTGGAACCTTCCCACAATTCATCCTCAACTACACCAATGTGAGGATGCAATTCCTTGATTTGTCAGGTAATGACTTCTCAGGGCTGTTACCAGATTCACTGCCGGAAATGGTCCCAAGGTTGAGGTATCTAGATCTGTCAGCTAATCGATTCTCTAGCGTGATACCTCGCTCACTCTCGAGGCTCCAGAAGCTTGAGATACTGCTTCTCAACGAAAATAATCTTACAGGAGGGATCCCAGAGGAGCTTGGGTTGGTACCTGGATTGCGAGTTCTTTCACTGAGCGACAATTCACTTGGTGGGTTCATCCCAGCCTCACTTGGGCAGCTTCAGTTACTAGAGCAACTCAATATCAGAAATGCTGGTTTGGTTTCTACTCTTCCACCCGAGTTGGGGAACCTTACTAATCTCGGTCACTTGGATCTGGCACATAACCAGCTATTTGGAAGTTTGCCACCATCTTTGGCCAGGATGCAAGGAATGTCCTGGTTCATTGTACATGACAACTATATCGATGGTACCATCCCGTCAGAGATGTTTTCAAACTTGACTAATCTTGCGGTATTCGATGTTGCCAAAAACTTGTTAGCTGGAAGCATCCCATCGCAGATTGGTAACTGTAAAAAGATAATCACTCTCCTCCTCTCAAACAACAACTTTACTGGTTCCATCCCAGTAGAGATGGGCAGCTTGCCGAACTTGCAGTTTTTGGTCATGTCAAAGAATCACTTTACTGGAGTGATACCATCTCATATCGGCAATGCAACATCTTTGAAATTCCTTGCCATCAGATCCAACCACCTTGACGGAGAGCTTCCTGCAACCATGTCTGCATTGATAAATCTTGTTGCTCTCATCTTGTCTGGCAACAAGTTTACGGGTATCATTCCTAATATTGACAACAGGCAGTTGCCGTCTGCCAAGGTGGCAAAAGATAAAAACGACAACAGCTTCATGGGAGAATTGCCATCTGCCTTTTGTCAGTTACCACTTCTGCAACTCTTGGATCTATCAAACAATCAGTTGTCTGGTGAGCTTCCTGGTTGCTTTTGGTACTTGAAAGATTTGCAATCCTTAGATTTATCGAGCAATGCTTTTGCTGGTGAAATTCCAACCTCAAGTTGCTGTAATTCTTCACTAAGGTCCCTGCACCTGTCAGACAACAACTTTACAGGTTGCTTTCCAGCTGTGTTGAAGAACTTCAGACGCCTTGTTATTTTGGATCTCGGGAACAATAATATTTCTGGTGTAATTCCTCCATGGATAGGGCAAAGCAATCCTTTGTTGAGGATTCTCGGACTGCGATCAAACATGTTCTATGGAAGTATTCCCTGGCAGCTATCACAACTCTCCCATCTCCAACTGCTTGATCTAGCTGAGAATAATTTTATAGGTTCCATACCAGAAAGTTTCGTCAATTTATCCTTCATGAGGCAGGCACCCACAATGCAGCCAGGTATAAAAATCATCCTACAATATGCCACCTTTGGATATATATACAGTGGCACTATGGTCGTAATTTGGAAAGGACAGGATTACATTTTCCGGGGAAGAGATGCATTTGTGACAGGTATTGATCTCTCTGCCAATTCTCTTTTTGGTGCTATACCTCCGGAGTTGACAAATCTTAGAGGCATCCAGTTACTAAATATGTCAAGAAATTGTCTATCTGGTAGTATCCCGATGGATATCGGCAGCCTAAAGTTTTTAGAATCCCTTGACCTCTCTTGGAACAAGATATCAGGTCCTATTCCTCCTAGCATATCAAACCTGATATTCCTCAGCTCCCTTAATCTCTCGAGCAATCTTCTATCGGGAGGGATACCTACAGGGAATCAACTCCAAACATTGGATGACCCGTCAATTTATAGCAATAACCTGGGACTTTGTGGCTCTCTATTGAACATTTCATGTAAACATGGTTCAAGTCCGACAGCCACATCAGATGTGGGAAAGGAACATCACGATGAACTTGAAACCATGTGGATGTACTACTCAGTGATCGCTGGAACAATATTTGGTTTCTGGATATGGTTTGGCACATTGTTTTTCTGGAAGCCCTGGAGATGTGCTTTCTTGAGTTGCATAGATGCCATGCAACAGAAAGTTATGAGGAAGATGAAGCATATCCGAGGTATAGAAAGTTGTCCAAGTATTGAATGACACCACACCAAATGAAGATGAAGCAAGATGTAAGCGTCGTGATAATTATATCTGTTTCTGTTCCCAGTGCGCTCAAGAATTACCAATGTTCCAGTGGACATATTTTGTTTCAAGGTTCTAGACAAATTTGTTGTGTAGCTTTAGTCAGGGTAACGCTTTGTGTCTCGCTCATGTTTTTGTAAGTGTATGTTGTAAATCTTATAATATTTCTGAAGCCTATTGTGCAAGATTTTTCCTGTCGTTCAGAGTTGAAGAGCAGTTTCAGGTAGCATACATTGGAACTGCCTTCGAGCCTACCTACCCCTTCAAATAGTGAAACCTCCAGCATGCACTGGAATTTTACTCCATATCCTAGTACTTCTCCTGAGACTGCATCGGTATCAAGACTTTAACTACACGTAGCGATCTTCAAAGGGAGCACATACTCTACTTCTTGCTTCTAAAATTGTTCCCTGGAGAAAATGGGGCTGCATCACTGGCAATGACACCCCCATGACGACAGCTTTCCGTACATCGAACCTGACGACTTTCTTCCAGTCATTTGTCTGTCACACCAGGACATGCTATCTTATTCCGTCTCAGTGCTACATGTTCCTACGGTGTGCATACAAGGTTCCTCGAAACCTTAAGAGTGTTCAACGATCTATCAGCGGTGAAGTGTGCGACCAGATGACGATCGAGTGAATATGTGTGTGTTCTGATATGCATGCGTGCGCATCTTGGTATCTTCCCTGTAGTCACAAAATAAAAAGCAATCCATACACTGCTTTGAAATTAAAAAAAATCTGAACTTGGAAAAACAATTAAGTTTTTTAGGATGCAAAAAGAAATTAAGTTGGCTCTTTCCCCTTTGAATGATGAATAGATTTTCTCCCCGCAAGGAGGTAAGCATTGCGTGCTTGATTTGTCATATGATGGAGGGAGAGGCAAAAGTTACAGTTCTGTACCATAGTAGGAAATAGACAACCAACTCAACAATTTTGTGGCTGCTTTTTTTGTTTTGTTGATTTCGCAATTGCTGCGATATGTGTTTGTATATGGCGTATGGTAATACTACTCTCTGTATTGCACATATGTTCTTATCAAGCAAAGCTTTATACTGGAGTAGTACACACCGGGAGCTTGTGCATTCTTTCCAGTCATCTTCTTTTCCAAAGTTACAATTGGTTGCTCGAACAGTTAGTTTGATCGTTCCTCCAGCCTTATTAGTGTTCTGTAATTTTGAAACTGTAATCTTCTAGAGATTTGAGTTTTCATTATTTTTTTGGTTTGCATTTCATGGATGCAGGCTCTGTTCTGTGCAGCCATTGGATACTTTGTCTTATCGTCTCTTTTCAAGTTAACCTGCAGACTCGGTTGTTTACCAGCATGTAAACCGTCTCAGTATTTGCATCTATCGAAGTTGTTGTGCTCTTGCATTACGGCTATTGTTTGGGTAACCAACCTTTTCTGTCTTCTTTTTGTGATAACTAATTCCTATATGCTTCTTCATCTCGTTCTAGAAGCACAGCAGGTTTGCCGGGATACTGAAATTAGCATTTGTACCATAAAAGAGCTCCTGGATAACTAGGTGATTTATAGATACAGAAGCTCAAATACAGCGCTGTTGCTTAATTAAGATTTATCACTTTCCTTTGCGACTTTTTGGAAGTTCCTTTCGTGTGGCCTGTGATACTACTTAGTTTGTCATTCTTTTCTAGATTATGTTGTTAGATGTGTATAGTCCCTTTCCGGTATATCCCCGTCTTATAAGGGGTTTTCTGCACTTTGACACACATGTATATGTAATGGCCTTTGGCCCTCAGGAAAGACTAGTTGCTCATTATCCAACATGGTATCAGATGTTAACTTCTCCTCTCTCCCGCACGCTGCAACTCCGTGCTAGCTTCTCCTCCGATCCACCCACTGCCAGGTCCGGTTCTCCTCGCCGCGGATCCGGCCGCCCCAGCTCTCCTCGCCCCGGATCCGGCTGCATTGCCTCTTCTCGCCGCGGATTCGGCCGCCCCCGCTCTTTTCGCCCCGGATCCGGCTGCCCCGCCTCTTCTCGCCGCGGATTCGGCCGTCCCGGCCCTCCTCGTTGCCGTTCCGGCCGCCCCGTCCTGCTCCGTTCGGCTGCTAAGGTGGCTGCTTCGCTCGGCCCCGCGCGTGAGCTGCTTGCCGCCGCGGGTCCTCTGAGCCGCCTGCTCTCGTTCGGCCCCGTGCCTGCTGCGAGCCGTCGTGGGTCCTTGCCCGCTTGCCTGCTGCGAGCCGCTCGCCTCGGGTGTACGAGCCAGCAGGTGTGAGCGAGCGCTCAATCCCGATCGATCCAGATCGGGTCCTCCCCATCGTTGACCCAAAAAAAAAACAAAAAGAGGAGGATATCTCAGTATGTCATCTTCAGGATATGTGGTTGTTCCTCGCTGCTCGGTGATTTTTGACGGCACCAACTATGCTGAGTTTGTGGGCTTCATGTGCATCCATATGCGTGGACTTCTTCTGTGGGGTGTTCTCTCTGGCGAGGTCCCCTGTCCGCCATGTCCTGCTGCGCCAGTGGCACCGATTCCACCCGTGCCGCCGGTCCTTACTGCTGATGCTTCTCAGGCTGACCGTGATGCGGCCAAGGTCCTAGATGATGCTGCGGTTGATGCCTATGATCAGCAGGTATCTGCTTATTCAGATGCTCTTTCTGTGTACCGTGATGATCTGTCTGCTTACACTCAGTGGTGCAATGATGATGCTCGTGCTGCTGCTGTTCTCACTGCGAGTGTCCTCCCTCAGTTTGCTTCGGAGTTCATGGGACTTGGCACAGTTGCAGCGATGTGGTCTTACCTCTGCCAGCGCTATCAGCCCTCTGGTGATGCTCTCTACCTCTCTGTGGTGCGTCAGGAACACGCACTCCAGCAAGGTGATTTCTCTGTTGATGAGTTCTATTCACAGTGCTCTGCCATATGGCGCCAGCTTGACTCTCTTCGGACAGTTGTTTGTGGAACCTGCCGTTGCTGTCAGACTACTCGGTCGGATCTGGAGTTTCAGAGGGTTCATGAGTTTTTATCTCGTCTCCGGTCTGAGTTTGAGCCTCGACGGGCGCACCTGCTTGCTCGTGGTCGTGTTCCTATCTCAGAGATATTTGCTGAGCTTCGTGCTGAGGAGACCCGCCTTCGTTCTGCTGGGTTGCTTCTGGTTCAGTCAGTACTGCTGCTCGGGCTCCTACCTCGTCTGCCCGCCTCACTGCTCAGCCACTCCTACCTACTCCTCCAGGGGGGTGAGCCGTCCTCCTTATGCTGCAACGGGCACGTCGCGACGTGACACTGTCTGTGGTTACTGCTCTCGGCCAGGTCACCCAGAGCCTGATTGTCATCAGAAGAAGCGAGACCAGAGGCGCTCCTCCTTCAGCGGGACTCCTGTGTCCTCCTCGACTCCGTCACTCACTGACCAGGACATTGTTCGCCTCAAGCGTCTCCTTGCTTCCTCGGGCTCCTCATCGACTGGCTCAGCTGCTGCTGTGACTGCATCCCCTTCCTCACCATCACCGGCATCTACACAGTCAGGTACATCCTCGTGGGTTCTAGATTCTGGAGCCTCCTTTCATATGTCCTCTGATTCTTCCGCGTTGTCTTCTCTCCGACCTCTTGATTCGCCTATTAATGTTCTTACTGCCGATGGCACATCTCTTCCTGTTGCTAGTCGTGGTATTCTTTCCACTCCATCCTTCTCTGTTCCGAGTGTTTCACATGTTCCTCGTCTTATCATGAATCTTTTTTCCGCTGCCCAACTTACTGATTCTGGCTGTCTTGTCATTCTTGATACCGACTCTTGCTCCATTCAGGATCGTCGCACCAAGACTTTGGTTGGTGCTGGCCCTCGGCGCCGTGAGTCAGAGGGCCTTTGGGAGGTTGACTGGCTTTGTGTTCCTTCCGCTGCCACCACTTCTGCCAGCTCCCATGCTCTTGCTACCTCTTTGTCTGCGTCCGTCCAGCAGTGGCATCATCACCTAGGTCACATTTGTGGCTCTCGCTTGTCTTCCTTAGTTCGTCAGGGCCTCTTAGGGTCTGTATCTGGAGATGTCTCCTTACATTGTAATGGTTGCAGACTTGGCAAACAGACTCGGTTACCTTATCCTACTAGTGAGTCAGTATCTCAGCATCCGTTTGACTTAGTTCATTCTGATGTCTGGGGTCCTGCTCCCTTTGATTCGAAAGGTGGTCATCGCTACTATGTTCTGTTTATTGATGATTTCTCTCATTACACTTGGCTCTACTTCATGAAATCTCGTAGCGAGGTTCTCTCTATATACAAACGCTTTGCTGCCATGGTTCATACTCAGTTTGCCACGCCCATTCGTACTTTTCGTGCTGATTCTGCTGGGGAATATCTCTCTCAGCTGTTGCGTGGTTTTCTAGAGGAGCAGGGTACTCTTGCCCAGTTCTCATGTCCCGGGGCTCATGCTCAGAATGGCGTTGCCGAACGCAAGCATCGTCATTTCCTTGAAACGGCTCGTGCGCTCATGATTGCTGCTTCCCTTCCACCTCATTTTTGGGCTGAGGCTGTTTCCGCATCCACCTATCTAATCAACATTCAGCCATCGACTGCTCTTCAGGGTGGCATTCCTATGGAGTGTCTCACTGGTCACTCTCCTGACTACTCAGCTCTTCATATGTTTGGATGTGTGTGCTATGTGCTTCTTGCCCCCCGAGAACGCACCAAACTGACTGCTCAGTCGGTTGAGTGTGTTTTCCTTGGCTACAGTGATGAGCACAAGGGCTATCGATGTTGGAATCCTGTGGGTTGTCGCTTGCGCATCTCGCGTGATGTGACTTTTGACGAGTCTCGTTCTTACTACCCACGCTCTTCTTCTTCGAGTTACTCTGTCGACGACCTTTCCTTCCTTCTTCTTCCCGATACGCCCCGCTACGTGCCTCCTGTGTCACCTCTTCCTCTGGCACCTCTCCTTCCTTCTCATTCACCATCAACCCCGTCTTCTCCCTCCTCCTCCTCCACCTCTCCACCATCATCTCCAGTCCGTCGTCCTCTCTCCCCGTTTCCTCTCCACTATACTCGTCGCCCTCGTACTGAAGATGTCTCCTCTGACGAGCCTTCCACCTCTGCTGCACCTCTCACGCCTCCCCCGGTTCACAACCTCCGTGTTCGGCCTCGCCCTCCGCCTGATCGCTACTCCCCTGATCGGTACGGTCTCTCTGTTATTGCTGAGCCCACTTCCTATCGGACTGCCATGACTCAGCCTGAATGGCAACTTGCGATGGCCGAAGAGCTCGCTGCTCTTGAGCGCTCTGGCACATGGGATTTGGTTCCCCTTCCTTCCGGTGTCCGACCCATCACCTGCAAGTGGGTCTACAAAATTAAGACTCGCTCCGATGGTTCTCTTGAGCGCTACAAAGCTCGTCTTGTGGCCCGTGGTTTTCAGCAGGAGCAGGGGCGCGATTATGATGAGACATTCGCTCCTGTGGCCCACATGGCCACTGTTCACACTCTTCTTGCTGTGGCTTCTGTTCGTCAGTGGTCCATCTCTCAACTGGATGTTCAGAACGCTTTTCTCAATGGCGAGTTGCGTGAGGAGGTTTATATGCAGCCACCACAGGGGTACTATGCTCCTGATGGTATGGTCTGTCGACTTCGCCGCTCTCTATATGGTCTCAAACAGGCCCCTCGCGCCTGGTTTGAGCGCTTCGCATTTGTGGTGACCGCGGCTGGTTTCTTGCCCAGCGACCATGATCCCGCGCTGTTTGTTCACATGTCTCCTCGTGGTCGGACTCTTCTCCTTCTCTATGTTGATGACATGATCATCACTGGTGACGACACTGATTACATCGCCTTTGTTAAGGCCCACCTTCACGAGCAGTTCCTTATGACTGATCTCAGCCCTCTTCGCTATTTTCTTGGGATTGAGATCTCCTCCACCTCTGATGGCTTCTACATCTCTCAAGAGAAATACATTCAGGATCTTGTTGCTCGAGCTGCTCTCAGTGATGACCGCACTGTTGTGACTCCTATGGAGCTCAACGTTCAGCCGTGCCTCGATGGTGACCCTCTCCCTAATCCCACTCGCTATCGTCACCTCGTCGGTAGCCTTGTCTATCTTCTTTATTACGCGTCTGACATCTCCTATCCCGTTCACATCCTGAGTCAGTTTGTTTCAGCCCCCACCTCTGTCCACTATAGTCACCTCCTCCGTGTTCTACGATATCTTCGTGGCACGATCTCTCAGCGTCTTTTCTTTTCTCGCTCCAGTTCTCTTGAGCTCCAGGCTTACTCTGATGCTACCTGGGCTAGTGATCCCTCTGATCAACGCTCACTGTCGCCACTTGTGTCTTTCTTGGTGGCTCTCTGATTGCCTGGAAGACAAAGAAACAGACTGCAGTTTCTCGCTCGAGTACAGAGACTGAGTTGCGAGCCATGGCTATGTTGACGACCGAGGTGACCTGGTTGCGATGGTTACTTGAGGATTTTGGTGTCTCGGCTTCTACCTCGACTCCCTTACTGTCAGACAGTACTGGTGCTATCAGTATTGCGCGTGACCCGGTGAAGCATGAGCTCACCAAGCACATCGGTGTGGATGCCCACTTCGTGCGTCTTCTTTGTGCGAGATCGATTCTCGCTCTTCACTATGTGCCCTCGAGTTACAGGTTGGCTGACTTCTTCACGAAGGCACAGACTTCATGTGACATACCTTTTTCCTCTCCAAACTCAGTGTTGTTGATCCACCATGAGTTTGAGGGGGGTGTTAGATGTGTATAGTCCCTTTCCGGTATATTCCCGTTCTATAAGGGGTTTTCTGCACTTTGATACACATGTATATGTAATGGCCTTTGGCCCTCAGGAAAGACTAGTTGCTCATTATCCAACATATGTTACTTTGTATTTTCTGGCTTTTTTCCTGTTCTTTGATTTCGCTGCTCCTTTTGGAAACCTTTTTCATGGCTGGTAATTTGTTCTAGCAACAGTGATGTTGAACCTTTGCGGTCACTCCCATTGACTGACTTCTCTTTCGTGACACAATGGCTCTGTTGAACGGAGCTTGTGTGTCCTCGGGGGAAAAAGGAGTTTCATCAGTCAGCTCCCAGATATTGACTAGCTTGTGTTACTTGGGCAATGCAGTTGGGCAGGTGACTTGGCTTTCTGTTTAACAGACAGTCTCATTCACCACAACCACATATATACGTGGCCAGCTTCCATCGTCGGCTGGGTCCTGTACACTGACAGCTTGGGTGCTTTCTTCACAGGATGACCCCAAGTCTTCAGTCTCTGTAGACATATGCCCGTCCAGACAAGTTTGTATAATAGACTGCCAACCTACTGCTGACCCATTCTACTATTGCCAACCTATTCTGCTGACTAATGACCTCCATTTTCTTGCCAACGCAGCTGACATCTCAAGAGCAGTAAATCTTTCTATAATAGACATGCTGGCTGTTCGACTGGAGGGGCAAACACAGAGTCTATCCAGCCACACCCTTGAGCGATGGCACCACAATACAAGCTCTCATGTTTGACAGCTTTGCATATGCTGCTATGCATGGCCAGTGCAATCAGCCCGGAAGGAGAAGCACTCCTCCAGTGGAAGTCCACTTTGCTCAATTCCACCTACCTGTCATCATGGTCGCGTGCCGAATCGACCTGTGATTGGTTCGGCATCACCTGTGACAATGCTGGCCATGTTACCGCACTCGAGCTATCCTGGTTTAGCCTCAATGGCACGCTCGACGCCTTGTACTTCCCAGCGTTCCGGAACATCACCACACTCGACCTCTGTGGCAACAACCTCGTCGGTAAGGACTCATACCGAGTGAATTCGGTAACCTTACTAGTCTTGAGTCCTTGCGCCTATCGCGGAACATGCTATCTGGAGGTTTGCCACCGTCCTTTTCAATGATGGGCCAAATTATAACCTTTGATGTCGGGAACAACCACCTTCACAGTGGCAACATCCCGCTAGAATTGTTTTCAAACTGGACTGAACTTGGCTTTTTCAGTATTGCAAACAACTCCTTCACCGGAAGCATTCCACGGGAGATCAGCAGATGGGAGTCCCTGCAGTACCTCCTCCTTTCTGGCAACTGCTTCAACAGCTCAATCCCCGCAGAGCTAGGATCTTCCCTGCGGGTGCTAGACTTGTCCAATAACCATCTTACAGGCATGATACCATCGGGGTTTGGTAAATTATCATTCTTATTACAATTCCTTGACCTTAGCAGAAACCACTTGGAGGGAGAGATTCCAGCGAGCTTATGGCTCCTATCTGTCAACTACATATTCTTGTCGAGTAACAGGTTGACTGGTGTCATCGACAAGGATTTCTGTAAGCAACGTCATCTAGAGTTCTTGGACCTATCAAACAATCTCCTGTCTGGAATGCTCCCTGGTTGCTTATGGAACCTGCCTAATCTTACATACATGGATTTGTCAAGCAATGCCTTTGTTGGAGAAGTCACAACCTTGACGAATGATGCTTCTCCATTAGAATCAGTACATTTGTCCAACAACAGCTTCTCTGGATATTTTCCATCTCTTATAAAGAACTTGGAAAGCTTAGTAATTTTGGATCTTGGAGACAATATGTTTTCTGGCACAATTCCTTCATGGATAGGAGCTAGCCTCTCTATGCTAAGAATTCTCCGACTACGGTCAAATATGTTTCATGGAAGTATTCCTTGGGAGGTATCACAACTCTCTCATCTCCAGTTGCTTGACCTAGCGGAAAACAATCTTACAGGTTCTATTCCAGTAAGTTTCGCAAACTTTACTTACATGATAGAGACAACGCCAGAAATGGATGTAAGTGCTATCCTTGCAAGCTTTGAAACATTCGGGGATATGCCTTATATGTACACTGGTACGCATTATTCATATGATGGTCAGATGGACATAATCTGGAAGGGACGCGATTATACTTTCCATAAGACAATTACGCTTATGACTGGTATTGATCTGTCAAGCAACTCCCTTTCAGGTGAGATTCCTGCTCAGTTAGTAAATCATCAAGCCCTGCGGTTCCTGAACCTATCAAGAAATAATTTATCCGGTGGTATCCCAAAAAACATTGGGAGTTTGAAAAATGTGGAGTCTCTTGACCTCTCCTGGAATAAACTCTCGGGCCGTATTCCTCCAAGCATATCAGATTTGTTGTGCCTAAGCTTGCTCAATATGTCCAACAATCTACTATCAGGAGAGATACCTACAGGCAATCAGCTCCAAACACTCAATGACCCGTCAATATACAGCAACAACCTGGGACTTTGTGGTCTCCCCCTGAGCACTCCATGTAAGCATGATTCAAGTTCTGCAACAGTGCTGGATCAGCCAAATGAACATGACCATGAACTTGAAACTTTGTGGCTGTACTACTCAGTGATTGCTGGAACTGTCTTTGGTTTCTGGATATGGTTTGGAACATTGTTTTTCTGGAACATCTGGAGGATTACGTTCTTCAATTGCATCGATGCCATGCAGCAGACTGTTATGCAAAAGATGGTGTCTACCTGGCAGTATGACACTCTGTTTCCCTCTTTTAGGCGTTCATGAAGGATTTATCACGACCTCGGTTGTGACTCCATAGACAAAAATAGAATTTCTTTTCCGACTTTTACTTTATATGCAACGGAGATGTATTGTTCATGGCTGTTCTATTTGTTCTCTGTCACCAAAAAACAGTTCTCTGTTCTGGTGTGAACAAAATTGACCTTTTATAAGTTTGTAACAATATGGGAGAGACCAATTTGGTACATATTTGTATTAGGTTCTGATTCTCTCAATTATGTGAGTTGTAGTTATGTACGATAGTGTCAAAAATGTCTTATATTTTGATATAGAGGGAGTACGTTTCATGGTTGCGGTCTGTAGTTTTTTTGAGCTTTGCTTCGGTTGGTTTGTATAGTTGGTTTGATTCTGTGAATTGTGTGAGTTGAACTGTATGAATTATTTGTGTAACTGGATAACAGTGGGTGTGGGTGTGTCTTGCATATAAATAGTGCATTTTTCATCCATCGCGGACTTTTGGAGGTTCCATGCTTGTGGGCTATAATGTTTATTCACTCATTGCAGACTTTTGGAGGTTTTCCAAGGCTCACCACATGACATTCTGCGGTATCTTATCGTAGGTCTTCTTCAAGTCAATGAACACCATATGAAGGCCCTTCTTTTGCTTTCTGTATCTCTTCATAAGTTGCCATATCAAGGAATTGACTTACATGGTCGACCGCTCAATCATGAAATCAAAATGATTTTTTGTCACGCCTGTCATTCTTCTTAAGCGGTGCTCAATGACTCTCTTTCAGCTTCATTGTATGGCTCATCAACTTAATTGCATGGTAATTAGTACAACTTTGAACCTTGTTCTTGAAGATTGGTATTAATATACTCAGCCAGACAGAAATATGGTTGAAAAGTTTAGTAGCCATACTATCGCTATGTCTCTGAGACCTCTTCACAACTTAATGGGGATATAATTAGGGCCTCTCTGACCTCAGACTGCTGGATCCGCCACACAAAACGCATGCCAGTATCATCAAATGAATCGAGCCAATAGAATAAAAAAAAGGGTGAAGGAAGTCGCATCTACTTGAGAAATTTGGATGTTTGATAGGACGAAGGGGTGGGATCGAGACATATGTGGCGACGGCTTCTCCCTCTCCCTTGGCTTAGCTTGCTCCTGTCCCTGTTGCCCAGCCCCGCCAGACGGCGATGATGATGAAGCGACGCTGAACGTCTTGGTCCCTTCCAAACCGGCGTATTGCCAAAGGCTTTTTACAAGGGTGCAAGGGTACATATACTATTACTACTACTAGGTGATTTCTTTAAAACCTACATGAACACATACACATGTACGGAATCGGACATGGACACGCAAAGTCATGTTTAACTGATTAACTCTAACAGCCCAAAATCACCACCAACTGCGTCGGATTAAGGTTTCATATGGTGTTCAGTATTTCTGTATCTGAAGTATTGAGCCGCGAAAGTTGTCACAGTATATTTGTGTTGAAAGTTTATAATCTCAAGTTACAAAATTCAAAACATTCTGACTTCGAATTCAAATCCTATGAGCTGAAAGCTCTTTTCTTTTAATGAACAGAGCTTAAAATTCTGAATTTGATGTTCAGTATTGCCCTATTTTAGTGTCAACCTGAAAGCTGTCACTTACAGGTTCAAGATTTTTTCAGTGTCAGGTTCTTCTGAAATTTATTCATAAGCTGAAGGCCTCAATTTACAGTCTTAAATTCTTTCATATGGACGGATATCCGGAAAAGAGGCTCTGGTTATAGACTTATGCAGAGTTCCTTCTCTGCCTCTGCTACATCACTATTGTAGTGTTTGTCAATGCTTCCTCACTATTGTTTTATCCGCATTCTGCAATGGATATAAATATGTTGTTGCTGAGCCTCTTCTTTGTTTTTCTTTCACCAACAAGCTAGAATTATCTAGTTATCTAGTCCTTATCTGGATTCTATAGAAGTGCCTTATTATTGTTATGATTTGAGAGATCGATTTCCTACAGAGTCCGGTTCTTGTTCTCGGAATTTTGTGAGCTCCAATTATTTATGTTTTGTCATCGTGTTTTATATATTTTTATGATATTTTCGATCTTTGCTCACCTTACGAACTCCTGGGCACTTGTGCCTAGTTACCTCCTCAGACTAGGTTGGTTCAGCAGTTGATCATTTGGAATTCCGGCCTTTGTTTCCTTCCCACCGTGGCACCTTACAAAAAAATGTGTGATGTCTGTTCAGTTCTGGAGGTTCAGTCATAGAGAGTGACTGGGTGATTTGACAGTTGGTTTGGCCCTGTTGTTCACGGCAACCAAAAGCACATACATCTCCGGTCTTACCGAAAAAGGGTTTCCCCCGCTTTGTATTACAAAGCAACCAACACCGATTACATAGGAATGCTCGGGCGAGAAGCACAACAAGCCCAAAAAAAAAGAGAAAGAACAAAGAAGAAGAAAGAAAAGCCAACAACGGCAGCTCGACAAAGCGCGGATGACCCGCCACCGCTGCGCCCTCCGAAATTGACCCACCACAAACCCAGGCTCTGACCCGCCGCGTACCAAGCAGCACCTCCAACAAGGGATGCGACGTCGACGACGCTGCTGCCCAGACGTGACCTAGGGTTTCCCCCGGCACGCAAAAGGAAGTGGGGGATGGATACATCCGACACCCTCCAAGAAGGGATGGTGGCAACCGCAGGTGTCACCGCATCGGAGCCGGAAGAGAGCCGGCAAGGGATTTCTCCCGCACTCCAAACCCCACCGCCCAACCAGGCCGGAGCCAACCAGCCACCTCACCGCCCACCAGCATGCGCCATCGCGGTCTTGACGCCACCCATGCCGCCTCACCGAGATCACCACCACGAGGCCAAGAGGATGGAGAGAGACGCACGAGGCGACAGGAGCAGCAGCACCGGAGCCACGCGGGAGGGAACTACCTCCACCGCCGTCGTGCGGGAGGCCCGAGTCTCCGGCACCGTCCGGACGCAGCA
Organism: Aegilops bicornis; assembly: GCA_021605145.1. Classification (NCBI taxonomy): domain Eukaryota; kingdom Viridiplantae; phylum Streptophyta; class Magnoliopsida; order Poales; family Poaceae; genus Aegilops; species Aegilops bicornis. The sequence goes on from CM038674.1 coordinate 175,275,389, forward strand.
GCAGGGCATACCAGTCCGCCCCTAGCCCGGCCAGGCCTGATTTGGGCCCGTAAAGCCCCGCCGGCCACGCAGCTGCGGCAGTGGCGCGCCGCCAGATCCACCCGCCCATCGCCGCTCCCCCGCCTCTCGGAAGCCACACCAACGACCTCCCGCCCGCCGCCCGCCCAGACCAGATGGGGCGAAGCCGATCTGGGCCGGCGCGCCGCCAGATCGCCGCCAGCCGCCCGCCCGCCGCCAGCGCGCCGCCGCCAAGATCCCCGCCACCATGCCGGAGAACACCGCCGCCGCGCCGGACCGCCGCCGCTTGAAGCACCCGCAGCGCCGCCCGCGTCGAGCGACCAGCGAGAATGATGTTGCCGCCGCCAGCGCCGCCCGGGCCAGGCCCGACGCCGGACGCCAGCGTGGCAGCAAGGAGAGAGACGAGGGGGAGAGCTCGGGGAGGAGGAGCTGGAGGCGCGACCGGTTGCCCGCGGGGGCGACGCGGTCATGAGAGGGGAGGGACATCTCCGGTCTTCACCTTACTGGCGAATAGTAATCACTTCACTGTGAGGCTGGGGATTGGGATACCCAAGGGTGTGGCCTCAAAGCACTGATGGATTTGATATTTTCCTCACACGATGACCCCGAGTCTGAAGTCTTTGTACGCATATGTTCGTCCAGCGACAGCTCTACAATGTATTGCTACCTCTAAGGTCTGAATGCAACAAACAACAGCAACCTGCAACCTGCAACCTGTCATTTTTTACCAACACTCCAACTGCATGAAATGGTGCTTCAGAAACTCTTATGCGTCTCAGTTTTCCTGCTGATATGCACATCCAAGGCGATCAACCCGGAAGCAGAAGCCCTTCTCCGATGGAAATCCACTTTGATTGGCAGCACCAAGTCACTATCCTCATGGTCGATTGCCAATTCTACCTGCTCTTGGTTCGGCGTCACCTGTGATGCTGCCGGACATGTTACCGAGCTCCACCTTCCCAACGCGGGGCTCCATGGTACGCTTCACGCCTTCTACTCTGTAGTGTTCCAAAACCTCACCGTGCTCAACCTCAACAGCAACAACCTTGTTGGTATGGTCCCAGCAAACATCTCCCTGTTTCTCGCTCTTACCATTCTGGACTTGGGCTATAACAATCTTGTTGGTGCCATCCCCTACCAACTCAGTCACCTCCCAAAGATTGTTAAGTTAGATTTGGGAAATAACCACTTGACCAACCCAGAATATGCCAACTTCCCACCTATGTCCAGTTTGAAGCTGTTATCTTTAGCTAATAACAATCTCAGTGGTGCCTTCCCACAATTCATCATCAACTCCACGAATGTGGGGATGAGATCCCTCGATTTATCTGGTAACACCTTCTCAGGGCCGTTACCAGCTTCACTGCCAGAGATGGTCCCAAGGTTGAGGTACTTGAATCTATCCGCTAATGGATTCTTTGGCTCGATACCTCGCTCATTCTCAAGGCTCCAAAAGCTCGAGACACTATGTCTCGAGAATAATAATCTCACAGGAGGAATCCCAGAGGAGCTGGGGATGATGTCTGCACTGCCGACCTTATGAAAAGCACTATGGAGCAGATCGCTACATGTATCCCAAATCTGCGGCAAGCGAGCTGAAGCGTCTTATGCTCCCTTTTGGGGTCTAGTTTGTAAGCTTCGGTGGGTCGAGTCCCCCGTTTGCAGTTCTATGTGCTGTGTTGTGCGTGGCTGATGTAGCCTGTTGAGACTGTTTGGTGTTGTGTGTGTTGTGCAAACCTTGGATGCTGCCTATGTGGCTTTAATAATTTAAAGCCGGACGCGACTAGCGTCTACGTTTAAAAAAAAAATGATGTCTGCACTGCGATGGCTGATCCTTTACAACAACCCACTTGGCGGGTCAATCCCTACCTCACTCGGGCAGCTCCATTCCCTCCAGTATCTCTATATAAATGATGCTGATTTGGTTTCTACTCTTCCACCTGAGCTGGGGAACCTTACTAGTCTCGAGTACATGTTCCTGAAAGGGAATCATTTATTTTGAAGCTTGCCACTATCTTTTGCCAGGGTGCAAACAATGGTGTATTTCAGTGTAGGGGACAACAATATCAATGGTACCATCCCCTCAGAGATGTTTACGAACTGGACAAACCTTAAGTACTTCAATGTTGCAAACAATTTGTTAGTTGGAAGCATCCCATCGCAGCTCAGGGTGCAAAGAATGATCTATTTCAGTGTAGGGGACAACAATATCAATGGTACCATCCCCTCAGAGATGTTTACGAACTGGACAAACCTTAAGTACTTCAATGTTGCAAACAACTTGTTAGCTGGAAGCATCCCATCGCAGCTCAGCAACTCCGAGGCGTTATATCTTCTCAGCCTCTCTGGAAACAACTTTACTGGCTCGATCCCGGTGGAGATGGGAAACATGGTAAACTTGGAATTGCTGGATTTGGCCAAGAATCACCTTACTGGAACAATACCACCTACTATCGGCAATTTAACAAAGTTGCGCTTACTTGACATCAGTGACAACCGTCTCGAGGGTAAGCTTCCTGTGGCCATCCCCTATCTGAGGAATCTTCTCGTTCTCTCCTTGTCTGGAAACAAGTTCACTGGTATCACTCCTAATGTCCACAGCAGGCAGTCGACGATTATTAATGTGGCCGACAACAACAACAGCGTCTTTGGAGGATCATTGTCTGCCTATTGTAACCTAACAATGCTGCAAGTCCTGGATCTATCAAAGAATCAAGTATTTGGAGATCTCCCTGGTTGCTTGTGGAACTTGGGAGAACTACAATCCTTGGATCTGTCAAGCAATGCTTTTGCCGGGGAAGTTCCAACCTCGACTCACTATAGTTCTTCGCTAAGGTCGCTGCACCTGTCAAACAACAACTTCACAGGTTGCTTTCCAGCAGTGTTGAAGAACTTCAAAAACCTTATCATTTTGGATCTCGGGAACAATAAGATTTCTGGCGCAATTCCTCTATGGATAGGGGAAAGCAATCCTTTGCTGAGGATCCTCGGACTGCGATCAAACATGTTCAATGGAAGTATTCCCTGGCAGCTATCACAATTGTCTAATCTCCAACTGCTTGATCTAGCTGAAAATAATTTAGTAGGTTCCATACCAGAAAGTTTCGCCAACTTTTCCCTGATGAGACAGATATCCATGATGCCGCCGGTTATAATAGTGAACATATTATATACCCAACATGATGATTTTTATGGCCGCATGGATATAGTTTGGAAGGGACGGGAGTACACCTTTCAAGGAAGAGATGCATTTGTGACTGGTATTGACCTCTCTGGCAATTCTCTCTCTGGTGAAATCCCTTTAGAGTTGACAAGTCTTAGGGGCATCCAGTTACTAAATATGTCAAGAAACTATCTTTCTGGTGGTATCCCCAAAGACATTGGCAATTTGAAGTTGTTAGAATCCCTTGACCTCTCGTGGAACAAGCTATCAGGCCCTATTCCCCCTAGCATATCAAACCTGATGTTCCTCAGCTCTCTCAATCTATCCAACAACCTTTTATCAGGAGAGATACCTACAGGCAGTCAACTCCAAACATTGGACGACCCGTCAATTTATAGCAATAACCTGGGGCTTTGTGGCTCTCCATTGAACATTTCGTGTAAAAATAGTTCAAGTCTGACGACCACTTCACATCAAGATCTTGAAGCCATTTGGATGTACTACTCAGTGATTGCTGGAGCAATTTCTGGTTTGTGGTTATGGTTTGGTACACTGTTTTTATGGAAGATCTGGAGATGCGCTTTCTTGAGTTGCATAGATGCCATGCAACAGAAAGTTATGAACAAGATGAAGCATACCTGGGAGTATAGGAAGCTGTCCAAGTATTGAATGATGCCACACTAAATGAAGATGAAAGAAGACGTAAGTGTCGTGATAATTATCTATGTTTGCTTTTGCCAGTACGCTAGTGAAGCAAGTATGCCAAGTAACCGGCATCGGGTTTCTGTTATGTTGATATTTCTTTCCCCTGAATATAACTAAACATATATATATTTTCTCAGGGTAATGGTTTATGTCTCGCTCATATATTTGTAAGCGTGTGCTGTAAATAAATCTTACAATATTTGTAAAGTGTACTGCGCTTGATTTTCCCTGTAGTTCAGAGTTGAAGAGCAGTATAAGTTAGTACTAGGGCATATACTGAAATGCTAACGATCTTGAGGGCACAAAAGTTTGCACCTGAATTCTTTGGCGAGTTTGGTTCCTGCATCCTCCTTTAATTTACTATAAGCAAGTGCTTTTCTTGGAATACTAAGAAGTGCTAGTATCACATTAATTGGTTGTTTTTCAGAGGCAGCTTCCCTAGAGTGTGTTCAGTTCACTAAAAGGGTAGTGGAGAAGTGGCCTAAGCTTCGGTGAGGGGCCAAATCACATTACTTCGAGTCTCGACTCTTGAGGCCATCTGCTCTGAATTCCCAGAAAACTAACCCATCCTTGGCAGAGTCAAGCACTGTGAAGAGTCAATTCTTGAGGAATTTTGCAGTTAGCCTCCAGACCTCAACTTGCTTAGTACTCCCTCTGTAAACTAAAAAACCCACACCATCTGTTGCAGATTTGAGCTTGAGCCGCTAATAATCCACCATCTGGCTACATATTCTATCTAGATCGGGTTCTCCATCGGGCGTCGCACGGCGGTGGGATCGGATCGGCGGCAACGTCACCGGTTCGGCGGAGGGCTCCGTTCCAGCCAACCGCGAGATCGGGACGCCGTGGCCTCCGGTGAAAATCGCGTCTGACTGCGGTCATGGCGGACGATGGCGGCGTCTCGGACGTCGTTCCCTTCTCGAGGCATCGTTGTTGTAGGTCACGTCAACCTGATCGAAAGGCTCCAGGGGAAACCCTTGATCTGAATCTACCGGATCGGACGATGGCGACGTTTCGATGTCGTTCTCCCTCACGGGGCATCGTTTTGGAGCAAGTGTTGGCTGGAGGGACAAGAGGAGGAGCGGCGTGGCATCCGCACGTCGATAACGGCGGGTCTCAGCGGCATGGAGCAGCGGGGGTCTCGCCGGTGGGCGTGTGATGATGGACGAGTGCAGGATGGTGGCGCTGTCTGGCGTCGTGGTGGCGTCGATGGCAGTGAGGCTTGGCACGGTTCATGCAACAGTTCAGCTCTGAAGATGGATTGATGGTACGTGGCTGCGGCGGCCTCATACCCGACAGGGGGCCTGGTTGACGAGCACGCCGGACTGGTGGGTGCCCATACCCGGAAGGAGTCCTGGTTGGGACATCAGGTCTCAGATGTTAGGTTTGGCTGCGAGGTCTGTTGGGTATTAGGCCCAGACCATCGGCCCTTCATCGATTAGATAGGAGTATCGACAGAGGTTGCGAAGATGGTGGCTTTGGTCTTACTGTTGTACGACTTTGTAAGGTCTTGTGTTAATAATCAATAAAGTGGCCGTATGCATCGTCCAGATGCAGAGGCCGGGGGTATTCCTCCTTTTCGAAAAAAAAAACATATTCTAAAAACCCACACCGACATTCTGACCAAAAAATCATGAAAAACAGATGTTTGGTATATTCAGTTATTCACCTATGTCACCGAATGAGCTGTCGCCTTCTTTGATTATTACACCTGCCATGCTATCCCTTGCAGATGATTTCGGTGTTACTGTAGGTGATTAGGCGGGGCGGTTGCTGGAGCCTAATGCTTAGTCGGGCTATGTGTTGGCCTTTTATAACAGTGAGTTTGAGTTTACCTTTTGGTCGAACAGCTTTCTATCAAACTAACCAGCAGTCAGAGTGGCCAATATCAGTACTTAAATTTCTTGTTTAGTGCTGTTGGAGGTTTGACTTGACCCACTAAGGTGAAGAAAACCGCAGAGAAAACTTATGGTGCTATGGCTGCACGCACATCCATCCATGTTGAATCTTCAACAAGAAACAGGAGGTAGTACCCATCCTACGCGAAGCAACAGAGAATGACCATGCACTTCAAAGCACAAAACTAGTTCAAGGGAACGGTGGATGTCTTACCCTTTTGGGACAAACGACACATTCACTGAACTCCAGAGCTGAATCGCTAGGCCGTTGGCACTCTGCCTATCCACCGCGGTCGCTGTTCTATGCCGCCGTCGGTCTCTACCATCTCCTCGACATCCATCCCCACAGTAGATTCGCTTCAAGCCATCTAGATCGACGTGCAGATGGAGGGATGAGGCAAAGGAGGGCGTGTAGGTGCACGGCGGTGTGCACGGAGGTGGCCAGACGAGAAGATGATGGATGAACCTTTGGACTCAGCGGTGTAGGTGGGCCTCCTCTTTTTTTTTTTTTGAGGGGTAAAGCATTTATTCAAAACTAAAGAAACAAAACCAAGGTCCACAGCAACCGAAGTCTCATCTGTCCTAACTGCAGGCAAACGCCCAAGAAAACCAAAACGAAAACATTGTATCTGCACTACTTGCATACTTTAGACAAAACCCGGAATCTCCTCTGCAACAATCTGCAGGATACAATCTGGTGGCCCGTCGAGCCACACTTTATTCATCTCCATGCTGACCCCCTCCTTAGCTAATGTATGTGCCGCACCATTTGCTGTTCTTCTCGCTCAGCTCACCTTGTACTCCTGTCTCGCCCAGCTCATCGACAAGTGGACCAATCACAGATAGATTCTTGCTGTTGTCATTGAGCATGGCCACCACCTCTTTGCTATCAAGCTCCAAGTGAACCTTCTTTTTCTTTGAAGCGGAGGCAAGTGGACCTTCTTAAAACCCTGCTGAATCGCAAGTTGCATCGTCTGCCAACTCGCCATTACCTCCAGCAGCTGAGGGTCGGAGGTGCTTGGGAGGAACGCATAGGCCCCTCCTCTGAACGCACCAGCATGATCCTGTAGGACCACTCCTCCCCCCTTTTGTTCGTAGCTTTGTCAAAGCACCATCGGCATTTGCTTTTACCCAGCCCATCTCAGGTGGCTTCCACGCCTCCACAAGCTTTGCAGTTGACAATCTGGGCCATTTAGGATGCACCTCTCTCCATTCTTTCATATGGGCACACACCCTCATGGCCACCGCTCGTGCATCAGCTATCCGTTTGCCGTCTCTCGCCTCATTCCTCGCTAACCACATACCATAGAGAGCTTGGATCATCGTCTCTCGTTCTAAATCAGTCGCGTCAGCTAACCAATCCTGTAGCCATGACGAGATAGAGCTGAACGATCCATCCAACTCCGGCGGCATTACAACCGGAGCCTCCATCTCCTCTCTCAGGGTTTGCCAGAATAGCTGGGAGTGCAGGCAGGCCCAAAACCGATGATAGATGGACTCCTCCCTGCCACAAGCTACGTAGAAGACTCCGCCTTTGATCCTTCATCGGTGCAACTCCGCCCCTACAGCCAAACCATTACGCATGAGCCTCCAGGTATGTATCTTAGCTTTATTCGGTGCATCGGTACTCCATAGCGCCAGCCACATTTTGGGCCTTCTGAGCGAAGGCGAGGTACCCGGCCGTCTGGTCCTCGCTCCCTTGATGCTCATTTTCAAATGATATGCAGATTTTACGGTGAATTGGCCATTCTTTGTAAAATTCCATGCTAGATAATCCCTTACACCCGGTCCACCAACCACAATCTGTTTAATATCACATGCGTCATCAGCTGAGAACATGTCATCAATCTTTTGTACATCACATGTGTCTCCCTGTATATTGAGCAGGTCGGCCACCTTGGTAACTCCATGCATATACGTTTGACCCAATGGCTTGAGACTTCCCTGTCTTGGGATCCAATTATCATGATGCACATTGACAGAGGTGCCATCACCAATCCTCCACACTAAACCTTCACGTAACAGGTCCCGTCCATGCAAGATGCTCCGGAACGTGAAAGAGGCTCCACTCGGGCACGTGGCCGTCATAATTGATCCCTCCTTGAAGTACCGTGCCTTGAGCACTCTAGCACAAAGGGAGGAAGGGTTTTGTAAAATCCTCCAAGCTTGCTTTGCTAACAAAGCTTGGTTGAACGCCTCTGGGTCCCTAAAACCCATACCGCCCTCCCTCTTCGAAGAGCACATCTTATCCAAAGATATCTAGTGTACTTTCCTTTCACCATTTGCTGCACCCCACCAGAATTTCGAGGAGATCGATTTCAGGTTCCGACACATCTTCTTTGGGAGTTGAAAACAGCTCATGGTGTAAGTAGGAGTAAACTGAAGCCCTGACTTAATAAGAATCTCTCTTGCTGCCTTAGATAACCGTTGTCCCTTCCAACCCGAGACTTTGCTTGTCGAGCTTTCCCTTACATACTTGAACGTGCCCTCTTTGTTGTTGATGATGTGTCGAAATGGTGTTGTCCACAACAGATGAGAGGGTCAAACTAGTTTCTTCTTCATTGCCGATAATGTGGCACAATGATAGGGCTATAGAGGAAGAAAGGGATAAAATGCGACAACAATTCGGGCAGACCTAACCACAACGAGAGCTAATGTCGCGCAGAGGCTTTTGTTCAATTTCTCCACACGACTTGTTGGTACACCCAAATTTTGAGAAATTTAGTGGCAACATCTACATTTCAGAGTTCGATAGTGACACAACCATAAATTTTCCTATTTACCATTATTATATAGATCACTCACTTTTATTTCTGTGTAATAAACACACATGAAAACATTATTAAATAAAATTTTACAAATATGTAAATCAGGGGGATGCCAAGGCCCGCCTATTAGGGTCTTGGCATCCACCCGGTTTTACAAATGTGCACATTTTAGAAATGTGGGGTCATGCGCGGCGACGTGGGCAACGTCATGCTCCAACGAAATCGGGTGGGAGGTTGAAAATGATTAGGTTGGGGCCACCTGTTAGTAGCTACGACGCTCGGGCGCATCGTCAGTCGTTGGATGATCATAAGATCGTGTGACTAGGACTTAACGCGTTGAAGTTGCAAAATATCATCAATTCTCTTGGTGGGGGGGGGGGGGTCCAAGCGCGGCTAGAAGTCACAGATCCGAGATCACACGAGGGTTTTACCCATGTTCGGGCCTCCGTAGAGTAATACCCAACATCCTGGATGCTTTTGTTATTCATGATGGAGGGATACCTCGTGCGAGGGGTTTACAATGGAATATGAGATTGCTACCGAGAGTTTTGTCTGGGAGTAGATGTTCTACAAGGGAACCTTGCCTCCCCTTATATACACGGCTGGGACAAGGGTTTACATGTAGATAGAGGTGATCTGAGCGTCGCCGCCTTGCCTTAGAGGGTAAGAAGGTCTAGAGCGCCGCCCTGCCTTAGGGTTTCATCTAGGTCCCAGGCCTCGTGGGCCCTTGGGCAGACTTGACGCCAGGCTCCCTTGGGTGAGCCACCCCGGTGCAAGGCACCATCACACGTCATGTGTGTATCGCTTCGGCTAAGCTACTGGTTCGTGGGGTGAATCCGGCTGACTGGCCGGCTTGGCTGCACTATTTGGCCAAGTGAACAGTGGATATTTCTATAATTTGAACTATGAATTTGAAAAATTCTTAAAAAAATATGAATTTGAATAGGGTTTAAATAATAGCAACTCAAATCCTAAAAATCTAGAAACTTGCACAAAATAATAGTAGGGCTATTATACATCATACATCATAGGGAAAAATTGCTATCCCCATTGCATGTTTGGAAAACCTTTTATGCGAATAGCCTTAATATTGACTATTTCATAAATACCTAAATTAAATTAGGGTTTATAAATTTTCAAATTAATTCCCCAAAACTCAAAATGAATAGAAATCATGGGAAACTTATGAATGGTGTTTTCACACCCTTTAAAGAAAATGGGCTCTAACGGCAGACCTGACGACAACGAGCACTAGCCTAGAGATATCTGTTCAATTTCTCCACACGACTTGTTGGCACATTCACCGTTTTGAGAAATTTAGTGGCAATGTATACATTTCGGTGCTGGATATTGGGACAACCATTAAATTTTCTAATTACTAGTATTATTATATAGATTTTTTCTGTGAATTATTATTACATATATCCCTCACATTTGTTTATTTCTGTGTAACACACACATGAAAATACTTATTGAATAAAGTTTTACAGATATGTATATAGCACATCAACATGAGCATGTATATTCTGCTTCATAATTTCGCAAAACCTACGAATTCGACTTTCTCGAATGGAAAAAAAATTTGAAATAGAAAGCGGCAAGGAGACGAGGGAAGATTTGGAGCGACGCGGGGAAGGGGGCTTTCAAAATTTTGGGGCCTACTCGTCATAACTAACCAGGGGCTTCCGTTTCCTTCCCACTTTGGCTTTGGCGTTGCTCGGACGCGCGCCGCCACCCGCCAGCCATGGACGGCAGCAGCTCCTCCCTCGCTGCCAATCTCGTCGCATTAATCGCCTGCCAATTCCAGCAGCACGAGGAACAGACACTTCCTCCCTTGCCCCAGCTCCAAATCACAGTAGTACTTAACCGCAAAATCCCCCGAACGCTCCCTGGTCCCGAGCAAATCTTCTCTGCGCCGCTAACTGCCCATCCCTCCGCTCTCCTCAGCGCTGCCGATGGAAAATACGCAAGATCTGGATCCGCAGAGGCGCGCCGGCGATCGCGACGCGGCCAGGAGCGACGCCCTGAAGACGAACGCCGTCGCTTCCGGTGGGGAGATGGTCGTCGCTTCCGGTCGGGAGATGGTCGTCGCTCCGACCCCGTCAGGGAGCCGCGCCACCGCCGACGTCGTCCCATTGGAGGGCGTCGCCCGTGGGACGAACGGCGTCGCGTCGGAGGGGATCGACGGCGGCGCCTCGGAAGGCGTCTCCCTGGGGACGAACGGCGTCGCCTCGGAGGGGAGCGGCGCCGGCGCCAAGGTTGGAGGGAAGCGGCGTCGGAGGGGAGCGGCGTCGAACTCCCTCAGCACCAAGGCGGCCGTCCCCGTCGACAAGTGGCGATGCCACCAGGTAAACTGGAGGAACAGTAATCCCCTGTTTACTCCTGTCAATGGTGGATTCTCTGTTGCTGAAACTGCCAGTTTAGCATTTTGTTTTTCTTCAGCACACCCACATATGTTACAAATTTTCTCAGCTTCCAGGGACCTTCGCTGTTTGTTTCTTTTAGGGGAGTACCTAGAACTCATCTAGATGAGATATAATTTGGTCTCATTCGCTTTAAAACAAGAACAGATACAACCCAGATCAGCACACACACATCTTATAGCATCACATTCAATGGCTATAAAAGGTGAATGAGACCAAATTATATCTCATCTAGATGAGTTCTAGCAAAACTGTTCTTTTAGTGGCTGGATAGATTGTCTCACGCCAATCTTCAGACAAAAGCTCTATTTTTGTCTGGCACAGGCGCTTTCCAAAACTCCCCATCAGGATTGTTACTGCTGCTCGCCATCACCGGGTCAGGTTGTAGGCAACCCGGCCTGTACGCGCTCCTTACCGAAAAATGTCCACTGCTCTCGAAGTGCCATGCAGGGGTGTCTTCAGGGTCTCCTCTCGGTGCTTTAATCTTCATGATCAACTCAGCATCATGTGGCAGAAAACTTCCCTTATCAAACCTTCATTCCACTGTCCACGTCGTATCCTTGGACAGCTCCTGCCACCTTGAATCTTCAGCGAAGGTTCCTTCAGAATCCAATTATCCGAGAGCCGCATAGTAAATATTTCATTGATAGGTTGGAATATTGCTTAGGTATTTCTCTTCAGACGTGCACCTTTTCTAGTGTGGATTTCACCTCCTCTTGTCTTTTCCACCAGCCATGCTCTACTGAACAAGAGCGAGCATTTTTGTGAACTTGACAACAGTCCAGTGCACCCCTCAAATTTATGTATTACATTCTTCACAACCTCAGCCTGTTGTCAGTTGTTGCATGGAAGAACAGGGTAATGTCGTCAGCAAACAATACATGTGAAATTCCTGGAGCTGTTCTGGCAATATTCAGCTCTGTCAGTTCCCTGCTGCTTTCTTCAAAAGCTTCGACAAACCATCTGCTACAGAAAGAAACATATACAGCGATAGCGGGTCTTCCTGAAACTCAAGGGTTTTTTTCTGGCTTCTCCTGCAAGACAGACTTAATGCCAGAGATATGTTCACAGCAGGAATTTCTTCATTGAGGACTCCTCCTGTGTTATGTGTGGAGAAGATGTGATGGAGATCAAAGACTACTTTTTTCCAGATGTCTTTTCGCTAGAGCTTGCTGGGAAATTTTTTCCAGATGTCTTTTCGCTAGAGCCTGCATCGCTACATTTCCAACCTTTTTTCCGACAAACTACATTTCATTTCCAGCCTAAAAATAGAGATGGACAAACCTTTCTATAAACCAAAATCATTCTAGGGGCCACTTAGCCCTCAGCTCCTTTTATTTTTTCGCTTGTAATATAAACCAAAATCTATAGAGTATGCAGTAGAGTCCTACTGTTTCTGTAAAAAAAACAATGGTCTTCTGTTTCAATTTTTTTCTGCGTTGCTATTCCTCAGTGCCGTCAGAGAAAAATAGGGGTCGCGACAGATTGCAAAAGGTGCACTCAGAGATACTGTGAGAGTTGCATGCGTAACAGGTGAAATAATTTCCTCTCTGCTTTTTCTTAGAGCCTGTGGTAGGCAATCTTGCTTGGTTTTGTTTGTTGATGTTCTCTTTGTTTAACAGGTATCCTTTGATTGCGGATGAGGTATTGAAGAAGGGGGCCTGGGAATGCGCCAAATGCAGGAAGGAGTGCAACTGCAGCGTGTGCCAGTGAGCAATCTGAAGCTGATTCTTGCCATGGGGGATTTCAGATTTTGTTCTTCTTTATAGATCTCTTTATCTGTTTTTATTTGGCAGAAAGAAGAGGGGGGAGGAGCCGACGGGGCGAATGGCCCATGCTACCAAGAGGCCGAAGGTCAACCTGGTGCAAACTAAGAGCATCAGTACACTCAAGGATGAAATAGTTGTACCCAGGGGTACTCCCGTGACTTGCATTGCAGGTATAAAGCTGCAGTCTGAAGATGTTGGCGCTGCTATTCAATTTCTGGAGTTCTGCCGCTCCTTTGGCGAGGTAATTACGGAAAACAAATATTATGTTTTATTTATCATTTCATGTTGCATTGAACCATTGATGCATCCACTCATTTCTAAATCTGGTTTACGCTAACTGGTTATGGTTAGTTAACTTGCCTGAGAATGTTGCCGAGCTAAACAATTATGTTGTTCTCTTATTTCTCATCTCTTGTTAACACAAAATAAGTCATCAACTTGAGGCACATATTTTTTATGATTTCTAAATTTATAATCTAACGAAAGTTTATTTGCATTTTATTTTATAATCTGACACACCAAACTTGTTATATGTTTCCATAAATGAAAATATTTAACTGTTCTTAGCTGTCTGCTTGCTTTAAGAGACCTTTTCTTATGTATAATGTACCACATGATTTATGCAGATCTGCAAAATAGGGAAGGGGCTACCAGAAGAAATTCTCGAAGACTTAACTGAACTTGAAGAGGTGTCTTCAGTTGTTGCTAACGTTCACATAAATCTTCTGTCTGTCATAGAAAATGGCAAAGATAAGTAAGTATACTCACAAACTTCTATGCCCTTGTAGTTTTGCCCATGCAGTTAATAAATGAATAAATGAGGTTTTTTTTTTCTTAGCCCTTTTGATAAGTATCCAAGTCATGGAGATGAATGGATAAGAAAAGTAGGCGAGTGCATCAATTTGACGTTACATGCAGAAGATTTCACACTTCGCTGTTTAAATCAAGGGTTATCAGGGTATAAAAATTTGAACCCTTCTTGTAAGCTGGAGGTTCTGAATTGTCTGTGTAATGAGGCATTGTCTTCTAAGTAAGTACAAGCTACCATATTTTCTGGAATAGTTCACTTCACTACTGTCATATTAATTATCTTGTAACTTCATTCAGAAAGTTGAGGACCTACATTGACATTGAAGATAAAAAATGTTTGGCCAGACAAAAAATCAAAGCTGCAACCAGAAAGGTATTTATCTTGGGAAGTTCCTTTTTGGTGGTCAAGTCAGTTGGTTGACATTAATGATCATCGTTTTGTGTCTTGTTTCATAGCAAAAGGAGCTGAAAAGAAGACATGATGACATGCCTAAAACAATAGAAGGAGGAGATATTGCTAACAATGAGGAAGCTAATGATATCATTTCTCAAATAAAGGAAGCAGAAGAAATCAAGCAGGCAGCCCGGAATGGTCTGTAGCAGTATGGCTTGATTTATCTTCATTTCCTGCATTCAATTTGTTTAGCTTTGTTCATCTGTTCAGTTCTCGGTCTGTTTGATATCTTTCGCTTTTGTTTATTATATTATTTCAGATCTACACCATCCTGCATCGTTTAATATGTATAAATTTTTTCTAGAAAATATCTTTGTAATTTAAATACTTTACTAGGTTTTATTATTCCGTCTCCCTATAGTCCACAATAACATACTTTTTTGCATAGTCTTTGTCAAACTTTTAAAACTTTAACCACCAATATCTTCTAGAATATTTTGACTGAGTGAGTGAAAAATCATAATATATAAATTTATCTAAAAGATACTCGCATATTATAACAATCTTATCAGGTTTTAGAATTATACCAAAATAGATACTAATATTTTATGTACTATTTTGGAGATTGTGCTAATGTCTAATAAAAACATTATCTTCTTAAAGACCGGAGGGAGCAGTAGAAGAAAATGGTCAACTTAAATACTGGTGGGAGTATCTAACTTCCACAAAACGTCAAATTGTCTGCCTACCATCCATGAATGTGTACTGAGTGTGGGTTAACAAATGGATAAATTCAATTATTTTTATATAAACATATTTTTGGAGTAGTCCAACCCAATTTTATCATGCATGTGGACATTCTTTTGAAACCCTGGACAGTGGAGCAATCGATCTACGATAATATTCATTAATAGAAACAGTGATGTTACAAATATGAATGAAAGAAAACTACAAAAGGCCCATGGATAAAAGAGAGAGTCGTCCAATTGCAGCTCTAGGTATCATGATAAAAGAGAGAGTCGTCCAATCACAGCATGTTTGTCCCTTATTTTAATACAAGTTTTAGAGTGGTTGGGCTTTTTTAGAACCGTTCGTTGATGTCGATCTAACGGCGGAACAAATCACAATCTTGGGTAGTACTCCGATGAAAGTACTGTGAAAGTACTAAAGCGAGTGGGGCCAGTACTGCGTGACAAGGTGAGGGGACGTTTTAATCTAGGGGCAGTTTAGTCCTAGGAAAATTTGCACGCCGCCCTCTCGTCGAATGCATAACCGCCGCCATGGTGATTCACATTCCACAATTACTCATCGGCGGCCATCTCCTCCCTCTCCTCCAAGTCCACCTCGGTCATCTCCTCCTTCTTGCCGCTGCAACCCGCTCCACTCAGGCAACCCCACCCACCCGCACCCCTCTTACGGCAGATCGAGTGATGGCGGCGAGGAGAACACCGACTTCGTGCGGATCGCGGCGGCGACCAGGTCAAGTTGGCGGTTGAGGGAGATCCGTTCTTGGTTTGACAACACAAGGCGAGATGAACTGGGCGGCAATGGCCACTCTCAAGAATATGACGAAGAAGGAGAGGGCAAAGCTTTGCCGCCCGCACAACCGATTGACAAGATCGAGATCCTCCTCTGGGCGATGGAGCAGGCCAATTCGGCCCAAATGAGTGGACGAGGCGGAGGTGGTGGGCGTTCAGATCTGAGGTAGAGCATCCATGGATCAGGAACCCACCGTGCACGAGGTGTCGTTGCAGATTGTGCAGCCTCCAACCGAGTCACCGGAGACTCCGAAGCGCAAGATGAGGAGGAGAGTGGTCGCGACCTCGCTTCCCCGCCGTTCTCCACGCTTCCCTCGCCGCTCTCCTCGTCTGAGCAGCGGCGGTAGCTATGTTTAGAGTAAGCTTCCCCACTCCTCATCTTCCCTACTGCTCGTGCTTACATCGTGGTGATCTTGATCGTAATAGCTCAGAGAGGGAATGCTAGATGGCATTTTAATCTCAATGAATTGCATGAATATTTGAGTACATGGATTTGGAGGATGGATTATGATGTATGTGAACCCTAGGCATCATACGAACCCTAGGAAAAATTAGTAATGTTCTAGTGGTGAACCTTTGAAATATTTCGGTACACACGGTAGGCACCTTTGAAATATTTGAACTGCCCTAGGCAAAATTTGTAATGTTGTAGTGGTGGACACTGAAATATTTCGGTACACACCGGTAGGCACTGAAATATTTGATACTGCCCTAGGCAAAATTTGTAATGTTGTAGTGGTAGACACTGAAATATTTGGTACACACGGTAGGCACCTTGAAATATTTCGTTCCTACAATTTCAGTACACACCGATGCACACTGAATTATTTCAAGATCTGCAGTTTCAATACACACTGAAATATTTCAGTACTGCAAATTCTATACAAAGTTGGCATTTTGTCATTTATGTGTGAATCAATCCATGCATCATATGGCATAACTTTGTACATGAGTTTGGGTCAATTTCATGTCTATTTATTGTTAAAATTATTGTCATGCCATGAAACACAAGACAAGTCACTGACCCAAGCTTGCAAAGATGACATATCAATGTTCTTTGATATGCACGTTTTCACCAAGTCTTATGTCTGAATTAAAACTGAGCATTTTTTCTTGATGGTATCCATGAATTTAGAACTCCTATGAATTTGCTCATGTTGGATGTTTTATTCTCCATCATTTGTACTAGCATTCCGTGCGATTAGATGCCATGACAAGACCCCTGGCATATTTATTTTCTTGCCTCCAACATCACATGTGTGTTTTGCAGGAAAAAACCTGGAGTTCACCAGGCTGGCTGAAGTTGTGAGGCTGGGAGGCTGATGGTGCTGCTACTGGCCGATCCTTCTTCTTTCAGTTTTTGTTCGTCATTTATCAAGCCATTGGACCAGGGCTACTTCCCTATGTGATGTTAATGTATTAAGTAGTTCCTTCGAATTTGTAGTATTAGTTAGTTTGAATGTGGAAGTACCTTAATTTTTGGAACGAAATGTTGCTATGTAGGACCAAGGGTTTCATACCTTAATCTTTGTATAATTAATTATGTGAACTGTTAGATGTGGCGCTGGCAACGCCTCTACCATTGATACTATAGTTCAAAATGTCGGTCCAATTAGAGACCAGCCACTACCATATAGAACAGTTAGCATTTCATACTACAACCTGGCACGTATAAAACATCACACACTGGAAGCACATCCTAAGCACCTTGCATTGTACAAGGTCTTAGAGACCAGCCTCTACCATATATAACAGTTACCATGTCACATTACAGCATATAAAACATCACACAGTGGAATAATCATAGCTAGTAGAGCATTAGGTACCAGTTAATAATAGTTGCAATCCATCATAAGCAATAGTACCTAGATATGAGTAGATATAGGTACGGTAATACACGACAAGTACTCGCAAACAAGAGCTGACATAACAAGTTCATTTCACATTGATACATGGCCCACCCCAGTTCTAAATGAGGTGGATGGTGATCATCATCCTCAAGTCATGGCGACGGGTGTTACATAGCAGTGAGTAGGATGGCTTTGTCCTACCAAGATTCTTGCACGAAGGAACTTCTTCCACCACCTTCTGCTCAAGACGGTCACGACCGTCCGTGTCCACTTTGCATAGGCACTGGTGATGGAGCCCGTTACGGTAAGGCGTAGTCCAAAGCCATGCCTTCTTCGCCCGGTCGATGCCACGACTATCAAGTAACCTCTTAGGTAATTTCTGAAAAGCAGTTGACATGATATATGATCATGTCACGTGCAATTATCAACAAAGCATACACTTCAAGACACATATATCATTGGATTCAACACTGAGCATATATATCATCACATCACTACACTATACGCCAAGCATCAAATTACTACGATGATTAGGCATATCATTAGATTACTCCGTACACTAAGCATATCATCGCATATTACTACACTACATGCATGTCATAAAATTCTTCACTAAATGAATTCTAAACTTGGCCTCTCATCACGCGTACTACAACATGCAAATCATATGAAGAACTACACTAACTAAGCACGCATATCATGTAATTACCACACTAAGTAACATACCATGATATGTCGTTTAACATAAATCCTTGTGAGGCGGGTCACGAATGGCTTCCCTAGGTAGTCTTCACCTAAGCGGAAGCATGTCCCGAGGTTGCCGATTTCCTCGTCGCCCAGCTGAGTCCTTGGGCATACAGTATTCAACAAGTGGGTTCTCATCATCATCTGAATCAGCACCGTCTTCGTCCTCGTGAACTTCATCCTCACTATCCGAATGAAATTTAGATAGATAATGTAAATCTGGGCCTATCTCTTCTGAAGGAGAAGCTGATCAATTCACCCCCAGTAAGACGCATGCGGGCGATGAAACGATCCCAATCATCTCCTCCTATCCGGGTTATCTTTCGCCCCTTCTCGACCTGCATAGTATATGGGCCCCCAAGAGCGTCGAAGGTCACGGTGTCTGCGACGAGCTCATTGAATGCCAATCTCACATTGCATGGTACGATCTGTGTAAGACAAAAACAAATAGCAGACACAATACATTAGTGCAAATAGCAAAACAAAACAAAAAGAATGTACTGTCAGAAGGTTCATATAAATTATTACCGCTGCAACAACAAAAGAAGGCTGGAAGTAGATGCCGAACAACGTGGCAGTAGAAAGGCTGGTCCGGCACCGTGAGTTGCAGCGTCCACATTGTGCTTCCTCCATTCTACACAAAACATGTTGAACTCTAAGTCGAATTGTACATAGTACAATACAAAGATCATACATATAATAAATCATAGTGATAACCTATACTGGCAATGGCCAATCAATCTATTTTCTATCATCTATGTAATAAAGCAATGGCAATGACAATGGCATTGCCCGGTTCATCTAAACACAGGAATAGTTGGGCATCGAAACTTAAACCAGTCCAATCCACGGCACACATCAAAACCAAACCAATCCAGATATTTTCATTTAGAATCTAGACCAAACCGAACTATACATGCGCGTCATCCAACCCAGTCCAAACCGTTTTCAACTTCCAAAGGTTCAAACCGTGGACAAAGCCATATGCGAGGGCACGTCATGAATCTAGATCAGACATGGCGTCAAACTCGAGAGAGCCGACGAGCTCCGGCCGGCAACTGCGGCTCTTGGATTTGAAGCAGTAGTAGGTGGTAGTTGAAGGAAATATGCCCTAGAGGCAATAATAAAGTTATTATTTATTTCCTTATATCATGATAAATGTTTATTATTCATGCTAGAATTGTATTAACCGGAAACATAATACATGTGTGAATACATAGACAAGCAGTGTCACTAGTATGCCTCTACTTTACTAGCTCGTTAAATCAAAGATGGTTATGTTTCCTAACCATAGACATGAGTTGTCATTTGATTAACGGGATCACATCATTAGGAGAATGATGTGATTGACATGACCCATTCCGTTAGCTTAGCACTTGATCGTTTAGTATGTTGCTTATGCTTTCTTCATGACTTATACAAAGTTCCTGCAACTATGAGATTATACAACTCCCGTTTACCGGAGGAACATTTTGTGTGCTACCAAACATCACAACGTAATCGGGTGATTATAAAGGTGCTCTCTGAGATGTCTCCAAAAGTATATGTTGAGTTGGCATGAATCAAGATTAGGTTTTGTCACTCCGATTGTCGGAGAGGTATCTCTGGGCCTTCTCGGTAATACACATCACATAAGCCTTGCAAGCATTGCAACTAATGAGTTAGTTGTGAAATGATGTATTACGGAACGAGTAAAGAGACTTGCCAGTAACGAGATTGAACTAGGTATTGGATACCGATGATCGAATCTCGGGCAAGTAACATACCGATGACAAAGGGAACAACGTATGTTGTTATGCGGTCTGACCGATAAAGATCTTCGTAGAAAATGTAGGAACCAATATGGGCATCCAGGTCCCGCTATTGGTTATTGACCGGAGATGTGTCTCGGTCATGTCTACATTGTTCTCGAACCATAGGGTCCGCCACGCTTAAGGTTTCGATGGCGGTTATATTATGAGTTTGTGTATTTTGATGTACCGAAGGAGTTCGGAGTCCGGATGTGATCACAGACATGACGAGGAGTCTCGAAATGATCGAGACATAAAGATTGATATATTGGGCGGCTATATTCGGACACGGAAAGGTTCGGAAGTTTCCGAATAACACGGAGTGCCTTGGGAGGGGTTACCGGAACCCCCGGGAAGTAATGGGCCTTATTGGGCCAAGAGGGAGAGAGAGGGCTGCGCCAGAGGTGGCGCGCGCCCCCATGGGGAGTCCGAATTGGACAAGGAGGCGCGGCCCCCCCCTCTCCTCTCCTCTCTTTCCTTCCCCTTCCTCCTTCCTAGTTGGACTAGGAAAGGGAGTCCTACTCCCACTAGGAGGAGGACTCCCCCTCCTTGGCGCACCTCCTAGGGCCGGCCGGCCTCCCCCTTGCTCCTTTATATACGGGGCAGGGGCACCCTAGAACACACAAGTTGATCCTTGAGATCGCTCCTTAGCCGTGTCTGGTGCCCCCTCCACCATATTCCACCTCGGTCATATCGTGGCGGTGCTTAGGCGAAGCCCTGCGTTGGTAGAACATCAAGATCGTCCTGCCACGTCGTCTTGTGGAACTCTCTCTCCCGGAGCTTTGCTGGATCGGAGCCCGAGGAGCGTCACCGAGCTGTCGTGTGCCAAGAACTTCGGAGGTGCCGGAGTAACGGTGCTTGGATCGGTTGGATCGCGAGGAGAACGTCGACTACTTCCTCTACGTTGTGATTGCTTCCGCTTCGGTCTCTGAGGGTACGTAGACAACACTCTCCCTCTCGTTGCTATGCATCACCATGATCTTGCGTGTGCGTAGGAAATTTTTGAAATTACTACGTTTCCCAACAAAGTGGCATCCGAGCCTAGGTTTTTATGGTTTGATGTTTTGCACGAGTAGAACACAAGTGAGTTGTGGGCGATACAAGTCATCTGCCTACCGGCATGTCATACTTTGGTTCAGCGGTATTGTGAGATGAAGCGGCCGGACCGACATTACGCGTGCAGCTTACGAGACTGGTTTCACCGTTCTGAGCACTCGTGCTTAAAGGTGGCTGGCGGGTGTCTGTCTCTCTCACTTTAGTTGAACAGTGTGGCTACGCCCGGTCCTTGAGAAGGTTAAAAGCGGAGTCTATTTGACGAAGTATCGTTGTGGTTTTGATGCGTAGGTGAGATTGGTTCTTGCTTAAGCCCGTAGAAGCCACGTAAAATTTGCAACAACAAAGTAGAGGACGTCTAACTTGTTTTTGCGGGGCATGTTGTGATGTGATATGGTCAAGGCGTGATGCTATTTTTATTGTATGAGATGATCATGTTTTGTAACCGAGTTATCGGCAATCGGGCAGGAGCCATATGGTTGTCGCTTTATTGTATGAAATGCAACGCATACAGTAATTGCTTTACTTTATCACTAAGCGGTAGCGATAGTCGTAGAAGCAATAGATGGGCGTGACGAAAACGATGCTACGATGGAGATCAAGGTGTCGCGCGGTGGCGATGGTGATCACGACGGTGCTTGAGATGGAGATCACAAGCACAAGATGATGATGGCCATATCATATCACTTATATTGATTGCATGTGATGTTTATCCTTTATGCATCTTATCTTGCTTTGATTGGCGGTAGCATTATAAGATGATCTCTCACTAAAATTATCAAGAAGTGTTCTCCTGAGTATGCACCGTTGCTAAAAGTTCGTAGTACCCGGACACCACGTGATGATCGGGTGTGATAAGTTCTCGTCCATCTACAACGGGTGCAAGCCAGTTTTACACGCAGAATACTCAGGTTAAACTTGACGAGCCTAGCATATGCAGATATGGCCTCGGAACACGGAGACCGAAAGGTCGGCGTGAATCATATAGTAGATATGATCAACATAGTGATGTTCACCATTGAAAAGCGACTCCATCTCACGTGAGGATCGGTTATGGTTTAGTTGATTTGGATCACGTAATCACTTAGATGACTAGAGAGATATCTGTCTAAGTGGGAGTTATTTAATATGATTAATTAAAACTTAAATTTATCATGAACTTAGTACCGATAGTATTTTGCTTGTCTATGTTTCTTTGTAGATAGATGGCTCGTCTTTGTTGTTCCGTTGAATTTTAATGCGTTCCTTGAGAAAGCAAAGTTGAAAGATGATGGTAGCAATTACACGGACTGGGTCCGTAACTTGAGGATTATCCTCATTGCTGCAGGAAGAATTACGTCTGGAAGCACCGCTGGGTGCCAGAACTTTCTTGCGAGCAACGCCGAAGTTGTGAGCGTCTGGCGAGCAAAGCTGATGACTACTCTATAGTTCGATGTGCCATGCTTTACGGCTTAGAACCGGGTCTTCAACGACGCGTTTTGAGCGTCATGGAGCATATGAGATGTTCCAAGAGTTGAAGTTAATATTTCAAGCAAATGCCGGATTGAGAGATATGAAGTCTCGAATAAGTTCTATAGCTGCAAGATGGAGGAGAATGGATTACGTCGGTGAGCACATACTCAAAATGTCCGGGTATAATAATCACTTAATTCAGCTGGGAGTTAATCTTCCGGATGATAGTGTCATTAATGAAATTCTCCAATCATCGCCACCAAGCTACAAGAGCTTCGTGATGAACTATAATATGCAAGGGATGACTAAGACAATTCCTGAGCTCTTCGCAATGCTAAAAGCCATGGAGGTAGAAATCAAGAAAGAGCATCAAGTGTTGATGGTCAACAAGACCACTAGTTTCAAGAAAAGGGCAAAGGGAAGAAGAAGGAAACTTCAAAAAGAACAGCAAGAAAGTTGCTGCTCAAGAGAAGAAACCCAAGTCTGGACCTAAGCACGAACCGAAAGTGTTTTACTTTGCAAGCGCATCGACACTTTGAAGCGGAACTGCCCCAAGTATTTGGCGGATAAGAAGGATGGCAAGGTGAACAAAGGTATATGTGATATACATGTTATTGATGTGTACCTTACTAGAGCTCGTAGTAGCACTTTTGGGTATTTGATCTTTGGTTACATTGCTAATATTTGCAACTCGAGCAGGGCTCTGGAATAGGCGAGCAGCAAAGGGCGAGGTGACGATGCGCGTGGGAAAGCGGTTCCAAAGTCAAT
Organism: Aegilops bicornis; assembly: GCA_021605145.1. Taxonomy (NCBI): domain Eukaryota; kingdom Viridiplantae; phylum Streptophyta; class Magnoliopsida; order Poales; family Poaceae; genus Aegilops; species Aegilops bicornis. Next base: position 175,298,532 of record CM038674.1, read on the forward strand.
GTGATCGCGGTCGGCACGCTACCTCTACATCTACCTTCGGGATTAGTTTTAGACCTAAATAATTGTTATTTGGTGCCGGCGTTGAGCATGAACATTATATCTGGATCTTGTTTGATGCGAGGCGGTTATTCATTTAAATCGAGAGAATAATGGTTGTTCTATTTATATGAGTAATATCTTTTATGGTCATGCACCCTTGAAGAATGGTCTATTCTTGTTGAATCTCGATAGTAGTGATACACATATTCATAATGTCGAAGCCAAAAGATGCAGAGTTGATAATGATAGTGTAACTTATTTGTGGCAATTGCCGTTTAGGTCATATCGGTGTAAAACGCATGAAGAAACTCCATACGATGGACTTTTGGAATCACTTGATTATGAATCACTTGGTACTTATGTAACCGTGCCTCATGGGCAAGATGACTAAAACACCGTTCTCCGGTTGTATGGAGAGAGCATCAGATTTATTGGAAATCATACATACAGATGTATGTGGTCCGATGAATGTTGAAGCTCGTGGCGGATATCGTTATTTTCTCACCTTCACGAGATGATTTAAGCGAATACGGGTATATCTACTTGATAAAACATAAATCTGAAACATTTGAAAAGTTCAAAGAATTTCAGAGTGAAGTTGAAAATCATCATAACAAGAAAATAAAGTTTCTACGATCTGATCGTGGAGGAGAATATTTGAGTTACGAGTTTGGTCTACATTTGAAGCAATGCGGAATAGTTTCGCAACTCACGCCACCGAACACCACAACAGTAATGGTGTGTCCGAACGTCGTGTCGTACTTTACTAGATATGGTGCGATCTATGATGTCTATTTCCGATTTACCGCTATCGTTTTGGGGTTATGCTTTAGAGACGGCCGCATTCACGTTAAATAGGACACCGTCAAAATCCGTTGAGACGACACCTTATGAACTATGGTTTAGCAAGAAACCAAAGTTGTCGTTTCTGAAAGTTTGGGGTTGCGATGCTTTTGTGAAAAAACTTCAACCTGATAAGCTTGAACCCAAATCGGAAAAATGTGTCTTCATAGGATACCCAAAGGAGACAATTGGGTATACCTTCTATCACAGATCCGAAGGCAAGACATTCGTTGCTAAGAATGGATCCTTTCTAGAAAAGGAGTTTCTCTCGAAAGAAGTGAGTGGGAGGAAAGTGGAACTTGATGAGGTAATAGTACCAGCTCCCTTATTGGAAAGTAGTTCATCACAGTAAATCGGTTTACGTGACACCTACACCGATTAGCGAGGAAGATAATGATAATGATCATGAAACTTGAGATCAAGTTATCACCGAATCAGAGATCAACCAGAATAAAATCCGCACTGAGTGGTACGGTAATCCTATTCGGAAGTCATGATACTAGATCATGGTGAACCTACGAACTATGAAGAAGCGATGGTGAGCCCAGATTCCACAAAATGGCTTGAAGCCATGAAATCTGAGATAGGATCCATGTATGAGAACAAAGTATGGACTTTGGTTGACTTGCCCGATGATCGGCAAGCCATTGAAAATAAATGGATCTTTAAGAAGAAGACTGACGCTGATGGTAATATAACTATCTATAAAGCTCGACTTGTTGCGAAAGGTTTTCGACAATTTCAAGGGGTTGACTACGATGAGACTTTCTCACCCGTAGCGATGCTTAAGTCTGTCCGAATCATGTTAGCAATTGCCGCATTTTATGATTATGAAATTTGGCAAATGGATGTAAAAACTGCATTCTTGAATGGATTTCTAGAAGAAGAGTTGTATATGATGCAACCAGAAGGTTTTATTGATCCAAAAGGCGCTAACAAAGTGTGCAAGCTCCAATGATCAATTTATGGTCCAGTGCAAGCCTCTCGGAGTTGGAATAAACGCTTTGATAGTGTGATCAAAGCAAATGGTTTTATACTGAGACTTTTGGAGAAGCCTTTGTATTTACAAGAAAGTGAGTGGGAGCTCAGTAGCATTTCTAATATTATATGTGGGCGACATATTGTTAATTGGAAATGATATAGAATTTCTGGATAGCATAAAAGGATACTTGAATAAAAGTTTTTCAATAAAAGACCTCGGTGAAGCTGCTTACATATTGGGCATCAAGATCTATAGAGATAGATCAAGAGGCGCTTAATTGGACTTTCACAAAGCACATACCTTGATAAAGTTTTGAAAAAGTTCAAAATGGATCAGGCAAAGAAAGGACTTTTACCTGTGTTACAAGGTATGAAATTGAGTCAGACTCAATGCCCGACCACAGCAGAAGATAGAGAGAAAATGAAAAATGTTTCCTATGCTTCAGCCATAGGCTCTATCATGTATGCAATGCTGTGTACCGGACACGGCGTATGCTTAGCAATAAGCTTGGCAGGAAGGTACCAAAGTAATCCAGAGTGGATCATCGGACAGCGGTCAAGAACATCCTGAAATACACGAAAGGACTAAGGATATGTTTCTCATATATGGAGGTGACAAAGAGCTAATCGTAAATGGTTACGTCGATGCAAGCTTTGACACTGATCCGGACGATTCTAAATCGCAAACCGGATACGTATTTTTATTAAGCGGTGGAGCTGTCGGTTAGTGCGATTCTAAACAAAGCGTCGTGGCGGGATCTACATGTGAAGCGGAGTATATAGCTGCTTGAAGCAGCAAATGAAGGAGTCTGGATGAAAGAGTTCATTTCCGATCTAGGTGTCATACCTAGTGCATCGGGACCAATGAAGATCTTCTGTGACAATCTTGGTGCAATTGCCTTGGCAAAGGAATCCAGATTTCACAAGAGGACCAAGCATATCAAGAGGACGCTTCAATTCCATTCGGGACCAAGTCCAAGTGGGAGACATAGAGATTTGCAAGATACATACGGATCTGAATGTTGCGGAACCCATTGACTAAGCCTCTTCCACGAGCAAAACATGATCAGCACCAAGAGTCCATGGGTGTTAGAATCATTCTTTGTATAAACTAGATTATTGACTCTAGTGCAAGTGGGAGGATCAAGGAAATATGCCCTAGAGGCAATAATAAAGTTATTATTTATTTCCTTATATCATGATAAATGTTTATTATTCATGCTAGAATTGTATTAACGGAAACATAATACATGTGTGAATACATAGACAAACAGCAGTGTCACTAGTATGCCTCTACTTTACTAGCTCGTTAAATCAAAGATGGTTATGTTTCCTAACCATAGACATGAGTTGTCATTTGATTAACGGGATCACATCATTAGGAGAATGATATGATTGACATGACCCATTCCGTTAGCTTAGCACTTGATCGTTTAGTATGTTGCTTATGCTTTCTTCATGACTTATACAAAGTTCCTGCAACTATGAGATTATACAACTCCCGTTTACCGGAGGAACATTTTGTGTGCTACCAAACGTCACAACGTAATCGGGTGATTATAAAGGTGCTCTCTGATGTCTCCAAAAGTATATGTTGAGTTGGCATGAATCAAGATTAGGTTTTGTCACTCCGATTGCTCGGAGAGGTATCTCTGGGCCTTCTCGGTAATACACATCACATAAGCCTTGCAAGCATTGCAACTAATGAGTTAGTTGTGAAATGATGTATTACGGACGAGTAAAGAGACTTGCCGATGTGAGATTGAACTAGGTATCGGATACCGACGATCGAATCTCGGGCAAGTAACATACCGATGACAAAGGGAACAACGTATGTTGTTATGCGGTCCGACCGATAAAGATCTTCGTAGAAAATGTAGGAACCAATATGGGCATCCGTGTCCCGCTATTGGTTATTGACCGGAGATGTGTCTCGGTCATGTCTACATTGTTCTCGAACCGTAGGGTCCGCACGCTTAAGGTTTCGATGGCGGTTATATTATGAGTTTGTGTATTTTGATGTACCGAAGGAGTTCGAGTCCGGATGTGATCACGGACATGACGAGGAGTCTCGAAATGATCGAGACATAAAGATTGATATATTGGACGGCTATATTCGGACACGGAAAGGTTCCGGAAGTTTCGGATAACACGGAGTGCCGGAGGGGTTACCGGAACCCCGGGAAGTAATGGGCCTTATTGGGCCAAGAGGGAGAGAGAGGGCTGCGCCAGAGGTGGCGCGCCCCCATGGGGAGTCCGAATTGGACAAGGAGGGCGCGGCCCCTTTCCTCTCCTCTCCCTCTCTTTCCTTCCCCCTTCCTCCTTCCTAGTTGGACTAGGAAAGGGAGTCCTACTCCCACTAGGAGGAGGACTCCCCCCTCCCTTGGCGCACCTCCTAGGGCCGGCCGGCCCTCCCCCTTGCTCCTTTATATACGGGGCAGGGGGGCACCCTAGAACACACAAGTTGATCCTTGAGATCGTTCCTTAGCCATGTGCGGTGCCCCTCCACCATATTCCACCTCGGTCATATCGTAGCGGTGCTTAGGCGAAGCCCTGCGTCGATAGAACATCAAGATCGTCACCACGCCGTCGTCTTGTGGAACTCTCTCTCCCGGAGCTTTGCTGGATCGGAGCCGAGGAGCGTCACCGAGCTGTCGTGTGCCAAGAACTCGGAGGTGCCGGAATGTAACGCTTGGATCGGTTGGATCGCGAGGAGAACGTCTGACTACTTCCTCTACGTTGTGATTGCTTCCGCTTCGGTCTACGAGGGTACGTAGACAACACTCTCCCCTCTCGTTGCTATGCATCACCATGATCTTGCGTGTGCGTAGGAAATTTTTTGAAATTACTACGTTTCCCAACAGTAGTGGCGGCTCAAACTAATTGATTGATTTGGTCTCAAACCATATAAACCAAATCAAGATCCAATCCAAAAACTAATTTTTAGTCCAAACCAATCGGCTCAGATCCGCCTCCGTAGGGAGGCAGCGTTTGGGGAAGGGAAGAAGAGTGGAGATCGGCGTACTTGCCGTAGTTGGCGTGACGCCAAGACCGGCAGCGAAGAGAGGGGTCGGCAGATGGCGGCGGAGGCGGCGGCGCTGGTCGAGAAGGGAGAAAGAAAGATGTGGAGTGGTCGAGACAGGGAGAAAGAAAAATGTGGTACATGTGGTGGCTCGGTTGTGGGGATGACAAGGGACCCACTTGTGAGACCGATAGCAATTGATGGCAAACCGTAGGAGGTGCACGACCAGCGTGCCACGACCGCCACGCCCCACGTGGAATCGGGAGACGGCCGGGTGGGTGTGTCAAGTCAAATCGGCACCCGCGGCTTCTCGGTAACTCCAAGAGGCAGGAGCAGTGCATTTCTTCCCCAAATCGGGTAGAAAACCCTCGTCCTCTCCCGAACCTAACCACCCTCTCTTCCTTACTCACCACCTCACCACCCTCTCCTCCTTCCTCACCACCCTCCTCCCTCCTCGCCTCCCTCCTCCTGTCTTGACCCGGCGATGAAGCCTTGGGCGTGAAGATCTGGCGGACGAGCCGGAGGCAACCATCGAGCAGAAGCGATCTGCTGCTGCCGTGGCTGCAGCCGTGGGTGGAGCGGCTGAGTCGCCGTGGCGGAAGGCTGGCGGTCTGACGACCGTTGTGCCTGCTCCCGCTGCCATCGCAGCCGTCGAGGCACCCGTCGGTGAGCACAAGGTCGGGGAAGATCTGGAGGAGGAGGAGATGAGAAGGCGTAAGCGCAAGGTGCATGACGAAATCAAAGAGCTCTTCGAGGAGAACGCCATAAAGGAGTTCGACGTAGATTGCAGGAAGGGCAGCGACTTCGACGAGGATGCCATCGACGAGCTATCTGAGGTAGTACTCTGTTTTTTGCTGTGTTTTTTTCATGACATTGGGGTTTTTCTTGTTAACTAGATGAGCATCAATTTCACTTGGGCGTGCTAGTTATGCGTATGTAGGATTGTAGGGATCTAGCATAGATCTTCATGTTGGATGTGGATTTTTAAATCTGATTCACATTACGATTCCAGCAGATACTCTGGTTTTTCATGGCATTGGGGTTTGTCTTGTTAACTAGATGAGCATAAGTTTCACAAGGGATACATTAATGAAAGAAGTGGGGTAATGAACCCAAATACAAGAAAATGTTCATGGCAGGGATACATTAATGAAAAAAGTGGGTTAAACAATGGATATATGGCAGGATTCTCCATTGGCTTCCCTAGGACAGTGACTAAATGCTGCAATTCCTGATTCATTATAGTTTATGTACATGAATTAATTTGCACACATGTTCATAGATGATTAGTTTGCACACATGTTCATAGATGATCCATTTGCAAATTCTATACAGATTTCCATTTTGCAAAGGAAGTGATCGCTCCTTAATAATTATGGGCTGACATTACATATCCAACTGGATACCGAAAAATCAAAACATCTCATCTACCCAATTTTCCACAGTATTTTATTTAGATGATCACAGCCACATCTCTCATCAATATGAGCGTTGAGACACCCCATAGCTCCTTTACCAATTTCCTTCGAAAGTTATCGTGGTCTAACAATGTTGGAGAAGCAAGATTGCGTGTCGAGAAAGAATAATTGTTTCTTCATTCCAGTAGATAGAACAAACCCCCCTTGTGTGAAACATGGAGGAGTACAATGAAGCCATTTTTCTGATTCCAATAAGAATTACACCTGTAACAAGTATCAAATTCATTAAACCTAGCCACTTCATGTAGTCTTTCATGTGTTAGTTATGTACTACTTGTGCACTAATCTATAAATGCAACTATTCCACCGTCCATAATTGTGCATGTCAATTTATTTGGCTCAATTATGTATGTGCACGCATCTTGTATATTTCTAGCAAATAGATAGTTGCCATGTTTCACATGTGTACTTTCAAAACATTGTAATTAAAGTCAATGTACCATAATATATCACCTGAGTTGTTCTATGTGTACTAATTCACTAATTGAGGAGGATGATGGCGGCGTGGACTACAGACATGGACAGCGAGCACAGCAAGAGCGGTACACCACGAGGCATCCGATTGCTTTGGGAAGATCAAGTACCGTTCTTTGGCAAGATTGGGTGCCCTTTCATTTGCAAGGTGATCGGTGGCGGCATAGATGGCATGATCCGGCATGCCTTCAAAGACCTTTGGCAATGGACATGGCAAGAATCGTAGTGCCGATTACTGCGGCTAAACATGCTGCCCTACATGCGCTTCCTTGAGATTGTCAAAGTCAATGAGCCGTACAACATGCATTGAAGAAGGGAGAGAAGTGATGTGCTTTGCTAGAGTGCTGATGCTGCCCAGGACCGCCGTGTCCTCTTATGTTATCTATGTTTCTTTGTTGTTGGAGTCTAAAACTGATGTCCTATGGTGTGTCTCGAACCTATCTTTGGCGGTGGTTGATCTGCCGTTTATGTTAAGAATTTGTTGCTACTCTGGTTTAGTGTTCCTAGTTGTTAATAATATTTTGGTGATGCATGTTTAAGCCTTGTGCAATGCTAGATGCTTAGGGTGGTGCTTAGAAAAATAAACAGGGTTTTCTTGATGCACGGTGCATATTTGTAATGTGAGAGACGCCTAGTTATGCGTCTACCCCTGCATAAATAAGCACATGTGCTTAAGAAAAGCCCTGGTTTATTTCTATAAGCAACTCCCTAAGCACCTTGCATTGTACAAGGCCTTACCAACTCAAGTATAAATGCGGTGGTCTATGTTATGGTTGCCGTGTTATTACGCGTATGGTGATGCATGCTAGGAACTCTAATAATATGACTATGGTAGTTATAGCTTGGCATGACTATGTTTAGTGTATAACTCAGCATGTTCCTGCCATATCTATGAGCAGTTACAACTGAACTATGCATTAATTTTTGACAAAATTAAAGCATGCAAATGATTGCCGATTCCACCTATTGCCAAATCAAGCTTTGTCTTGATGATGCATTAGATATTGCAATAAGTAGAGGATGCTCATGATTGCCAAAAGTACCTATTTCCACTTTCTGATCAGAACTCAACGTGTATCAAATGATGCTAAAAGTAGAGCATGAGCATGAGAATGTATCAATGCATTAGATATTGCAATAAGTAGAGGATGCTCATGATTGCCAAAAGCACCTATTTCCACTTTACGATAAGAAAAACAAAAGCGTGTATCAAATGATGCTAAAAGTAGAGCATGAGCATGAGCATGTATCAATTAATGATCAATTGATGCTACCTATTTGTGTTTGAATGGGCTCAATAAAGCTGGTGCCGGGTTTATGCTCTCTGCGTGACCGTGATGGTAACGAAGACACTTGGTTGGCTATGGTCTTGTGTCAAATTTATGTTTTAGTTCTTTAAGACTCTTTGTTTTTGCTGTTTGCTCGGGATCGACTTGCTTTCTCGAGGCGTCCACGTGCTCTCTTCCTTTTGGGGAGTTGGGTGCACCATTTTCGGGAGTTGGGTGCACCGTATCCTTCTGAATTGGATGTGTCGAGTTCGTTCGAACCATCGATTGTTGACTAATTGTACGTCCTCTTCAAGCATCGGTAGAACTGGTTCTTTGGGCATCGTACACTTCATACATTTAAGAGAGTGCTGCGTTAGTTCTAATCATGAGACTTGTGAAATAAATGATATATTCTTGATGTAGCGCTAACCGTTATGGGGAACTTATATGATTCGAGACGAAGCGCATTGCAATCTGAATGCAGTAAGGCTGTACATATTTTCCACCTGAAAATATCTATCCTTGCCTATATTGGATAACCGACAATGACGTCATCATAGCTTTCAAGCTAAACAAAGTATAAATATAAATTAGGCATTCAATTACCTGGTTCAAAATATCGGTCATTTCATCCCCGTTCCATGACAACATGTACTGCAGTGTCCAAACCGCATGTGAAGTCCTGCGATGTTTAGTTAAAGATCAGTAATCTTATTAGGTATGCATAAATAATAATTTATGAGGCCATGCGTACCCATCGGTCTGTTGTGGTATGTTCTCATAGCGTCTTTTGGTCCATTCGGCAAAATTGATGTTCTTAGCTGGTGATATCAACCCTTTCTTGACAGCTTCGTCAATGCATAATTGAATCGAGTCCACCTAGGGTACGACGAGTTATACATAGGGTTACGGTACTTTGGGAGCTCATGTTCCATGCGGATCAAAAGAGGCAGCAAGAGAACACTTACAAGAGAATCTTCCTTGGTCTTGTCGCAATGATAATTCATGGAGTTCAGAGTCTGAATTTCTTTTTTGTCAAAATTAAACATCATTAGCATCCATTGGTTTTGGTGTACATTCTGTGGGACATGCACCTGCAGTAAAATTCGGGTTGGGTTGAGAACCGAAAGTTGTCGTGTACGTAAACTATGAAAGTGTGGAAAACGTGTACCTTTCGGTAGCCCTACAAATTTTCCTGCTACGAGCTAACCATGAGGCTGCACGTCCAACAGAACCACCCCTTCATTTGTAACAGCTTTTTCGGTTTCTTGAGGGGATATGATTGAGGTAGTATCATTCTCAATTTGGCTAATGCTAGCATATGCCATAATAACCTGCCAAATTTTCAATCATACAATAATAAGACAGTTGTTGCGATAATGATGTAGAATAGAGTATAATGGGCTTACATCACCATAAATGTATTTGTCGTCCAAATTTACGCTTGATTTTCTCTTTGTGAGGGTAATGTCTCCGATTCTAGCTATTTCAACAGGGTCTTATGTTCCTTGGATGTAAACGGCTGTCTCTATGTCCTCATGCGTGAACTTGTAATCATTACCAAAGACAGGCTTCATCGGAGTTAATTGTGGTTCCTCATTGTTTTCCGTCACATGTCTTGCACTTGGTGTACTCAAGTCCACTGTCGTGACTTGGCTAGCCCTAGGAGTTCTGTCGGGGATGAATTGCACACATTGACTTGATCCTACAATGAACAAAGGTAGTTCATCATTAGTTTGTTACTTTTAGATATTAACATGTTGGGCCATATTGATCACCTGCACGCCTCCTTTACGTGACACCATTGTCGGTTCCTTGTAAATTCGTATTTTAAGTCCTGTAACAATGCAAACAATAATGAACATGAAGGAACATATTCGTAAAAATACAAAATGCACAGTATGACATACATGGAGTTCCCTCCTTAAGTCTTTAATTTCGTCCTCGGCCTTCGACAACCTAGGATTAGTGCCAGTTTTAGTCTTCATGTCGATCAAGTCTTCACCTAGAGTCTGGTATTTGACATCAAATATGTGCTCAATTTCCATTAACTTCCTGCCTACCTTCTTTTCATGATCGACAATGCGTGCATTCATGACTTCAACTACCATTTCAATCTGTGTAAACAAAATAAAACCCGTTGATAACAATAGCTAAATGAATGAGGTTCCATGACACCTATTTGTGATATTGCAAAAACAAATAGTCTTTGGAGTACACACTTGCTGGCTACTAAATTGTTGTCCTTGTGATGGTGCTCGTCTGAATCATGTTGATGCACATGTTCATCTTTTTTCTTGGAAAATTATTAGAATTCTCGGACGGTCGTTGAGGAGCACAAATTTCCATGACAGCCTATTTATTAAATATAATGAACCATTAGTACCAAATAAAAATCGGATATAGAAAGTTCAATTGTAGATAGGTACCAGCCCGTTATGAAGACCTCCTTTCTCGTAAGCATCGCTTCTTATAGTAGCCATCATTTCGTCCCATCGTGCGATCAATGGAGGGGTCTAGAAGCATACATTAATCGGCCACTACGCACGTGCTCCCAGTACCAATACTACACAATAAATTAGTTCATCACCATACAGATATGCAATGTAACAATAATTAAAGGACATTAAGTAGTGATCTAGCACTAACACAGGAGCAGAATTAGATTTCCTTGTAGATTTACGTGATCTCGATTTCTAAACTTGTGAACGGACTTGAAGAAGTGATTGAGTGTGAAACATCCCCAGTTAAATTTTCGAAGGTTTTCAAGATCTGTAACAAGGTTGAGATATTTCGAGTCCACATAATGTTGTGTTGTTGGTGCTAGAACAGTACCAATTGCGTACATAATGAACCGTCTCAGGAAATCACCGTCTGGGGCTTTGGAAGCTCGGATCGCCGTTTCAAGGTCAGAAATCAAAATTTGCCCATTGTTTGCATAGGCGGTAAAAAATTATGTGGCGGTTTGATTTTACAGATGTGGCTCTATATCCTCCCTTCTATCGGAATGCCAAATATACCTTGCACGTCCTCTTTTGTTATAGGAATTGGCGTTTTACCGATGGTAATGGATTTCGTGTCCATATCTATGCTCTTGGCTATTCTAACCAACATTATGCGACGTAGAGTCACTTCATGCATCTGGGTTAGTCCGCCAAGACTGGTTTCTAATATGATGTACTTTTGTGGTCTTCGACAACAGTTTCATGGTTTTCGAACCTTGTCTATGAGCATACTAACTTCATATGACCATGCTTTTCAAGAGTTCCTGTTACATTCCATTAAATAAAACTGAGTACACATGAATTATGTGTATGAAACGATTGTACACAAACAGTCAATTACTTACCGCATCGGTAGTTTCGGAGATGGGCTTTTCTCCATTATTAAGGTTCGTATCTGAAACTCTTTCGCTGATCGGCGCCAGTCTTTCCTGCTGTGAATTTCCCAGGTACTGACATTGTTGCCTCGTATGCAATGATAAAATCAGGCTCAATTAATCTGAACAAAATTGGAAAATGTATAACAAAATTAGCAGAGAATTAATTTTAACAAAATTAACTGGGTCATTTAACATATGATCCACTTATGGTTTAAGCACAGAACCTATATGGGTGCAAAACCTATGAGGGTTCAACAACTAAAGCATCGGCGGACAACGATTATAAAGAGTTACGATCAGCTAATACCTTATCTCGGAGAGGGTGCCACCGAGTAGATGGCGGCGGTTAGTGCGTCGGAAACTATAAGTGCCGGTATAGCGCGGTCGACGGCGCAAAGGAAAAACGGCGCGTTCACGCGAGGAGGAGGCGGCGAGAAGAACACTAACGTCCGAGCCCTCAGATCACGTTGGTGATGGGCGGTGAGTGGTGGTCGCCGACTCCTGTATTCCGTGGGCGACCGGCGTCTCTGATCTGATCTTGTAGCGGTTGTGGGAGGTGCGGACGGCCCGGGCGCGGGATTTAGGGAGGGGTGGGCCGCGTGAGTTATGTGAGATTTGGATAAATGATATAAAGAAATAAGAAAATCTTGTGCACTCGGTGTGGGGTTTACGGGGTTTAGGGTTTAGGGGTTTAGGGTTATTAGGGTTTAGGGGTTTAGGGTTTAGGGTTATCGTGGGTTAGGGTTATCGGGGTTTAGGGTTGAGTGTTTACATGCAAGCACGGAAATGCGTCTTGTCGAGAACGTACTTGCATGTATATGTAGTAATGATCCCAAACTTTCTTAATGGCATCCCATGACCACATAGAGAATGAATGCATAATGGTTTCCATGTTGGGCAAAATTTTGAATGTTTATACGGTTTAGTGGGGGTTAGGGTTATCGTGGTTTAGGGTTTAAGGGTTTTAGGGTTGACGGAACTATGTTTGTCTTACGGTGGGCGTAGCTTTACACACCGGACATTGATGGAGCGTTGGTCTACAATGGATTCCCTCCGTACCATCGATCCGGTCCGTTGACCGCTCGGCCGACAAACTTCGTGCCACATAGAGCATGCATCCATCCACTGGACCGGATCGATGTCTGGTTGGTTTCATACAGGTGAGGAACCCAGCTAGTGCTTTCGGGGTGTTGACATGCTAGGCCGGAAATGCGCGTGTCAGAGATCGTACTTGCGTGTATAATCCCGAAAATCTTTCATGGCATCCCATGAGACCACATAGAGAATGCATGCATAATGGTTTCCATGTGGGGCAAAAATTTGAATGTTTTTACGGTTTAGTGGGAGGAGGTTTAGGGTTATCATGGTTTAGGGTTTAAGGGTTTTAGGGTTGACGGAACTATGTTTGTCTTACGGTGGACGTAGCACACACACAGGACATTGATGGAGCGTTGGTCTACAATGGATTCCCTCCGGTACCATCGATCCGGTCCGTTGGTAGCTCGGCCGACAAACTTCGTGCCACATAGAGCATGCATCCATCCACCGGACCGGATCGATGTTTGGTTGGTTTCATACGGTGAGGAACCCAGCTAGTGCTTTCGGAGTGTTGACATGCTATGCCGGAAATGCGCGTGTCAGAGATCGTACTTGCGTGTATAATCCCAAAAATCTTTCATGGCATCCCATGACCACATAGAGAATGCATGCATAATGGTTTCCATGTGGGGCAAAAATTTGAATGTTTTTACGGTTTAGTGGGAGGGGGTGTTTAGGGTTATCGGGGTTTAGGGTTTAAGGGTTTTAGGGTTGACGGAACTATGTTTGTCTTACGATGGACGTAGCACACACCGGACATTGATGGAGCGTTGGTCTACAATGGAGTCCCTCCTGTAGCATCGATCTGGTCCGTCGACTGGCTCGGCCGACAAACTTCGTGCCACATAGAGCATGCATGCATCCATTGAACCAGATGAAATGCGTGTGTCAGAGATCGTACTTGGGTGTACATGTACCATCCGTTCCATCCACTGGCTGGGCCGACAACCTTCGTGCCACATTGTTCACATTGTCCAATTAACACTTTGTATAGATTTTTTTGGTAAAAAATGAAAGAAATAATGCAACTAATCTGAACGTAACGTTTGGCATGTATCAAACCAAGTTGCTACTATTCCTCAAAAAAAAACCCAGTTACCCACTAATTGCGCCAAACATATCTCGTAATTACCAACAAAAATGGGTTGACAATTATATCTGGAAATTCTTGGACTGAATTTATTGCTATTCCTTTTTTAGAGAACAATAAGTTAGAATGGTGGGCGGCGGGTTGTACGAACGCAGCGATGGCTCGGGCTTGTGTGATATGTGGTTCGACCAGCGGTCGATTGCACATGTTTTGGAAGCCCGAAAAGATCGCTACCGTTAAAAAAACTTGCATCGAGCGCGTTACTTCAAAATAAATAATTAACCCTACAATCACGGATATATACCTTCCCATTCTACCGCATATCTAACCTATCCTAACCACCCCATCTACCTTGTTTCTCCTCACATAGCCATCGCCGGGATCGCGCCATCGCTTCTCAGCGACCACGCCGACGCCCGGATTAAAAAGGTCTCTTCCACGGCTTCTCTCATCTTCGATTGCAGTGCTGATTATTTTTTCCATTGATTCGACCAACAAGTAATTTCCGAAGAGATTAGAAAATCCAGCTTTTGCCATAGTTGAGTAGTTCTGGTGTGATTCGAGTACATGATGTCATGCAAGAGCTTTTTGATTGATAGTTTGTACTAGTTGATCGTACGAACTGATTATGAATTTTTTTTCACGGTCGTATTGTTTGAATTAGGTTGATGAGGGTGTGGATACAGTTTTCATACTATGGGTATATGTGTTGCTGTAGGGACCATGGTCTCGAGGCGTATAACAACCGTCTTGAGTACGACAAGTCTTTGCATGAAGCGCATCGGAGATCGACTTGAAGGTGCAAAAGGATCGCTACCGAGGTAGATAAGAAACTGAAAAAAGAACGTTCATACGTGGACAGGATGATAAAGGAGGAGCGTCAGGAGTTTTCCCTTAAGATGGCGAAGATGCGTCTTGAGATTGAAGAAAAGTATAAGAGGGACTGTGAGTACATGGAAAAAAGTTTTCTTTAGGCTAGAAGGAAATGCATCAAACATTGCGAAGGACCGAAAGCTTGTGGGACAGTATTATACAGATCGAAAGCGAGTCAAGATGGATGCCTATGTGTTGCGTGCACGCAAGCGGATATGGACGATGGCTACTCTGAGAGCGGTCGGACATGGATTATAAGGCCATGCTAGAGAAGGTCCGCTTGGAAGGACATATGTTAGAAGACCGTGCGATCTCACGGCCACCCCGACAACATGTCTTCAATTATTCTCCCCCTGTAAGTATCTCGCACCGATTCTATATATTAAGGACCTACGTATTCTATGATACAAACATCTTCAATTTGTGGCAACCTTATGTCGGCGATTGTATGTAGGCTAAGCATCATGAGGCAGCACGATGCCATTCACTCGAGTCATTTCGATAGAGTCACCCGTTCAATGCCACTTCAGTCCACACCAACTACATATCGTCAATTCTCCCATTGTAAGTACCTCGATACGATGCATACACAAGATATGGTATGACCTTTCAAAACTTGTGTGTAAACCCACTATCGACGTTTCATACGCTAGGATAAGAAACCTGTGATGGCAGAGTCCCCAGTCACACCACATGAAGGATACATTCAACATAATAAGGTGAGAAGGTTTGAGATGGCACAATCCCAGTCCTCCACATGAAGGATACATTCCACAAAAGCGGTAACAACGCCAAGAATGTTGCTATGCACATAAAAGTTATGTTTGGCCCTTTACTCATTGAATGTATTAACTCGATGTGAGATACTAGGTGCTGGTCATGGAATTTTATGTTAGTAGGGATGATGAGATGTCACATGTCCCGAGAGCATACTTTGATGAACACCCGGCGTAAGTCAGAATTTTTGAACCCGCCAAAGTGACCTACGATCTCATTATGAGTGAAATGAGAGATAGTTTTGGTTGCAAACTGGGAGCAGAACTGTACTACTTCTTACCCGGGTCTGCGTGCAAGCTGCCAGAAGGAATGTTCTTGATTGCAAGACCAGATGATGTACAAAAAATGCTTTCTGATCTTAATGGCAGCAAGACATGTCACCTGTACATTGTGTACAATAGAACTACGGGTTGTTTTCCCGAGGATGACATTGGTCCCGAGGTTCAAATTTTACATGTTGCATGCATCTAGTTTATGGATACGTCTTTTTTGAGTTCTTCCTAATACAATTCCTATGGTTTTCTACAGGAAGTGAGAATCCAAGAAATGGAGGGTCTTGCTAGAGAGTTGGCAGAGAAAGACCAAGAACAACTTAAGTTGTATGGTTACATTGATGTTAAAGAAAAAGATTGAAGCACATGGGTCGTCGCCAAGCCCGACGCAATCTCCAACGACATAGCATAAGAGGTCACCGGATTTTGGCGGTCACGAGAAGACAATATGGAGTAGGCTCAATTGTTTTTCAACCAGTTTAAGCTTCAAACCAGGATTATTTAGTTGCAAACAAACCATTTGTTTTCTGTTTCACACTATGTTACGCAATTATGGTACAATTTATTCATGATACAGCTTCTTTGAACAACAATGCATGTGTTTTATGATCAATCATACAGTTGTTTCGAGTTGTTTTTGAGATGGCATTGTGTCTAAAGAAGTTTCCATCTATAAAACTTGGCACGCAGTCAAGATCGGAATCGCGTATCACGCGAGAGGCGTGCGTCGCATGGGAGAGCGCCGCACGCGAGCTTGTTTTCGGGTAGAAATCATAACATATTTCGGATAGATAAAGTTCACGTCCGCCACTCGCGCATGCAAACCCACGTCGCCGCCATTCCCATGCATGCATGCCTCGGTATGAACAACGACGGCCCATCCGAATTAGGCCCATCCGGTAGGCCATTAGAACCCTCCCCCACTCCACCTATTCCCCTCGTGGCCTCCCTCCCTCCATCGCTAGATCCCCACTCGTCCCCCCTCATCCGCCGCCCTGCACGCCGTCGGCGCTCCACCCCGCCGCCCGCGCCCCCCAGGATCGGCGGATCCATCTCCTCAACCACCGCAGACGGTCAGTACCCCGGTTTACATTGACGTCTCAATGGTATCCATGCTGATAATGCTAGGTAGATCGGTGAGTGTAGCAATTTTGTGCCACCAATCCACTTTTACGGAAAATTCTGGCTAGAAAACCATCTGAAACTTGTGATGCTTGCTACTTGTATAATATAGGACTTTTCAAAGTTACATTATGATGGCACTATTGGACACATACAGAGAGCTGCGTTTTTAGTTGTTATACTTTCACTTACCATCACTGCTTGGGAAAGGACGAATCGGATGCATTCAGGTCTGCAGTTGATAGTGTATCGTCATAATGTAGGTGTTGTGTTGTGTGATTCTTCATGCTGAGAACTTCAGCTTTTTCAGTTATAGTGAAAGGCTTCTGTATAAAAAAACTACTAAATGATCACAAAACTTCTAGACAACATTACGTACAATCGACCAAATCTTGAACTAAATGATCACCAAAAGTTGAAGGATTTTGCATCACATCACAACCATAAGTGTTACGCACCAAGATCATAACAACCACATAACTACATAACAAAAGCAAACTTGTTCATCATTACAAAAGCAAACTTGTTCAACATAACAAAAGCTAACTTGTTCAGCATTACAAAAGCAAACTTGTTCAACCACATAACTGCAAACTGAGACACATAATACCACAAACAACTCAATATCCCCGATGGTAGGGGTCATCCCAATGATCCTCCGCCTCTTGCCAAGACTCTCAAACCTTATTTGACGATTTTGATTTTCTTCCATGCCTCGTGGGTGGCGTCGCATCTTTCATTGCGTGCTCGATGAGGTTGTTTGGCAGTGGGCTGTCCCCCCATAGTTTGTGGTCGAATTCCTTGTTGATCTTCTTCTTCTTCATTTCCTTGTATGATGGGTGGATGAGGCTGGCTGCAAACTCAGCCAAAGCCTGCCACTTCTTTCCATTTTTTGGAATCTCCATTTGCGCTGCATGTCGACGTACTTGTCGGGGTTGATCTCCAAACCAGACAATTTCAGCTTCTCCTTGTCACCTCCAATGGAGAAGCCAACAAAGGTGTCTGACTTCTTCTCCTGCAGAGCGGGCGGAGTTCCTTGGGCTGCATCAAATTAATGGTGCATCAAATTCATCTACTTCAAAAACTTGAAACTACTAATTAGACATAAAATTCAGAACTAGTATTGCATCTACTCGAACTTGAACTAGTATTGCATCTACTTGAACTTCGTAACTATTGCATCTACTTGATAAACTTGAAACTTGAACTATTGCATCTACTTGAGAAACTTGAAACTACTAATTAGACAGAAACTTGAACTTGAACTAGTATTGCATCTACTTGTAAATTCAGAACTATTGCATCTACTTGAAACTTGAAACTACGTAAACTACTAATTAGATGTAAACTTGAACTTGAACTAGTATTGCATCTACTTCAGAACTACAAAACTATTGCGTCTACTTCAGAAACTTCAAAAACTACTAATTAGACAGAAACGTCAGAACTTCAGAAACTTTAGAACTGGATGTTTTTACCATTTGGTTGCCGCGGTGATGTGGTATACCAGGACGAGATCCTCCACGCATAATCAGAGAACTGCAGCCTTTGCGGAGGTTCATCTTCCCTCGTATACTCGACATCAACGGCGATCGACCGAGAAAGCATGCCCTCGAGCCTCCTCCCGATCTCGCGGATCCTCTTGTCGGCTTAAATGCGGATTCTTTGGTGCATACGACATCCACCTTCTCCTTCTTCGTGGATATCAACCATGAGCTGACGCGGTGTAGTCCTGCTTCGCCGGGGACCGGAACGTCGTCGTCGACCACCGGTGACTCCTTGCCGGACGCCTCACCTTGGTGATGCTTGGCGAGCGGAGGAGTTGCTCCACGATGCCTCCGCCATTCTCTTGGCGGACGGAGGAGTTGCTCCATGATTCCTCCGCCATTGCCCTCTGGCGGCGATGGTGGAGGCGGAGGGGAGTTGCTTGATGGTGGAGGCAGAGGGAGGAAGATGGAGCGGCAATGGAATGAGGAGGGAGGCAGAGGGAGGCAGATTGAGCAGCAATGGAATAGGAGGGGAGTTCCCTGCGTCGTGGGGAGTTGCCAGTGGAGGGGAGTCGTGGGGAGTTGCCAGTGGAAGGGAGGCGTGGGGAGTTGCCTCGAAAACTCAAACGTCCTGCCCTTTGGCCCTCGAAAAATCTAGAGGGGAGACGTGGGCCCTTTGGTTTGTCCTGTTTTTGAAACAAAAAAAAATAACAGCCATATTTTGCTCTCACTCCAACCATATTAAGAGATAAAAAATGGCACCAAAAAGTCACTGCAGCCATCCTAAATGGCACGAAAACAGCATCAAAACAACATCAGCCGAAACAGCAAAAAATGCATCCATCGACCGTTCTTTATTTCTTCTAACATTCCGTGTTACGTGCGTTAGAGATAGACACAACGCTACAAATGCAGGTGACAACGCCCATGATTTCATGACCATCGGGACAGGCGGCTTCATCCACGCTCCGGTCCCATGAGTCGAGTCGAAAGTAGTGATGCTATGTGTAGTTACGAAACATTGATTGGCTCATGTTGTAATTAAACTTTAATGAATTGTATGTCTCTTTGGTTTGGACAGTCGTTAAACTTAGATGTAATCGATGCTATTTATTACTAGGACCATGAATTGTGCTATTAATGTCTTGCTTTTCTCTTCCGATCCTTTTGTTGCATACTTATTTATTGCTTATGTATTATGCATTGTTTGGCTTGTGCATAGAGATGCCGTCGTATGTCGTGTACAAGGGTAAGGTTCCCGAGTCTCACGACGATCGGGAGGAGTGTCGGAGACAGGTTCACCGCTTCAGCGGTAATAGTTACAAAGGGTACACCACTAGGGCGGAGGCGGAATCTAGATACGCCCGCTATCTAGCGGGAGAGAGGAGGGGCGTTTGAGGAACCGGATGAAGACCAGTTTCATCGCGATGATGCTCATCGTGATGACCGCAACTCTCTTCTATGTGATGGTAGTTTAGATGATCGATATCGACTTGTAATATGAAGACAAACTCGCTACTCGCGGTCTCGAGACTTGTAATGTTCTATCTTTGTTCGGTCTTTTGAATTGAGACTAATATGATGAATTGTATTCGAGAGCTATCTTCTATTGTATTGGATGAATGTGTTGTTGCTGTGTGGTGCCGTCTATATTACATTCAATAATATATTTTGTAACCTGTGAAAATATCGAAATGTGCATTTTTCCAACCACCTCCAAATCACCTCAGTTTTGGCACACATGATCTCTTCCACAAACAAAACTAGGTTTCCAAGTTTTTGTATTTTTTAAATTTTTTGAATTTATAATGCCCTCTAGACTGATCACTGAAAACATCGGTCTATGCCTCAAGGGGGCATTGTAAAATAATTTTTTTCAAAATTTTCTTGCATACACATGTTTTGCACATGTGGGTGACCATGTACAAGAAAATTTGGGTGATTTGGATGTGGCGGAAAAATTCACGTTTTTTAAAAAAATGGCTTAAGTTAGACCAAATGGTCCCTCCGGGAATGCGGGCATTTTTTCGACCACCTCCAAATCACCTCAGTTTTGGCACACATGATCTCTTCCACAAACAAAACTAGGTTTCCAAGTTTTTGTATTTTTTGAATTTATAATGCCCTCTAGACTGATCACTGAAAACATCGGTCTATGCCTCAAGGGGACCTGCATGCAAGAGTCGGGGACCTGCATGCAAGAGTCGGGGACCTGCATGTGAATAGTGATTCATCAAGGCCTTGACAGCTACTGGCACAGCGGCTGCCGTGCATGTGAATAGTGATTCATCAAGGCCTTGACAGCTACTGGCACAGCGGCTGCCGCCCGATTTGCATGCAGCGAAGATGAACGTGCATGGAGGTTTTTCAAAGATTTCCAAGCACACCCGAGTGGGCCCGCTTATTTAAAAAAATCGTCGATCATTATTGCTCAGAATGAAGAATATGCATGATGATTATGAATATGCATGACAACCATAGTAAGGGTGAAGAATCATAGTGCCCAATTTGTCGAAATACATCATCATTCTTAAAGTTGGACATCACATGATACACACGTAAAGTGGAAAGCGAAAGATGTCGAACTAATACGATAACATGGCGGTACAACCGCACTTCACTAAATTACATCACGATGAAATAGAATGTAAAGACCACGTCACACAAAGCTGAATGGCACACGACTTTCTCTGGCTCATCGTTGGTTCATCTTTGTATGTAGATATCACAGTTCAGCCTCGAGATCCTACGGAAGAATAGAATAAATCACATGGACATCACTTATGAGTAAAACACATGCAAAAAAATATGAACATATTTCGTACCTCTAGCAATTTAGCGCATTTACATCGATTGTGACATGGTTTCTTGCAATAGACATAGATATTCTGTGATCTTGACTTCTTTGTCTTTGCCTGAAGCCTTTTCTTGATTGCACCTCGTCACAGCACATGCACGGGATCCAGAACCTTATCAACTTTCTGCGAGTGCGGCATCAACGGGCCAAACATAAGGCTGTTATGCTGAGCATTAGTTGACTCCTTGCTGTCAGCTAGTTCAAAACTTGATTGCTTGACATGATATTGTGCTTGCAAAAGCATCTTTAGACGGTGATAGTCCTCATCAGAGTGGCATGCACGGAAACTTGGCGTGACTACAATTACGCAACTTCATGGTACCTCTGCGAGCTTAGCGAATAGTCATACATCTGGTTTTTTCTGGTAGGTGCGTATGCACATTTTGCATTCATAGTCCACCTAGTGGGAACGCAACAACCGGGCAGAATTGTTTGTTTTAAAATCCCCAATATGTAAAAATGTGGGAACATGGTGTGCCTGTGCATTCCAGCTTACGGCAAGAACAACTCACCACTGTGCAAAAGACCTCCTTGCTCTTCAATGCGCACTCCAAACTTTTATCCATTCTTTCCTGCTTGGACACAACATAAGTGGAATCTTCTGATCCATCTAGTATCTCTCTAATCGACATTTGTCGACAAAGATCTATGCTCCATAAGACCATCTTAAAGACCCTAGGTGTGAAAACTGTTGCGGCGTGTTTCTCAAGCGGCGAAGCATTTTCCTCTGTAAATGGAGCGTCTTTGCAAGGCTTGACGTCATGGAGAGCTTCGTTAATCCGTCATGACGCAAGGCAACGCTCATAGGGCTCTAACATTTCAAACAACGACATCTTACCCTCAAGATGCGTATGTAGCACAGAGTTCAAGCTCTCACTCCTTTGATTGCTGCTCAATCCTAGGAAACAACGCCCCTCAAGATATGGAGCACACCACAACTTTCTCATCTGATGCAGCCAAGACTCCTCACTGGTTACTTTATTCGTTGTAAGAATTGTATATTTTATCTCATGCTCTTCAATGAAAGAAGTGTCATAAATGAAAGATCTGAATTCCTCCTTTACGTCGTCATCATGCAGATGGCGTACAATGTTCTGCTAAATGTGCCATATACATAGTCTATGGTTTGAGTCTGGCCAGACAACCCTTATTGCTCTCTGCATTGCAAGGTCCCCATCTGTGATCCACAGATATCGGATGCTTCATGCCATGCAATCGAAAAGGTCCGCAACATCCACTCGTATGCACGCTTGTTTCATGAGAAATTATACCACAGCCAAATATAACAGTGCTGCGGTGGTGATTCAACCCGACAAAAGGCACGAATGGCAGATTGTATTTGTTGGTTACGTATGTGCTATCAAAAACAATGACATCTCCGAAAGCCTCGTAGTCAAGTCGCGATTGACTATCAGCCGAAACAGTCCCTTGAGATGGCCATGCTCGTCTACCAAGTACTTGAAGAAAAAATCCACATCTCGCTCTCGCCTCGCCATCATGTGCATGATCACCGTTTTAGCATCACGGCACTGATTGTCTCCTGCTTATTAGCATGGCAGAAATTGTAAACGTCCTCTTTATGCATCCAACCTTATCAAATCCACCGTATTGAAAGCACAAAATATCCATAATACGGTATTTACGGATCCCACATTTTTCCATGTCTGCAATGTCCGCTTTACGCTCGCCAGCTAATTAAATGCGTGCGACGCAGCAGACAAGAAAGATCCGATGGGGCTAGAGGATGGCTGTGCTCATCGATGAAATCCTTGACAAACCACCGACCGGTTTCCTCCTGTCTCGTAATGACCAATTTAGCATTACACCCAACACGAGTTAAACTTCGTGGCCTCCTCTTTCTATCTTCCATCTTTCTTTTCATGTGCTTATCTTGAAACCCTTGACGACTACACACAATTTTCCTTAAAATTATGTATTTGTTGGATCCATCCCACTCAACGTAGCTTTTCCTCACACTAAAACCTTTTTCAAGAGCATATTTGTTGTAGAATTCATAGCCTTCAGCCTCACTATCAAACATCTTGTTGACAACATTTACATACTCGAACATACTCTCATCACTTGCATACGCCATGTCTTCCTGCATATGACATGTGAGGGAAACCAATCATCAACATCTTTACATTTATCAATGTTGCAGGTGTAAAATAGCTCATAGGCAAAGACAAGTGCATGGAAAAGACTTTGCTGGTTTGACATGTGAGGGAAACCAATCATCAACGTCCAACAAGTAGTATCTCATCTTCCTTTAAACTATATTTCATGCGCTATGCAAACCTAAAGTGATGATGACTTTAATAAACTAAATTAAGTGAACTATGGAACCAGTATCTCGTCTTCCTTTAGTATATCTCATCTCAAACGTCAACATCTTACTTAAACAAACATGATGCGATTAGCTCAAGAGAAACTATGCCATGATGAAGCTTTCCATTCGTTGTTCTAGTCAAGACCGGATCTTGTGGGGTTGAGGTTGTACTGCATGCACGGTGGAGGCGCAACAGCCAAGAGAACGAGCGAGCATGCCAAGCGAATTCATACCTTAAGGATGGTGCAGCGCAAAGAGATGGGATCGCCCGCTTGTGATGCGCCCGATTCAGCGGCGCGCAGATCCGGCCTTCTTCTTCTTCGGTGACGGCGTGGGGGGCTGGGGTTGGTTGGGTGGAGGACGAGGACGATGAATTTATTCCTCTCGCCGGGCAGGTCGAGGACGGAGAAGGTCAGGACTGGCGAGCGGCGACGAATAGATCGGAGGAGGATTCTGAACTGGATCGAGTACACATGGATCTGGTCCTTAGGTGATCGGTTCAAGAAAAGATATTTCCCCCTGGACCATTATGCCCTTATCGCAATTAACATATTAAATTTAATCAATTAAAATTCCCCGCAAGATCTGACGGCTAATAAAAATCAGACGTGATCAGACATGTAAGTACTGCTAAGTACTCCGAGTACTAACCCAATCACCGTAAAACAGCTCTTATTTTAAATTTAAGTAGAATCATCTTTAAGGGCATATCTCCAATTATGAATGGTTGGATTGGATTTTCTGAATTCCCGTTTCTCTGAAGCCAGATGTTCCAGCTCCAGTATAACAATCTCCGTACTAATATCATTTGGTAGATCCTCAAGAGCCAACAATGTATCTTCATAGACAGAAGTACCTCATTTTCTTCAAGGAATGAGAGTGTACCAGAAACTTTAAGCAAAATTGCAATCCCAAAACAGATACATAATTGTTTCTTAACAATGATGATTACATATATGACAAGAGTGATCAGTCATCATGAAACCTTTTTGTTCCAGCAAGGATCTTGTGTTAATTCTACTCCCTCCGTTCCTAAATACTCCCTCCATCCCATAATATAAGAGCGTTTTTTACGCTAGTATAGTGTCAAAAACGTTCTTATATATTATGGGACGGAGTATATGTCTTTTAAGAGAATTTCAACCTGAACTAGATACGGATGTATATAGACACATATTTTGGAGTACAGATTCACTCATTTTGCTCCACATGTAGTCCATATTGAAATCTCTAAGAAGTCTTATATTTAGGAACGGAGGGAGTATTCTGCATTGCTAACGAGAAGAAAATCTTATGCTTGAGTCTACTAGAAATCTTCCAGATTAACTTGAAAACTTTTGGAGCCTCAAAATCTCCCATCAGGTGTCTATACATTTTTATAAAGGAGAATTTGCCAGCAATTCTATTCCGGTGCCATTTGTGCTTACTATTCTGATCAACCACTGGGATTATGCTTGTGACTTGAAGAAATTGATTATAGGCTAGATTAGACAAAGGCATATGAAAGTTATCAGCCCAATCACTTCTTGCACTAAAATTTGGCAAAGATTCTTTTTCGTTTCTAGCAAAAGAATGCAACTCAGGGAATTTCTAAAGCAACGACAAGTTAGGCCATTTATACTGCCAGAAAAGACTTGTGTCCACTTGTCCCACAGACCATGAGGCAAAATATCTTAAAGAGGGCAGGAGCAATGCATGTGGACATAACCATCCAAGAGAAGATAACCATGTTTTTTTCTTTCCGAGTGAATAGGTGTCGAGTCTTTTCAGCCTTAGCCTTATATTATAGTCACATATCTAACCATGTAGTTAGGATTTAATGTTTAACCTTTTTCTTGGATTAGCATAGAGGCATGAAAGGATATACTAATAAAGTAATTAATAAATTCTAGGTTATTTTGCACTAATTAATACATATAAATTAATTTAAGAGGGGAACTGATACGGGTACGACAATAGTGTTTATGGATATGGATAGTGATACCACAAAAGGAAGAATATGGTAATATGCAGATACCTTAATTTAATTCATATGTGCTCCATGATGTTGTAACAATTGGATAGAACTTTTTTTAACTCAAGATAAATGCAACTTGACTATCCTTTTAGAGTCAAGTAACTCAAGATTGCTATCTGTTGGCTAACTTGTTTCCACTATAGTGCTTTGTGTTCCCCTTTTGTGCCACATATTTTTAGACAAAAAGCTCTAGATGAGCCCGGCTTTGATTTAACGAAGCCATCAACCAGCCAGGAAATACAGCAGACCTTGGCAACACAATGGCTGAACCAATACAATGGGGTTTACTGGAGAGCAAACACAACTACAACCATTCAGGCAAGCACCTATGAAAAGGAACAGAAGAGAGCACAACTAGCAAAAGACTAAGCACTCCACGCTTGGCACTGAAGAAATCATGGCCGAAGCAGCCAAGGAAGACATGACCGACCATCCTAGGGGAACTATTCTCCATGTGGCACCTTGGGACTAGAGGAAGCACAACACCTTCTATCTCTATCACTTAAGGGGGGGACTCTACCCCCTCGTCCTGGAACAAAAGGCAACGCTCTGTTGGGATTAAAAGATGCACACCCGAGAGCTACAAGGATGCCAGACTCGCAGTGTGAAGTAGCCCTAGACAGACCACATGGACTTGGGATATACCTTGCCAGCAACTCGCCTTTGTCCAAGAACAACAAAAAGGAGATGGAAAGCTACCGGGGATAGCCACCGGAGAAGGAGGCAACAGGGCACCAAGATGACACAAAGAGCAGCAAGGGATCAGAGCAACCAGCCACAAAGAAATTCGTAGGAGACCTCGGCTTCCGCCGCGCCACTGTCGCCTGGAAGGCCGGGGAACCCTATCCCCTTCCGCTAGGATCGAAGATGTTGGAATGATGAAACTGAGTAATGCAAACCGTCACTAGAGAGCACCAACATGACACCACTAGGCCCATTGTTGTTTATCCTGCCAAAATACAAGCAACTGTGACAAGGATGGATACACTAACAACAATAAAAATATGAATGTCTCATAGTGTTCTACATGTGACACCAACCTACCAATTTTAATGTCGAAAGCCTTGCTCTTTTCACCATTGGGCAGCTTCCATTTTTGGCCTACCGCCGCTAGAAAATTTAGATCACGATTTAGTGAACGCACCAAGTCGATCCCTCATGGCAGCTTCAAGAGTCATGGTGGTCCTAAGAAACCCACCCATTCAAGTTTAGATGGACATACACATGATAAATGTTATCCCATATGGTAGTGAACCTCAGTGAAGATTCTTCATATGGCAAAAAAAGGATATATATAGTAAGGACATAATGGCAATCCAAATTAACCCAAGTAGGTCAAAGGGGAGGGGTGGAGAGGGGAAGTAGTAGAGGATGGAGAAGGAGAGGCAAAAGGCACTGTAGAGGTAGAGACGTTGAGATAATGGTCAAGAATTATTGTCGAAGAGTAGCAAAGAGTCTGAGAAAAGAGTTCAGAGAAGAAAGGTGGGGCCTCGAAGAAGAAGCACACCTGGATGACTCATAGTAACATGACTCAGTTCTTACGGTGGTGGCAATAAAGAGAGCCAACAGAGGCAACTTCTTCATGGAATCTCCTCCACCCTCCCATGGGTTCATTTTCCCTGTGATACTTTGGGTGTGAAACCCTAATCTTAAGAGGCTCTTTGCCTTATGTAATGCTTTTATTACCCTTAGCAAAATCCACATTTTGTTGGTGTCACCCGAACCATCTAGGCGCTCTCCAAGAAAAAGTTTCTAGGATGATGGCCCTCGTGTTTGCTTTGGGTCACATGGATGCTATGCCAATGCCAAGATGATGCCATGACATCCGCACCCTAGAGTGTGCTAAATTTTTATGGGGAGTTATCGCAATATCGTGGAACCATGGAGGAATAGAAGATTCGGCAAACCTCATAAAAGCAAGACTTGATGCCAACAATGGTACTACTAGTATAAGGGCGTGTTGTCATGGCCTCGCTTTCGCCAATCGTAAGCTACATGCTAGGTCAGCTAACAAGGTTGCTCTATACTACAACCGAGAATTAATTTCAAGATGAGTGTTTCATTGCTTCCCTTTGCCATTTACAACAAGTGCATCGCTTGGTTATCAGACTAGCATATCATATCGGCATGAACGTGAAGTTTTGAAATCCGGTGAACTTACAAGTGACATGAGATCTTGTAGTTCTATGAGATATCTGTGTTTTCAAAGGATAGACATCCAACTCACCAAGGCATATTAAATGAGACGGTGTACCATAAGTAAATGGCTCATCCTTCAAACGGGTAAACGGTACCTTTCTGTTGAAGCCATATGTTAGCATATGTGCTTTTCTAGATAAACCTGACAATGGAGACAATCACTAATAGCTCCCCTAAACTACGATGATAGAATGCGTTGTCTTTCCAAGGGTGGAGATGTCATCATGCTCATAACGGACCAGTGCATGTGTTTTTGCAAGGGAGATAATATGAACGTCAATTAATTAGGCTTGTTCACTCGATTTGGTTATATCTTAAGTTACTACCTTATCAATCAGTTACCATAATATTAGGTTCCATGTTTGTGTGATTCTTATAAGATTGGACTCGCTATTTTAAGGGCAGAAGGCAATACTTTTTATCTCTCTTATCTCTACTGCATGTGTTGTCATCCTACACATCCTCTCAATTCTACAAATCCCCTTTCCTCTTTGATCTCGTATCATCGCGACCCTAGGACATAAGGTTCGATGACATAAGTTACGTCTTCCGTTGCCAACTTAATTTCCAAGATCAAGCAACGAGAATGTGGCAACTTGGCATCCAAGCCATTGTCGTCGTTTATCAATGCGCAACTGATGTGGCCATGACTCAACTCGCACTAAAATTTAAGTATCAAAGCGTGTACGGAGCAACCGAACCGAATTTTTTATTATGTGTAACAACTAACCATTAACAAAACAAAATTTGTTGTCATGCACTACGAACCCACAAACATCAATGTGTTCTGCACGTGAGCATGTTCTTGAGAAGAACACGACACCCGTCACTGGGCCCTTAGACATACATGACATGTTGCCAACACCGGCAAGATCCAAGTTGTTGTTATCTACATACATAACCACACAAACATCATTGCAGATTCCTCATGTCGTCGATGTTGCTGTTATTTTGGCATCACCATTGTTGTTAACCGCCAGGATGCTCATCATGTATCCTGCCAAGTTGGAGTTGCTTGAGCTTTGCTCACATTTGCTACCTCATACTAAATATTGGTGGACCACCGCTAGAAAGGGCTTATGCCTCAAATAAGAGGAGTCATTCTGCCAAGGTTAAGACTGGTTGCTGGCCAATTACAACATGATGATAAGTTGTCTTGCAAGTGGGAGAAATGTGGATGCACATGGCATGCAAGAGAAGCATATAGTCAACTCTTTTTTTTGAAAAGAATATAATCACCACTTAGCCATCTTCGTTTATTTTGTTTGGTCCACTTGTATTTGAGTCGATTATCTTCCTTGACTGCCCAATAATGTTGCATGATCTCCTTTATACGCACTCTCTGTCCTACCAAACTTCTTCCTTATTGTTTTCCGTGCCATATTTCACTCTTTGTGTCTTTGTCATCACACCATGGAATTATATTTTTGCATCTTGTTTCTCGTCCTACTATCCATCACACTTCTTACTGTGTTCCCCATCGGGACACAATAGTGTTCACTCGGAATCTAGTCTATGTTAAATAGAGGGTAGCTATGGTGAATCTAGCTGGTGGTAGTGTGAACTTGTACAATTGGTGTTAAGAGTTTAGAGAAGGTGTGGGCCATGGGCTGCTTGAGGTTTAGAGCAAATGCTCTTAAAGCCAGGTCTGTCAGTAATATTGATAAGTTATCATAACTTGTCCTACTTAAAGGGGTGGATATCAGATACACGTTAAAAATTCTAACTGAGAATTTGATATCATGATATGTTTCCTTCAATATGATAGAAAAGTCAGTCTTCAATCAGAACCAATGTAATTAATCTCTATTTATTGGTAATAAGGTAGAGCTGAAGCAATTGTGAGGAACCCCTTCAGTTTGAACTTAACATAATCTTTCATTGACAACATTCAGTATGCAAAATAAGCATAATCCGAGTGTGTAAGGTTTTCTTTTTCAATTAATTTGGCCTCTACTAGAAACTTTTGGTTTATTTTTCTGTTCATAATTTGCATAATGTGAAGTCTTAGGCTGGCCAGGTAGTTTATTTTGCAGAACGTGAACTAGCTGAAAATGTTGTCTTACCATTTCAAGCATAAACTGTTTGTTTATTTTACTAATTACCACAACCAAACTGAGCCTAATTCAGTTGGTGTGGGAGGTGTAGACGTATGCATCATCACTTAGGTCCGAGTCTCATTTGACAAGCGAGTTACGGTGCCTTTCTTATCCTTCTGTTTTCTCATGTCAAAGTCAAAGCATTGTTCAGAAAAAAAGGTATATAGCTGTTCTGTATTAATTTACTTCTTGTACTTCCCAACTGTGCCAGAATCAGAGGAGCTGGAACGTGTTCATAGGACCACTCCTGTTATGGTAGACAATGGAGTAAAATACTGGAAGCTGGGTGGCTATTGTAATAACAATACAAACATAATGCGTCAAGGTTTGTAATTATTTTGAGGTAAGTTTTATTTTACTCATTAGCAATATATGTATAGTGACTAGCAATACCATGCTGTTACCAGAATTCGTTGACGAAAATAGAACCAAGAACAAAGACATATGGTTCATGTTCACTGAAGACGAACATAAAATAGTTGAAGATCATGTAACTACAAGGTAACGAGTTCACCTTACCAATTTATTTTTCAGCATCTTTCTTTCCAAAAGCTTGTATACCTGCTTCTTCAGTGGTTTTCTGACGTCAATGTGTTTTCTGTAGTTAGCCCATCTGATGTTTAATGCCGTAGACCCGTTAAATTATCTACGTAAAAAGAAACTCGTTTTTGGTATTGCGTATGTTTGCTTCCATGAAGCATAATGCTACGAGGGCTTTCCTTGGCAATCCATTTCACATGTTCATGAAAAGCAGTAGCTAGCACTCACCATCACCAGTATTTCTTCTGCATGTTACTCCCTCCGTTGCATAATATAAGCGCGGTTTTGACACTAAAGGGAGTACCTATCTACCACCACTTTCTCCTGCATCATGATCTGATGCTTCCATTACCCACTGTTCAGGGGGAATCTAGGGTTGGGGTTGTTCTACTATCCCATGTGGGAACTAACAAAATGAACAAATTTTGATTGGTGATGTGGTTATTTTTAGGAAGGTTAAGGATTTACATAGAAAGGAGGTGGAATTTTTTTCTACTTGTGGTTTTCCGGATGCTTGAATAATGTAGTCTCGAGCCCCTAAACAGATAGTTGATGCCTTAATTTCATGCAGTTTTGGTCCTCTGTTTCTTTTTGGAAACGTATAGCCCGAGTCTTAGGTTCTTTACATTTGGTCTCGAGATAAAATATTCTTTGTATACTATATTGTTTTAACCAATATATAAACAAAAAACAGAGAGAATATACGGAAACGGAAACAGAAATTTGCAAAATAGAAATGAAAATGGAATATTTTACGCGGAAACGAAAAAAGGGGAACAGTTCTTTCCGGCAAAACATACACAGAAATGGAACTTTTTGTTTTTGTAAATATGGAATTTCTGTTTATACTATGGGTCAATGACTGCTTTGTAACTCAATCATCAAACAACACATAATGAGACAGTGATCGAGCAGAATGGTCCATGTGAGGCCCTAACTTATACTATACCACAAATGTGCTCAACAAGATCAACACAATTATTCAGTGCTACTACAATACTTCGCTAAGTCACTAACCTAATCATATACCGCTAAAAGACCTAACCATTTATTATTTTAAAGCCATGTTAAAAATTGGTTAAGTTTTTTGGCTTACTTATGTTTCTCTCTATGGTTCAAGGGGTTTTCAAGCTTCCATCAACATCCGCTTTCCATGACGTGTCAGCTCCATATTCGCACCATATTCATTTTCAGGGTTTTTGTATTCGTTTCCGTTTCCGCAAAAAAATGAAAACATATGTGTGGTGGCACTCAATTCCGCCTGTTTCCGCTCTGTTTTCATCCCTAGTTCGAGGATACACCACATTTTCATTTACAACCACATCATCACTATTATATTATGTTTTAACGGCAAAGCATATATAAACCCCTGCCCATGCTATATCAGGAAACATATATAAAAGATAATAGCGGAGATGTGCAGAAATTTGCACAGGGGATGTCAGTTTGTTTCTTAAAACCCCTTGCCCATGCTAGATCAGGAAAAAAGCTAGTGTGTGTAACAGAATATCCCTTATGCTAGTGTTTTTTCGCGAATACGCAGATCCCTTATGCTAGTGTTGCCGGTATTGCCCCCGAAATAATACTTTTAGCTAGTTTATAAAAGTTAGATAGGATAAAACCATATTTTATATATATGCCACCATAACGTGTGTCATTGCATCGAACTGCCTAAGTATTTACGCTCTTAGTATCTTTACTGATCTATGTATTCAGTTCAGAGTGGAGTTGTGAATTCTTCTCATCTTGTGTTGATGTTCTGTTTTGGCAGGTGAATGGACTACCCACCCTAGCCGAGACCTGGGTGCAATGGCAATTTTTTTATACATGGAAGTTCTATACAGTTACAGAACAACCAACAGTTCTCGAAGATTCAGTCACAACATTTGAATACAAACCTTGTGGCATGTTTGTCCTTTTCCATATGGAAACTCAGCATGACTTTGTAGCACCTTCTAAAGTTTGTTCCCTGGATGTTTGGAAATTGAGGGAAATTTATCATTAGCATTTGATTGGCGTACACTTAAATTTACATGTTTGTGTCGTATTTATATAGTTATTAATCATACTATAGCAGCAAAGGATTAATTCTAGTCTCAAACATGAGAGATTTAATAGATTATTTGTGCCTTGTTTGGTTAGTGCCCTAGGCAGTTGGTTTGGGGTACGGTCAGTTCACTCGGAGGACCCCCCCCCCCTCCCAATTTGAAGGCTAGCATAATGTATTTTGTCTAAACATCATCATAATCTTAACATATAGTCTTAAACCAGCATTTACTTGTTAGACATTTAGTGTTAAATACACAGAACAATCTTTTTGCAATTTTTAGGGGGTCCCATGGCTCCCCCCTAGATCCGCCTTCAGCAGGACCTAGCCGGAGATGAGGACAACGGGATAGCCTGCAGAGTGAGCAGGAGGCTACCTTTATTTACGCTACCGCTTGCATTAGAAGCCACTGCGCCGGAGAAGGGGCCGGGTGACACGGTCAGACAGGGTGTTTGGACAGGAGCTCGCCGGGGATGACCTAGGGGAGAATGGAGAGAAATTGGGTAAGGAAGAGAAATCGGGTAAGGAGGAGAAATCGTGCTTTGTGTTCTTATTGAGCTGAAAAACTGTTAGTTGGAGGAAGAAAAAACATATCCAACTGTTTATTGGGGTGAAGGATCTGATGATGAGGATTTTGATTCATGGGAGGCTAACGAAAGTGCATACGTATCTTCTACTACCCAACAACCCTAGCTGAAGGCTTCCCATCTTTGACTTGTAAGATGGCAGAGATGGCATAGAGCTTTGTGCCAGCAACAATGTGTGTTCTTCTGGCGTCTACATGTAGTGGATCTGCAACAGATCCTTGGGGTCGATCTAGCTAAACTCATGTGGCAACATAGGTTGTTCGCGAGTCAGTGTTCTGCAACATACGGTGGTGACTCTAGTGGAGGTCGTCAATACTCAAAGGCGGCTGCTAATCGCTAGCCAACGCATGGGGTTGTGGGACAGGCCCCTTATTGAACTTAATTATGACGGCACCCGTGACCTCCCATAATAGGTGGGCCATCACTAGTAGAAAAGGGGCCTATTGACCCGGTTGGTGAGGGCCTTTAGTCCCGGTTCATGAACCGGGACTAAAGGTCGATTAATACCTGCTTTTTAGTCGGTTCAATCCAGAACCGGACCGATGGGCCTCCACGTGGCATGTCCGCTGAGCCCAGGCGGGAGGCCTTTGGTCCCGGTTGGTGGCATCAACCGGGATCAATAGGCATCCACGTCGACATTTCTATGGCTGTGGTTTTTTTTTTGAAAAAGGGGGGGTTTGGGGGTTTTGGGGGTTAATTTAGGTGTTCCATATATTGTGCTATAGCTAGCTAATTAATAGAGAAAAGTGTCATCTCTTTTGTCCGTGCTTGGTCGACGCTACGTACTATACATACGTATAGAGAGGACTAGCTAGACACGCTAGCTAGCTAGTAATTAAGCAAACAGAAGATCATCATGAACATATATGCATACAGAGAGAAGTGATATCGACCACCTCTCCTTCTCCGAGAGATTGGTCGAACAACAAGTTCTCGTATATCTATCCGACACTACCGGCTACATATATACAATAATTATCTTTTACAATACAGACGCGTGGTCCACATAGTATTCTCCGTCTTCAGCGATCACGTGGTCAAGAAAGAATGCCGCCAATTCCTCTTGAATTGCTCGCATGCGATCTGGTGCTAGGAGTTCATCCCGCTTCCGAAACATCTAATTTTAAGAAAGGGGTCAATACATACATATATATATATATATATATATATATATATATATATATATATATATATGAATGAATGAAACTCAACACAAATGATGGTAATAAAATAAAATTGTGAATATTTTTTATTTACGCACTTCATATTGTTTGTCGGAGTAGCCCCTCTCACAGGTCGTGTGGCGGATGGACTCGCAAACGTAGTATCCACAGAAATCATTCCCTTGTTCCTGCCACAACCACTTTACAAGAAACAGAGGTCAATCAAACTGATAATTAGCAAGTATGCTAAATGGTATTGATGAAACTAGCGCTTGAATCACTAGGAGATGCGCGTGGAATATGCTACTATATAGTACTTACTTTGGTGTCTAAATTGCAGCTTCTTGGTAGTCCCGGAGCTTTTTTGGTGAATTTTCTCCAAGCCCTGCCATACAAAGAAAACAATTACTTGATATCGAAATGAACAAAGTTGCTGATATGGTGGATAATGATCGATTTAACTTACTTCTCGAGCATTTCAGTCATGTCCGCATACTCCTTGGGATCTTTTCGCTTGGAGTCTAAGACAGTTACTACTCCCTTCTCAAGCTTAATCTCTAGGAGAATATAGTGGTAGCTGCGCACACATGCATAAATCATCAATATTACATTACTATAACCTGGACTAATAAGGAAACCGAATATGCCACAAGACAGTAACACTCACTTGAAGTTGTAAGGAAAGAGTATTATATCTTTGTGTTCATTTATTACCAACGATTGTAGCAAGTTGGCCTCGGTATCTTGACGCGAAATTTAACCTCAGTTGCATCTATGAGATATGTGTTAATGAACCCAATATCACCCACTTGTCTTTTCTTCAATTCGCGATCTTCAATCTGCATAATATAGTGAGGATAATTATAAATACATGCAATGAAAGGGTTGAGTTATATAGAGAGACTTAATGACAGAAGTAGTACTACTTACAGATAGTAGCAGGTGACCGTTGCTTTATCAAGGGCCAATTGATTGAAAAACTGATAGAACTCCTCAAATGGAATAGGCAATGTTCAATTCCAAGGAGGTCATGCTCCTTTTAACTCTCACATACAAAGTACTCCTCCTCGGACTCTTTGCGGGTTTTCATGTACCAAACAAGCAATATTCGCATCAACCTTGATAGAGAACATTCAACTTAGACGAGAGGCATCCCGTACTCCTAACTTTGTATCTCGCACCTCCAAGAAATCATAATGTACATCGTCCAGGCGGTGTAATCTGCAGGATTGCCATAACCGGCACCATCCTTGGATCGACGATGTCGCTAGCGTGCACCTTGAGCGGGGGCACGATTGCTTCACTTGTTCGCCGAAATGGGCAATTTGTTTCCCAGCTCGTCGTTCTTTCATCCTTTGATCAATCGACAGTACTTTCCCGACCTCTCCGCTTCGCAAATGCCTTTCCAATAATGCGCTCATAGTTGCCTTTCGGCGGAGACTTGGGTGGTTTTGTCGGGCCAGAGTGCGCCGCTTTCACGGATCTACCTTCTCCTCCGGAGGTGGATGTCTCTTTGCTTTCAACCCTTGAAACCAGTCATCCACTTGATCTGCGCGATCTTCGCGTTTTCCTCCTCGCTTCCTCAGACGGTAACTTCTCCGAGTCTTCAGAGAAGGACCGAATCAGATCTCCTCCCGCCTTTGGTTGTCTTGCTAGACGGCAGAAGCAGGCAGAGCGGATTTCTTCTTTCCTTGCTTATGAGGCGGAGGAGAAGGACTACGACGCCGGAGCAGCCGAGCGGCGGCGGGTCTCTTCCGCCTTGCCGACGAGGCGGAGAAGGAGGAGGCTGGCTGCTCGGGCGCGCCGGCGCAGGCGGAGAAGGAGGCGGAGTGCCGCCATGCGCCGGAGAAGGAGCCGGCCGAGTGCCCTGATCGTCACTCGCCGGAGGAGGAGGCGGTGGAGGAGGCGGAGTGCCCTGACTCACGGGAGGAGGAGGAGGAGGCGGAGGCGTCGATTCGGAAGGTTGATGAGATCCTTCCGCCATAGGCATGGAGTCTTGAGCGAGAACCCAGCCGATACTCCCCTTCACCGGTAGGGTGGTCAAGCCGAAGGTCCTCAAATGCCTCCGTTATTTCAACGACCATCACCTTAGCATATCCTTCTGGAATCGGCCGGCAGTGAAAAGTTGAGTCGGGTTTAGTAGGATAAACAGAGCCAACAACCGCCTTGACCTTCAAATTGCTCCATTGCGCCATAAGGTGGCAATTTTCAGCATCCGTGATAGCATCCACGGGATAGCTGGCAGGAGCCGTCAAGGCATGCTGCTCTGGCTGAAGCAGCTCGGTGGAAGCCACGCTGCTTCTCCGCTGAGATGGCGGGGTAGCTTCGGGTGAACCTTCGGCAGGTCGTTTGCTATGATCTGCTGTTTCTCGTTCCTCTTATCGTTCCTCTAGCCCCATTACCCTTTCGTGCAGTGCCTGCATTTGGCTCTGCTCCAGTTTCTTCCTCCTCTCATGGGTTTTATAACCCTCTGCGTCCGGAAATCCATCCTTCCACGAAACGGAGCCTGGCGTGCCTTGTGTCCATCCAGGGTGCTTAGGATTCCCGAGGGCCATTGTGAGCTCGTCCTTCTTCCTGTCTGGAACGAACTTCCCTTGCTGCGCTGCTTCGATATATTGCTGAAGCCTCTTGACTGGTATGTCCAATTGTTCGTCCGTCCAAATGCACTTCCTGTTATAGGGTCCAAGGATCCGCCGCCCGAAGAACCAAGTCCGCAACGGTGCTGCCGATTCATTGTCTCTGGTTCGATCCCTTTATCAAGCAGATCATTCTCAGCCTTGGCCCACTTAGGCCGGGCTACGAGGTAGCCACCTGACCCCGTGCGATGGTGAAGCTTCTTCTTCGCAGCATTTCTCTTGTTTGTCACTTCCTTGTGCGATTATGTCCCTCAACAACGCTTCTTGTGCTTCGTCTCGGGGGGTGTCCATAGTTTCTACAAATATTTACAAC
Organism: Aegilops bicornis; assembly: GCA_021605145.1. Lineage (NCBI taxonomy): Eukaryota > Viridiplantae > Streptophyta > Magnoliopsida > Poales > Poaceae > Aegilops > Aegilops bicornis. The sequence goes on from CM038674.1 coordinate 175,335,525, forward strand.
ATGGCAATTATTATTCAAACATGAAAGATATGGATATATTAGTGGCAAACGTAGAACTAGCTAGCTAATCACAATAAGGAATCATATTAGTGGCCTCGACGCTGCTTCTCTAGGGTTTGGGGTGGCCTCGACAACGCTTCAAGGGTTAGGGGGTGGCCTCGAGAACACTTCAAGCTAGGAGGGGTAATATCGACCCCACGTGTTGAAGCTATCGGGAGCGGTCGGCGTTGAACACTACATCTATGTCCCACAAGTGGCGTGGGCATCGACGCCATGTGATGGGGTAGAGGGTCGTGGATCGCCGAGAAGTCGAGGTCGAGGGTCGAGGATCGCCGAGGTCGGGAGGTTGCCTAGTGTCAAAGGATTCAACAAAACCATGTCTTCATCATTAGGAGAAAATAGTGCATGATGGTTAAGCTCTCCAAAGTTATTTTGGAGCGGAGTCCCGAGATAGGATAATTCGCTTTTTGGTACAAAGTTCAGCAAGAACCTTCCGAATATCGTTATTTGAAAGGCCTTTGCTGAGATTCGTACAAAAGGCAAATTATCCTATCCGGAACTCCATTCCGTATCAACTTTGAGGACTTCGTACCATCATGCCATGGTTACTCCGGCTAATGATGAAGCCATGGATTTCTTCAATACTTTGGCACTATAGGAACCCTCGACCACGAAACCTTCGACCCTTGACCCCTTAACGACCCTCGACCCTCTACCCTAGTTCCCGACCCTCGACCCCTCGGCGATCCTCGACACCCTCGTTATATTGACAACGACGCAACATACATATACATGGGAAAATAATGTTATCGGGGAGAGGGTATCGGTACCCCCCCTCGTGTCAAAGTTTCTTCTTTCTCCTCTATTCCTTTCTTTCTTCTTCTCCTCTTCTTTTTCTTCTTATCCCTCGAGAAAGGAAAATAAGGAAAAAGGAAGAAAAGAGGAAGAAGGAAGAAGGAAGAAGAAGAAGAAAAAGAAGAAGAAGAAAAAGAGGAGAAGAAGAAAAGAATAGAGGAGAAGAAAAAAAATAGAATTTTTTTTTCTATTTTTTCTTCTTCTCCTCTATTCCTTAATTCTATTTTTTCTTCTTCTCCTCTATTCTTTTCTTCTTCTCCTCTTCTTTTTCTTCTTTTTTCTTCTTCTTATTTATTTCTCCTCTTCTTCCTCTCCCCTCTTCTTCTCCTTTCTTCCTCTTCTTATTTCCTTTTTCCTCTCATTCTTTTTCTTCTTCTTCCTTCTTAAAAATACATGAAGTAGTATTGCCTAATTCATTGTTCATATGAATATACAAACATTTGCATATTTACAATAATTAATATCACCAAAAATCTATGAACAGAAAAAAATCCTAATTTTTCTAAAAACTATCTTTTGCATTGTTCACATACACATATACATCACATATGAACAAAAAATTAGAACATAAAAAACAGAGCATAAAAATAAAAAAGAGCTTAAACATTAAAAGATCCGGCGGTGGCTCACAAATGAGGCGAGGCGCCATGCTGGGCGGAGAGGCGGGGCGGCGACGACGAGGAGCGGCGGCGATGGCAAGCCCGTGAGAGCTCGAGGCGACGGCGGGCGGCGAGGCGCCGGCGCTGGGGCGGGAAGGGCAGGCGACGGGCGAAAGCACGGGCAGGCTGGGCGACGGCGACGGCGAAGCACGGCAGCTGACGGCGTCGGGCGAAGCCTCGAGCAGCTGCATCGTCGGGAACCGGCGATGAAATCTGAAAACGCCAAGTCTTTGCTTATGTAGAAAAGGCTTTGGTCCCGTTGGTGCCACGACCGGGACTAATGCCTTTAGTCCCGGTTGGTGCCACCAACCGACCAAAGGCCAATTTTCAAAGCAGCCCAAAGGGCGGAAGCGGCGCTTGGTCCCAGGTGGCACCAACCGGGACTAAAGGCATTAGCCCCGGTCGTGGCACCAACCGGGACTAATCTCTTTAGTCCATGGTGCCACCAACCGGGACCAAAGGCCTTGTGCTGCCAGCGCCCAAAGTTTAGTCCCACCTCGCTAGTTGAGAGAGCTCGAGAGTGGTTTATAAGCACTTCTTGCGCCCACCCTCTCGAGCTCCTCTCAACCGCAGCTTCGGACCTAATCATCACTAGCTATGTGCATGTGGGCCTACTTGGCCTCCTGCGGGCCTGAATCTGGCCCATGTAGGGTTTCTAGTCGTACTCGGGCCGTGGGGGCCCGATGAGGCGGCACTATTTTTTTCCAGTTTTTTGTTTTGTTTTCTGCATTATTATTTATTTTTGTTGTTTTTGCTTTATTTTTAATTCTTTTGCTTTTAGTTTTAGAAACATTATAAACTTTCTGTTAGTGCCATTAGTTTTCAAATTTGAAAACTCTTTTTTGTTTTCTTTGTTGCTTTATTTATTTTATTTTGTTTCTACTTACAACAAAATACTTATTGTTGCTATTTTTATTTTTTCAGTTTTTGTTCTGTTTTCTGCATTATTTTTTTTTTGTTTTTTTTTGCTTTAGTTTTTAATTCTTTTTGCTTTTAGTTTTAGAAAAATCATAAACTTTCTGTTAGTGCCATTAGTTTTCAAATTTGAAAACTCTTTTTTTGTTTTCTTTGTTGCTTTATTTATTTTATTTTATTTCTACTTACAACAAAATACTTATTGTTGCTATTTTTCAGTTTTTGTTCTGTTTTCTGCATTATTTATTTTTGTTGTTTTTTTCTTTATTTTTTAATTCTTTTTGCTTTTAGTTTTAGAAAAATTATAAACTTTCTGTTAGTGCCATTAGTTTTCAAATTTGAAAACTCTTTTTTTATTTTCTTTGTTGCTTTATTTATTTTATCTGCTTACAACAAAACGGTGTGTAGAGGGACGGGCTTATAAACCGGTGTGAGCGCCCTTCGGTTGGCGAGGTTTTCAAATGAACTCTGAAAAAGTTGGCATAGCATGTGCATGTACAAAACGGACAATGGTATCATACTCATCGGTTACAAAGTTGGCATGGTATCATCATAATAGTTGCGGGAGAAAGTCTTTACTTTTTCTTCGCTTGTGTCGTTTGCTTATTGCGTCGTAACCATGGATAATCTTCATCGTTTATCAGGATGCTTGGGTCAGCCTTGACTTTGAAGGGGAATTTCATGAAACTTTTCATACTCTTGAGACATGTCTGTCTTGCCCTCCACTCCCGTGGATGTCCCTTTTTCCTGAAAAGAACTATGTGGCGCTTTGGCTTATTGTATGATGTATTCGCTTTCTTATCTTTTCTTTTCATCGGTGCAGTAGACATGTCCTTCACATAGATAACCTGTGCCACATCATTGGCTAGGACGAGCGGTTCGTCGGTGTACCCAAGATTTTTCAGATCCACTATTGTCATTCCGTCTTGTGGGTCTACACATGCACTCGCCTCTGACAGATTGACCCACTTGCACTTAAACAAAGGGACCTTAAAATCTACTCCGTAGTCAAGTTCCCATATGTCTACTATGTAACCATAATATGTGTCATTTCCCTTGTCGGTTGCTGCATCAAAGCGGACACCGCTGTTTTTGTTGGTGCTTTTTTCATCTTGGTCAATCGTGTAAAATGTATTCCCATTTATCTCGTATCCTTTTCAAATCATTACAGTCGAAGATGGTCCCCTGGACAACAAGTACAACTCATCACAAACAGTGATGTCACCTCCGAGACGTGTTTCCAACCAACTGCTGAAAGTCCTGATGTGTTCACATGTAATCCAGTCGTCGCACTGCTCCGGGTGTTTGGAGCGCAGACTGTTCTTGTGTTCATCGACATACGGGACCTTAAAAACCATCGCACTATATAAGATGCAATAATAAAAGTAAGAAAATAATACAAGTATCTATCTAAACAAACAAGTAATAATTTTTTTCCTTTCAGAAAGAAGATAAGAACAAGAGGCTCACCACGGTGGTGCCGGCGATGAGATCGGCGCGGGTGATCGACGGCGATGAAGACGGGGACGGGGCGTGACGGACCGCTAAAAATAGATAAATATTGAGGAAAATGGAGCTTGGCGGTCGAGCTTGGAGAGGAGAAACCTTAAGTAGTGTGGCTCGGGCATTCCATCGAACACCTTGTGTGCATAGGAGGTGAGCTAGAGCACCACCAAGCCCTCTCCCCCTCGGCCAGAAAAAATAGAGCAGTGTGATCTGCTCTTGCGCGAGGGGCTATATATAGGCAGCACCATTAGCCCCGGTTGGTGGCATGAGCCGAGACTAGGAGCCAGGACCATTGGTCCCGGTTCGTCCCACCAACCGGTACCAAAAGGTCCGGACGAACCGGGACCAATGGCCCACGTGGCCTGGCCGCCCCCAGGCTCACGACAGGGCAAATAGCTCCATTGGTCCCGGTTCTGGATTGAACCGGGGCTAATGGGCTAAACTGGCCTGGACGAAAGCCCTGTTTTCTACTAGCATGGGTCCTAATAGCAACGGGCATTCTTGTCTATGGAACAAGTGTCTCTTAGGACATCTCGAAACCTAGCTTGTGTACATCGGCATGTCCGGTCACGTGGCGATACACATCTCATGGGTGCGTGTGTGAGCAACTATCGTACCAGTGAATTCATCCTTCAAAGTTGGGGCGACAAGAAGCGCGAGTTTGGTTTAGTGGTGCTCTTCATGTACATATTCTTGAGCTTTTCACTTGAAAAGGAGAAAAAATCCCAGCCTCTGCATTAATCGATGCATGCAGCCATATTATTACAAAGCAATGTACCAAAGTCTTAGAACCACAAGAAGCTCACAATCTTAGTGAAAATCGAAAGAAAACATAAAAAGGATGCCACATCCGGCGATAAAGAACAGGCTCCGATGCGTATACACCTAGCCTATTATTAGTTCGTCATCCAAATCAGGTGAAGATAGCCCGTCCTACCATCTCTCCCAATGGTCCGTCCTACCATCTCTCCCAATGGTTGCACCCAATAACCAAAGCTCTTTGGAGTCCCCATGAATGAGTAATGACCACGTACGGATCCAAGTTGTAGCTCTATAGATAACCTACAAAAAAATAGTGAAGTTTGTCCCATTAAAAATCAAATCATTTCTAGTATTCCATATCGCCCAAAATAGTGCACATATCCGGATCCGGATATGTTTCGCTGTATGTACCGAAAAAGGGTTTCCCCCCGCTTTGTATTCCAAAGCAAACCACCAAAGTACACATCGCAATGCTGGGGCGAGCAGCACAGCAAGCCCAAAGAAAAAGAAGAAGAAAAAATGCCAACAATGGCAGCTCGACAAAGCGCGGATGACCCGCGACCGCTGCGCCCTCCGGAAACAAACCACTACAGCCCAAGGCTCCGAACTACCGCGAACTAAGCAGCACCTCCAAGAAGGGATGCGACGCCCGGCAACGCTTCTTGCTCGAACAAGTCCTTGGGTTTCCCCAGACGCGGAGGGAGGTGGGGATAGCTACTCTGGCGCCCTCCAAGAAGGGATCGTGGCACCCGCTGGTGTCACCGCATCGGAGCCGGACGAACCGGAGAGGATTTCTCCCGCACGCCAAACCCCACCCGCCAATCGGAGCCGACCAGCCAAACCACCGCCCAACTATGCACCATGACGGTTGCGCCGTCACCAACACCGTCTCGCTGTGAACACCACCACGAGGCCAAGAAGAGCGAAGAGAAGATCTGAGCGATGGGAGCAGCAGCATCAAGGCCGAGCGGGAGGGAACCACCTCCACCGCCATCGTGCGGGAGGCCCGCGCCTCCGGACTGCCGTCGCGGTAACCGCCCGGACACGGCGGTGGCATACCGAGCCACCCGGCCCAGCCCGGTGGCCAGCCCGCTAAGCCCCCGCCGCCACGCTCTGACAAAGTGGCGTCCGCCGCCAGCCCTCGCCGATCATCGATGATGCTCGCCATCGCCTCGAGGCCACGCAGCTGTCACCGGCCCGCCCGACCAGATGGAGCCGAAGGCCCAGATCTGGCGGGCGGAGCCGCCAGCCATGGCCACAAGCAGCCCCGCCGCCTAAGGACACCGCCGGAGCCGCTCCGTCCGGAGAAACCCTAGAAGGGGAAGGGGGCCGCCACATAACGCCGCCGCCGGGCGAGGCCGGTAGCCGGCGGCGGAGGAGGAGGAGGAGGAGGGGACGCCAAGGACGGAGGAAAGCGCGCCGGCCGCCCATGAAGCGGCCATGTGACGAGAGGGGGTTTGTCTCCAGCTTCCTTTCAACCCTTTCGCTGTATGTATATCCACTCCATTAAGCCGCATCTCAAATAACGTGTTGATGCTCGTTGGGGGATGAATGTTATAAGGTATATATATTGAAATATGGAACGAAAACTTTAGGTTTGGCTTTCACTGGTGTTTCCCAGCAACGTCACAATGTTTGATGGCCCAAAGTTAAAGACTTAAAGGTGAGTCTAGCGATGTGCTCTAGGCTGTGTTTGGTTTAGCTTTTTTTACCAACTTCTGCTTTGAAAAGCCAAAAGCTAACTAAAGGGGTAAATGTTCAAAGCAGCTTTTGAGAATCTGTAGCTTCTTCCTAGTGTAAATTTCAAAGCTGGGGGTACCCCAACTTTTCAGCTTCCAGCTTTTTCACAGCAGCTTTTCCACAGCAGCTTTTTTAGAATCTGCAGCTCAACCAAACACAGCTCTAGTCTTATCCCCATCCCCTCGTCCTCGTCTCAGTATTTCCTCCTCTAAAAGAGGTGCACTTGACTGGCAACTCGTCGTGTTTCCATAGACGATGAGGCGTTGCTGCTGACAATGCCCTATAAGCACTCGCTATTGACATCGGCAGAGCTTAGCAAAATCGCAGGTTGGGCACGCGTCCCCCTCCCCCTCCCTCCTGCGGCCGCAGCGCCGGAAACCCTAGACGCCGCTCCTCCGTCCCCTCCCACCCTCCACCCTCGCCGCCAGCGGCGTGTGGCAAAGCCGGTCGGCGCAGCGGCAATGGCGGGCCTTTTCCTCCTCGACCTTGGGTTTCGTCGGAGCCCGTGGAGTGGCGGCCTGGCTGCGGCGGGGGCCAACGACGGCTGGTGGTGCGGGCGGCGGTGCGTGATGCAGGCCCCTGGCTGTCTGGCCGGCTCTTGGTGTGGACTTCCGGGTGGCGACCTTGGCGGCGCCGGCAGATCCGCCCGGATCTGGCGCCTGGTCCGGCTGGCCCCGAAGTGGAGGGAGCTTCGGCGGAGCTCCGTGTCTTCCGGTCGGCGGTGTCTCGTGCGGGGCAGCGGGAGGTTGTGGCGGCTGGCAACGCGTGATGGTGGATGCGTGTCCAGCCCGGGGATCTCGAGCCCCCTGTTGGATGGCGCGGGTTGCGCTGGCCTTGGTCTGCGGTCGGTGCCTCCTCCTTCCCCTCGGAGGCGATGGCGTGGTGGTGGTGGTGCCACAGGAGGTGTGTGGCGGCGACTCTGACGCGTGGAGCTCGCCGGGCGGCGCGGGTTGGGCAGTGGCCGGGGTGGTCGCTGTTCTGGCCGTGGATGGCTCCACGGTGGCTTGGCAAGTCGGCTTCGGCGACGGCTGGCTCGTCCTGGCGTCGGTTCATCCGTAGGCGGCTTGTATCGGCCTCTGATCCCTCCTCCTTGTCGTCCGGTCACTACGTTCGGCGAAGGCTGGCCTTCTCTCGGCGGTCCATCGCTCGTCTCGCGCCCGGTCGCGCAGGTCCGAGCTTGTCTCGCGCATAGTGCCGCAGACTAAGCTCGTCTCGCGCCGCGGTGCTGCAGGACTTCTGCCTCGTCTCGCGCCGCGGTGTTATGGGACCGAGCTCGCCTCGCGCCCGTCTTTGCGGGGACGGGTCGATGGAGGCCAGATGGCCGACCTATTGGGTCTCGGTGCTGGGGGGTTGCCCAGGGGTGCGAAAGGTGGGACCTTTCTGCTTGTCTCTTTGGTTGGGATAGCGGCATGTCTCGGGTGAGGTGGTGTCAAGGTCTTGGATGCCGGGGTGGCGCCCTGGTGGTGGTTGCGCGGTGCTCTCGGGCGGAGGCCGTGGCTTGGTGCTGCCTGGTGGCCATGGCCGTGTGGGCGGCATGGCCGCCGGGGTGCGGCGTTCGGTGGCGGTGAGTTTTGTCCGGTGAAAACCTGTTCTATCTTGAGACGGACGGCGGCGTGGCTTCGTTCCCTTCTTGAAGGCGTCGTCGCGGCTCTCATTGCTCGTCGTGCGGCTCCGGGGGAAACTCTAATCCTCGGATTGGGCGGTGGCGGCGCTCCGGTGTCGTATCCTTCCTGAAGGCGCCGCCTTGAAGCCCACGGTTCGTCGTATGCGGCTTCATCTCTTCACGGTGGTAGTGCTAGGGGTGTGTTGCCGCGCTCAGCGCCTATGTATCTTGCCTTGAATGTGTGCGTGTGTTGTGATGGCGTGCGTTGTACCGAGTTATGAGGATCATGCTTTATATATAAAGCGGGGCGAATGCCTTTTTCGGTATTGACATCGGTACATAAGCTACACCGCAAACCATCGGTGTGGTCACGTACACCGAAAATTTACAAGACGGGCAAGTGATGACACATTAAGTGGTACTAGAATTTACTATATCCGTTCTTTGGTGGAACCAGGCTATTAGTAAGATCTGATGGCTTCATAATCAATGAGATACATGGTGAAGATGCAACATACAAGGCAATTATATGTAGGGATTTAGAGTTGTAGTTTACCGTGTGTATATAATGTTACCTGGCGAATGTTCGTCAGAAACACATGTCATTTCGAATAATTTTGATGTCATCTCTAGTTGTGTGCAGATGACAGTTCTTTAAGAGCGACATGACATTTTCTAGGCGAAGATGGCGGTTTTTAAGACTTCACTCTAGAAAATGTCATGTCGCTCTGAAAAAACTCACCCCACGTACACTAAAAATGCCATGAAAATCATTCGAAATGGCACCTGTTCTGGCGAACATTCTGCAGATATGAGGGTCTTATATTTAATGTTCACTAGAAGGGTTAGGCGCGCTTTGCCGTTGATGTTGTTGAGATTCTAAAATTTCTTTATTCACTCTATTTCTAAATATATATGGTGTATTACTTGAAAAGTTAAACCTCTTTAAGTTTGATAAAATTTGTATAGAAATATTTCAAAATCCATAATGTGTATCAGTGTTATTAGATTCATCATGAAATAAAATTTCATGTTTTTTGGTTTAATATTGTGGATGTCGATATTTTTGGCTCTAAATTTGGTCGAAGTTAAAGAAATTTGATTTTCCAAAAAAACTAACACCCCTTATATGTTGAAACTGATGGAATATTTAGTTAGCCGGTGGGGAAGATGATGGAGTGTGTTTTATGTTTATTTATAATGGGGTTATTTCGTAGGCCTTTCGCGGCGTGATGTTGTGTTATCCACTAATCAACCTATATTTATATAGAAAATAAATTGCATCGGTGATTGCATGTAATATATTCGTGCTATAGTATCACATGGTGGCGCTTTTTCTGGGTGATGGGAGTCTGGGAGGGGTTGATGTGTTTTTATTGTCCGTTACTGCTGATTGTTGATTTGAAAAATCGTTCGTCCGATCAAAATGGTAAACCAATTTCAAAATTAAATACCTCAATCGAATGCAAGAGGTTAAAATTTGGTAACATAGAAAATTAAAATAATTAAATTAATGGGGGAGCTCCTTGAGAAATTGTTGAGCCGGTCAAAATCGGGTTACCAACTTTAAATTGAAATCTTAATTAATTGTGAAGATTTGAAAATTAGGAAGCATACTATATTGTATAAAAAATTGAATGAGAGAGTTTTAAAAAATTATTGACGCGGTAAAAATTGGGTGACCAAATTCCAATTAAAGACCTTAATTAATTGTGAGGCCTCCAATCCTAGGGAGCTTAGTGATATAGTATGTGTCTACTCTATAGAAAGTGTAAGCAGGAGTTACATGAAACTTGGGTTTGCTTAGAGGGTTTGGTGGTCTCCGAGTCAAGCGCATGTAACCGGGACGTAAGAAGCAGCTGATTGATTATTCCAAACTATAGCCGACTTCGGAGTCGACTCCGTTTCTGATTACAACTAGCACCCACGCAGGCTTGCTCTACAAATACATCCTCCGCCATCGACTAGCAAGCAAGATTAGATCACATTGGTTCCAAAACATCAATTTCATATTGAGAAACAGTATAATGCAGCTAGTTAGGAGCCTCCACAGCAATTTGAATGTCTCAGCCGTCCGATCTTTCAATCTACGATCCACTCTGGTCGTCCCAGTTCGCCCGCTTGCCTCACGTACCGTCTCACGGGCCGCTTCTCCATGGAACGACCTGGTCTTTCTCTCCTTAATCGAGCCACAGAAGGCCCACTTGTTTCCAGTTCGCTGCTAATAGCCCACATCGTACAGATTCAAGCGCTGTCCCTCCCCATCGCAGTTTCTCTGTTCCTCCTTGCGGCCTCCTTGCGCTGCCGTAGTTTCTCTGTACCTCCTCGATGCGTTGGCATCCCGCCGTGGGCGAGCTTCCCGATGATGGTGCGCCTTTGAGGACTCCGGTCCCATCCGTCCCCAACTTCTGGTCCTCTACCATGTTTTCACATGCGGATCTTAAACAGGTATTGGCCGTTTATCATTACTATTGCCTCTTCTCTTGTATAGATGGCAAACTCGTTTGTGGTGTGCTTTATTCGTTGAACCACATGGCATCTCAAGGTTCCGGGTCGCATACAAACAACGAGACTATCTTTGTTTGCTGCCCACCCAATATGCTATCTTGACTGTATTTACTAATTTACTGCTAGCTGGTTTATGCTGATTTTTATCAGACCTAAGAATCTTGGATCCCCAACTAATAGAGGGCTTGGATGCTCTGCACGCTATTGGAGCTCGTTTTTCTATACTGTGTTTTTCTCTTCATCTCATCACTCTCTATGACTGTAAGGGTGATAATGATAGCCCACAAATCGCTGCATGCTTGTTGGTATTTTTCTCCAATTTTCTTTGACATACATAATTTAAGCAAATATGATTTACTACTTAGACTAAGGGACAACAACTCTATTTTCATCGATTTTACCGTGTATATTTTCTTTCATAGTGTATTTTCTTAAAAATGCACGGGCGCCACAACGCGCGCCTTCATGTTCAGTCTCCCATATAGCTGCAACTAAAAATCGTATCTATGAACGACTCAAGGATGTATAAGCGGCAGAGGCGCAAGGAGAAGCACCTCTATCTACCTGGTGCTGGACGACTGGGACAAGGGCTTCACCATCCGCAAGATCGATGCCGACAACCCCGACGATCACAGCCGCAGCCTCCTCGACGAGCCCCCCGTCATCCGTCTGCTCTCTCCCAATCCTATCCACCGCATGGATTTCGCCGCCCTGGGCAGCAGCCACATCCTCGCAGCCAGCAACAAACACCCCGCCACCCTCGTCTACGACACCGACACCGCCGCCGGGCTGATCACCGGTCCTCCCGTCCCGGACGAGCTCCAAGACGCCTACACAATTTTCTTGCCCGCCGCCGATGATGACACGCTGTATGCATTTGCGTACTTTTTGGCAGAGCCTCAAGCCGTCGAGGTGCTGTCCCTGTCCTCCACCACCGAGGATCTGCACTCCTCGGTGCCAACCATGGACTGGTCCTGGATCTGGAGAAGCACCACGCCCTTGCCGTTCACCCAGCACGAGAGGATCTGCTCCTATGCCGCGCACCCGGACGGACGCACCATCTTCTTGTCTGCCTGCACCATGTTCGGCTGCATTCATCAATCCGTCCGTACCTTGTCCTTCGACACCGGCCGCTCCGAGTGGACGCCCCACGGGGACTGGGTGCTGCCTTTCATGGACAGAGGCCACTTCGACGGCTACCTGGACGCCTGGGTTGGGCTCCACGAGGACGGCTACATCGGCGCCTGCCAGGTCGCCTCCCCTACCCCTGCCGGCGACATGAAGATGCCGCCGCTGGAATGGCCAGCGAGAAGCTCTGGAGCAAGGGGAAGGAGGTTGAGATGCCCACGCTCACCTGCATGGGCGGCGCCAGGTTTTGCCTCGTGGGGTGTGTGGTGCGCGAGGGGATGAGGTCTGGTTACAGCGATGAGTGCATGGTCAACGTCACCACGTTTCGCCTCAGATACAACCATCAGGGGGAGCTGCAAATCTTTGAACGCGCCACCAGATCCTGCCAAATGGATAAGGAACGCTTGTCATTTTCTCCGGTAGCGTTCTGGATGTAGCCTGCTTGGTTAGTTCTGTGTTGTTACGGTGTTTAGAAAAGTACGTACAAATTTCTTGAAAGAATCTGCCCAGCTGGTTTAGGACGGGCACAGAAAGCAACAATTAAAGAAGTGCCAATATAGAAATATTTAGCAAAGGAATATAATATAATATTGTATTCCTTTGCTAAATATTTGGAAAATTTTACTGAAGTCTGAAAAAAAGTGTCGGTTTCGATGTCGCAGTGTTCAGAAATTGCAGTTTTCCTTTAGAACAGAGAAAGCTGTAAGGACAGACAAAGCAACGGTTCCTTGTGCTCCTTCTCCATGCCCTCTCGACACACGAAGAATTCATGGGTGATACGAGACAACCTTTCATCGCTGTTAATTTCTTATATATATTCGCTGAAGGAGTATGCCTGTCCATCGCTGTTTAACTGATACGATCCGTGCGCATGCAGAGTTGATTAGTGTAAGAAGGGTGTCTGTTGTGTTGCGTATACGGACTATATAGTAGGGGCGTGGCAACTAGAGGCGGTAGAGTCCCTTGCCGACCGGCGGCGGCGGCAGTCACGGAGCGCGTTGTGCACGCTCGACACGGTGCCGCTCCTCCTCCCTGTCGCCACGCGCCACGACGGCCTACCCTGCCCCCTAGTACTCTGCACACTGGATTTACTGAAAATCAAACTTTGCTAAGTTTGATTAAATTTATATTAAAAATTATTAGCATCTATAATATTTAATAAATATAATATAAAAAAAAATTCCAAGATGAATCTAATGATATTTGTGTTATTATGTGAATGTTTATAATTTTTTATATAAATTTAGTTAAAGTCGAAAGAGATTGACTTCGGACAAACCTAATATGCAGAATAAAAAAGACCGGAGGGAGTATTATCTCATAGTGTGGCCGGCGAAACAAGTTTCAGGCCTTGGCCGAGGTATATGATTACGATGCGGAGAGCTCTTGGAAGGGTAGATGTCAGGTTCTCTGGCGGTTGATTTGGGATGCGACAGTGGCCAAGGTGGCAATCCATGAGGTCTGGGTGGTGGTCCAAACAAGCGTTGTGCATTTGCATCTGGGGGTTGCAACTCGCTCTTCTCTGGCGCAAGGCGACGATCTCGCATGGGATCCTGGACCCGGTTTCAAGCTCGCCGCAGTCTCCTATCTCTTCCTCCGTGTTGGGAAGCTCGTTGTCGTCTCACTCCTCGCGCACGTCGCTTGGATCTGGTAGGACGGCGGCAGAGCGAGGTGGTGGCGAAACCCTAGTTGGGGGTTCCTATTCAGCCTTGCGGATTGCGGGCCTTCAAATGTTGCCGTGGTGGACCACATGCTAGTTGGGTTGGGGCCATGTCTGCTAAGAATTATCCATCAGTTATGGAAGCATACGTGGGCCTTTCAAATTAAGTTCATGTCCAGCCCGTCCCGTCCCCTTCTCTCTAGCTCCAAGTTGGCCCATCCCATCAGCCCATTCCGGCCCTCTTGTTTCTAGCCTCAAGTTGTACATCTTTATTGGGTACTTATGAGATAGGGTTTCCTACATCTAGGTTTATCTTCACACTCTTCTTCTCACCACCATTTCTCCTTTTCTCTTTTCCTCAAAAAAAAAAAAGCTTCTATTCTTCTCTTTTGTGGTTGTGGTGGTGATGGATCGTTCTTGTGGTCCGTTCTCTAAGCACGATGCTAATGACAAGCGTCGCTTCGACGACGACAAAGAAGATCTATCAGATCCGATTTGCAACGAAGTTGAGCTTTGTCCGAAGTTTCAAAAGGAGCATGAAGAATACGAGTATGAGAGTTGGGGCTCACCGCCGACTTCATACAAGGAGGAGGAGCGCCGCCTTGCAACGACGACTCATACCGACTCATCGGTAGATCACGATGATCACGCAGATCCGTGAACTTAAAGACGCGACGACGGGTTCAATTGCGTCGACAACCCTAGATCTGAATCTAGATCTGTGAACTACATCAACTTCTCAAAAAACAATGCCCATGGTGACCAGTGCAAGGATGGCAGCTCCCGTCCTGGGATTGTTCCCCGTCCTCCGCCGGCGAAATGCTGGTCTACGAGCAGCGTCCCCTCGGAGCGGAGCGGCGCCGGCTCCGAGGTGGGTGCTGAGGAGAGCGACGGCAGCGCCTCGGATGGCGTCGCTCCGGGGACGAGCGGCGCCGGCGACGAGGTTGGCGCTGTTCCGGAGGCGAACATCCTCAGCGTCCCCGTCGATGCGTGGACATGCCACCAGGTGAGCCCCTCGTACGTTAATTTGATCCTCTAGATGCAAGATCATGGACGTCTAGCGTAGTAGTGTTACGCTCCCGCTACGATTACTTCAGGAATTCGCAAGATCCGATACAGATTGAGAGGAAGAACTTTGGTGCCGACTAGTACTAGCGACTAGTGTCCCACGACTAGTACAGATGTTTTAGGTGCTTGAGCAGGCGACGTTGCTGCTGGGGTAGTGGACTGAGCCGTAACATGTAGCACAGGCCACTAACATCTGACTAGCTTATTTAATTGTTTTTGCACCTAAAACATCTGTTTCTTATGTCAATGCCAGTTTCTTGGATACTGGAGTTTGCATATAATACCTGCTCTTAGGATGCTTATAATACCTGCTCTTAGGATGCTTATAATCATTATAATTAGTCCTGAGATTTATTTTGTGTCAAGTCATTTCTGGCAGACATCCATCCCTCGCCGGAAGGCTAATTATCCTTCCAAATTGGTGCTAGATATCTGTGGTATTTATCTTGTCTGTAGTGCACTTGGTAGATAAATTCTTGGGACTGCTCATAGATGATTGGTTGTCCTATGAATATTGAAAGTGATGATATGATAAATTCCCTTAGGGACTAATTGTTGAGGATGCTATATATCGTTCCATTAGGTTAGTGCTGTTCTATTGCCTATTTCTAGGGAACTGCCATAATCGTTGGATGATCCCTCATGTTGTGTCGGTCTTTACTTTTGGGGTACTGTGCCCAGCAATCTGTTGCATGAAACAAGATGATGGTAAAACCACTTTAATGCCGTGTGGTGCTTCTTAGTGCTGCACTTTTTAGTTCAATTCGTGTTTGCATTAGGGGCAGCTGTGATTTTGGTTCCACCACTTTGACAATTAGGTTCTGAAGAAGATAAGGTTCAGAGATGATAGTTGATGAATCATACATATGCTGATAACACCTCCTCCTAGGAAATAAGTATTCAACTTGTAGCATTACATTGAAATGATAGAGATTTAGTTGAAGTAACATATTGCTCTAGTTATATTACTTATCAAAACAGTATTATATTAATTAATAGGTATTGGTTGGAACAAGTAAACTGAAATTCAGCTGATGTGATATTTTCTGCCATTGAATTACTCTTGTCATAGATATGGATATTTGTCCTTCTAAAAATGATAATATCATACTGTTTTGATAAGCTGAATTAAAATGATGTTTGTCGATCTTTATATTCAGAAACGTAGTGATGGCACATCATCACTTGCTAATTTTGCAGTGTTTGTTTCATAAAAACTGTACCTACGCTGTGGAGTCTCGTACATATGCTTTTAGGGTGGTGTTTGTATTCATGTTACTGTGCGTCCTAGTGCTCCTTTTGCTGCCTTTTTTGTTTTGTTTTGCAAACTATGTGCCTTCTGTTGTGTGTTGTGTATTGCTTTCCCAGCGTCTGTGCACGTGGCCAGCCATTAAAGGTGATTTAGTCGACGTCGCTGCTGGTCAGAACAAAAGGATCGAACATCAGACCACAAGACCTGGAGTGGCACCTCGAACGGCACAGTGCTGGGCTGTGCTGGACTTGGATCCACTGTTCACTGCTGCTGCGTGCTGCAGTAGTGAAGGTTGCTGCTCCATCGGATGCTGTTCTGGTGTCGCAGTGACCACGACATGTCTCCGTGTCGTCCCTGTGTTGGGGTCACCTTGCTTTGGTTTCTGTTTTGCCACGCAGGCTCGAAATAATCAGGGAACAAACCAGAACTTGTAACTTGAGGGGCCACCTCACCATTGAGGGCAGCAAAGCCACACACGGATCGATGGATTAAGTCTTGGTATCCACCAGACAGCGGTGGTGGCGAAGGCCCTCGTGAGCAATTGGTATACCCACTAGGATTAATGCTTGAAGACGAGCTCTCCTTTAATCGGACCACCACCCACCAGCCTTCCCAGTGGCTCTGGAATTCTTCTGTAAAACAAAACACCGGTTTAGCAAACTTTCGGTGTTACCATTTGGCATCAAAGGGAAGGGAAATTTTAACCTCACGAGGAAAAGACCCCCATATCCCTGCAGCGAGAGGACACTAAACAAATAGGCGCAGTGCCTCATGGCCACACATGCATAGGGAGCAAATGGGGTCATGTGGCCATCTCCTCCTTTTAGCAAGATAATCCATGATTAGGCATTTTCCTTGAACATTGAGCAATGAAAAGAATTTGACCTTTGTGGGGAGCTTGATTTACCATATAAGCTTCTTGAGGGAGAATCAACTTTGCATATAAACTGAATAGTGTATTTGAGTGGCAAGATATTTCTTATTTTCAGCCCACTTCCATTCCACCTTATCCAACACATCGGACGGAGAGAAGGCGGAGGATTTATGCAATCAATGTGTTCAAGTAGGACCTCGAGTCGGGTTCCTCTTTATGTGTGTAATCCATCTTTTATCGATCGAGCCATCCGCCGAGATGTTGCTTTTCCAGCTATGTAGAGCTTTGTGTAGGCAATAATAAATGGGGCGAGGCCATTTAACCCGTGATCGTTCCAGAACGACGAAGAACGGCCAGTTCCTGTGATGGAAGTTCTGGCTGTTAGAGTTATAATATAAGTCATGTACCCCTTTGTATTTATCCCGTTGTATAAGGGGTTTTCTGCATATGTTCCACACCTGTATATGTATATATATATCGGCCTATGGCCTCATGGGAATACAAGTTGCTTTCCTAACATGGTATTAGAGCCTTAGGGTTTTTTTTTACGCACGCGCAACTCGTGCTCTCGATCCAATCTCTTCTCCAAGCGGTCGTCCTTTTTAGAAGCGGCTGGCCTGTCAGCGTCTTCACCAACCGCAGTTCACCACCTTTCGTTCTCTCTCGTGCCCCTCCTCATCGAGCACCAGGTAGTGCCGCCTCGCCCTCGAAGTTAAATGCGAGCCTCGCTTTCGGTCCGGTGGCTCTCCACTGGTCAATCCCATCCGGCGTTCTGCTGCGCTTGTTCACGATCCAGGTGCCGCTCTGCTCGTTTAATTCACCGCCCAAGGAGAACCGCCGCGGCGTCCTGCTGCTTTGCTTGTTCACGATCCAGTGCTGCTCTTGCTGCGTTTCGATTCACGATCGGGGTTACGCCCGCCGCGAGCCGCCGCCCTCCGGATCGGGCCTCGACCTCTCACCCCGGGCTTCTTCTGCGGTTCTAGTCCGGCCCTCCGCGTTGCCTCGCTGTTGAAAAAAGGCACGATGTCTCGATCATCGGGCTATGTTCTTATCCTGTTTGTCCGGTGATCTTCGATGGTACTAACTGCTGAGTTCATCGGCTTCATGCGCATTCACATGCGTGGCATCCGTCTACGGGTGTTCTTTACGGCGAGGTCTGGCTGTCACGCCCGCGTCCGGTTCCTCCGGTGGCTCCTATCCGCCGACTCCACGGTTCTTCCTCCGGATGCTAATCGGGCCGCCAAGGATGCGGCTAAGCTTGTGATGAGGCCGATCGTGCTTATGATGAGAGGTTTTGGCTTATGAGGAGGCTCTTCAGACGTATCATGGTGCTCTGTCTGTTTACACCCGGTGGCTTGATGATGATGCTCGTCTTTGCGGTATTCTCCTTTGCTAGTGTTACGCCTCGGTTTGCTTACGAGTTTACGGGTCTTCCTCATCTTTGAGATGTGGACCCGTCTTCGTCGGCGCTATGAGCCCTCTGGTGATGCCTTATACCTTTACGTGGTCCGTCGAGAGCATGCTCTTCAAAGGTGACTCTCTCATTGATGACTTCTATGCACTGAGTTACGCTATCTGGCGCCAGACTTGATTCTCTCCATGATCTTGGTTGTCGTACTTGCCCCTGTTGCCCGGTGTCGAGGCCAATTTGGAGTTTCATCGCGTCTACGAGTTCTGTCTCGGCTCCGTGGGAGTTTGAGCCCGGCGTGCTTTCGATTGTTTGCTATGGTAGCGTATTTCTCTTATGGGCGCTTTACGAGATTCGTCTTGAGGAGACTCGCTTACGTGGTCTTTGGTTTCTTGGAGGTTCATACATGCTGCTCGCTACTCGGGTTTCTTCCACACCACCTGCTTTGCCGAGGCCCTTCTCGCTCGAGTGCTCCGCTTTTGCCCGCTCCTTACGGAGGCTCGGTCGCACCCGTCCACATTGCGGCTCTTGCAACAATGATGGTCATATTGAGTCCTAGTGCTACACCAAGAGGAAACACTGCAAGGCGCGATCATCATCTTCGGGGACTTCGTCATCTACCTCGGCGACTTGACCATTGCTTTGGTAGCGGGATATTACGAGACTTAAGCGTCTGCTTTCGCGGCTTCAGGTTCTTCCTCGATGGAATGCTTCTTTGGTTACGTGGTGATGCTTCCCTTGACCGAGCAACCGCCTCTACCGGTCGGTACATCCCCATGGGTTACGGACTCTGGAGCTTCTTTTCATATGTCTTCTCATTCTTCCACTTTGTCCTCTCTTCGATTCTTTGGATTCTCCTGTTCATGTCTTCACTTGATGGTACTCCACTTTACATTTGCTAGTAGAGGCAATCTTTCCACTCCTTCTTATTACATTCTGATGTTGCTCATGTTCCTCGACTTACCATGAATCTGTTTTCTGCTGGTCAACTTCTGCGATTACGGTTGTCGCGTCATCCTTAGCGTTGACTCTTGTTCTGTCCGGGACCGTCGCGCACACACACTGGTTGGGGCGGCCCTCGCCGTCGTGATTCTCGGGGTCTTTGGGAGTTGGGTGGCTTCATGTTCCTTCCGCCGCCACCACCATCGCCAGTTCCTCCGCTTGATGCGCCTCACATCTTTGGTTCCTTCCAGCGGTGGCATCATCGGCTTGGTCATCCGTGGTGGTTCTCGGTTATCATCTTTAGTTCGTCGAGGTCTTACGGGGTCTGTCTCGGAGATGTCTCTTTAGAGTGTCGGGGTTGTCGTCTTGGCAAGCGATTCGATTACCATATTCACATAGTGAGTCGGTGTCTAAGCGTCCTTTTGATTTAGTCCATTACGATGTATGGAGTCCGCTCCTTTCGCTTCGAAGGTGGTCATAAATACTATATTATTTTCATAGATGATTTCTCTCGTTACACATGGCTTTATTTCATGACTTCTCGTAGTGAGGTGTTGTCTATTTATAAGCGTTTTCTTGCCATGGTTCATACTCGTTCTCTTCACCCATTCGTGTTTTTCGTCTTTGACTCATTTGGCGAGTATATCTCTAAGATGTTGCGTGGTGTTCTTCTTGAGCAAGGAACTCTCTCTCAATTCTCTTGTCACGGTGCTCATGCTCGAGAATGGTGTGGGTGGCGAAAGCATCGACATCTTCTTGAGACGGCTCGTGCATTGATGATTCTTGCCTCTCTCCGCCTCATTTTTGGGTGAGGCCGTCTCCACCTCCACCTATCTTATCAACATACTGACCTTCCGCGCTCTCTGAGGTGGTGTTCCTTTCGATCGTCTTTTGATCGTTCTCCCGATTATTCGATGCTTCGCTTGTTTGGTTGTGTTTGCTATGTTCTACTTGCCCTCGCGAACGCAAAGCGACCGCTCGATCTGTTGAGTGTGTCTTCTTAGGCTCTGATGATGAGCATAAGGGCTATCGTTGTTGGGATCCTATCGGTGCGTCGGATGCGTATCTCTCGAGGCGTGACTTTTGACGCAGTCTCGTCCCTTCTACCCCGCCCATCCTCCTCATTTGTTTGATGGAGGATATCTCTTCCTCACTTTTCTGACTCACCTATTACCCCTGTCGAGCTTTGTGCCTAGTCGTTCCACTCCTCCGCTTCTCCACCTCTAGTCGATTTGCGGCCACCATCTTTCCCGGTCTCCTCGCCTAGCATGTCACGGATTCTACACCTTCATCTCCGGTGACTTCTTCGTCGCCACCCCGATTCTACCTTGGCGATTCCTCCTTCTATTGTTCCATCTTTTCCTCAAGATTACACTCGTCGTTCCCGACACATGGATGCCTCGTGGATGAGTCGTCATCTTCCTCTCGGCCTACTTATGGCTTGCGTTCTCGTCCTCGTCCACTGTTGATCGCTTTGGTTTTCCAGCGGCCGAATCTTCTTTGTTCTTGAGCCGACTTCTTATCATCGGTATTGTTCATCTGAATGGCGGTTTGCGATGGCGAGAGGAGATTCTTTGCTCTTGAGCAACGCCTTGGTACTTGGGATCTTGTTTCTCTTCCTCCGAGTTCGTCCGATCACTTGTAAGTGGGTCTACAAGGTTAAGACTTCGCTCGATGGTTCTCTTGAGCGTCCAAAGCTCGTCTTGTGGCTCGTGGTTTTCAGCAGGAGAACGCAGTCGTGATTATGGCGAGACTTTTGCTCCTGTGGCCCATATGACTCTTGTTAGTACACTTCTTGCCGTTGCCTCTGCACGCCATCTTTGGTCCATATCTCGACTTGATGTTAAGAATGCCTTTCTTAATGGTGAGCTGCGTGAGGAAGGTCTACATGCAGCCACCACCGGGTATTCTGTTCTCGATGGCATGGTATGTCGTCTTCGTCGCTCTCTTTATGGCCTTAAGCAAGCCACCGCTTTGGTTTGAGCGCTTTGCCTCGGTGATCACTGCTGCTGGTTTTTCACCGGTGCTCATGATCCAAAGATTGTTTATTCACCTTTCTCCTCGTGGTGGGACTCTTCTTCTTCTCTATGTTGATGACATGATCATCACGGGGATGACCGAGTATATTGCCTTTGTAAAGGCCCGTCTTAGTGAGCGATTTCTTATATGCGATCTTGGACCTCTTCGCTACTTTCTTGGGATTGAAGTCTCTTCTACCTCGATGGCTTTTTTATATCCCGGAAAAGTATATCCGAGATCTTCTTGCTCGTCTTTGCTCTTACTAACGAGCGTTGTTGAGACTCCTATGGAGCTCAATGTTCACCTCCGTACTCTTGATGGTGATCCTCTCCACGACCCGACGCCGATATCGTCATCTTGTTGGCGATCTTGTCTATCTAGTCATCACTCGTCCGGACATCTCTTATCCGGTTCATATTACGAGTCGGTTGTCTCTACTCCCACCTCGGTTCACTATAGTCATCTCCTTCGTGTTCTTCGATATCTTGGCGGCACGATCTCTCACCGTCTATTCTTTCCTCGCTCCAGTTCTTTCTGACTTGAGGCCTATTCGGATGCTACGTGGGCTAGTGATCCTTCGGATCGCCGTTCACTTTTACGCTTCGTGTTTTTCTTGGTGGTTCTCTCATTGCACGAAAGACGAAGAAAGCGACTTGCGATTTCCGTTCGAGTCTTGGTGAGAGTTGAAAGCAATGGCTCTTTTTGGCGGAGAGGTGACTTGGTTACGGTGGTTACTTCAGGATTTTGGTGTTTACATCACTACACCGACTCTGCTCTTATCTCGACAAAGACAAAGTGCTACTCGGCATTGCAGCGATCCTGTGGAAGCATGAGCTCACCAAGCATATTGGTGTTGATGCTTTCTATGTGTCTTGTGGTGTGCGAGATCGAGGTTATTGCTCTTCAAGATGTGCCTTCCGAAGTTCTGATTGGCGGATTTCTGGCGAAGGCCCAGACTAGAGCACAACATGGCTTTATCTCTCCAAACTTCGGTGTTGTTCATCCACCATGAGTTTGAGGGGTGTTAGAGTTATAATATAAGTCATGTACCCCTTTGTATTTATCCCGTTGTATAAGGGGTTTTCTGCATATGTTCCACACCTGTATATGTATATATATATCGGCCTATGGCCTCATGGGAATACAAGTTGCTTTCCTAACACTGGCAACAAACAGGCCTTTGACATGGAAGGGGTAGACCATGCCAAGGTTTGTCTGCGTCCACTGCGTTTTGCCACAGCCAGAGAACTTTAAGTTTAAGGGCCTTTCCTTGAGCAGGCAAGTCGGGGATGCCAAGCCCACCCAGTTCGTGAGCATACAAACTTGGGACCCGACACGGCGGGCCCTTCCCTGCTGCCGATGGCATCGAGACTCAGCCCATAGGAAGTCCCTTCGAGCTTATCGATCCGCTTGACATTTGGGCTGATCCACCGCCAACAGCTGAAATATAGGCAGAGCAGAGAGCACAAAACGCACTGTGGTTGCCCCACCAGCGAAGAAACCAATTTTGCCTTCCAACCGGCAATATTTTTTGCAATTCTTGGAAATCCCGGCGTTTGAATATTTTATCTGAGAGGCATGCCAAGATATGAGCGGGGAGAGCCACAATCACTCTCAGCCTCTCGGAGGCTTAGAGCAACTCAACGGCCGACCCAAACGGACATTGATTTTGTCCGTTGTCCGTTTGGGTCGCCGTCCGCCCGTCCGTGTCCGCTTTCTCAATTGGGTCGGCCGGTGCGCCCAACGGGGACAAACCCATTTTTTGACATATCCGTCCGGCATTCCGTCGAACACACGGTGGGTGAAGCTGTCGGCGTCCGCCGCCGCTCGCTGGCGCTTCGTGCTTTCGGCGGTGAGAGGACCTCGCGAGGTGGCTTTGTGGCGCGCCGGCGTCGTGGCAGCTTCGCCGCGCCCGCCATGCTTCGCCGCCCGCTTCGCTAAGCTCGCCCGCGCCACCGAGCTCGTTGCCCGCTCCCAGCGCGCCTCGAGCTTCGCCGCCCGCTTCGCCGCGCCCGCCCCGAGCTTACCGCGCCCGGCCCAGGCTTCGCCCGCCCGATCGCCGTGCCCGGCCCGAGCTCGTCGCGCCGCCCGAGCTTGCTGCCCCGCTTCGCGCGCCCGCCCCAGGCTTCGCCGCATGTCTGTTGCTGCACCTCGGTCGCGGCGAGTGCCGCTTCGCCGCTTCGAGTCGCGTGCTATGGAGCCGCTTCACCTCGTGCCTCCTCCATGTCCCTTGGCCCTGGTTGCGTGAGGTCCTCGAGGCCGAGGGAGGTCGCAAGCGGGCGAGAGCGGCTGCGCGGCGCGGCCAGGGCAAGCACACGGGCGCGGCACGGCAGGGGAGGCGTCAACTGCGCCATGGCGGGGAAGAGAGAGAGGGGAGAGAGAAAGTTGTGTGGCTGGATGGCGGGTGGGCCACGCGGGGCATCAAGTGGACGAAAGGGGTACAGAAAACGTCCGCTTTGTGTCCGCCTCAGACCCAAATGTGTCCCAAATTTGAGACTGAAATGGGTCCGCGCGGACATAGAACGGCCAGAAAATGGAAATGGGTCCGTGCGTTGGGCGTTGTCTTTTCTCCGCGCGGACGCAAAAGGATGCAGGCGGACGATTTGGGTCGCTGCGTTGGAGTTGCTCTTAGTCGATCTCGTGTTGTTTGAAACACCCATCTGTTGTGAAGTTCTCGATGACTCTGTTCCATTCTTCAGGCAGGCGCAACAATAGGACTTTTGCCCTTTCCGTCCTTGCTCGGAGGCATCTCCGTCGACAACGTATACACATAGTTCTGAAGAAAGTTGACCTGAACTTGTGACAAAGCTCCGTCCCTGACCTTGCACAACGTTCATCCCTTAGAGCATCTCCAGCAGCAGCCCAATAATTTGGTGCCCTAAAACTGGATTTAGGTGTGGAGAGAGAAGGTCACCAGATTTTTTTTTTTGCTTTTCCAGCAGACCTAAAACTGGTGCCCTAAGTTTCAGCTTGGGTGCTCTCATAAGGATCCGACGATAGGCAGGCCAGGAGGCAGATCTGATTGTCGCGGGGCACCGAGCTCGATTTTGTCTGCAGTAGCTCGCTGGGGCTGAGATGCCCGCCTGGCCACCTAGGAAAGGCGCCGGGAGGGGCCAGGGACCGGAGGGGAGCCGGGGGGTGCGGCCAACTCCGACGGCGCCGCGCCGCCCGGGTGCTGAGAGCTCCGGAGGGACCTGCGGCTCGGCGGTGGTGTAGCTGGTCGATTGGAGGTCTCCTGGCCGCTAATCGACCTCGGCAGCCGATGGTAGTGCGGCTGCGACCATTTTGGCCGGCGTATGGGCGGGGGAATAGCCGGAATCGGCGGCGGCGGAGGGGGTAGTGGCAGATGTCTCGGCCGGCAGGGCTGGGTGCGGCCGATGGAGTGGCGGCGGCGGCCTTCGGCGGCGATCGCGGTGGGAGGCAAGTCGGCGGCGCAAAGTTTCACTTGTTGGGGTTCCCACCGCAGCCGAATTGATTTTTGGGCAACTGCTGGTGGTGATGTATATTTGCATCAGTTGTAGCAATATTTTGGGCGGGGCCTAAAAGTTTTTGGGCACCATATACCTATAGGGCTTCTAGCTGAGGCGTTTGTTTGCCCCAAGTGACCTAAAAAGAAGTTTTCTGGGCATGGCTGCGTTTTTAGGACTGCTGTTGGAGATGCTCTTAGGTTCCATGCACACCACAGCATAAGAAGCCTGAAACTGCGCTGCTCAGGTCTGATTCTAGAGGAGCAGAAGGAGCCACTCTGGTTCTGAATACTGAAAGACATACTCATCGGGAATGTCCCACACAACTCGGAGTTTCTCCCTCAACGCACGGGCTTTAATGCAGTTCACCACCGCATGAAAACCATTTTCTTAAGCACACCCACATATGTTACAAATGTTGTCAGCTTCCACGGACCTTCACCATTTGTTTCTTTTAGTGGCTAGATTGTCTGACGCCAGTCTTCAGCCAAAAACTCTAATTTTGTTTGGCACAGGCGCTTTCCAAATCAGCGACCACATGGACTGCTCCCCATCAGGATTGTTAGTTTGTTACTACTGCTCACCATCGCTGGTCAGCATGCTTCAGGTTGTAGGCAACCCTATCCACTGCTCTCAAAGTGCCACACATGGGTGTCCTCAAGGTCTCCTCTCGATACTTTAATCTTCACGGTCAACTCAGCATCACCTGGCTAGAAAACTTCCCTTATCAAAGGTTCGTTCCACTGTCACCGTCCGACAACAGGAGACCACATGTTGTATCCTTGAACGTCTCCTGCTACCCTGAATCTTCAGCGAAGGTTCCTTCGGGATCTAATTATCCCTCCAGACTGGAATAGAATTACGATTACTGATTCTCGTAACTATCCCCCTTTTTAAGCAGTTCCAAACCGAACTCAATTCCTCTCCATGCTTGGGATGCTTCACCGGTAAAAACTGTACCAAGGACATTATTAGTTTTAGTACCTCACCTTTACAAAACCGAGCACGTAAATCCTCCGCCGACTCGATAACCCTCCATGCCTGCCGAACTAACAGAGCCTGGTTTAAGCACTTTGTGTCTGTAAATCCCATACTTACACGTATTTTCGGTTTGATCGAACTGTCCCATGATGCCCAATGCACTATCTTTTTCCTGCATCTTCTCCCCACCAAAACTGCCTGATGGCCTTCATGTACTCGTTATGGGAACTTGAGGGAACTTTAAACACACTCATGGTATATGTTGGAAGAGCCTGCGCCACTGATTGGACGCACCTCCTTTGTTGCCATATACATGAATTTTCATTCCAATTCGAGAGCCGCTCAGTAAATCTTTCATTGATAGGTTGGAATATTGCCTAGGTATTTCTCTTCAAACGTGCACCTTTCCTAGTGTGGATTTCACCTCCTCTTGTCTTTCCACCTGCCATGCGCTACTGAACAAGAGCGAGCTTTTCTGTGAAGTTGGCAACTGTCCAGTGCACCCCTCAAATTTATGTATTACATTCTTCACAACCTCAGCCTGTTGTTGTTTTGCTTGGAAGAACAGGGTACTGTCATCAGCAAACAATAGATGTGAAATTCCCGGAGCTGTTCTGGTGATCTTCATGCCCGTCAGTTCCCCATCATTCACTGCTTTCTTCAAAAGCCCCGACAAATCATCTGCTAAAAGAAGTTGATGCGGCGATATCGGATCTTCCTATCAAAAGAAACACAAGGTTTTCTCCTGGCTTCTCCTGCAAGACAGACTTAATACCAGAGATATGCTTCGCTGAAGGAATTTCTTCATTGAGGACTACTGCTGTGTTATGCGTGGAGAAGATGTGATGGAGATCAGAGACCACTTATTTTTCAGATGTCTTTTCGCTAGACCCTGCTGGCAATATTTTTGTCCAAATTGGAGCTCCCGACATACTGACCAGCTGCATCAACTGCATTTCCAGCCCATAACAGAGATTGCCGAACCTTTCTATATGGAAGTTATATCGTTCTAGGGCCCTCTTAGCCCTCAGCTCCTTTTCCTTTCCTGCTTGTAATATAAACCAAAATCTATAGAAAGTATGCAGCAGAGTCCTACTGTTTCTGTAAAAAGTGAAATGGTCTTTCGTTTCATTTTTTTCTTTCTGTTTTGCTATTCCTCAGTGCCGTCAGAGGAAAACAGGGGTCACGGCAGATTGCAAGGGGTCCAATAAGAGGGGCAAGTGCCCTCTCAGATACTGCAAGAGTTGCATATGTAACAGGTAAAATAATTTCCTCTCTGCTTTTTTGCTTAGAGCCTGTGGTAGGCAATCCTGTTTGAGTTTGTTTGTTGATGCTCTCTTTGTTTAACAGGTACCCTTTGATTGCGGATGAGGTGTTGAAGAAGGAGGCCTGGGAATGCCCCAAATGCAGGAATGACTGCAACTGCAGTAGGTGCAAGTAAGCAATCTGAGCTGATGCTTGCCATGAGGGATTTTAGATTTTTGTTCTAGTTGATAGATCTCTTTATCTGGTTTTATTTGGCAGAACTAGGAAAGGGGAGGCGCCGACGGGGCGAATGGTCTGTGCTGCCAAGAGGCCGAAGGTCAACCTGGTGCGAACTGAGAGCAATGATGCTCTCAAGGATGAAATAGTTGTACCCAGGGGTACTCTCGTGACTTGCATTGCAGGTATGAAGCTGCAGTCTGAAGATGTTGGTGCTGCTATTCAATTTCTGGAGTTCTGCCGCTCATTTGGCGAGGTAATTACAGAAAGCAAATAGTGGTATATTTTATTTACCATTTCGTGTGAATTGGATCATTGATTCATCTACTACTCATTTCTAAATTTGGTTTGCGTTGGCTAGTTATGGTCAGTTAGGTTGTCTGAGAATGTTGCCGAGCTAAAAAAATCTATTGCTTTCTTATTGCTTCTGTCTTGTTAACACAAAATAGACCATCAACTTGAGGGGCATATTGTTTATGATTTCTCAATTTATAATCTAAAGAAAGTTTATTTGCATTTTATTTTATAATCTGGCACCAAACTTGTTATATGTTTCCATAATGAAAATGTTTAACTGTTCTTAGCTGCCTGCTTGCTTTAAGAGACCTTTTCTTCTGTATTATAAATAGAATAATGTATCCAATGATTTAAGCAGATCTGCAAAATAGGGAAGGGGCAACCAGAAGAAACTCTCAGACACTTAACTGAACTCAAAGAGGTGTCTTCAGTTGTTGCTGACGTTCACATAAATCTTCTGTCTGTCATAGAAAATGGCAAAGATAAGTAAGTATACTCACAAACTGCTATTCCCTTGTCATTTTGCCCAGGCAGTTAATAAATGAGTAAATGAGGTTATTTTTTCTTAGCCCTTTTGATAAGTATCCAAGACATGGAGATGAATGGATAAGGAAAGTAGGCAGTACATCTATTTGACATTCCATGCAGAAGATTTCACCCTTCTGTGCTTAAATCAGGGGGTATCAGGATATAGAAGTCTGAACCCTTCTTGTAAGCTGGAGGTTCTGAATTGTCTGTGTGATGAGGCATTGTGTTCTAAGTAAGTACAAGCTACCATATTTGCTGGAATAGTTCACTTCACTACTGTCATATTAATTATATTGTAACTTTGTTCAGAAAGTTGAGGACCTGCATTGACAATAAAGATAGAAAATGTGGCCACACAAGAAATCAAAGCTGCAACCAGAAAGGTACTTATCTTGGGAAGTTCCTTTTTTGTGTGGTCAAGTCGCTTGGTTGACATTAATGATCATCGTTTTTGTCTTGTTTCATAGCAAAAGGAGCTAAAAAGAAGATACGATGACATGACTAAAACAATTGAAGGAGGAGATACTGCTAACAATGAGGAAGCTACTGATATCCTTTCTCAAATAAAGGAAGCAGAAGAAGTCAAGCAGGCTGCCCAGAATGGTCTGTGACAGTATGGCTTGATATATCTTCATTTCCTGCGCTCAATTTGTTTAGCTTTCTTCATCTGTGCAGTTATCAATCTGTTTGATATCTTTCACTTTTATTTATTATATTATTTCACGTCGTCTATAGTACACCATTCTGCACCTATATATTTTTTTCTAGAAAATATCTTTGTAATATAAGTACTTTATTAGGTTTTATTACTCCCCATAGTCCACAAAAACACAACTTTTTGGGCATAGCTGTTTTAGAACTTTTAAAACTTTAACCACCAATATCTTCTAAAATGTTTCGATTGAGTGGGAGAAAACCATATATATAGATTTGCGTAAAAGATAA
Organism: Aegilops bicornis; assembly: GCA_021605145.1. Taxonomy (NCBI): domain Eukaryota; kingdom Viridiplantae; phylum Streptophyta; class Magnoliopsida; order Poales; family Poaceae; genus Aegilops; species Aegilops bicornis. The sequence continues at coordinate 175,364,124 of CM038674.1, forward strand.
TAGCACAATATAACAATTTTATTAGCTTTTGGAGTTGTAAAAAGTAGAAACTAATATTATATGTACTATTGTGGTAATTGTGCTAGCGTTCAAAACACTATCTTCTTAAAGACCAGAGGGAGCAGTAGAAGAAATGGTCAACATTAAGACTGGAGGGAGTGTCTAACTTTCACTAACATCAAATTATTTGCCTACCATCCATGAATGCATACTGACTGTAGGTTAACAAATTGAAAAAATAAATGCAAGTATTATATAAACATATTGTTTGAGTAGTCCAACCCAATTGTGTTATGCATGTGGACATTCTTTTGAAACCCTGGACCGTACAACAATCGATTTACGATAATTTTCATTAATATAAACAGTACTCCCTCCGTCCCATAACGTAAGACGCTTTTTGGCAGTAATGTAGGACGGAGGGAGTATGTTACAAATAGGGGGAGCAAAATGAAAGAAAACTACAAAAGGCCTACTGATAAAAGAGAGAGTTGTCCAGTCCCAGCTCTAGGTATCATGATCATAGAACTAGAAGTTTACAGAGGACCACTCCTAGAAACAAAAGTAGAATCAAATCATCTTTAAGGGCAAATATACAAATTCTGAATGGTTGGACTGGAGTTTCTGAATATCTTCAATATCTCTGAAGAAAGATGTTCAAGCATCCCGGGACAATCTCCATACTAATAGCATTTGGTAGATCCTCAAGAGCCTACAATGTATCTTCATAACCAGAAGTACCTACTTTTCTTCCAGGAATGAGAGTGTTCCAGCAACTTTGAGCAAAATTGCAATTCCAAAACAGATGCATACGTGTTTCTTCACATTGATGATTACATATAGGACAAGAGTGATCAGTCATCATGAAACCTTTTCGTTTCAGCAAGGATCTTGTGTTAATTCTATTATGCATAGCTAACCAGAAGAAAATCTTATGCTTGAGTCTACAAACAATCTTCCAGATTAATTTGAAAACTTTTAGAGCCTCAAAATCTCCCATCAGGTGTTTATACATTTTCATAAAGGAGAATTTGTCAGTAATTCCATTGCATTGCCATCTGTCCTTACTATTACGATCAACCACCGGGATTATACTTGGGACTTATGATTATATGCTTGATTAGATGTACATATGAAAGTTATCAGCCCAATCCCTTCTTGCACTAAAATTTTGCAAAGATTCTTTTTCATTTCTAGCAAAAGAATGTAACTCAAGGAATTTCTGAAGCAACGGCAAGTCAGACCGTTTATCCTGCCAGAAAAGAATTGTGTCCCCTTGTCCCACAGAACATGAGGCAAAATCTTTAAGAGGGCAGTGGCTTCAAATACACATGGACATAACCATCCAAGAGAAGATAACCTCTATTTTTCCGGGTGAATAGGTGTTAAGTCTTTTCAGCCTTAGCCTTATATTATAGGTCACATAACTAATCGTGTAATTAGGATTTAATATTTAACCTTTTTCTTGGATTAGCGTAGAGACATGAAAGGATATACTAATTAAGTAATTAGTATATAGGCCTATGATATTCTAGGTTATTTTGCACTAACTAATACATGTGAAATTAATTTAAGAGCGGGCCGATATTGGTACCACAATAGGTTTATGGATATGGATAGTAAAGGATACCACAAAAGGAAACATATGGTAATATGTCGATACCTTAATTTATACATATGTACTCCATGATATTGTAACAATGGGATGTAAATTTTTTTAGGACTCATGTTAAAATGGAACTTGACCAACCTTTGAGTCAAGTAAATCATGAGTGATATCTGTTGGCTAACTTGTTTCCACCATAGTGCTTTGTGTGCCCGTTCTTGGAGAGCATGCACAACTACAGCCATTACAAGCACCTATGAAAAGGAAAAACAGAGAACACAACTTGCAAAAGACGAAGCACTCCATGCTTGGCATTGAAGAAATCATGGCCGGAGCAGCTAAGCAAGACATAACCGACCATCATAGGGGAGTTATGCTCCATGTAGCACCTTGGGACTGGAGGAAGCAAAACACCTTCCATCTCTATCACTGAAGAGGGACCCTGCTTCCTTGCCTTGGAACGGAAGGCACCGCTCTGTCGGGATTCAGAGTTGCTCGCCCGGAAGTATGCCAGCCTCGCAGCGCGAAGTAGCCCTAGAACTACCACCTACACTCGGAATATACCTTGTCGGCAACCCGCCGTTGTCCACGCACAACCAAGAGGAGCTAGAAAGGTACCAGGGACAGTTGCCGAAGGAGGCAGCAGAGCATCGAGATGACACGAAGAGCGGCAAGGGAGGAGAGCAACTGACTGCAAAGAAATTCCGTGAGTCCTCGGCTTTCGCTGTGCCAAGGGGAACCCTATCCCCTTCCGCAAGGATCGAAGACGCTGCACCACTGAAACCGAGTAACGCAAACCGTTATTGGGGAGCACCAACTTGAAGGACGTTTTCGACACCTCTTTCTCTCTCCTCCTCCTCCACTTTGTTGTGAATATCTTCATCATGGCACCCGATTGTAAGGTTCTACTCCCCCTTACTCGAAATACTTGCATTCCTTGTGGGAGGGGTGTAGCAGGTTCATATTAAAGCCATTGGCTATGACTTTAAGGTATGTACTTGCATGGGCATTAATCAACTAATTCAAAGTCAATGTAAGCTAGTTATCCAACTTGTGGGGCGGAGTAAGGTTTTTGAGATGCAACAACAACCTGGCATTATCCTTGCGGCGAGAAGAAGACGTTAGAGACCATCGGGCCCATTGTTTTTTATCTTGCCAAAGTACAAGCAACTGTGAAAAGGATGCGTACAATGACGATAATGGAAATATGAATGTCGCATAGTGTTATACAGGTGTCACCAATCTACCAATTTTGATGTGGAAAGCCTTGCTCTTTTCACCATTGGACAACTTCCATTTTTGGCTACCACCGCTAGAAAACTTAGATCACCATTTGGTGAATGTACTAAGCCAAAGATCCCTCATGGCACATTTGAGAGTCATGGTGATCGTAAGACACGCACACAGGCAAGATTAATTGGACATACACATGATGAACCGTATCCATATGATAGTGAATTCAATATTCCTCATATGGCAACAAATTTAGGATATATAGTAGGCACAAAATGGCAATCCATATTAACCCAAGCAGGTCAAAGGCGAGGGGTGGAGAGCGGAAGTTGTAGAGGATGGAGAAGGAAAGGCAAAAATGCACTAGAGGCAGAGACATGGAAACAATGGTGAAGAATTATTGTCGAAGAGTACCAGAGAGTCTGAGAAGAGTTGAGAGAAGAAGAAAGGACGGGCCTCAAAGATAAAGCATACCTAGGACGACTCGTAATAACATGACTCACTTCTTCCTACGGTGGTGGCAATAAAGAGAGCCAACGATGGCCGCTTCTTCATGGGATATCTTCCACCCTCTAGGGTCCTTTTCCCCTCTGATACTTTAGGTGTGAAACCCTTGTCTTAAGAGGCTCTTTGCCTTATGTAATGCTCTTATTACTCTTGACAAAATCCATATTTTCTTGGTGTCACCCAAACCATCTAGGCATTCGCCTAGCAAAATTTACTAGGATGATGACCCTCGTGTTTGCTTTGGATCTCACGGATGCTATGTCAATGCCAAGATGATATCCCCACCCTAGAGTGTGCTAAATTGTCACGGTCGGTTATTGCAATAGCGTGGAACCATGGAGGAATAGAAGATTCGGCAAGCCTCATAAAAGCAAGGCTTGATGCCAACAATGACCCTACTAGTATAAGGGCATGCTGTCATGGTCTTGCTTTTGCCAATCATAGCGACATGCTAGGTCAGCTAATAAGGTTGCTCTATATTACAACTAAGAATTAATTTCAGGAGCAGTATTCCATTGCTTCCCTCTGCTATTTACAACAAGTGCATCACTTGGTTATCAGACTAGCATATCATATCGGCATGGCGTGGAGTTTTATAATCCGATGAACTTACAAGTGATATGAGATTTTGTAGTTCTATGAGATATCAGTGTTTTCGAAGGATAGCCATTTTCAATTTGTTGAAGTGTATATGTGGATTTTTTTTTCCGAAAAAGGGTTTCCCCCCGCTTTGTATACAAAGCAACCAACCGAAACATCCAACGATAGGTCTTTGGGGCTAAGCGACAACACGCCCAAGAGAAGAAAGAGAAAATACAAGAGAAACAAACGCCGACAACGGCGGATCGACAAAGAAACGAAGAAGCCTCGTGGCCGCACCCACCGGGATCTCCCACCGGACTCCAAGCCTCAAGCACCGGTACCAATCAACACCTCCAAGAAGGGACGCGACGAAGACGACGCCGCTGCCAAGGGTTTCCCGGTACACGGTGAGGAGAGAGGAAGGTAGCTCCGACGCCCTCCAGAAGGTCTGGCGGCACCCACAAGCGCCACAGCGTCGATGTCGGCCAAGCCAACAGAGATTTCTCCCGATCCCAACCTCCAACTCAGCACACCGGCTTCGCCGCCAAACAGACCCTCACCTGCGCCACCCGGACACGAAGCGTTCAACGCCGCCTCACCACGGCACCGTGAAGCATGGTCGGCGATGAAGAAGAGGAGCAGGACAAGGCAAGAAGACTGCTTCACACGCTGGAGGGCCCCGCCTCCACCGCCAAGACGGTAGCCGACCGGACGCAATGGCGAGAACACACCAGCTCGTGGTCAGACAGCCCACGGAACGCAGTTCAGAACTTCCCGCCATTGCAGCCCGCACGCTGCTCGCCCGCCACCTCCCAAGCCGCCCCTTCCTCCCCACACCGAAGCCGCCATGAGGCACCACCACCACGCCGCATCACGCCGCCACCATCACCGTGTCGCCGGACCGCCACCGCCGAGCCGCACCACCGCCGCACGCCCACGACGGAGAGAACCACCGCAGCCGCCAAAGCCGGCTTCGACCTCAGCCGCCCACGCTGCGCGCCGCCGCCGGGCGGAACCGCCATGGCGAGGCGCTGGCCATCACAAGAATGGCCACGCCGCACCACGTCAGCCGGAGGGTCAGCACACACACACACACACAGCCGCCCTACCGACCGCTACCGCCATGGAGGAGGGACCGCCGCCCTAACGCTGCGGAGGAGAAAGTAGGCCGCCGCCGCCGGCCAGTTGTTCAAGGCGGCGGCGAGGAGGAGGAGGAGGAGACCGGCATGAGGATCTAGGCGCCGGCCGCTGCGGTGGCGGCGAGTGAGAGGAAAACTTAACTCTGTTGTATTTTCAGTACCTCAAAATCCCACGCATCCGTCACTAGATCGGCAAGCAGAGCGTATATGTGGATTGCCTAGGCCTTTCCATCAATTCGGACTTTTGGTTGTGTTGGCTAGTACATGAAGCTTAACATGGTGTAAATCTGGATTCCCTAACTAGCCCTTTCCATAAGTTCAGACTTTTGGTTTCGTTGGCTAGTGCATGAAGCTTAACATGGTATTAGAGCCAAAGGTCTTGATTTCAAGTCCTGGCTTTCGCAATTTATCGAAAAAATGTTGCTGCCCCTTCTGTAACCACGTATAGGCTGCTTGAGCCGTATCTCTGAGTCTATTCATGTGTGGACATCCCGCGCCACACGTGAGAGGGGGTGTTGAAGTGTATATGTGGATTTCCTAGCCCTTTCCATCATTTCAGACTTTTTGCTGTGTTGGCTAGTGCATGAAGCTTAATGTTAGAGTTATAGTATAAGTCATGTACCCCTTTGTATTTATCCCGTTGTATAAGGGGTTTCCTGCATATGTTCCACACCTGTACATGTATATATATCGGCCTATGGCCTCATGGGAATATAAGTTGCTTATTCCTAACATGGTATTAGAGCTAGGTCAATTTTTTACACGCCGCAACTCGTGTGATTGATCCTCCCGTGGCGCCGCGGCTGCTTCTCTCTCCACCGCTGATTCTCCACGTCTGACCCGCTTGCTTTTCTTGCCGATTTCTTCTCGAGCTCGGACCGCAACTCTCTGCTCGTATAGAAGCCCGCTTTGTCCGCTTGGATCGAAGCCCGGCTGCTTCGCCCGGATCGAAGCCACACTCGCCTCGGATCGGCGCTTCCCGCCGCCCGAAGCGTCAGGTCAACCGCCAGTAGCGACCGCTTCGTCGGCTGCCCGCTCGGATTAAACCACTGCTCCGCCCGGATCGACCGCTTCCTGCCGAATCCAGCCGATCTTCGAGGTGGCGTAGTTCGAGGTGTTCGAGGACTTCGCGATCTCCTTCCCGGACGATTGCTTCGACAAGGCTGCCGTCTCGTTCCCAGCCGGCCCCAAGCGACGGGGCCCTGATCTGCTCCCGATCTACGCCTAAAAAATAATAATAATGTCTGCGCATCGGGCTATGTTCATTGTCCTCGTTGTCCGTGATCTTCGATGGTACTAACTACACCGAGTTCATCGGCTTCATGCGCATTCACATGCGTGGCATCCGTCTCGGGTGTTCTTTACGGCGAGGTCTGCTGTCGCCACGTCCGGTTCCTCCGGTGGCTCCTATTCCACCGACTCCACCGGTTCTTCCTCCGGATGCTAATCAGCCGCCAAGGATGCGGCTAAGCTTCTTGATGAGGTCAGCCGATCGTGCTTATGATGAGAGGGTTTTGGCTTATGAGGAGGCTCTTCAGACGTATCATGGTGCTCTGTCTGTTTACACCCGGTGGCTTGATGATGATGCTCGTCTTTGCTGTTCTCACCGCTAGTGTTACGCCTCGGTTGCTTCGAAGTTTCGGGTCTTCCCTCTCATCTTTGAGATGTGGACCCATCTTCGTCGGCGCTTATCGACCCTCTGGTGATGCCTTATACCTTTACGTGGTCCGTCAGAGCATGCTCTTCAGCGGTGACTCTACCGTTGATGACTTCTATGCATGAGTTACGCTATCTGGCGCCCGACTTGATTCTCTCCATGATCTTGGTTGTCGTACACCTTTGTTGCCGGTGTCCGGGCCAATTTGGAGTTTCATCGCGTCTATGAGTTCCGTCTCGGCTCCGTAAGGAGTTTGAGCCCAGCGTGCTCGATTGTTTGCTCGTGGTCGGATTTCTCTCATGGAGGCACTTTCGAGATTCGTCTTTGAGGAGACTCGCTTACGTGGTCTTTGGTGTCTTTGGAGGTTCCTCTGTGCTTGCTACTCGTGCTCCCACGCCCACCCGCCGCACCCTTCTCGCTCGAGTGCTCCGCCGCTCTTGCCCACTCCTTCCGAAGCTCAGTCGCCTGGCCCACATTACGACTATTGCAACAATGATGGTCATCTTGAGTCTCACTGCTACGAAGAAGAAACACTGCGCAAGGCGCGATCATCATCTTCGTGAACTTCACATCTACCTCGGCCTTGACCATTGCTTTGGTTGACCGAAAGCAGATATTACGAGACTTAGCGTGCGCTTTCATGGCTTGAGTTCTTCCTCGTAGTCTTCTTTGGTTACGTGGATGATGCTTCCCTTGACCGAGCAATCACCCTCTACACGGTCGGTACATTCCCATGGGTTCGGACTCTGGAGCTTCTTTTCATATGTCTTCTCATTCTTCCACTTTGTCCTCTCTTCGATCACTTTGGATTCTCCTGCTCATGTCTTCACTAGCGATGGTACTCCACTTTCATTTGCTAGTAGAGGCAATCTTACCACTCCTTCTTATTACATTCTCGATGTTGCTCATGTTCCTCGACTTACCATGAATCTGTTTTCTATTTGGTCAACTTCTTGATTACGGTTGTCGCGTCATCCTTGATGTTGACTCTTGTTACATCCGGGACCGTCCTTACGCACACTCTGGTTGGGGCCCCTCGCCGCCGTGATTCTCGTGGTCTTTGGGAGTTGGACTGGCTTCATGTTCCTTCCACGCCACCACCATCGCCAGCTTCTTCCGCCTCTGCCGCCTCCGTTCGGGTTCCTTCCAAGCAGTGGCATCATCGACTTGGTCATCCGTGTGGTTCTCGGTTGTCTTCTTTAGTTCGTCGAGGTCTTCGGGTGCATCTCAGAGATGTCTCTTTAGAGTGTCGTGGTTGTCATCTTGGCAAGCGATTCGCCACCATATTCACATAGTGAGTCGGTGTCCAAGCCGCCCTTTCGATTTAGTCCATTACGATGTATGGGTCCGGCCCTTTTAAGCGAAAGGTGGTCATAAATACTATATTATTTTCATAGATGATTTCTCTCGTTACACATGGCTTTATTTCATGACTTCTCGCTCGAGGTGTTGTCTATTTATAAGCGTTTTGCTGCCATGGTTCATACTCGATTCTCTTCACCCATTCGTGTTTTTCGGCCGACTCATTTGGCAGTATATCTCTAAGATGTTGCGTGGTGTTCTTCTTTGAGCAAGGGACTCTCTCTCAATTCTCTTGTCTGGTGCTCATGCTCGTAATGGTGTGGTGAGCGAAAGCATCGACATCTTCTTGAGACGGCTCGTGCATTGATGATTCTTTGCCTCTCCCGCCTCATTTTTGGGCCGAGGCCGTCCACATCCACCTTTCTTATTAATATACAGCCTTCCGCCGCTCTCTGTGGTGGTGTTCCTTTCGAGCGACTTTTTGATCGTTCTCCCGATTATTCGATGCTTCGCTCGTTTGGTTGTGTTTGCTATGTTCTTCTTGCCCTCATGGCGCACCAAGCCCGACCGCTCACCGTTGAGTGTGTCTTCTTAGGCTACGATGATGAGCATAAGGGCTATCGTTGTTGGGATCCTATCGGTCGTCGGATGCGTATCTCTCGAGACGTGACTTTTGATGAGTCTCGCCCCTTCTACCCACGCCTGCCTTCCTCGACTTTTTCAAAGCAGTGATATCTCTTTCCTCACTTTTTCCCGACTCACCTATCAAACCCGTCGAGCTTTGTCCCTCTCCGCTCCACTTCCTCCCTTCTCCACCTCTAGTTGATTTGCAACCACCATCCTCCCGGTCTCCTCGCCTAGCATGTCACCGGTTCTTCACCTTCATCTTCGGTGATTTCCTCCCGGTCTCCTCTCCCAAAGATGTCACCCGATTCTACACCTTCATCTCCGGTGACTTCTTCTGCCGCCACCCCGATTCTACCTTGACGATTCCTCCTTCTATTATCCCATCTTTTCCTCAAGATTACACTCGTCGTCCACGACCGGTCGATGCCTCCGTGGATGAGTCGTCATCTTCCTCTCAGCCTACTTATGGCTTGCGTTCTCGCCCTCGTCCGCTGTTGATCGCTTTGGATTTCCCACCGGTGTCTTTGTTCTTGAGCCGATTTCTTATCGTCAGTCGTTGTTCATCCCGAATGGCGCTTTGCGATGGCGGAAGGAGATTGCGCTCTTGAACGACCGGTACACGGGATCTTGTTTCTCTTCCTCCCGAGTCCGTCCGATCACTTGTAAGTGGGTCTACAAGGTTAAGACTCGCCCGATGGTTCTCTTGAGCGTCACAAAGCTCGTCTTGTGGCTCGTGGTTTTCAGCAGGAGCACGGTCGTGATTGTGACGAGACTTTTGCTCCGTGGCCCATATGACCACCGCTCAGACACTTCTTGCCGCTGCCTCGCACGCCATCGGGTCTATATCTCGACTTGATGTTAAGAATGCCTTTCTTAATGGTGAGTCAGCGTGAGGAAGGTCTACATGCAGCCACCACCGGGTATTCTGCTCCTCGATGGCATGGTATGTTGTCTTCGCTCTCTCTATGGCCTTAAGCAAGCCCCGCTACCGTTTGAGCGTTTTGCCTCTGTGATCACTGCTGCTGGTTTTTCGGCCAAGTGCTCATGATCCAAAGATTGTTTATTCACCTTTCTCCTCGTGGTCGGACTCTTCTTCTTCTCTTTGTTGATGACATGATCATCACGGGGGATGACCCCGAGTATATTGCCTTTGTAAAGGCCCGTCTTAGTGAGCAGTTTCTTATGTCTGATCTTGGACCTCTTCGCTATTTTCTTGGGATTGAAGTCTCTTCTACCTCTGATGACTTTTTTATATCCGTGAAAAGTATATCCAGATCTTCTTGCTCGTCTTTGCTCTTCTTGACGAGCGCGTTGTTGAGACTCCTATGGAGCTCAATGTTCACCTCCGTACTCTTGATGGTGATCCTCTCCCGACCCGACGCGATATCGTCATCTTGTTGGCGCCTTGTCTATCTAGTCACATCACTCGTCCGGACATCTCTTATCCGGTTCAAATTCTCGAGTCATTTGTCTCTACTCCCACCTCGGTTCACTATAGTCATCTCCTTCGTGTTCTTCGATATCTTCGAGGCACGATCTCTCACCGCTATTCTTTCCTCGCTCCGATTCTTTCTGACTTCAGCCTATTCGGATGCTACGTGGGCTAGTGATCCTTCAGATCGCCGTTCACTTTCTCGCCATCTTGTGTTTTCTTGGTGGTTCTCTCATTGCTCGAAGACGAAGAAACAAATTTTGCGCTTCCGCTCGAAAGTGCCGAGGCTGAGTTGCAAGCAATGGCTCTTTCGACTCAGAGGTGACTTGGTTACGGTGGTTACTTCAGATTTTGGTGTTTCACACTACACCGACTCGCTCTTATCTCGACAAAGACAGTGCTATCGGCATTACGCGATCCTGTGAAGCATGAGCTCACCAAGCATATTGGTGTTGATGCTTTCTATGTGCTACTGGTGTGCAGATCGTGTTATTGCTCTTCAAAGATGTGCCTTCCGAGTTACTGGTTGGCGGATTTCTGACGAAGGCCCGGACTAGAGCACAACATGGCTTTATCTCTCCAAACTCGGTGTTGTTCATCCACCATGAGTTTGAGGGGTGTTAGAGTTATAGTATAAGTCATGTACCCCTTTGTATTTATCCCGTTGTATAAAGGGTTTCCTGCATATGTTCCACACCTGTACATGTATATATATCGGCCTATGGCCTCATGGGAATATAAGTTGCTTATTCCTAACACTTAACATGGTGTAAATGTGGATTGCCTAGCTAGCCCTTTCCATAAGTTTGGACTTTTGGTTGCGTTGGCTAGTGCATGAAGATTAACATGGTATCAGAGCCTAAGGTCTTGACTTCAAGTCCTGGCTTTTGCAATTTATCCAAAAATTGCTGCTGCCCACTCCGTGTCCACGTATAAGCCTTGAGCTGTACCTCTGAGCCTATTCATGTGTTGACATGCCGTGCCACACGTGAGAGGGGCTGTTTTAGTGAGTATGTGGATTGCCTAGCCCTTTTCACCAAGGCGTTGGCTAGTGCATGAAGCTTAACACCAATTCACCAAGGCATATTAAATGAGATGGTGTACCACAGGTAAATGGCTCATCCATCATACGGGAAAACATATACCTCTCCGTTGAAGTCATTTGTAAGCATATGTGCTTGTTTGGATAAACCTGACAATGGAGACAATCACTAATAGCTTTCCTAAACTACAACATTAGAATGTGTTGTCTTTCCAAGGCTGGAGATCGTGATCAGTGCATGCGCTTTTGAAGGGAGTTAATCTGAACATCAATTATTAGGTTTGGTCACTTCTTTTGGTTATATCTTAAGTTACTACCCTATCAATCAGCCATAATGATATTAGGTTCCATGTTTGTGCGATTCTTATAAGATTGGACTTGCTATATTGGGGGCACAAGGCAATAATTTTTGTCTCATCTCTACCGTGGGTATTGTCATCCCTACGCATCCTCTCTATTCTACAAATCCCCTTTCCTCTTTGATCTCGTATCATCGCCACCCTAAGCTATGTCTTGTGTTGCCAACTTAATTTCCAAGATCAAGCAACGAGGATGTGGCAACTTGTCATCAGAGCCATTGTCTTTGTCTTATCAATGCGCAATTGCTGTGACCATGACCCAGCTCACACTAAAATTTAATTATCAAAGCGTGAACGGAGCAACTTGTTTATTATGTGTGACAAGTAACCATTGACAACTCAACATTCGTTGGCATGCACTAGGAATCCACAAACATCGATGTGTTCTTCATGTGAGCTTGTTGAGAAGAACACGACACACATCACTGGGCCCTTAGACATAAATTGACATGCTGCCAACATCAGCAAGATCCGAGTTGTTCTTATCAACATAGATAGCCACACAACATCATTGGGAATTTCCTCGTGTCGCCGATGTTGTTGTAATTTTGGCATCACCGTTGTTGTTAACCGCCGGGATGCTCATCATGCAGCCATTCAAGTAAGATTTGCCTGAGCTTATGGACATTACTCACATTTGCTGCCTCATACTGAATGTTGGTGGACCACCACTAGAAAGGGCTTATGCCTCAGATAAGACGAGTCATTCTGCTGAGGTCAAGCCTGGTTGTCAAGTAATTACAACACCACGATAAGTTGTCTTGCTAGTGGGAGAAATGTGGTGCACGTTGCATGCAAGAGAAACAATATAATCAACACTTGGCCATATTCGTTTAGTTAGTTTGGTCCACTTATATTTGAGTCCAGTATCTTCCTTGGCTGCCCAATAAAGTTGCTTGAACTCCTTTATACACACTCTTTGTCCTACCAAACTTCTTCCTCTTTGTTCTCCATGCCATATCACTCCCTTGTCTTTGCCATGTCACTATGGAATAATCTTTTTGCATCTCGTTTCTTGTCCTACGATCTATCACAGTTCTTACTGCGTTCCCCATCGGGACACAATAGCATTCACTTGGAATCTAGTCTAGGTTAAATAGAGGGTTGCTATGGTGAATCTAGCTGGTGCTAGCATGAAGTTGTACAATTGGTGTTAGATCTTAAAGAAGGTGTGGACCATGGGCTGCTTGAGGTTTACAGCAAATACTCCTAAAGCCAGGTCTGGGCAATAATATTGATTAAGTCGTCATAACTTGTCCTACTTAAAGGGTGGTCGATATGAGATACACATCAAAAATTCAAACTGAGAATTTGGTATCACGATATTTTTCCTTTAATTTGATACAAAAGTCGGTCTTAAATCAGAACTAAAGTAATTAATCCCTATTTATAGGTAATAAGGTTTACCATGAGGAACCCTTTACTTTGAAGCTCACATAATCTTTCATGGACAACATTTAGTATGCAAAATAAGCATAATCCGAGTGTCTAAGGTTTTCTTTTTCAACTAATTTATCCTCTACTTGCAACTTTTGGTTTATTTTTGTGATCATAATTTGCATAATGTGAAGTCTTAGACTGGCCGGGTAGTTTACCGGAACGTGAACTAACTGAAAATGTTTATTTTATTCTCTTAGCATTTCAAGCATACACTGGTTGTTTATTTTACTACAACCAAATTTAGCCTAATTCAGTTGGTGGGTGGTGTAGACGTGTGCATCACCACTTAGGTCTGAGTCTCGTTTGAGTTAGGGTGCCTTTCTTATCCTTCTGTTTTGTCATGTGATGTTTAAAAAGTCCAAGCTTTGTTCAGAAAAATAAAGGTATATAGCTGTTCTGTATTAATTTTCTTCTTGTACTTCCCAATTGTGCCAGAATTGGAGATGCTGAAACATGTTCATAGGACCACTCCTGTTATGGAAGACAAAGGAGTAAAATACTGGAAGCTGGGTAGCTATTGTAATTGCAATATAAGCATAATGCGTCAAGGTTTGTAACTATTACGAGGTTGGTTTTCATTTTACTCATTAGCAATATATAGTGACTAGCAATACCATGTTTATATCAGAATTCGATGAAGAAAATAGAACGAAGAACAAAGACATGTGGTTCATGTTCACTGAAGACGAACATAAAGTAGTTGAAGATCATGTAACTACAAGGTAATGAGTTCATCCAATCTAATTTTCAGTATCCCTCTTTCCTAAAGCTTGTATACCTGCTGCTTCAGTGATTTTCTGCCACCAATGTGTTTTCTGTAGTTACCCCATCTGCTATTTAATGCTGGACCTGCTAAATTAATTACGTAAAAAAAACTCATTTTTGGTATTGTGTATTTGTGCTGCCATGTTTGGGAAATTTACATTATGGTAATGTAATTGAAGCATAATGCTATGAAGTGCTACCGCTGTTCATTAATATAAGACGTTTTGGCAGTTTAAATTAATACAGCAGGAGCATTAATGAACAGAGGGTGTAGCATTCTAAGAAAGGATCATATATATTTTTTCCTGTCTTACAGTCAGCTGTCAAAAGGCTTTCCTTGGCAATACATTTCACATGTTCATGAAAAGCAGTAGCTAGCCAGCATTCACCATCACCAGTATTTCATCTGCGGATGCTTCAATAAAGTTTCATTGGTGATATGGTTATTTTTTAGGAAGGTTACCGATTTATTTTGAAAGGTTCTCCAAATAAGCTTAGGTGAACTTTTTTTACTACTTGTGGTTTTCTGGATGCTTGAATAATGTAGTCTGGAGTTCCTAAACAGATAGTTGATGCTTTAATTTCATGGAGTTTTGGTCCGCTGTTTCTTTTTGGAAACCAATAGTCCGAGTCTTAGTTTCTTCACATCTGGTCTCGAGATAAAATTTTATTTGTATACTATTATAACCAATATATATGTTCTGTAAAGCCATGCTCAGTTGCTCACCTGTTCGCGTCTTGCACAACATCATTGATCTTCTGGCAGATGATTTTTTTCATTCCTTCCTTCTCTGCATAGAACTGTGTGTCAGTATGTTTGGTGTTAACAAATTTCCTATTTAGATTGGGCTGGATATTTTGTTTTCCATTTCTTTTAACCTGAGAAGTTCTACCAGCTTGGTAAGTTGGCCTTCATTCTCAATATGGAAGTAATTGTTGGCTAACCCAGTTTTTTTTTAAATAGGTCCGGACGTCTGCGGAGAAATCATAACTGGGTGTAATGATTTACTGATCCCAGTCTCCTGCTCGTTCAACTGGTTGATGGTATTTACTTGTCCTTTCTTTGTGCCTTTATTTTTACGGGTTCCGGGATACGCCACATTTCCTTCACAGGGAAATGGAAATATGTTCTTTTACAACCACGCCGTCACTATTTATGTTCTAACAGCAAAGCGTATATAAAGTTATAAACCCCTTGCCCATGCTATATTAGGAAGCATATGTAAAAGATAGTGGAGATGTGCAGAAATTTGCACAGGGGATCTCAGTTGCTTCTTCAAACCCCTTCCCCCATGCTATATCAGGAAAAAGCTAGTGCGTGTAACAGAATATCATTTATGCTAGTTTTGCTGGTATATGCCCCCGAAATAATACTTTCAGCTAGTTTATGAAAAATAGCAAGGATAAAACCATATTTTATATGCCACCGTAACGTGTGTCATCGCATCGAACTACCTAAATATTTACACTCTTAGTACCTTCAATGATTATTGATCCAAAGTATTCAATTCAGAATAGGGGCTGTGAATTCTTCTCATCTTGTGTTGTTGTTCTGTTTTGGCAGTGAATGGACTAGCCGAGACCTGGGGAAATGTGCAATGTAGAGGCCATAAGCAGATGACAGTTTTCCTACAGGAAAGTTATACAGTTATAGAACAGTCAACAGTTATTGAAGATTGAGTCACAACATTTGAATTCAAACCTTGTGGCATGTTTTCTTCTCCATATGGAAACTCAGCAAGACTTCATAGCACCTTTTAAAGTTTGTTCCCTGGATATTTTGAAATTGAGGGGAATTTATCATTATCATTTGTATGGCGTACAGTCAAATTTACCTGTTTGTGTTGTATTTATATAATTATTTATCGTTCTATAGCAGCAATGGGTTATTTCCAGTCTCAAACACGAGAACTTTGAATGATTATTGATGCTTGGAGAGATAGTCTCTAGCGTTGCTGTCTGGGGAAATTGCATTGTTGCTGCCTGTGTGAAGGGCCAGCGTGTGCGCCGCTGCACTCGGGCGGTCACAACATGCCTAGGTGGTTCAAATCCCACAAGGCCGGGCAAGGGAGAGATCGTGCTCTGAGTTCTTTCTTACCTGGAAAATGGTTGGTTGGAGGAAGAAGAAAAACTTACCTGGAAAATGGTTGGTTGGAGGAAGAAGAAAAGGGTAACTGATGCATAGTGTCAGACACAAGTTGGAACTTGGCTATTTCATTCACTCTCAGAGGAAAGTTTAGAGCGCTCGAGCTTCTTACTGAGGAACCTAGCCAACCAGGAACATTGGCGGCGCAAAAGGGGAAACCCTAGAAAACTGGAAGATGGTTCTCACGTCCCCAAACCCTGGCTTTATAGCCTTACAATCCAAGAAAAGAAAGAAATGGATACAGAGTGGATGAGGCTGCAAGCCTTTTGCCGGAAAGGGAACAGCGACGCGTCCAAGTAGGGGAGCCGTCCGATGCGTGATCCACGGGGTCGGCTTCATCATAACCAGCGAAGCGGTACGAGTGAAGAGGAGACGTTGGTTCCGATGCGTGATCCACGGGGTCGGCTTCATCATAACCAGCGAAGCGGTACGAGTGAAGAGGAGACGTTGGTTTCGCGATGGACGGCTTGGCTGTCTTCGCGCGTTCTCAGTGACAATTCAAATCAACTGAACTTCGTCTACAGGTGTTGCCAAGTTGTAGATGGGTCCTGACAACTCCCCCTTGATGAGACCAAGCCTGTCCTCGTGGTTGGAAATGAGGAAAATCATTTGGATGAATGTCGCATCCTCCCATGTTGCTTCATCCACCGGCAAGTTACTCCATTTTATTTTCCACCTGACCATAGGGATATCGATGTCCCCTTGTTTGCGAGGTACTAGTTTGCGCTCCAACAGTAGTTCAGGTTCGAGCAGGATTGTTCCATCAGGGTTAAGTAATGGAAGTTTGGGGTTAGGTATTGCTGTTGGGCCAATGTGCTTCTTCAGTTGGCTGATGTGGAATGTATTGTGCAGCTTGCAATCGTCTGGTAGGAGAAGTTTGTAGGAAACGTTACCAACTTTTTGCATAACTCGGAACGGTCCGTAGTACTTGGAGTGCAGCTTGAAGCACTTATGGATGCTCAGTGTAGTGTGCCTGTATGGCTGGAGCTTCAGGTATACCATATCACCTTCTTGCAAGGTTCTCTCAGATCTCTTCTTATCTGCGAAGTGCTTCATTCTGTTATGGGCGCGGAGGAGATTTTCTTTGATGTGAGCAGCAGTTTGTTCAGCAGTGAGGACAGAGGGAAGATTGGTAGTGTCCTCCGATGGGTATAGAGCTGCTTCAGCTATCATATTGGGTTTTCTATTGTATAAGGCCTGAAAGGGAGTGATCTTTAGTGAGGTGTGGTAAGATGTATTGTACCACCACTCTGCTAAGGGCAGCCAGGTAAACCATTTCTTTGGTTGCAGAAAGGCCATACATCTCAGGTAGTTCTCCATGCATTGGTTCACCCTTTCCGTTTGCCATCAGTTTGGGGGTGGTAAGAAGTGCTGAGATGTAACTTGATGCCCATTCTTTTGAACAAACTTTGCCACAGCTGACTTGTGAAGATTTTGTCTTTGTCAGTTACAATAACAGAACGAAGGCCATGGAGTTTAAATATGTTTTCCACAAAGGCATTAGCTACAGTCTGCACTGTGATGAGGTGTTTCATGGCAATGAAGTGACTGTATTTGGTGAATCTGTCTACTACCACCAAGATCATATCTTTGTTTTGGAAAACTGGCATTCCCTCCACAAAGTCCATACTTATGTGACACCAAGCAAAGTCAGGAACATGCAGTGGTTGCAGGAGACCAGGGTATTTGCAGTGCTCAGGTTTGTTGATCTGACATGTTGGACACTGCTTGATGAAGTCAACAATGAACTGCTTCATGCCAAGCCAGTGGAACAACAGTTTAACTCTTTGATATGTGGCTCTGTGGCCAGAGTGACTGATACGTCTCCAACGTATCTATAATTTTTGATTGCTCCATTCTATATTATCTACTGTTTTGGACTATATTGGGCTTTATTTTCCACTTTTATATTATTTTTGGGACTAACATATTAACCGGAGGCCCATCCTGTAATTGCTGTTTTTGCCTATATTAGTGTTTCGAGAAATGTAATATCAAACGGAGTCCAAACGGAATGAAACCTTCGAACGTGATTTTCTCATCGATAAGACCAGGAGACTTGGACCCTCCGTCAAGAAATCCACGAGGCGGTCACGAGGGTGGAGGGCGCGCCCGCCCCATGGGCCCCTCAAGCTCCACCGACGCATTTCTTCCTCCTATATATACCCACGCACTTCAAACGATCGACACGGAGCCAAAACCTAATTCCACCGCTGCAACTTTCAGATCCACAAGATCCCATCTTGGGGCTGTTCCGAGCTCACGGAGAGGGCCGTCATCACGGAGGGCTTCTACATCATCATAGCCTCTCCGATGAAGTGTGAGTAGTTTACCTCGGACCTTCGGGTCCATAGTTAGTAGCTAGACGGCTTCTTCTCTTTTTGGATCTCAATACAATGTTCTCCCCTCTCTCGTGGAGATCTATTCGATGTAATCTTTTTTTTGCGGTGTGTTTGTTGAGACCGATGAATTGTGGGTTTATGATCAAGTCTATCTATGAACAATATTTGAATCTTCTCTGAATTCTTTTATGTATGATTGGTTATCTTTGCAAGTCTCTTCAATTATCAGTTTGGTTTGGCCTACTAGATTGGTTTTTCTTGCAATGGTAGAAGTGCTTAGCTTTGGGTTCAATCTTGCGTTGTCCTTTCCCAAAGGATGTATAAGGCAGCAAGGCACGTATTGTATTGTTGCCATCGAGGATAACAAGATGTGGTTTTTATCTTATTGCATGAAATTATCCTCTACATCATGTCATCTTGCTTACATGCGTTACTCTGTTTTTTAACTTAATACTCTAGATGCATGTTGGATAGTGGTCGATGAGTGGAGTAATAGTAGTAGATGCAAAAGTGTGAGTCGGTCTACTTGTCTCGGACGTGATGCCTATATACATGATCATACCTAGATATTCTCATAACTATGCTCAATTCTGTCAATTGCTCAACTGTAATTTGTTCACCGTAGAATACTTATGCTCTTGAGAGAAGCCACTAGTGAAACATATGGCCATCGGGTCTATTCTCATCATATCAATCTCCATCACTTTATATTTGCTTTGCTTTTTACTTTGCCTTTTACTTTTCACTTTGCATCTCTATACCAAAAATACCAAAAATATAATCTATCATCTCTATCAGATCTCACTCCCGTAAGTGACCGTGAAGGGATTGACAACCCCTAATCGCGTTGGTTGCATTGATACCTTGGTTCTCAAAAACTGAGGAAAATACTTACGCTACTTTGCTGCATCATCCTCTCCTCTTCGGGGAAATCCAACGCAGTGCTCAAGAGGTAGCAAGAAGAATTTCTGGCGCCGTTGCCATGGAGTCTGCGCAAAAGTCAACATACCAAGTACCCATCACAATCTCTATCTCTCGCATTACATTAGTTGCCATTTTCCTCTCGTTTTCCTCTCCCCCACTTCACCCTTGCCGTTTTATTCGCCCTCTATTTTCCATTCGCCTTCTTCCCATATGTATCTTTGTTTGTGTTTCCACGTGCCTTCTATTTGCTTGCATCTTTGCTTGCTAAAAATCTATTGATATGGATCCACTTAAAGTGTTCTACTTGGATCATCTTCGATCCTTATGCGCTCGTCCTGAAACCCCAACTAGCCTAGTTGATGGGAAATCTTTAGATGAGCATGCTCATTTTGTGCGTCGTCGTTTGTTTGGAAAAGGGAGACTCTTACGGTATCATATAAATAGTTTGCTATGCTATGCTTGGAATCTTTGTGAAATGCGTGATTTTACTTGTTGCTCTAAGAACCCTAAAAAACACCTTCCCTACCTATGTGAGTTCAGTGATAATGAAATCTTATCTTCTTATGCAAGGGGTGTTTATAGTTACTATGATATCGAACAAATTGAAGAATTTGTCGTTTTTAAGGGTGCTCATGAAGTTGCTTCTTTGATTGAAAAGTATGATTTTACTCTCAACAAATTTGAAAATTTCGTCATACTTAAATATTGCAATGAAAACCTTGCTCATAATGTCTATGTCCAAGAATTTATTGAAAGAATGACCGTTGCTTTGGAAGAATATAATGATATGCATGAATCTTTAGATAATGATGATTCCGATGATTTGGTTGAAATATCCCTTGATGAACATGATGCTTGCTATTCTTGTGATCATGACGCCAATATTTATGAAGACGAATTTGCTATAGTTCCTTATGTTAAAAATGAGATCGTTGTTATTGCACCCATGCTTGATAGCTCCCTCAATGAAAAGCATGATTTCAATGATTTTACTATAAATTCTCTTGATGTCAATTGTGCTAATAATATGAAAAACCCTAAGCTTGGGGATGCTAGTTTTGCTATGTCTACTACTTGTTGCAATGATCATGATTGGGGTGATTCTTCTTATGATCTTGAAAATTTATTTAATCCCCATGATGAATATGAGATTGATAATATTGTTTGCAATAATATTGAAAGTGGGTTTGGAAGAGTGTCAAATTTAGATCCCATATATTTGGAGAATATTCAATCTTATGAATTTTTTTATAAAAGTGTGTTTGGAGAGGTCATGACTTTAGTTAATGTTAATCCCACTATTTCGGGAGAGTGTCAACTTTGCATGCATGTGGATCGTGTTGAAAATATTTTATGTGATAGCTATTTTGTTGAATTTGCTTATGATCCCACATGTAATTATTATGAGAGAGGAAAATATGGTCGTAGAAATTTTCATGATAATAAATTACCTCTCGTTATGTTGAGATTGCTATTGTTTCTTTCTGCCTCCTTGCATATGCTAGTTTTTGCTTGCTATGATATTTTTTTTTTCTATAAGATGCCTATGCATAGGAAGTATGTTAGACTTAGATGTGTTTGTCACGTGTTTTATGCTGCTCTCTTTGTGCTTCAATTCTTATCTTTCATGTGATCATCATTAAAATTATCAATGCCTAGCTAAAAAGGCTTTAAAAAAAGCGCTTGTTGGGAGGCAACCCAATTTTATTTTTAGTTTTTTGTTTTTGTTTCTGTTTAGGAATAAATAATCCATCTACCTTCTGTTTAGATGTGGTTTACATTTTAATTAGTGTTTGTGCCAAGTTAAACCTATAGGAACTTCTTGGATGATAGTTATTTGATCTTGCTGTAATTTCCAGAAAATTTCGGTTCACGAAAACAATTATTAAAATTCACCAAAACGTGATAAAATAGTGATTCCAATTGCTGCTGATCAATAAACAAATTTACTAGGTCGTCCTATTTTGGATGAATTTTTGGAGTTCCAGAAATTTGCGTTAGTTACAGATTACTACAGACTGTTCTGTTTTTGACAGATCCTATTTTTCGTGTGTTGTTTGCTTATTTTGATGAATCTATGGCTAGTAAAATAGTTTATAATCCATAGAGAAGTTGGAATACAGTAGGTTTAACACCAATAGAAATAAAGAATGAGTTAATTACAGTACCTTGAAGTGGTCTTTTGTTTTCTTTCGCTAACGGAGCTCACGAGTTTTCTGTTGAGTTTTGTGTTGTGAAGTTTTCAAGTTTTGAGTAAATTCTTTTGATGGATTATGGAACAAGGAGTGGCAAGAGCCTAAGCTTGGGGATTCCCATGGCACCCCCAATATAATCCAAGGACACCAAAAAGTCAAATCTTGGGGATGCCCCGGAAGGCATCCCCTCTTTCGTCCACTTCCATCGGTAATTTTACTTGGAGCTATATTTTTATTCACCACATGATATGTGTTTTGCTTGGAGGGTCTTGTATTATTTGTGTCTTTGTTTGTTAGTGTGCCACAATCATCCTTGATGTACACACCTTTTTAGAGAGCCATACATGAATTGGAATTTGATAGAATACTCTATGTGCTTCACTTATATCTTTTGAGCTTCATAGTTTTGCTCTATGTGCTTCACTTATATCTTTTGAGCTTTATAATTTTGCTCTAGTGCTTCACTTATATCTTTTAGAGCACGGTGGTGGATTTGTTTTAAAGAAACTATTGATCTCTCATGCTTCACTTAGATTATTTTGAGAGTCTTTAATAGCATGGTAATTTTCTTAATAATAATAATAATATGCTTGGTATTCAAGATTTGTAAAACTTTCTTTTGAGTGCGTTGAATACTAAGAAAAGTTTGATGCTTGATAATTGTTTTGAGATATGGAGGTGATAATATCAAAGTTGTGCTAGTTGAGTAGTTGTGAATTTGAGAAATGCTTGAGTTGAAGTTTGCAAGTCCCGTAGCATGCACGTATGGTAAACGTTATGTAACAAATTTGAAACATGAGGTGTTATTTGATTGTCCTCCTTATGAGTGGCGGTCGGGGACGAGCGATGGTCTTTTCCTACCAATCTATCCCCTAGGACCATGCGCCGTAATGCTTTGGTTTTGATGGTTTGTAGATTTTTGCAATAATTATATGAGTTCTTTATGACTAATGTTGAGTCCATGGATTATACGTGACTCTCACCCTTCCATCATTGCTAGCCTCTTCGGCACTGCATTGCCCTTTCTCACATTGAGAGTTGGTGCAAACTTCACGGTGCATCCAAACCACGTGATATGATACGCTCTTTCACACATAAACCTCCTTATATCTTCCTCAAAACAGCCACCATACCTACCTATTATGGCATTTACATAGCCATTCCGAGATATATTGCCATGCAACTTTCCACCATACCATTCATCATGACACATTCATCATTGTCATATTGCTTAGCATGATCATGTAGTTGACATAGTATTTGTGGCAAAGCCACCGTTCATAATTCTTTTCAGACATGTCACTCTTGATTCATTGCATATCCCGTGCATCACGGAGGCATTCATATAGAGTCATACTTTGTTCTAGTATCGAGTTGTAATCATTGAGTTGTAAATAAATAGAAGTGTGATGATCATCATTCTAGAGCATTGTCCCAAGTGAGGAAAAAAAAAGAAAAAAAGAGAATGGCCATAAAAAAGAGAAGGCCCAAAAAAATGAGAGAAAAAGAGAGAAGGGACAATGTTACTATCCTTTGCCACACTTGTGCTTCAAAGTAGCACCATAATCTTCATGATAGAGAGTCTCTTGTTTCGTCATTTTCATATCGTAGTGGGAATCTTTCATTATAGAACTTGGCTTGTATATTCCAACAATGGGCTTCCTTAAATGCCCTAGGTCTTCATGAGCAAGCAAGTTGGATGCACACCCACTTAGTTTCTTTTGTTGAGCTTTCATACATTTATAGCTCTAGTGCATCCGTTGCATGGCAATCCCTACTCCTTGCATTAACATCAATCGATGGGCATCTCCATAGCCCATTGATTAGCCTCGTTGATGTGAGATCTTATCCTTTTTGTCTTCTCCACATAACCCCCATCATCATATTCTATTCCACCCATAGTGCTATATCCATGGCTCACGCTCATGTATTGCATGAAGGTTTATGAGTTTGAGATTATTAAAGTATGAAACAATTGCTTGGCTTGTCATTGGGGTTGTGCATGATGAGAGCATTCTTGTGTGACGAAAATGGAGCATGACTAAACTATATGATTTTGTAGGGATGAGCTTTCTTTGGCCATGTTATTATGAGAGGACATAATTGCTTAGTTAGTATGCTTGAAGTATTATTGTTTTTATGTCAATATGAACTTTTGTCTTGAATCTTTCGGATCTGAATATTCATACCACAATTGAGAAGATTTATATTGAAATTATGCCAAGTAGCACTCCGCATCAAAAATTCTCTTTTTATCATTTACCTACTCGAGGACGAAGCAGGAATTAAGCTTAGATGCCCGATACGTCTCCAACGTATCTATAATTTTGATTGCTCCATGCTATATTATCTACTGTTTTGGACTATATTGGGCTTTATTTTCCACTTTTATATTATTTTTGGGACTAACCTATTAACCGGAGGCCTAGCCTGCATTGCTGTTTTTGCCTATTTCAAAGGTTTTGAGAAATGTAATATCAAACGAAGTCCAAACGGAATGAAACCTTCGGGAACGTGATTTTCTCATCAAATAAGACCCAGGAGACTTGGACCCTCCGTCAAGAAAGCCACGAGGCGGTCACGAGGGTGGAGGGCGCGCGCCCCTGCCTCGTGGGCCCCTCAAAGCTCCACCGACGTACTTCTTCCTCCTATATATACCTACGTACCCCCAAACGATCAGATACGGAGCCAAAAACCTAATTCCACCGCCGCAACTTTCTGTATCCACGAGATCCCATCTTGGGGCCTGTCTGAGCTCACCAAGAGGGCCGTCATCACGGAGGGCTTCTACATCATCATAGCCTCTCCGATGAAGTGTGAGTAGTTTACCTCAGACCTTCGGGTCCATAGTTAGTAGCTAGATGGCTTCTTCTCTCTTTTGGATCTCAATACAATGTTCTCCCTCTCTCTCGTGGAGATCTATTCGATGTAATCTTCTTTTGCGGTGTGTTTGTTGAGACCGATGAATTGTGGATTTATGATCAAGTCTATCTATGAACAATATTTGAATCTTCTCTGAATTCTTTTATGTATGATTGGTTATCTTTGCAAGTCTCTTCAATTATCGGTTTGGTTTGGCCTACTAGATTGGTTTTTCTTGCAATGGGAGAAGTGCTTAGCTTTGGGTTCAATCTTGCGGTGTCCTTTTCAAGGATGTATGGCAGCAATGCACGTATTGTATTGTTGCCATAGAGGATAAAAAGATGGGGTTTTTATCATATTGCATGAAACTATCCCTCTACATCATGTCATCTTTCTTAAGGCGTTACTCTGTTTTTAACTTAATACTCTAGATGCATGCTGGATAGCGGTCGATGAGTGGAGTAATAGTAGTAGATGCAGGCAGGAGTCGGTCTACTTGTCTCGGACGTGATGCCTATATACATGATCATACCTAGATATTCTCATAACTATGCTCAATTCTGTCAATTTCTCAACAGTAATTTGTTCACCCACCGTAGAATACTTATGCTCTTGAGAGAAGCCACTAGTGAAACCTATGGCCACCGGGTCTATTCTCATCATATCAATCTCCATCACTTTATATTTGCTTTGCTTTTTTACTTTGCCTTTTACTTTTCACTTTGCATCTCTATACCAAAAATACCAAAAATATTATCTATCATCTCTATCAGATCTCACTCCCGTAAGTGACCGTGAAGGGATTGACAACCCCTAATCGCGTTGGTTGCGTTGAGCTATTGTTTTTGTGTTGGTACGAGGGACTCGAGCGTAGCCTCCTACTGGATTGATACCTTGGTTCTCAAAAACTGAGGGAAATACTTACGCTACTTTGCTGCATCATCCTCTCCTCTTCGGGGAAATCCAACGTAGTGCTCAAGAGGTAGCAGTGACCTCCCAACTCAGAATTATGTAATGCAGACACAAGCTTGGTTCTCAGTTGTGTCTCACTGCCCACTACAATTCTATTCTTATACCTGAGTATACCTTGCTTAATGGCGTAGTTATCTAAAGCAGAGGGGTTAGTGGCCAATTGAGTTGTTATGTTCTTGCACTTAGTGTCATTGTTGTAACTGGCTACTACTTCAGAGATCCATGCAGGGACAGCTGTGCTTGCAATAAGGCTGTGTAATTTGTACTGTACTCTAGATAGGGCATCTGCCACTCTGTTTTTGTTTCCTTGCTTGTACTTTACCTTGTAATTGTAGCCCAGTAACTTATGTTGAATTCCTTCAGTTAACTTTTGTTCCTGAATATATTTGAGGCTCTGCTGATCAGTTCTGATAATGAGAGAAGATGCTGCAAAATAGTGTTTCTAGTGTTTCAGAGCTTCAATGATAGCTAGGGCCTCTTTGTCGTAAGTGGAGCTGGCAGCAACTCTAGGACCAATAGTTTTGCTGAAAAAGGAAATAGGTCTGCCTTCCTGCATGAGGACTGCTCCAATGCCATAGTTACAAGCATCAGTTTCGAGAACAAAAGGTTTGGAAAATTCAGGCAGGGCTATGACAGGGGCCTCTGTCATTCTGTGCTTCAAACTGTTAAAAGCCTGCTGTTGTTCAATGCCTCATGTGAAATTGTCCTTTTTCAGTGAGTTGAACAGGGGTTTGCAGATAAACCCATAATTCTGGACGAACCTTCTGTAATAGCCAGTTAATCCTAGGAAACTTCTCAACTGAGTAACATTTTCAGGTCCTGGCCATTTAAGCACTGCCTCAATTTTTGCAGGGTCTGTAGCAACCCAATCTCCTCTGATGACGTCCTAGATATTCCACTTGTGGCTGGGCAAAAGTGCATTTGCTGAGCTTTGCATATAGCTGGTGCTGTTGAAGGGCCTCAAACACTTCTTTTAAATGTTCTATGTGTTCCTGAAGATTTCTGCTGAAAACCAAGATATCATCAAAGAAAATCAAGACAAATTTTCTCTGATATTTCTTGAAAATTGTATTCATCAGCATTTGGAATGTAGCAGGAGCATTAGTAAGCCCAAATGGCATAACTAAGTACTCATAGTGCCCAAAATGAGTGCTGAATGTTGTTTTCTCTATGTCATGTTGCATCATTCTTATCTGATGGTAACCACTTCTTAAATCTAGTTTAGTGAAAACAGTGGCTCCATGTAGTTCGTCCAGCAGATCTTTAATTACTGGCACTGGATACTTGTTCTTGACTATTCGCTCATTGAGTTTCCTGAAATCATTGACAAGTCTCCAAGTTTGATCCTTCTTTTTCACTAGGAGGGCTGGAGAGGAGTAAGGACTGACACTGTCCTTAATTACTTTGTCCTTAATCATCTGTTGGATGATTTGTTCCATTGCATATTTTTGGTGGTGAGGTAATCTATATGGCCTTTGGTTTCCTATTTTAGCTTCAGGCACAAGAGGAATTGTATGATCAATTGCTCTGACAGGAGGAAGGCCCATGGGCTTTGAGAAAATGATGTTATATTTAGTTAACAACAATTTCACTTGAGGATGCACTGGTTGTTGATTAGGAGGAGTAGGAGGAGGAGGTGCCACAGTTACAAAGTTGAGAAGGAGTACATCTCCACATACTGGGTCCTGCTACCTCTTGAGCACTGCGTTGGATTTCCTTGAACAGGAAAGGATGATGCAGCAAAGTAGCGTAAGTATTTCCCTCAGTTTTTGAGAACCAAGGTATCAATCTAGTAGGAGGCTCGTACCTGCACAAAGCAAATAACTCCTCGCAACCAACGCGATAAGGGGTTGTCAATCCCTTCATGGTCACTTACAAGAGTGAGATCTGATAGAGATGATAGATAATATTTTTGGTATTTTTGTGATAAAGATGCAAAGTAAAATAAAATCAAAGTAAAAAAGCAAAGGCAATAATAAAGTGTAGGAAGATTGATATGATGAAGATAGACCCGGGGGCCATAGATTTCACTAGTGGCTTCTCTCAAGAGCATAAGTATTTTACGGTGGGTGAACGAATTACTATTGAGCAATTGATGTAATTGAGCATAGTTATGAGAATATCTAGGTATGATCATGTATATAGGCATCACGTCCGAGACAAGTAGACCGACTCACCGCTGCATCTACTACTATTACTCCACTCATCGACCGCTATCCAAAGATGCATCTAGAGTATTAAGTTCAAGAAAACAGAGTAACGCCTTAACTAAGATGACATGATGTAGAGGGATAAATTCATGCACTATGATAAAAACCCCATCTTGTTATCCTCGATGGCAACAATACAATACGTGCCTTGCTGCCCCTACTGTCACTGGGAAAGGACACCGCAAGATTGAACCCAAAGCTAAGCACTTCTCCTATTTGCAAGGAAAACCAATCTAGTAGGCCAAACCAAACTGATAATTCGAAGAGACTTGCAAAGATAACCAATCATACGTAAAAGAATTCAGAGAAGATTCAAATATTGTTCATAGATAATCTTCATCATAAACCCACAATTCATCGGTCTCAACAACACACCGCAAAAAGAAGATTACATCGAATAGATCTCCACGAGAGAGGGGGAGAACTTTGTATTGAGATCCAAAAAGAGATAAGAAGCCATCTAGCTACTAACTATGGACCCGAAGGTCTGAGGTAACCTACTCACACTTCATCGGAGGGGCTATGGTGATGATGTAGAAGCCCTCCGTGGTGGATGCCCCCTCCGCCGGAGCTCCGGAATAGGCCCTAAGATGGGATCTCGTGGGTACAGAAGGTTGCGGCGTTGGAATTAGGTTTTTGGCTCCAGATTCCGATCTTTTGGGGGTAATGAGGTATATATAGGAGGAAGAAGTACGTCGGTGGAGCAAGGTGGGGCCCACGAGGGTGGAGGGCGCGCCCCCTACCTCGTGCGCACCTCCTTTGTTTCTTGACGTAGGGTCCAAGTCTCCTGGATCATATTCGGTGAGAAAATCACGTTCCCGAAGGTTTCGTTCCGTTTGATATTCCGTTTCTTCGAAACTCTGAAATAGGCAAAAAAAAAGCGACAATTAATTTTGGGCCTCCGATTAATAGGTTAGTCCCAAAAATAATATAAAAGTGGAAAATAAAGCCCAATATTGTCCAAAACAGTAGATAATATAGCATGGAGCAATAAAAAATTATAGATACATTGGAGACGTATCAGGTCATATTCCAGTTCTTCCTTAGTGTCCATCTCAGGTACTGCCATGTTGGGCAAGCTCTCATCCTGGAAGATGACCTTTTTTCCTCCTTGCATGGTTATTTTAATTTCATTTCCTCGAAGTCCAGTTCCACCGGATTGTGAGCTTTCATCCAGTCAACTCCTAATATCACATCATAGCTCTGGAGTTGTAAGACTCTGAAATCAGATGTGAAATGTGTCCCTTGTTGGAAATATGCCCTAGAGGCAATAATAAAAGTATTATTATTATATTTCCTTGTTCATGATAATTGTCTTTTATTCATGCTATAATTGTATTATCCGGAAATCGTAATACACGTGTGAATACATAGACCACAAAATGTCCCTAGTGAGCCTCTAGTTGACTAGCTCGTTGATCAACAGATAGTCATGGTTTCCTCGACTATGGACATTGGATGTCATTGATAACGGGATCACATCATTAGGAGAATGATGTGATGGACAAGACCCAATCCTAAGCATAGCACAAGATCGTGTAGTTCGTTTTGCTAGAGCTTTTCCAATGTCAAGTATCTCTTCCTTAGACCATGAGATCGTGTAACTCCGGATACCGTAGGGAGTGCTTTGGGTGTACCAAACGTCACAACGTAATCGGGCGACTATAAAGGTGCATTACAGGTATCTCCGAAAGTGTCTCATTGGGTTGACACGGATCGAGACTGGATTTGTCACTCCGTATGACGGAGAGGTATCACTGGGCCCACTCGGTAGTGCATCATCATAATGAGCTCAAAGTGACCAAGTGTTTGGTCACGGGATCATGCATTACGGTAAGACGAGTAAAGTGACTTGCCGCAACGAGATTGAACGATGTATTGGGATACCGACGATCGAATCTCGGGCAAGTAAAAAACCGATTGACAAAGGGAATAGTATACGGTGTTGATTGAATCCTCTACATCGTGGTTCATAAGATGATATCATAGAGGAGAAAGTGGGAGCCAACATGGGTATCCAGATCCCGCTGTTGGTTATTGCCCGAGAGCCGTCTCGGTCAAGTCTGCATGTCTCCCGAACCCGTAGGGTCTACACACTTAAGGTTCGGTGACGCTAGGGTTGTATGAATATGAGTATGCAGCAAACCGAATGTTGTTAGGAGTCCCGGATGAGATCCCGGACGTCACGAGGAGTTCCGGAATGGTCCGTAGGTAAAGATTTATATATAGGAACTCTTATTTTGGTTGCCGGAAAAGTTTCGCGTTATCGATTGTACCCGGAGTGCCGAAGGGGTCCGGGGTCCACCGGGGTCCACCTGCCCGGGGGCCACATGGGCTGTAGGGGTGCGCCTTGGCCTATATGGGCCAAGGGCACCAGCCCCAAGAGGCCCATGCGCCAAGATATAAGAAAAGGGAGAGTCCTAAAGGGGAAGGCACCTCGAGGTGCCTTGGGAGGATGGACTCCTCCTCCTTCTTGGCCGCACCCTTCCTTGGAGGAAGGGGCAAGGCTGCGCCCTTCCCCTCTCTTGCACCTATATAAAGGGAGGGAGGGAGGTGGCCGCACCCATAAGCCCCGGCGCCTCCCTCCTCCCTGCAACACCTCCTCCTCCTCCCGTAGTTGCTTAGCTAAGCTCACGGAGTTCTGCTGCATCCACCATCATGCCGCCGTGCTTCGGATCATCATCAACCTCTCCTTTCCCTTGCTGGATCAAGAAGGAGGAGACGTCATCCACTCCGCACGTGTGTTGAACGCGGAGGTGTTGTCCGTTCAAAGCACTAGGTCATCGGTGATGTGAATCACAATGAGTACGACTCCATCATCCCTGCTCCATTGAACGCTTCCGCACGCCGATCTACAAGTGGTATGTAGATGCAATCACTCTCCCATGACTCGTTGCTAGATGAACTCATAGATGGATCTTGGTGAAACCGTAGGGAAAAATTTTAATTTTCTGCAACGTTCCCCAACAGTGGCATCATGAGCTAGGTCTATGCGTAGTTCTCTATTGCACGAGTAGAACACAATTTTGTTGTGGGCTATCTTGTCAACTTGCTTGCCGCTACTAGTCTTTTCTTGCTTCAGCGGTATTGTGGGATGAAGCGGCCCAGACTAACCTTACACGTACGCTTACGTGAGATGTGTTCCACCGGGACATGCACTAGTTGCATAAGGTGGCTAGCGGGTGTCTGTCTCTCCTACTTTAGTTGGAGCGGATTAGATTAAAAGGGTCCTTATGAAGGGTAAATAGAAGTTGACAAAATCACGTTGTGGTTATTCGTAGGTAAGAAAACGTTCTTGCTAGAACCCAATTGCAGCCACGTAAAAGATGCAACAACAATTAGAGGACGTCTAACTTGTTTTTGCAGCAATTGTCATGTGATGTGATATGGCCAGAAGTTATGATGAATGATGAATGATATATCGTGATGTATGAGATCATGTTCTTGTAATAGGAATCACGACTTGCATGTCGATGAGTATGACAACTGGCAGGAGCCATAGGAGTTGTCTTAATTATTGTATGACCTGCGAGTCATTGATTCAACGCCATGTAAATTACTTTACTTTATTGCTAAACGTGTTAGCCATAGTAGTAGAAGTAATAGTTGGCGAGCAACTTCATGGAGACACGATGATGGAGATCATGATGATGGAGATCATGGTGTCATGCCGGTGACAAGATGATCATGGAGCCCCGAAGATGAAGATCAAAGGAGCTATATGATATTGGCCATATCATGTCACTACTTTATATAATTGCATGTGATGTTTATTATGTTTTATGCATCTTGTTTACTTAGAACGACGGTAGTAAATAAGATGATCCCTTATAATAATTTCAAGAAAGTGTTCCCCCTAACTGTGCACCGTTGCTAAAGTTAAATGCTTCAAGCACCACGTGATGATCGGGTGTGATAGATCCTTACGCTCACATACAACGGGTGTAAGACAGTTTTACACATGCATAAATACTTAGGGTTAACTTGACGAGCCTAGCATGTACGCACATGGCCTCGGAACACGTGAGACCGAAGGTCGAACATGAGTCGTATGGAAGATACGATCAACATGGAGATGTTCACCGATGATGACTAGTCCGTCTCACGTGATGATTGGACACGGCCTAGTCAACTCGGATCATGTAACACTTAGATGACTAGAGGGATGTCAAGTCTAAGTGGGAGTTCATTAAATAATTTGATTAGATGAACTTAATTATCATGAACATTAGTCTAAAATCTTTGCAAAATGTCTTGTAGATCAAATGGCCAACGCTCATGTCACCATGAACTTCAACGCGTTCCTAGAGAAAACCAAGCTGAAAGACGATGGCAGCAACTATTTGGACTGGGTCCTAACTCGAGGATCATCCTCATAGCAGCCAAGAAACGATATGTCCTAGAAGCACCGCTAGGTGATGCACCCATCCTGCAGAACCAAGACATTATGAATGCTTGGCGGTCTCGTCTTGATGATTACTCCCTCATTCAAAGGCGGCATGCTTTACAGCTTAGAACCGGGCTCCAAAAGCGTTTTGAGCAACACGGAGCATATGAGATGTTCGAGGAGCTGAAAATGGTTTTCCAAGCTCATGCCCGGTCGAGAGATATGAAGTCTCCGACAAGTTCTATAGTTGTAAGATGGAGGAAAACAGTTCTCACAAGGAGCACATACTCAAAATGTCCGGGTTGCACAACCGCCTGTCCCAGTGGACATTAACCTCCGGACGAGGCGGTCATTGACAGAATCCTTCATCGCTCCCACCAAGCTACAAGAGCTTTGTGATGAACTACAATATGCGGGGATGGTGAAGACCATTCCTGAAGTATTCTCAATGCTCAAGTCGCAGAGGTTGAAATCAAGAAAGAACGTCAAGTGTTGATGGTCAATAAAACCACTAAGTTCAAGAAGGGCAAGGGTAAGAAGAACTTCAAGAAGGACGACAAGGATGTTGCCGCTACCGGTAAGCAAGTTGCCGGAAGAAGTCAAAGAATGGACCCAAGCCCGTGACAGAGTGCTTTTTATTGCAAAGGGAAGGGCCATTGGAAGCGGAACTACCCCAAATACTTAGCGGACAAGAAGGCCGCAACACTAAAGGTATATTTGATATACATGTAATTGATGTGTACCTTACCAAGATCGTAGTAACTCCCGGTATTTGATACCGTGTCGTTGCTCACATTTGTAACTCACAGCAGAGCTGCGGAATAAACGGAGACCGGCGAAGGACGAGGTGACGATGCGCGTCGGGAATGGTTCCAAGGTCGATGTGATCGCTGGCCGGCACGCTGCCTCTACATTTACCTACGGGATTAGTTTTAAACCTCAATAATTGTTATTTAGTGCCAAGTTTGAGCATGAACATTGTATCAGGATCTCGTTTAATACGAGATGGTTACTCATTTAAATCCAAGAATAATGGTTGTTCTATTTATATGAGAGATATGTTTTATGGTCATGCTCCGATGGTCAATGGTTTATTCTTAATGAATCTCGAACGTAATATTACACATATTCATAGTGTGAATACCAAAAGATGTAAAGTTGATAACGATAGTCCCACATACTTGTGGTAATCGCCGCCTTGGTCACATTGGTGTCAAGCGCATGAAGAAGCTCCATTCTGATGGACTTTTAGAGTGTCTCGATTATGAATCATTTGACACATGCGAACCATGCCTCATGGGCAAAATGACCAAGACTCCATTCTCCGGGACAATGGAGCGAGCAACCAACTTATTAGAAATCATACATACCGATGTGTGCGGTCCAATGAGCGTCGAGGCTCGCGGAGGATATCGTTATGTTCTCACTCTCACTGATGACTTGAGTAGATATGGGTATGTCTACTTGATGAAACACAAGTCCGAGACCTTTGAAAAGTTCAAGGAATTTCAGAATGAAGTAGAGAATCAACGTGACCGAAAGATAAAATTCTTACAATCAGATCATGGAGGAGAATATTTAAGTCACGAATTTGGTACACACTTAAGGAAATGTGGAATCGTTTCACAACTCACGCCGCCTGGAACACCTCAACAAGAACGGTGTGTCCGAACGTCGTAATCGCACTCTATTGGATATGGTGCGATCTATGATGTCTCTTACCGATTTACCGCTATCATTTTGGGGATACGCACTAGAGACAGCTACATTCACTTTAAATAGGGCACCGTCTAAATCCGTTGAGATGACCTTTGTATGAATTATGGTTTGGGAAGAAACCTAAGGTATCGTTTCTAAAAGTTTGGGGATGTGATGCTTATGTCAAGAAACTTCAACCCTGAAAAGCTCGAACCCAAGTCGGAAAAATGCGTCTTCATAGGATACCCTAAGGAAACCATTGGGTATACCTTCTACCTTAGATCCGAAGGCAAGATCTTTGTTGCCAAGAACGGATCCTTTCGGAAAAAGAGTTTCTCTCGAAAGGAGTAAGTGGGAGGAAAGTAGAACTCAATGAAGTACTACCTCTTGAACCGGAAAGTAGTGCAGCTCAGAAAATGTTCCTGTGGTGCCTACAATCGACCGGAGAGGAAATTAATGATGATGATCAAGGTACTTCGGATCAAGTTGCTACTGAACTGTAGGTCCACTAGGACACGCTTTCGCACCAAAGTGGTACGGCAACCCTGTCTCCGGAAATCATGTTGTTAGACAACGGTGAACCTTCGAACTATGAAGAAGTGATGGCGGCCCAGATTCCAACAAATGGCTTGAAGCCATGCAATCCGAGATAGGATCCATGTATGAAAACAAAGTATGGACTTTGATGTACTTGCCCGATGATCGGGGAGCGATAGAAAACAAATGGATCTTTAAGAAGAAGACGGACGCGATGGTAATGTTACCATCTATAAAGCTCGACTTGTCGCTAAGGGTTATCGAAAAGTTCAAGGGATTGACTACGATGAGACTTTCTCTCCGTAGCGAAGCTTAAGTCCGTCTGAATCATGTTAGCAATTGCCGCATACTATGATTATGAGATATGGCAGATGGACGTCAAAACAGCGTTCCTTAACGGTTATCTTAAGGAAGAGCTATATATGATGCAGCCGGAAGGTTTTGTCGATCCTAAGAATGCTAACAAAGTATGCAAGCTCCAGCGATCCATTTATGGGCTGGTGCAAGCATCTCGGAGTTGGAACATTCGCTTTGATGAGATGATCAAAGCGTTTGGGTTTATGCGCACTTATGGAGAAGCTGCGTTTACAAGAAAGTGAGTGGGAGCTCAGAGCATTTCTCATATTATATGTAGATGACATACTTTTGATGGGAAATGATATAGAACTCTTGGACAACATTAAGGCCTACTTGAATAAAAGTTTTTCAATGAAGGACCTTGGAGAAGCTGCTTATATATTAGGCATCAAGATCTATAGAGATAGATCAAGACGCCTCATAGGTCTTTCACAAAGCACATACCTTGATAAGATTTTGAAGAAGTTCAAAATGGATCAGTCCAAGAAAGGGTTCTTGCCTGTACTACAAGGTGTGAGATTGAGCTCGGCTTAATGCCCGACCACGGCAAAAGATAAAGAAGAGATGAGTGTCATCCCCTATGCCTCGGCCATAGGTTCTATTATGTACCAGACCTGATGTAAACCTTGCCGTAAGTTTGGTAGGCAGGTACCAAAGTAATCCTGGCAAGGAACACTGGACAGCGGTCAAGAATATCCTGAAGCACCCGAAAAGGACAAAGGACATGTTTCTCGTTTATGGAGGTGACGAAGAGCTCGTCGTAAAGGGTTACGTTGATGCTAGCTTCGACACAGATCGGGATGACTCAAAGTCACAAACCGGATACGTGTATATGTTAAATGGTGGAGCAGTAAGCTGGTGTAGCTGCAAGCAGAGCGTCGTGGCGGGATCTACATATGAAGCAGAGTACATGGCAGCCTCGGAGGTAGCACATGAAGCAATTTGGGTGAAGGAGTTCATCACCGACCTAGGAGTCATACCCAATGCGTCGGAGCCGATCAAACTCTTCTGTGACAACACCGAGCTATTGCACTTGCCAAGGAGCCCAGGTTTCACAAGAAGACCAGGCACATCAAGCGCTGCTTCAACTCCATTCGTGAAAATGTTCAAGATGGGGACATAGAAATTTGCAAAGTGCATACGGATCTGAATGTCGCAGATCCGTTGACTAAACCTCTTCCGCGAGCAAAACATGATCAACACCAGAACTCTATGGGTGTTCGATTCATCACAATGTAACTAGATTATTGACTCTAGTGAGACTGTTGGAAATATGCCCTAGAGGCAATAATAAAAGTATTATTATTATATTTCCTTGTTCATGATAATTGTCTTTTATTCATGCTATAATTGTATTATCCGGAAATCGTAATACACGTGTGAATACATAGACCACAAAATGTCCCTAGTGAGCCTCTAGTTGACTAGCTCGTTGATCAACAGATAGTCATGGTTTCTCGACTATGGACATTGGATGTCATTGATAACGGGATCACATCATTAGGAGAATGATGTGATGGACAAGACCCAATCCTAAGCATAGCACAAGATCGTGTAGTTCGCTTTTGCTAGAGCTTTTCCAATGTCAAGTATCTCTTCCTTAGACCATGAGATCGTAACTCCCGGATACCGTAGGAGTGCTTTGGGTGTACCAAACGTCACAACGAATCGGGCAACTATAAAGGTGCATTACAGGTATCTCCGAAAGTGTCTCATTGGGTTGACACGGATCGAGATCGATTTGTCACTCCGTATGACGGAGAGGTATCACCGGGCCCACTCGGTAGTGCATCATCATAATGAGCTCAAAGTGACCAAGTGTTTGGTCACGGGATCATGCATTACGGTACGAGTAAAGTGACTTGCCGGCAACGAGATTGAACGATGTATTGGGATACCGACGATCGAATCTCGGGCAAGTAAAATACCGATTGACAAAGGGAATAGTATACGGGGTTGATTGAATCCTCGACATCGTGGTTCATCCGATGATATCATCGAGGAGCATGTGGGAGCCAACATGGGTATCCAGATCCCGCTGTTGGTTATTGCTCGAGAGCCGTCTCGGTCATGTTCCGCATGTCTCCGAACCCGTAGGGTCTACACACTTAAGGTTCGGTGACGCTTAGGGTTGTATGGATATGAGTATGCAGCAAACCGAATGTTGTTCGTAGTCCCGGATGAGATCCAGGACGCCACGAGGAGTTCCTAATGGTCCGTAGGTAAAGATTTATATATAGGAAGTCTTATTTTGGTCGCCGAAAAGTTTATCCAGATTGTACCGGAGTGCCGAAAGGGGTCCGGGGTCCACCGGGGTTCCACCTGCCCGAGGGCACATGGGCTGTAGGGGGTGCGCCTTGGCCTATATGGGCCAAGGGCACCAGCCCCAAGAGGCCCATGCGCCAAGATATAAGAAAAAGGGGAGAGTCCTAAAGGGGGAAGGCACCTCCGATGTGCCTTGGGGAGGATTGTTGGAAATATGCCCTAGAGGCAATAAGAAATTAGTTATTATTATATTTCCTTGTTCATGATAATCGTTTATTACCCATGCTATAATTGTATTGAAAGGAAACTCAGATGCATGTGTGGATTCATAGACAACACCATGTCCCTAGTAAGCCTCTAGTTGACTAGCTCGTTAATCAATAGATGGTTACGGTTTCCTGACCATGGACATTGGATGTCATTGATAACGGGATCACATCATTAGGAGAATGATGTGATGGACAAGACCCAATCCTAAGCCTAGCACAAAGATCGTAGTTCATATGCTAAAGCTTTTCTAATGTCAAGTATCATTTCCTTAGACCATGAGATTGTGCAACTCCCGGATACCGTAGGAATGCTTTGGGTGTACCAAACGTCACAACGTGAATCGGGTGGCTATAAAGGTGCATTACAGGTATCTCCGAAAGTGTCTCATTGGGTTGGCACGAATCGAGATCGGATTTGTCACTCCGGTTAACGGAGAGGTATCTCTCGCCCACTCGGTAAGACATCATCGGACTGTGCACAATGTGACCAAGGGGTTGATCACGGGATGATGTGTTACGGAACGAGTAAAGAGACTTGCCGGTAACGAGATTGAACAAGGTCTCGATATACCAACGATCGAATCTCGGGCAAGTACAATACCGTTAGACAAAGGGAATTGTATACGGATCGATTGAGTCCTTGACATCGTGGTTCATCCGATGAGATCATCGTGGAACATGTGGGAGCCAACATGGGTATCCAGATCCCGCTGTTGGTTATTGACCGAAGAACGTCTTAGTCATGTCTGCATGGTTCCCGAACCCGTAGGGTCTACACACTTAAGGTTCGATGACGCTAGGGTTATAAAGGAAGTTTGTATGTGGTTACCGAATGTTGTTCGGAGTCCCGGATGAGACCCCGGATGTCACGAGGAGTTCCGGAATGGTCCGGAGGTAAAGATTTATATCTGGGAAGTCCTGTTTTGGTCACCAGAAAAGTTTCGGGTTTTATCGGTAACGTACCGGGGCCACCGGGAGGGTTCCGGGGGTCCACCAAGTGGGGCCACCATCCCCGGAGGGTAGCATGGGCCAAGTGTGAGAGGGGACCAGCCCCAGGTGGGCTGGTGCGCCCTCCCACAAGGGCCCAAGGCGCCTAGGGTTTGGGGAGGGGGCGCCACCCACCTAGCTTGGGGGGCAAGTTTCCCCTCTCCCCCCCTTGGCCGCCCCACCAGATGGGATCTGGGCTGGCCGCCGCCCCTAGGGTGGAACCCTAGGTGGGGGCGCAGCCCTCCCTCTCCCCCTATATATATTTGAGGGTTTTGGGGCTGCCAACATGTGAGTTTTCACCTCTCCATGGCGCAGCCCTGCCTCTCTTCCTCCTCCTCTCCCGCAGTGCTTGGCGAAGCCCTGCAGGATTGCCATGCTCCTCCACCATCACCACGCCACAGTTGCCGATGTCGACGGAGTCTTCCTCAACCTCTCCCTCTCCCCTTGCTGGATCAAGGCGTGGGAGACGCCACCGGGCTGTACGCGTGTGTTGAACGCGGAGGTGCCGTCTGCTCGCACTAGGATCATCGGTGATTTGAATCACGACGAGTACGACTCCATCAACCCCGTTCACTTGAACGCTTCCGCTTAGCGATCTACAAGGGTATGTAGATGCACTCTCCTTCCCCTCGTTGCTGGTTTCTCCATAGATAGATCTTGGTGACACGTAGGAAAATTTTGAATTTCTGCCACGCCCCCAACAAAGGGCATCATGAGCTAGGTCTATTGCGTAGATTCTTTGCACGAGTAGAACACAAAGTAGTTGTGGGCGTTGATGATGTTCAATATGCTTACCGTTACTAGTCCAATCTTGTTTCGACGGTATTGTGGGATGAAGCGGCCCGACCGACCTTACACGCATACACTTACGTGAGACAAAAGTTCCACCGACTGACATGCACTTGGTGCATAAGGTGGCTAGCGGGTGCCATTCTCTCCCACTTTAGTCGGAACAGATTCGATGAAAAGGGTCCTTATGAAGGGTAAATAGCAATTGGCATATCACGTTGTGGTTTTGCGTAGGTAAGAAACGTTCTTGCTAGAAACCCATAGCAGCCATCAGAAACACGCAACAACAATTAGAGGACGTCTAACTTGTTTTTGCAGGGTATGCTATGTGATGTGATATGGCCAAGAAGAATGTGATGAATGATATGTGATGTATGAGATTGATCATGTTCTTGTAATAGGAATCACGACTTGCATGTCGATGAGTATGACAACCGGCAGGAGCCATAGGAGTTGTCTTAATTTATTGTATGACCTGCGTGTCATTGAACAAACGCCATGTAATTACTTTACTTTATTGCTAACCGGTAGCCATAGTAGTAGAAGTAATAAGTTGGCGAGACAATTTCATGGAGACACGATGATGGAGATCATGATGATGGAGATCATGGTGTCGTGCCGGTGACGATGATGATCATGGAGCCCCGAAGATGGAGATCAAAAGGAGCAAAATGATATTGGCCATATCATGTCACTATTTGATTGCATGTGATGTTTATCATATTTATGCATCTTATTTGCTTAGAACAACGGTAGTAAATAAGATGATCCCTCATTAAAATTTCAAGAAAGTGTTCCCCTAATTGTGCACCGCTATGTAAAGTTCGTTGTTTCAAGCACCACGTGATGATCGGGTGTGATAGATTCAGACGCTCACATACAACGGGTGTAAGCCATATTTACACACGCGAAACACTTAGGTTAACTTGACGAGCCTAGCATGTACAGACATGGCCTCGGAACACAAGAGACCGAAAGGTCGAGCATGAGTCATATGGAGGATACGATCAACATGAAGATGTTTACCGATGATGACTAGTCCGTCTCACGTGATGATCGGACACGGCCTAGTTGACTCGGATCATGTAATCACTTAGATGACTAGAGGGATGTCTATCTGAGTGGGAGTTCATTAGATGAACTTAATTATCCTGAACATAGTCAAAAGATCTTTGCAAATTATGTCGTAGCTCGCGCTTTAGTTCCACTGTTTAGATATGTTCCTAGAGAAAATGTAGTTGAAAGTTGACAATGAGTATTATGCGATCGGAGAAAGCTTATGTCCTTAATGCACCGCTCGATTATGCAGAACCCCAAACGTCAGTCTGTGGATGTTGCGAACATCGGACATACACGCTTTGATAACTACGTGATAGTTCGCTTAAATGGTTTAGAGGCACCAAGGACGTTTTCGAAACGTCATGAACATATGAGATGTTTCGAGGGCTGAAATTGGGATTTCGGCT
This sequence comes from Aegilops bicornis, assembly GCA_021605145.1. Classification (NCBI taxonomy): domain Eukaryota; kingdom Viridiplantae; phylum Streptophyta; class Magnoliopsida; order Poales; family Poaceae; genus Aegilops; species Aegilops bicornis. Next base: position 175,404,221 of record CM038674.1, read on the forward strand.
CATGCCCACGCCAAGAGGTATGAGACCTCCGATGATTTTCTTAGCTCGCAAACTAAGGGAGAAAGCTCAATCGATGAGCTTGTGCTCAAATTGTCTCGAAAGTGCAACAATCACTTGAATCGAGGGAGTTGATCTTCCAGAGAGATAGTGATGTTTCTCCAAAGTCATTGCCACCAAGCTGCTAGAGCTTCGTGATGAACTATAACATGTCGTGATAGATATGATGATCCTTGAGGTATTCACGATGTTTGACACCGCAAAGTAGAAATCAAGAAGGAGCATCAATTGTTGATGGTTGGTGAAACCACTAGTTTCAAGAAGGGCAAGGGCAAGAAGGGGCACTTCATGAAATGGCGAATCGATTGTCGCCCAAAGGAAGAAACCCAAGGTTGAACCCAAACCCGAGACTAAGTGCTTCTGTAATAAGGGGAACAACCACTGGAGCAGAATTACCCTAGATACATGGTAGATAAGAAGGCAGGCAAGGTCGATAGAAGTATATTTGATATACATTATGTTAATGTGTACTTTACTAGTACTCCTAGTAGCACTGTGGTATTAGATACCGGTTCGGTTGCTAAGTGTTAGTAACTCGAAATAAAAGAGCTACGGAATAAACGGAGACTAGCTAAAGGAGAGCTGACGATATGTGTTGGAAGTGTGTCCAATTTTGATGTGATCAAACATCACACGCTCCCTCTACCATTAAGATTAGTACTAAACCTGAATAATTGTCATTTTGTGTTCGCGTTGAGCATAGACATGATTGGATTATGTCTATCGCAATACTATTATTCATTTAAGGAGAATAATGGTTACTCTGTTTATTTGAATAATACCTTCAATGGTATTGCACCTAATAGGAATGGTTTATTGAATCTCGATCGTAGTGATACACATTTTCATGCCAAAAGATATAAGATAGTAATGATAGTACCACTTACTTGTGGCACTCGCCATGTAAGTCATATTGGTGTAAAACGCATGAAGAAGCTCCATGTTGATGGATCTTTGGACTCACTCGCTTTTGAAAAGTTTGAGACATGCGAACCATGTCTATTGGTGTATACGCATGAAGAAACTCCATGCAGATGGATCGCTTGGACTCACTTGATTTTGAATCACTTGAGATATGCAAATCATACCACATGGGCAAGATGACCTAAAAGCCTCGTTTCGGAAGATGGAACAAGATAGCAACTTGTTGGAAGTAATACATTTTGATGTGTGCAGTCCAATAAGTGCTAAGGCACGCAAAGGGATATCGTTATGTTCTTACTTCACAGATGATTTGAGTAGATACTAAGTATATTTACTTGATGAAACACAAGTCTGAATTATTGAATGGTTCAAGTAATTTCAGAGTGAAGTTGAAGATCATTGTGACAAGAGGATAAAATGTCTATGATATGATCATAGAGATGAGTATCTGAGTTACGAGCTTTGGCACGCTATTAAGACATTGTGGAAATTGTTTCACAATTAATACCGCCTAGAACACCATAGTGTGAACATCATAGTTGCACCCTATCAGATATGGTGCGTACCATGATGTCTCTTATCGAATTACCACTATCGTTCATGGGATAGGTATTAGAGACAACCGCACTCACTTTAAATAGGGCACCACCTAATTCCGTTGAGACGACACCGTTTGAACTATGGTTTGGAGAAACCTAAGTTGTCGTTTCTTAAAAGTTTGGGGCTGCGACGCTTATGTGAAAAAGTTTCATCATGATAAGCTCGAACCCAAAACGGATAAATACATCTTCATAGGATACCCAAAATGGTTGGGTATATCTCCTATCTCGCATCCGAAGCAAAAGTAATTGTTTCTAGAAATGGGTCCTTTCTCGAGGAAAAGTTTCTCTCGAAAGAATTGAGTGGGAGGATGGTGGAGACTTGATGAGGTTATTGAACCGTCACTTCAACTAGTATGTAGCAGGGCACAGGAAGTTGTTCCTGTGGCACCTACACCAATTGAAGTAGAAGCTTATGATAGTGATCATGAAGTTTCAGATCAAGTCACTAACGTGCCTCGTGGGGTGACAAGGATGCGTGCTACTTCAGAGTGGTACGCAATCCTGTCTTAGAGGTCATGTTGCTAGACAACAATGAACCCACGAGCTATGGAGAAGTGATGGTGGGCCCAGATTCAATTTAATGGCTCGAGGCCATAAAATCCGAGAACGATCCATGACTTTGGAAGAAATACTTGATGGTCGTAAGGCCATTGGGTACGGATGGATTTTAAAAGGAAGACAGACAATGATGGTAAGAATTACCATTAAGAAAGCTCGACTTGTCGTTAAGATGTTTTCTCACTCGTGGCGATGCTAAGAGTCTGTTGGAAATGGATTAGCAGTTACTGCATCATTTATGAAACTTGCAGATAGAATGTCAAAACATTGTTTCCTTGACAGTTTTCTTGAGGAAAGGTTGTATGTGATACAACCGTAAGGTTTTGACAATCTCGAAGAACGCTAACGAATATGCAAAACTCCGCAATCCTTCTAAGGACCGGAGTAAGCATCTCGGAGTTGGAATGTGCGCTTTGATGAGATGATCAAAGATTTTGGGTTTATACAAAGTTTATGAGAAACTTGTATTTCCAAAGAAGTGAGTGAGCAACCTTCAGTAGAATTTCTGATGAGTATATGTTGTTGACATATTGATGATCGTAAATGATGTAGAATTTTCTCAGAAGCATATAGGGTTATTTGGAAAGTGTTTTTCAAGTGAAAACCTGGATTAAGCTACTTGAACATTGAGCATCAAGATCTATGAGGATAGATCAAAACCGCTTAATGGTACTTTCAAATGAGCATATACCTTGACATGATCTTGAAGGTGTTCAAGATGGGTCACCAAAGAAGGAGTTCTTGCACGAGATGTAAGGTATGAAGTTAAGACTTAAAGCTCGACCACGGCAGAAAAGAGAGAAAGGACGAAGGTCGCCCCCTATGCTTTAGACGTAGGCTCTATAGTATGCTATGTGTACCGCATCGAAGTGTGCCTTGCCATGAGTCACTATAGGTACAAGAATGATCCAGAATGGATCATTGGACATCGGTCGAATTGTCCTTGGAGTAAATAAGGACATGTTTCTCGATTATGGAGGTGATAAAGAGTTCGGCGTAAAGGGTTACGCCGATGCAAGCTTTAACACCTATCCGAAAGTGACTCGATTAGCAAACCGGATACGTATAGTGGAGCAACCATTTGGAATAGCTTCAAGTGGAGCGTAGAAGCAGCATTTACAATATGACTTAAAGATTTGCGAAGTACATAGGGATCTGAATGTTGCAGACCCGTTGACTAAAACTTCTCTCACAAGCAAAACATGATCAAACCCCAGAACTCATTGAGTCTTAATCACATGATGATGTGAACTAGTTTAATGACACTAGTAAACTCTTTGGATGTTGGTCACATGGCGATGTGACGTGTGAGTGTTAATCACATGGTGATGTGAACTAGATTATTGACTCTAGTGCAAGTGGGAGACTGTTGGAAATATGCCCTAGAGGCAATAATAAATTAGTTATTATTATATTTCCTTGTTCATGATAATCGTTTATTATCCATGCTATAATTGTATTGAAAGGAAACTCAGATGCATGTGTGGATTCATAGACAACACCATGTCCCTAGTAAGCCTCTAGTTGACTAGCTCGTTAATCAATAGATGGTTACGGTTTCCTGACCATGGACATTGGATGTCATTGATAACGGGATCACATCATTAGGAGAATGATGTGATGGACAAGACCCAATCCTAAGCCTAGCACAAAGATCGTAGTTCATATGCTAAAGCTTTTCTAATGTCAAGTATCATTTCCTTAGACCATGAGATTGTGCAACTCCCGGATACCGTAGGAATGCTTTGGGTGTACCAAACGTCACAATGTAACTGGGTGGCTATAAAGGTGCATTACAGGTATCTCCGAAAGTGTCCTCGGGCTGGCACGAATCGAGACCGGGATTTGTCACTCCGCCGACAGAGAGGTATCTCTGGCCCACTCGGTAAGACATCATCATAATGTGCACAATGTGACCAAGGGGTTGATCACGGGATGATGTGTTACGGAACGAGTAAAGAGACTTGCCGGTAACGAGATTGAACAAGGTATCGGTATACCAACGATCGAATCTCGGGCAAGTACAATACCGTTAGACAAAGGGAATTGTATACGGATCGATTGAGTCCTTGACATCGTGGTTCATCCGATGAGATCATCGTGGAACATGTGGGAGCCAACATGGGTATCCAGATCCCGCTGTTGGTTATTGACCAAGAACGCCTCACCATGTTCCAGATGGTTCCCGAACCCGTAGGGTCTACACACTTAAGGTCTGGCGACGCTAGGGTTATAAAGGAAGTTTGTATGTGGTTACCGAATGTTTTTTGGAGTCCCGGATGAGATCCCGGACGTCACGAGGAGTTCCGGAATGGTCCGGAGGTAAAGATTTATATATGGGAAGTCCTGTTTTGGTCACCGAAAAAGTTTCGGGTTTTATCGGTAACGTACCGGGACCAACCGGAGGGTCCCGGGGGTCCACCAAGTGGGGCCACCATCCCCGGAGGGTAGCATGGGCCAAGTGTGAGAGGGGACCAGCCCCAGGTGGGCTGGTGCCCCCCCACAAGGGCCCAAGGCACCTAGGGTTTGGGGAGGGGGCGCCACCCACCTAGCTTGGGGGGCAAGTTTCCCCTCTCCCCCCCTTGGCCGCCCCACCAGATGGGATATGGGCTGGCCGCCGCCCCTAGGGTGGAACCCTAGGTGGGGGTGCAGCCCTCCCTCTCCCCCTATATATATTTGAGGGTTTTGGGGCTGCCAACATGTGAGTTTTCACCTCTCCATGGCGCAGCCCTCCCTCTCTTCCTCCTCCTCTCCCGCGGTGCTTGGCGAAGCCCTGCAGGATTGACACGCTCCTCCACCATCACCACGCCGTTGTGCTGCTGCTGGACGGATTATTCCTCAACCTCTCCCTCTCCCCTTGCTGGATCAAGGCGTGGGAGACGTCACCGGGCTGTACGTGTGTTGAACGCGGAGGTGCCGTCCGTTCGGCACTAGGATCATCGGTGATTTGAATCACGACGAGTACGACTCCATCAACCCTGTTCACTTGAACGCTTCCGCTTAGCGATCTACAAGGGTATGTAGATGCACTCTCCTTCCCCTCGTTGCTGGTTTCTCCATAGATAGATCTTGGTGACACGTAGGAAAATTTTGAATTTCTGCTACGTTCCCCAACATGGATGGACTCCTCCCCCCTTCTTGGCCGCACCCCTTCCTTGGAGGAAGGGGCAAGGCTGCGCCCTTCCCCCCTCTCTTTGCACCTATATAAAGGGAGGGGAGGGAGGGGTGGCCGCACCCATAAGCCCCTGGCGCCTCCTCCTCCCCGCAACACCTCCTCCTCCTCCCGTAGTTGCTTAGCTAAGCTCGCCGAGTTCTGCTGCATCCACCATCACGCCCGTCGTCTTGCTGGATCATCATCAACCTCTCCTTTCCCTTGCTGGATCAAGAAGGAGGAGACGCCATCTGCTCCGCACGTGTGTTGAACGCGGAGGTGCTGTCCGTTCGGCACTAGGTCATCGGTGATCTGAATCACAGCCGAGTACGACTCCATCATCCCTGCTCCATTGAACGCTTCCGCACGCGATCTACAAGTGGTATGTAGATGCAATCACTCTCCCATGACTCGTTGCTAGATGAACTCATAGATGGATCTTGGTGAAACCGTAGGAAAATTTTTAATTTTCTGCAACGTTCCCCAACATCCCTTGTATAGTGTAAGAGCATTGTTTTGCCATAAACTCCATCCAAATCACTCCACCATTTGCCACCACAACTTTTCTTTTTCTTGTAGGAGAGAGGTTGCACTGTATTTTGTTTGCAATGCTGGGGAAAACAAAAGTAGCAGTGCTTCCACTGTCAACAAGTGCTATTGCAGGGGTATCTCCAAACATGACAGTAACAGTAAATGAGTACTTGGTGGCACTCAGGCCCAACAGAGCATGCATGGAAATTTTCAGGGTCTGATCGGCACTGTTTTCTGCTTCTTCATTGTCTGTTTCTTCAATTTCTTCAGAACTTGCAGTGTAGTAAACCAGCTCTGCATCATCAGGGCATTGCTCTTGTATAGCCTGTATTTGAGCTTGATTGGCCAGCTTGCAAACTTTCTTGTGCCCTGGGAACGAAGGTTCCTTGCACTTGTAATAAATGCCCTTTAACCTAGCTTGTTGGATAATAGCGGCAGTATTGTTTGTAGCTGGTTTGCTAGGGTCAAACTGAACCTGTCTTCTAACTGGAGGCTGCACTGCTTGGGGCCATTTCTTCCTAGGGGGCTGTGCTTGCTCCATTCTTCTAGCTAACCAGATAGCTTTCTGCAAATCTTAAGGTTCATGACATTGGACATAATGTTGAATGTTGTTGTGCAAGCCAGAAATAAAATTGGTTCTGTAGTAGTCTTGAGGAAGAGCAAGATTGTGTCTTCGCATCAAATTCATAGCTTGCTCAAACTTGAGTATATATTCATTGACAGACCCTGTTTGAGTGAGGGCATGAAATGATCTCACATTATCACAGACGGATGTCTCTGCAAACCTGTCACCTAGGAGCCTACAAAATCTATACCACGGCAAGTTGTTAGCCACATCCAGTTCCTCTCCACCATTCAATTGCAGGGCCTTTCAGGTATGTGACTGCAATTTCTGTTTTCTGCTCCAGGGGTGTTCTAGCAGCCTCGGAGTATAGCTCAATAGTTTGAATCCAAGAGTCAGTACCACTTCCCTCAAATTCAGGAATGTTGTATTTGGCTGGTTTGACAAGTGCCAGAGGTCTTCTGTTATCTTGTAACTGATCTCTCTGCCCATTTCCTCCTCTAGCTTCATGTTGTGGAAGTTGGTTAGCTTGCTCCAGGTCTAGCAGTATTGGTTGTTGTGCATTTGGGCCCTGGTTACCTACAGTAGGTGCTCTTGCATCAGGAACAGGGTTTTTGGTTGCAACAAAATGTGGATGTCTATAAGGGACTTTGTTGCTGCCATCCAAATTGAGCTCTTTGCCTGTGTTCTTGTCTACTAATGTTGCAGATCCAACAGTAGGAGGGGTTTTGATGACCATAGGAGGTGCATGGGTAGAACCCTGAGGTGTTTGTTGTTGGCCACTCCCTTGTGCAACATCTTGGGGGCTTGGAGGGCTTTCTCTAGGTTTTGGGAACCCAGTAATGAAGCTGGATAGCGAGCCCTGTAACTCTCCCAATGTTTTCTGCAGGGACTGAAAGTTGTCGGCAACATGCTCACTGAAATCCTCAAAGTCTCGTCTGTCAGCCTCTCTGTTCTGTTGCAATGTTTTGACATCCAACTGCAAGGATTGCAACTCTAGATTTTCAGTGGAAGAGGAATTCGCAGGGCCAGTCATACCGGAGTGGAGGGACCACAGGGAGGGTTTTTACACTTAGCAGGGAGCCAAGAAACCTCTCTGCGTGTGATCAACCAGCGAAGGAGGGAATTTTACCACAGCTTGAGCTGCAACCCGGCCTTGGCCTTCGATCCTGCTGCCGCCTACACCGCCGCCAATACCGCGCCACCGGAAGTACACCGGATCTGGGAGGGAGGGAGGGATTTTACCACAGAGACGGTGTGTGTCTGTAACCTCTTCCCATACCCCAAACTTGTACCGAATGTTCTCGCCGCCGCCAGTCGCCGCTGGAATCTGCCGCCGCCCAACGTCACCGGTGAGAAGTGGAGGATTTTACGGCTCCTCCAACTCCACCTCGGCACCAGATCTCACGCCGCCAAGGAAAAAACTTGGCTCTGATACCACTTGTCAGACCCAAGGTGGTCTGAAGAACTAGATTCAGAGAAACAAGTTGGAACTTGGCTATTTCATTCACTCACAGAACAAAGTTTAGAGCGATCGAGCTTCTTACAGAGGAACCTAGCCAACCAGGAACACTGGCGGCGCAAAGGGGGAAACCCTAGAAAACTGGAAGATAGTTCTCGCGTCCCCAAACCCTGGCTTTATAGCCTTACAATCCAATAAAAGAAAAAGAAAATGGATACAGAGTGGATGAGGCTGCAAGCCTTTTGCCGGAAAGGGAACAGCGACGCGTCCAAGTAGGGGAGCCATCCGATGCGTGATCCACGATGTCGGCTTCATCATAACCAGCGAAGCGGTATGAGTGAAGAGGAGACATTGGTTTCGTGATGGACGGCTCGGCTATCTTCGCGTGTTCTCAGTGACAATTCAAATTAACTGAACTTCATCTACAGGTGTTGCCAAGTTGCAGATGGGTCCTGACACATAGGTGACCCCAAAGAAAAGGTTAAACATCAAAGGAATGGGATGAAGGATCTGAATATGAGGATTTTGATTCATGGGAGGCTAATCAGGAGGCTAATGAAAGCACACACGTACTTTCTACTGCCCAAAAACCCTACCTAAAGGCCTCTCATCTTTGACCTATAAGACGGAAGAGGTGGCGGATAGCTTTGTGCCGGCATTTGTGTGTGCCACTGCGGCATCCCGTGTAGTGGATCCGCAACATATCCTTGGGTGCTAGCTCACTAAACTCATGTGGCAGCACAGGGTGTTGTTGAGTCGAGGTTCTCCGTCCGTCAGATGCAACATACGGTAGTGGGGAATGAAGTCTAGTTACTGTGATGATGCATGCTCAACGTTGTCATGTTTTTTTGAAAACGTCACCCTGTTTTGCCTTAGATACAGTTATAAAGGTGAGCTAAAAAAGTAAAAAATAAGAAATATGTGACCATCCACAAAAGATCTGGCGATAGCTATCCCCAGAAACCTAGCACGAACATGACATGTGATGGAACAACGGAGCAAAAGTGCTACATCAATATTGACAGATCCAACCAAAGGTTCCAAATGAGATCCTCATCTCCAAAGCCGAGTTTTGAGGCAACATCTTCAACATAGGTACAACGCACGCTCGTCGACATTGCCCGATAAAGCCGGAGAGGTGAGATCATGGGTTTTTGTCTGGAGCATGCACATCTTTATAATTGAAGTCGTTCATGGAGGTAACCATTCTACCGTTTTGACGACTCCCTGTCTGGATCTCGATGATGTGAGATCCCGAATCCCATCCTTGTTGTGGGGGAAAACAACAAAAGCTTGCAAACACTTCCACACCACCTTCGTCTATGTTGATGAGAGAGAGGGGGGCTGTTTGGTTCGCTTCCACAAAAACCAGTCTAAGTCAGACAGGAATCTCAAACGTCCAATTTTGGAGGCCTGAGGCTAAGACATGTGCCTGCCAAGGAGTTGCCTGATAGGCCTCCAACCAAACAACCCTGGATGTAGGGTTATCCAACCGCCGGTATCGCTGCCCCGCGTGCACCAATACCATATTGTCGCAACACCACTATACCTCCAACCGCCTTCGCCCATATCATTACCCTTTGCCACCGCGCCAGTGTTGCTCGTCGTTGCTGCGAGCAGATCAAGCCCGTCAGTGCCGTCTCCACCCAGGGCCGCCACTTCGATTTTCGGCGTCCTCCAAGAGGGAGCAACAAGGGCCTTGCCGCCACCTTCAGTGGTGCCATCTCCATCTATATGTACTAGTAATGCCTCCTCACGACTAATTGCTTCACGACCCTCGGCTAAATTTGCTAATACGTGCCATCGCTCAATATTTTATTTTTTGATTTTTTTGAACTTTTAAATACATTTAATATGGAGTTTTCATTGTAACTTTGGTTTCCATCGGGTAGCTGGCCAAACGGGCCATGCTAACTGGGCCGGCCCGGTAGGACGCAGGAACGCCACGACCCAAGCACAGCAGGGCCCAGGCTAAATGGGCTAGCCCGGCACGCGGCATGCCATGGGCATGCCTGGGCCTAGAGGCTAGGCATGCGGGCCGGCACGACATGACCCTTTTTTTAATAAATAAATAAATATGTCCTATATAAATACCTAGTACTCTAATATGTTCAATAATTGTGTAGTGCATGCGTACATTTGTAGTGCTCTAATGTGTATTTTTATCTTTTTTTGGCCTTTCCCCTGTTTTTGAAGGCATTTCACTAGGAAAAAAAATCAAACTGTTACGGGCCGGCGCGCCCAAGCGTGCCATGGGCCGGCCCACTTATCTCTCGTGTCGTGCTTGGGCTGCTGCCTGCAGCACGTGGGACGGCACGGCACGTCCCAGCTATTAATCATGCCCTGGCGGGCCGTGCCGTGCGAGGCACCCGGCCCGACCCGTTTGGCCATCTCTGAATTTGAATTTGTTTTCACAATTTTAAAAAATGTTCACCTTTTTGAAAAAAATGTTTAAATTTTTTGAATTTTTGTTCACTTTATGTTTTGAAAAATATCATGTTATTATTAGAATTTCTAAAAAAATCACAACTTTTAAACATTTGTTCAATTTTTTTAATAAATTTTGTTTTTCTTAAAATTAATGTTGAAAAAAGGACTTCCATTGTAATTGGACTTTAAATTTAGTGCTGCTTTTTGGTCGTTTGTGGTCGCTAACTTGGTGGCTAGGCTCGCTATTATCTAGCCTGAGGTCCAGAGTACGATCCCCACGATTACTATTTTATTTTTTGTATTTTGTTCAAATCCTACAAATTGCACCGGCCCGTTTGCACATGCTCTACTTTGGGGGCTACTGAGGGAGTCTCGTACTAAGGGGTCCTCGGGCTGCCAGCCTATCTCTTATGGGCCTGCAGGTGGGCCGCTCCGCAACTACTAGAAGGCCGAGCTATAAGGCGGCTCCATGTCCGGACAGGAAACCTTTGAAGCCTTGTTGTGTCCTCCAAATCAAGATAGGAGAATCGGCATATTTAACTCTTTCTTGTAACCGACTAAGTGTAACCCTAGTACCCCTGGTGTCTATATAAACCGGAGGGTTTAGTCCGTGGATGCTAGGAGAAAAATCATCATCCTACTCAACTAGGGTTTAGTTCATCTGGCCTCGTGGTAGATCGACTCTGTAATCATCCTATACACTTCAATATAATAAAGCAGGACGTAGGGTTTTATCTCTTCGAGAGGGCCCGAACTTGGGTAAACACCGTCTCCTTCGTCTCTTGTTCCCCATTTATTCAAGATCACAGCTCGGGGCCCCCTACCCGAGATACGCCGGTTTTGACACCGACAAGCACCGCAAGTCGAACCCATCACAAAGCACCTCTTCCCATGGCAAAATAAATTCGGAGAAGAAATACGAAGCTATAACAATCATGCATAAAATAGTCTAGAAAAGACTCGATTAATATTCATGGATATATCTTATCATAAACTCACAATTCATCGGATTCCGACAAACACACCGCAAAAAAGAGCTACATCAAATAGATCTCCAAGAACATTGAGAAGAACATTGTATTGAAAATCAAAAAGAGAGAAGAAGCCATCTAGCTACTAACTACGGACCCGTAGGTTTCCGCTAAACTAATCACACATCATTGGAGGGGCAGCAAGGATGATTAAGAACCCCTCCGTGATCGTTACCCCCTCCGGCAGAGTGCCGGAAAAGGCCTCTATATTGGATCTCACGGTTCTGGAACTTGCGACGGTGAAAAAAGTATTTCGTCGACTCCCGTAGGTTTTTTGGGATTTTAGAGTATTTATAGAGGCGAAGTTAGGTCAAGAAGCTTCATGTGGGCCCCACTACCCATTAGGGCGCGCTAGATGCCCCTGGCATGCCCTGGTGTCTAGTGGGCCCCACGGGTCTTCTCTTGTCTACTCCAGAAGCTTCTATGGTCACTTATCACCATAAAAAAATCTCCAAAACGTTTCGTGGCAATTGGACTTCTTTTGGTGTTGATATTCTACAAAGTAAAACAAGCAAAAAACAGCAACCGACACTGGGCACTATGTCAATAGGTTAGTCCCAAAAAAGATATAAAGTTGCTAGTAAATGTATATAAATTATCCAAGATTGATACTTTAACAACATGAAACAATCAAAAAATATAGATAAGTTGGAGATGTATTAGGCCTCGTGCCTGGGAGCCTCCTAACTACTCCACGGTCGTCGCGGTCTCCACGTAGTAGTAGGCTCCGTCGGGGTAGTAGTAGTCGTCGACAGGATCAGCTGCCTCCTGGGTTCCATCATCTAATCGCAATATCCAGAAAGAAGAAAGTAGGGGGAATAGGTAGCAGAGCAACCATGAGTACTCATCTGAAGTACTCGCAAGACTTACATCAGATCTATACTAAGTATGCATCGGTATCAATGGGAAAGAGCTATACTGTAGACTATACTGTAGAATTGCCAGAATAGAGGGGAAGGCCTAGCCTATCGAAGACTAGCATCTTGCAGCAACAGAAGAGAGTAGAGTATCATAACATAAGTAATAAGTATGTTGTAACATCCACACCCAGAGATTCTTCCTCGACTCCCTACGAGAAAGCAATCCCGGAGCCATCAAATCCATCTCATGTCTCCAGTATCCAGTTCTAGTTGTATAGATCGGGATACAACTCCGAGCGTTCGTTACCGTGGACACGGCTATTCGAGTAGATTAACTTTCCTATAAGGGTGCACTAACTTACCCAACACGCCCTTTGGCCAGACACACTTTTCCGGGTCATGCCTGACCTCGGCTGATCAACACGCCGTAGTCCTACCTAGGCTTTCCAAAGAGGTCACACACCGATCTACATCCTAAATGTGAAGGGGTCATGGGCCAATCTTCCTTTGCAATCCTGCGCGTTGCGAGGACGGCCGAGATCAGTCCTAGCCACCTCTTTATACAAAGCAGGTGCTTACGCGGACCACCCGGGCGCGTGCCACTCAACTGTGACGTATGTAGGCTTTCAGAAGAAACGTACGACAAAGAGAGCCCATACTTATTCTCGCGTGGTGGTGCACTTGCGAAAAGGCCAGAGGCCTACTCAGATCAAATATCCAAACCCGTTAGTGTCTTGGGAGCGCATGGAGACGATAAATGATCCACCATCTATGGTCCCGTCGCCCTGTCTCACGGACTTACGGCAAGGGCTAAGAATATCCGGCCATGCCGCGTAATTATCTCGTGGGTACCCTCCTGGTCAACCCGACTCCACATCACTCGCGGGTACCCTCACGGTCAACCCGACTTCACATTTCTCTTGCGGGTACCCCTCAGGGCCAACCCGATTTCATCATGGTTCTGGGGTAAAGTCAAAGTAACGGTGTGTCCATAACACCAAGGGGTGATCCGAGGAATCACTCTCGATGGATTCCACTTGATGTAACCGTCAAGGTGAACTTGCAGGAATCACCCTCGATGGTCCACACTTGAGGTGCTGCACGATAGAGTCGTTATCGGGAGTGGTGAAGGAGGAATCACCTTCCGTAGACCACGACCGATTAGCTACAATCTCATCAGAAGTGCAATACGAGGTATCACCCTCGGCACTCGATAGTAACTCTGCAGAGTCGTACAACTAAGGGGGCTGTGAGGTGAGGTGTCGGGCTCTGGACGTCGATCACTTTGATCGAGTCATCAAAGATAAACTGGGGGCAACTGGGACAAGGTGAGGGGTCACTGGTGGATCACTAACCAACCTATACTAAGCATATAGGATAAACAGGTAGGTAACACTAACAGGTCACAAAAGCAGGCCATGCATCAGAATAGGAGCAATCAAATACAATAGCAAAATCTAATGCAAGTATGAGAGAGAATGGAATGGGCGATATAGGAATGATCAAGGGGCTTTTGCTTGCCTGGAAACTCTGCTGAAAAGGACTGGTCATCAGGAGTGTAGTCGATCTCGTGAGCAGCGTTAGTCTCGGGGTCTACCGGAGAGAAGAGGGGGAAGAAACAATAAATATAAAGCAAACAAATGCATCACGATGCATGACATGGCAATATGTAGTGCTACACGATACAGACGAAGCGGGAAAACATCTGGGAATGTTTTCCCGACGGTTGGCATTTTCCGGACAGATGAATCGAAAGGGAAGGATCCATATTCATCATGCTAGAGGCGCGTGACAGATGAACGAATTGAATATTTGGATTCGTTATACTTTTCTAAGCAACTTTCACATATAAATTATTTACATCTGACTTATAGATTATTTTATATGATTTTCAAAAATTTAAACATTTTTTAAAATTATTATTAATTTGAAAATAAATGGTTAAATTGCTACGGGTACAGAGAAGTGTACCCAGCAATGTACACAGAGGCTGACAGGGTCAGTCAACTGCCCAGTTAGCAGTTGACTGGTCAAAGTCGAATGGTTAAACTAGGCAAGGGACACACCTGTCATTGACAGTAATATTTAGTAGGGTTTTATTTTAATGTAAAATTGTTAATTAAGTTACTAAGCCCACCTATTTGTGTAACAATAGTTTAAATTAATTACTTTAATTAGTTTTTAGTCAACTAGGGGTGGGCCCCACTTGTCACTGGCTGGGGGCCGCCCAGTCAGCACAGTTGACTTGGTCAACCCAGTCAACTAGCCCCTGGGACCCACTGCTGAGTGGCCCAAGGTGGCCCATATGTCAGGACAGGTCAGTGGCGACCGGCGACCAAAAACGTGGCGGAGGGCTCGGGCTAGCGGCGAGATTCGGCTATAGGGCGCGATTTGGCCCGTGTGCTGGTGCGTTAGGACGCGGACGTCGAGCCAGATCGGGGGTGTCTCGCAGACGGCGCCAGCGTCGACTAGGGCAGGCGCCGGAGCTCGGGTGAGGTCGAGCAGGTGGCTAGAGGGCTCGGGAGGATGAGCGGATGGGCTTGTCGGGCTCATGGGAGCACCAGGAGCATGCTGCCATTCTCGGATGAGGACTGCGACGGCTGCGGCCGTGACGGTGGAGCAAGGCAACGTTGGCGAGCTTCGACTCCTACGGCGGGAAGGGCAACGGGCACGGATCCGCGGTGAAAAGAAGGACGCGGAGGCTCACCAGGTGGCACACGGTGGCCGGTGGGGGGCTTAGTAGCTGCAGATGGCGCCGGGGTTGAAGATGACGGCGGCGGGGCCCGAGGAGGAAGAAAGGTCGGAGGTGGCATAGTAGTGGTCCCTGTGGTGGATGCGGATTTTTAGAGCACCTGCGCCGGGGCCGCGTTATCCCAGCGGTAGAATCTTCCCACTGTACCTCGAGATGCCTGACAAGTAAGCCAGTTTTGTTGGAATAGTTACCGTGGCAGCAGGTTATTACGGTCGTTGTGGTCACATGGGTACTGCTCCATCTTTGGCTCAGAGTAGCTTTTGTCTTCGACCGCCGCCCCCTCCCCCGCTGCAAGCCCGCCCGTGAACATATCTGACTCTCTCCTCTCGCTCTTTGACTTATAGCTAGATGGATGGGCCGCAGGGCGGCGATTCGATGGCGCTGGCCTGAGGCAGAAATCAAATCACAAACTGACCTGGTCACGAAAAAATTTCACTTTGCTGACCCTTTGGTGTGGCGCCCGGCAATTTGGCGCCAGACCCTCTTATCAGCGCCCTTCCCATAGGCGTCAGACGTCTCGCCAAAGATGGCAGCCCTGGTCCGGGCTATGCCCCACACGCACTGCAGCGCCTAAGGGCTAGGGCGCCACACTTTGACGTCAGCGCCTAGCCCTTGGGCGCCAGACGGTGATTTCTAAGCGCCGACCCAGCTCGACCAGGCAGTTCTTCATCTCTCCTCTCGACAGAGCAGAGAAGCGGCGGCGCCTCCATCTAATCCCCACATCCCTCTCGGATCAAGATTTGATCCGTGGATTCGATCCCCAATCCATCCTACTAGGTAAACTCTTCCCTTCTCTTTCTTTTGCTCCGTAAAATTGTTGCCATTCTAGAGATTTGTCCAAGATTTGATGGAACCCTTGATTTGTTTGGTTTGCTCGATTTAGGATGTGTATTCATATTGGTAGTACCGTAGTGTTATTTATTAGTTCACAATATATGATTCTTGTTGGTGAAAGCCTATATTGTTTAGTTTTTTTAGATATGTATGAGATGCCTATTTCTATAGATAACTATGAGATGTTGATTTTTGTAGACATATATGAGAAGTTTGTTTAGATATATATTAGATGTTGAGTTTATTTCAAATATTAGATGTTGAGTTTATTTGAAACATTAGATGTTTAGTTTATTTGAACACATATGACATATTCATTGTGTGAGAAGGAGATGTTGAGATTCTTGTAGTTGAACACATGTTATATGTTTAGTGTATACCGATATTTGAGATGAAGATGAACTCTTATATGTTTATTGTTTGAAATTGTAAGGATGGTTTGGCTTCGGACGATGTCTCTGACGTGCAACACCGGGCCTACATGATGCGCGAGAAGGATAAGGTAATAATGAGTAATCTAAATATTTTGCAAATTTGCCTTTAGTTGAAATTTACATGCCCTAAGATTTGTCATTACTTGTTTTTTGCGTAAGCTTGAACCTCAAGATCCGGTATCACGGGGTCTCTGGTCCTGCCATGCCTTACGATGAGCGGTACACACCGTACATCAAGCAGCAGGACTACTCCCGTGGATTCTGCTATCACCGGTCCACGCCGAATCTGAACGCTTCCACCGGTGTCCGCTCTTGTTGATCGGTGGAGGCCGAGACCCACAGCTTCCATCTTCGGACCGGGAGATGACCGTGACGCCGAGGATGTCTCGTTGATCACCGGTCTTGCTATCGAAGGAGGCCTCTCTGTATGAGCACCGATTCGATGGGTGGCGCGGCAGATGATTGCTCTTATCGGTATGGCTCCTACCGAGGCTGGGGATGATGTAGAGGAGGGAGAAGAGAAGAAGAAGACGGAAAGGAAAGCAATCGGAGCTGCTTTCACGTGGATTCAAAATAACTTTGTGACGTGCCTCCGGATGCCATCGATGATGTGATCCGCATACATGCTCGTGTGTATATGTGGTACATTGTGTCGAGGACTTTGTTTCCGACTCCACCGGCAAGAACGCTCCATGGATGTGGTCAAGGCATTGACCGCCTTCGATAGCAAATGGAGCTGGGGTTCAGCGACTCTTGCCTACTTGTACCGGCTGTGTAGTTGGTCTGCTTTTGTGATCAACTCATTTCTTCATTAGCAATGCAAGCTTGCCTCAAGTTAACATTGTTTTTCTTTCATATGTAGCTGGACGATGCGTGTTGCGTGATCACACCTAGTGCGAGCATTGGTGGTAATCTGCTTCTACTTTACGTATGGAGCCGAGCGTCTGCTGTTGGGCCTCAAGAGCGTCGGGTTTGATCCTTGGTATGCGAGATGAACATGATTTAATTACGGCGCCCCACGGGCTTACAAGTGGGATATCGCTTCCGAGATGACGAACGATGTCAATCTCATGTACCAAAAGTACATTGCCGAAGTTGGACACGATTACGCTGAGCAGGTAAGGAGGTCATTACGTTAGTCCTTTCTCATGCTTGCTTGAAAAATAGTCATCAAATTTGCATTGTTGCCTGTTTCATAGGTGGAATGGCAGCCATATGGCGCTGGTGAGAGCTTGGGGTACACCGCTGGAGTTCCGCCTCAACCCGATGTGCTTATGGATAAGGATCTCTCGCTTATGCGGTGCCCACCGATATGCAATCGGGCGGTTGAGTTTCATTTGCCGCATCGTGTGTATCGTCAGCTTGGTCTTTTCGGCCTCACCCGCCCGATTGGGTGGACACGGATAAAGCACTTCATAGGTAAGAGAGCATGTCTGCGTATTGTCTAATCATCGACTCCTTTTGATTGTGCTAATGTTTGGTTTTATACCACGCAGTTGGACAGAGAAGGCAACGGAAGATAAAGGATCGGGACAAGCATCATTCTGCGTATGTTACCCGCTTCAGCCTTTGTGTGGAGCAAGCTCAGAGCACCGCATGCATACGCTTCGTGAGCACAACCCAATTGCTTTTGATAACTACGTACGATGGTTTATTGGAACTACTCGAGTTGAGATATGCCCGCCGGCATATAATGAGGATATTCTTGAAGAATCCGTAAACTTTGAGGATCTAGCAAAGGGGAAGTACAACAGAGATGTCAGGCAAGGGAAAGGAGTCCCTGCTGTTCCGGTGATTAACTATGTGGTAAAGTGTTCCCCTCTTTACTTTCCTGTTGACCGTATTACACATGTTTGAATGGCTAACGATTCATTCTTTCTCATCCGCAGCGCACCGAGATCAAGAAAGCAGGTGATGAGAGCCGCCTATTCTCGAGAAGACACCGGTTGAACTGCAATGATGATGGTTCACTACGAGCATTCCTCAAGGTACATATCACATTCACTATGAGAGCCAGTCTATGTTGCGAAGTTTGATATCTTACACACTTGTTCATGTTACAACACGGGCCAAGAAGTTAAGGCGGTTATCGAACCTTCTCGGTTGCCGTGATCCTGAATATGATGAACCATCCGCCTCTAGGTCTGCAGTACACCATCGCACCCGCACCTCACCATGAGGGGGACGATGTGAGTTCCTCATATGCTTATATGGATGATGAGGGTGGGATCACCCAAGAGGTATGACTAATCCTTTAGATGTGATTCTCACTTGATTACGACACCGACCTTCACCATATTGTTTTGTTGTGTGATAGGGTGATGAGCTTGATGATGACATGACTTTGGTGGACGCTCAAGCTCGGTCCGCATATGTGTTCAAGCCTAGGCAGCCCAGACGCCGGTACACGCCCAACGACTATGACAACAGAGGCAACCCAAAGGTGGTCGTAGGGACCTTGCGGATGGCTAGCTTGGATGATGAGGCGGAGGAGGAGGCGGAGGCGGAGGCGGAGGCGGAGGTGGAGGCGGAGGAGGAAGTGCACGAAGAGGAGCCTTGTGCTCCTAAGAAGAAGAAGAAGCTTGCCTGCAGGCGTGCCACCAGGAACACGCCATGGAAGGAATTAGTGCTTGTTCATGTTAATTGTAGCTGTTTAATTAGGTTGATGAACTTGTGAGGTTATGTTATATGTTGGTGAACTCTTACTAGTGTGGTATTTGTGTTTGCGAACCTGAAGTAATGTTGAATTGTCTTAAATGATATGATGTTCAAGTTATTAGTTCTCTTTGCTTAGCATGTGCAAAGGTACAAGATTTTTATTATGTGAGTGCTGCTGCAGGAGGCCAAAATGGCATCTGCTTTCAAGATTGCTTATAGCAGCACTGCAGCGCCTAACTGTTAGGGCGCCTGCATCAGATCGTGGCGCCCAACCCTTGGCTGCAGACTATGTAGTGCAAATACCGACCTTAGGCGCTGCACTACTTCCATGACCATCCAGAGAGCCACAGCTATGGCTTGCATCACATCCACAATACTTACAATGACTGCAGCATCACAACAATTTGAACAAACACAAATTTTATGCCGACGAGTTCATAACTTAAGACAATTCAAACATTACTACGACATGGTTCACGACACATTCATTACAAATGACAAATGGCAGCTTGCCCTAAAAGATAGTTCACCAACATCTCACATGCCCTCACAACTTCATGACACATTCATTAGAAAATAGTTGACGACGAGTGCACCGAAGCGAAGTCCCTACTGAGTAGAGCGAGGCCATTTCCCCTTCTTGTCACGTGCCGAGTCCTCCTCTTGTGCCTCGCGAGCCTTTGCAAGCTTTCTTGCCCTCTCCTCCTCACGAGCAAGTTTCGCTTGGCGTGCCCTCTCCTCCTCTTGTTTCTTCCGCTCCATCCTCTCCTTCTGACGACGCTCTTCCTCCAAGCCTCTTTGAAACGATTCTTCGAACCGTCGTTGCCGCCTAAGACAATCTGTGTATTGGTCCTTTTCACATCTTCGGCACTTCAAGATCTATCCACGTGAAGTACTTGCATAGAGGAGGCGGTGACTGCATAAAATTTGTTGTTAGTGCCGACACACATTTGAGAGTAACATTTACTTCTCGAGCTTACCGTGGTTGGTCATAGGCGTTAGTTGGAAGTGCACGATCATAAGCATAGTTCGCATACAAAATATCTCCGCCCTTCCGTCCATGCTTTCTTTCGATTCGGTGGACACCTTCACCTTGCAAACATCTCCACACCAACATGGCGGGATGTTGACATCTTTCTCCTTCACCTTGTCCAAAGATGCGTCCTCCCACTTGTTCGACATGTCTTCTTGGTTAGCACACGGTGGCCTCGTCATGGAACCGGATGAAGCCATGCCTACAAAACCGAGAATTATTGGTCAACCCTAACCCCCACTTAACAATAACCACAACCCTAACACCAACATAACCCTAACACCAACATCAAACACACATAACTCTAACCTAGCATACTATGGAAGCCTAACCATAACAAATTAGTAAAGAAACACAAATTTCCAAATCCTATCAAAAACTAGGGTTTCCCCCAAACTAGCAAGATTTGAGCAAATGTGACAATTCCTATGGATGAAAACGAGGGATCGGAGGAGATTACCTTAAGGGAGGGGTTGGCTTCGAAATCCACGTTCAAATACTCCGGATCTGAGAAGGATTTGAGAGGGGGAGAGAGGAGGGCAGAGGGGAGGCACTGAGCTTCGTGTTTGTGTCGAGGGTGGGGTGTGTGGGGTGGGGATGGGTGGGAGGGAGTTGGTGCAGCCTAATAAATGTCCAGTGTGCAGCGCCTAAGGAAAGGCGCCACACTACACAGTCTGCGCCTCTCCCTTAAGCGCCCACACCATTCAGTCGAAGAAACACCGGGGCGTTCGATGCTTTTTCCACCCCAAAAATTGCTAAGTAAGTGTATGCAGCACCCAGGGACAAGCGCCACACTGCTCACGATTAACGCATGTCCCTTAGGCGCTGCCGTATAGTGTGGCGCCTTGACCTTGGGCGCCGTGACACCCACTTAGCAATTTCTGGGTGGAAAAGCTACCGAACGCTCGGTGCTCTCGAATGATTCTGTTGCTCTGGACTGCCATGTCCGGTGTGCAGCGCCAAGGCCAAGCGCTGCACTGTAGTGTGGCGCCTTGCCCCTGCACACACAGACATGGCAGTCCAAACAGAAATCATTCCATAGAGCACCGTGAGCATTCCGATTGGTTTTGCACCCGAAATTGCTAAGTCAGTGTGCAGCCCAATGTCAAGGCGCCACATCAGAGTGCAGCGCTCCCTTGGCGCAGACTGCATGCATGTGGCGCTGCCCTTGGGCGCCGCACCGACTTAGCAATTTCGGGTGGAAAAGCTACCGTAACGCCTCCGGTGCTCTCTGAAATGATTTTGTTGCTCTCGACTGCCATGTCCAGTGTGCAGCGCCCAAGGCCAAGGCGCCAGACTGTAGTGTGGCGCCTTGCCCTTGGGCGCTGCACTAACTGCTGTTTTCAAATAACTACTGGTTTTTTTTTGTTTTGTGATTCATAAAGATGCCACATAATCACATAGTCATACACACATAGCACATATACTTGTCCAAATCACATAGTCATACACACATAGGGATCTCACATAGTCATACACGTAAATAGTAGTCTAAATCACATAGTCATACACACATAGGGATCTCACATAGTCATACACGTAAATATTAGTCCCCTCACATAGTCATACACAAATAGCACATATACTTCTCCCTCCTCCCACCACCAAGGGATCTCACCTTCCCTCCGTGTCCTCCACCCCTTCATTGTTTCCATACCTATGAAAATGGCAATATAATAGTTAGTCACACAATACAAAATGACAACATAAGCATTGAGCCAAAATAACAAGATCATAGTAAGTCACATACGGCAATGGTCCATTGAGCCAAGTGAACATTCCTCCACTACGGCCGCCGCCAAGGCCAAGATCAACACTGCCTCCACCATCACCACGACCTACACCACCACCGTGGCCTCTACCGCCACCACCACGGCCTATACCACCACCACCACCACAGCCTCTACCAGCAGCATGGCCAAGACCACCACCACGACCTCTACCACCACCACGGCCAAGACCTTCACCACGACCAACACCATCACCACGACCTCTACCACCAAAGACGACCAAGACCCTCACCACGGCCAAGACCTTCACCACGCCCAAGACCATCACCACGGCCTCTACCACCACCACGGCCAAGACCATCACCACGGCCAAGACCACCACCACGGCCTCTTCTAAGACCAAGATGACTCCCTCTTTGTTGCCTAGTTCCTCGTTGGCTTGTTTGATTTGAGTGGTTTGGCACTCCACCACTTGTTTGACTTGGTTGGCTACCCCTTGATTCACTTGGTTGGCTATCATTTGTTTGGCTTGTGCTTGCACCATTTTTCTTTGATCTCTTTCTTGGTTTGGGACAAGTTCTTGTGTTGTGTCCCCCATTACCGCAGCCCCACAACGGGATTGCTCACGAGGCTCTTGGAATTGGCGGTGCCGTATTCTCCACCGCCACCACGGCCCCATCCGTCCATGTCACCTCTAAGACGCTTTGTCTTACGCCTTCCCGCCTAACGATCTTCAATTCCGGGTCCGCCATAGTTGAACTCCATGATACTCCGGCCATTGTGATTGGTCCAAGTATGGTTGGAACCGTGGAGTCCATGTATTCTTTACCGTCATGATTGAGAACTCGGACTCCCTCACGGTAAGAGGGTGATTGACGTCCACATTCCTAACCCGGATGCATTTAACAAGTGCGAGCATGGGAGATGAAGCAAAGACGGCCTCATGCAGCTGCAATCACACCGTGTTAGGGAGACCTTGAAAGCCCGGCCTCCGTGTTGGCGGCCATCGCTTGTGGTTCCTCCGGCTCTTTCACCTCATACTTCCACTCGTTGTCGCCATATAGTACAGCTTCTTCAGAGTCTGCCTTTCGTGATTGAAATTCCAACCATTCTTCAACCTTTGGTAGGAAATTGTACTTGTGCTTATCCTTGTTCTCACCAAAGAATCTGCTTATCAGTCTCCATTGAGTACTTTAAAAGTATGCATTCATCTTGTCAAATGTGTATTGCACTATTGCCGTTACGGGTAATGCACGTACACCCTTGAGCACCTTATTGAAGCATTCTCGCCATATTGCTTGTCATTTGACCGCATTCTCCGGCCATCTTCATCGAAGCACGTGCCCACATATTCCTTTCGGCAATGTTCCTATTGAGAAACTCCTGACCGCCGGGTCAAGTTTCTTGTGTCCGAAAGCAATGCATTGAACAATGCGGCAAACCGCTTGTTGGTGAAAGCGAGACAACAATCCACGAAGATCATCGGCCAACTCCTTGATACCACATGCCCTATAGAAGTTTGCACAAAAGTGCCTCATGCACCATCGATGATGCAACTTTGTATGTCCAGGAATGTCAACCACCACCGCATTTAGAATTCCGGGATGGCGATCCGATATGACACAAATTTCCCTTTCAGCAGGTAATACCCTTGTTCTTAGTTGACGCAAGAACCACTCCCAGTTATCATTGTTCTCCATATCAACCAAAGCGAAAGCCAAAGGCAACACCCGGTTATTGGCATCACTTGCTATTGCAACCAATAAAGTGCCCTTGTATTGTCCGGTCAAGAACGTGCCATCAATGGCGATGACGGGCCGACAATGCTCAAAAGCCCTCACGCATTGCTCAAAGGCCCAAAATGCACGGCCAAATACTCGCACGGTCCTCCCGTTATGAATCAATGTTTGGTGCCCATGAGGCTCAACCACGTGAACCATGCCCGGGTTTGTGGCGGCCATAGCTAACAACAACCTAGGGAGTCGGTTGTATGCTTCCTCCCAATTGCCATACAACATCTTGAATGCGGCTTGCTTCGCCTTCCATGCCTTGTCGTACTTCACCTTGTAATGAAAGATGGCTTTCACAAGGTCAATGACACTCTTGATGCTCATTGTTGGAAGTGTGGATATTTGGTTGGAAAGCCTGTAAGGATGAACTCGGATGTGAGTTATGCGTGTTGTTGGTACACAAGCTTGCCATCCGCCCTCTTGTGCCGGCACATGTGAGTTGGTAGACAACTCACTATGCGCCAAGTGGGACCTCCTTTCCATGGCCTTGCACGCACAATCCATGGACATGTTGGCACTTCACATTTGACCGTGTAACGCATACATTCACGTCCGAAGTTGGCCACTATATGTGGACGATAACGTAGTAACCGAGTAGTTGTCGAGCCACATCTTTAATTCCAAGAAGGATTGAAACTCACAACCGGATATATCCCGTTCTTGCCGCCTTCCAAATCACGGTGAGAACTTGGCCTAGCTCCAAGAGATATGCATTTGCCACCATCCACAACGGTTTCATCCATGAGACTAAGATCCTTGAACAATGGTGTCTTGTGATCCCGCCTTGAATACCTTCTTGAATGCTTCGGCCTCCTTCGGCGTGAACCCCTCCTCATCAACTTCTTCATCGGGACCATCGTCATCCGAGTCCGATGCATATGCACGGGAAAAAGGGATGGATTGGTCCATTGTCTCTTGCACATGATATTGGTCGAGATCACCCACATTGTTGTCATGGAGGTCAACTTCGTTGTCATCCTCCTCGTACTCATCATTCTCCTCTTCAAAACCTTCATTTTGGTTGTTTGGAGTCGGGCTCAATGTTGGCCAATCTTGTTGCGTGAATTGAGGTTCACTCATTTGATCTTGGTTCATGGGTGGGGGAGTGCTAGCAACCAACGGGGAAGGGTTCCGGTTCAAGTCTACATTCAAAGTAGACTCAACCTTCTTGGAGGCAAATAACTCAAGAGCCTTGTCTAGAGATTCGGCAACTGTCTCCTTGTATGCAACCCAACGTTGCTCGGAGTTCACACGCATTGTCTTCCAATGGATGTGCATTCCAAAACCAAAATTATGCCTTCCCTCGAACTCAACAACGTCACTTGGGTCCATCCAATTCAAATCTTTCCTCACTTGTTCCAAAGCTCCGCATAGCTAGGACTACTCTCAAACACCATGTCAAGCTCATCCGGGTCCGTCTCAACATTGCCTTTCAAAAGGCCTCTTTATCCACATGATGAACATAAACACATGTTCTCCCCATCCCTACAATAATCAAAACACACATATATCAAGTAAATACTTAAGAAAAATATTTGCACACATATGCCCTAACATATATATGAATTAATAACCCTAACCCCCACATAACAATTAGCACAACCCTAACCATAACATAACCCTAACACCAACATCAAACACGCATAACCCTAACCCTAGCATACTATGGAAGCCTAAACAACCCAAATTAGCAAAGAAACATAACATCATTCAACATAAATTTGCAAATCCAAGCAAAAACTAGGGTTTCCCAAACTAGCAAGATTTGAGCAAATGTGACAATTCCTATGGATGAAAACGAGGGGATCGGAGGAGATTACCTCAAGGGAGGGTTGGCTTGAAATCCACGGTCAAATACTCCGGATTTGCAAGATTTGAGAAGGATTTGAGAGGGAGAGGGAAGAGAGGAGGGCCGCAAGTCTAAGGGTTTGGGTGGGGTGGGGTGTGTGGGGTGGGGCCAGCCCAAGTGGAATCTGGTGTGCAGCGCCAAGAGCTAGGCGCTGCACATTAGTATGTGGCGCCTAAGTCTTAGCGCTGCAGTCTTGTCTGTGGGGCCGCAATCGACCAGGGCTGCCACGCCGCAGACGCGTCGACGCCTATGGGAAGGGCGCCAGACAAGAGGGTGCGGCGCCCAGCTGTCAGGCGCCACACCAAAGGGTCAGCAAAGTGAAATTTTTTCGTGACTAGGTCAGTTTGTGATTTGATTTCTGCCTCAGGTCAAAGCAACATCAATCCGGCGGCCGGCGATAGGTACGCACTGATTCAGCTACTTCCATTAATGTTCGCGTTGCTCTTCTGGGGTGGGATCAAATCGAATTATGTTTCCATATAAGTTTCTGAATCCCCTTTTCGTGTGGATTTTGTGCCGGACCACAGATACAACATCGCCGCCGGCAATCCAATCTTTTCTGGTGTGTGTACTACTCAATCTTGTACTGGAAGAATCGGGAGCAAACCAGCGCCCGAGCAGTAACGATGGCAAGCCGAGCGTGCTGTATATCTTCCTATAAAAATTTGCATTCATAGCTTCAACCTGTCTCATGATGCCCTCCTGATGTGCTTTCAGCTCGTTATAAAGGTTTAGTTTCGCCTGTGTGCAAATTACTCATATGGATTCAGAAACGCCTGCCTCTCTCTCAGATTTGGGTTCGCTCCATGCTCTGCCACAGCTGAATTCCCCTCCCCCGCCGCCCCGCATGCTAGATACAAGGGGGGACGCAGATGAAACACAGAGTCACGGGTAGCCTCCTGTAGTGTCCGATAGCCCGTCTTGTCCTTATCTCGGTCTACAGTGCCCTAGGCTAACACACGCTATATAACTGTGGCCTGTGAATCTTACGGAACCAGCTGGCCCATATCCCCATGTATATGGACGTTCCAGATAAGCGGGCCGGGGTGCAGAAGCTCTAATATATGTTTTCGAGTGGTCCCTGGCTCCAACTCGTCGGCATGGAGGATGTATGGAAGGACGGCGAAGCCCGTGGACGTGATGGCGGGGCATGGGGTCAACGGTGGTCACGGCTACGGCATGGCCACAACCAGTGGCGAATCTAGAAATAAAATGAAGGGTAGGCTCAAGTCAACAGCAAGAAAACTAAGCTCTCTTTTGAAAAATAAATAACCATGATGTCCTAATCTTGTTGTCAAAATAAGCTCAGAATTTCCCGAATTACTACTTAAGACATGTAGTCTTAAATATGAAAATTTGAACCAAAATTTGAATTTATCTTGCAAAATAGCCATTATCTTCCATCTTGTTATCCATATAAGTTGGAGGAGGGATTACAATCACAATTTTTAAGGGAAGCGTATCTGGGTTCACATTAGCTGGGATAGGTTTAGGTTCAGTGCGAGGAGCACATGCATGCATACTCATTTTTGTACTCTTCTTTTTGCAAATAAGTTGCATGGGACACTAAATTAGTTAAAAGTACATGAACTAGTAATTACAGTATATGTGTGGTGCCTGTTCACTATGCGTGTGTGACGTTGTGTGTTTGCTACTCGATAGCAGATGTACTATTAAGCTGGGATGAAAGTAGTAATAGTAGTAGTAAAAAAATATTGTTTTTTGGAGGGTAGGCTTGAGCCTGTTTAAGCCTCCCTAGTAGAATCGCCGCTGGCCACAACGACGGTGGTGCTCGGGTTCAGCGGATCTGAGGAGGGGGAGAGTTTAAGAGGGCGAGGGGGAGAGAGGAGAGGGAGTGGGGTGGCAGAGGAGGGGCTCGAGGCGCCGGGGGGGGGGGGGCGTGGCGCCTTATTACCTCGGGGCGTCGCCGGCGCGGGGGGCGGGGGCGACCGCACCCTTGTAGCGGCGCGGTCGGATGAATAGGGGGAGGAGGGAGAGTAGGTGGGACGGCCTGCCTGGGTATGCCGTGGTGGGCTAAGGCTCATGGGTCGGGGGTGGGGGGGGGGCTTTTTCCTTTTTCTTTTTAAGTTTTGTTTTACTTTTATTGTTCTATTTTCTATTTTTTTATAAAAAATAGTTTTATAAAATATAAAACTAGCACCATAAATAGTGTTGTTACTTAAGTCACTGCCACAAAAAGTTTGACACTTAAATAAATTAGTTTGCAAACTTTTATTACTTTAAAAAGCATTTTAAATTATTGTTTTGGCCCTTGTTTTAATTGATTTAGGGCACTTAACCACTTTAGAAAATGTTGGTTCCACCATGACATTTATCCAGTGATTATTTGCAACACTTTGAACATTTTTGTTTTCATGTTTGTGAATTTCTTTATTTCACTTATGATTTGAATTTGAATTCAAAGTGGAATTTGAAATGAGATATTGATCAAGCACTGTTTAGGAAAATGATTTAGCTTAAACAGAGAGGGTTACGGTAACTCATTACATAGGGGTGTTACATCGGTGTGGTAGGTGAGGACGGTGACGGCTTGCAGTGATGGAGGAGCTCGGTGGTCGGTTCGAAGATTTGAGCCACACGTCTTGGACGGGGCATGCCCGAGACGGTGGCGTGTTGGACGGCCGCGACGGTGCGTGGTCGGAGCTAGGAGACGAGGGGAGGTGTCGGCAAGCGGTGGGGTTGATCTGGTGATCCAGAGGAGGTCTAGGAGGAGCGAGGGAAGCAATAGGAGGGCAGCAGTAGCTCGATGCCAGCGGCTGCAATACACGCGCTCTGGCCGCACTCTGGGCACGCACACCATGTGCTTGACCGAATGCCCGGTGGGCTACAGTGGTCCAATCAAGCTAAAGTTTGGCAGGGTTAAAAGATGGTAAGGATCTTTGGACATGCTGGTTTAGCTAGATGAGTAAGTTTCCAATACAGTTTAGAAAGTTGCAACATTTCTTTCATGCACACAAGGTGTTTGACAGAATGCAAGGTCTATTTAGAAAATCCTTCTGTAAGTGAAACTTGGCAGGATGGGGTCTCTTTGGATGATAGAGATTATGGTAAGGTCGGTTTGGTAGGGGAAACAAGTTTCTAATGCAAGTTTTGAGATAATTCAGTTCTGACCCAAAACTTCAGGGAACTATTTGATGGACTTAAAAGATGCAATTGGAGTTGATCTCCTGAACTTAGGAGGTTTGTTGGGAGGACTATAATATGGAGAAGTTTGAGAATTATTTGAGCAAGGAAAAATGATGTTTTGCTCAAACTTTTCAAATGACCAAGGTGGGGTTTTGCATAAAAGTGATCTATAGGCATCAGAGGACCACTCAATTTTTTTGTGTAATTTTAAAAGTATTATTAAAAATAGGTGCAACAGGGGCATTCTAGAGTTTGAAATGTAAATAAAATAATTATTTTGGGACAAATATATTACGTAAATATTTCCTACTGAATTTTAAAAGTCAAATGAAAGGGTTCACGAAAACTTTCAAAACCCACAATATTTTCAAAAGTTTTTATATGGAGGGAAGGATTTTTGAAAACAGAAAAACAGAAAGGTTCTGAAATTAATACAAGACCTAATGTAATGCAAAATTTTATTTCTGTCAAAATTTTACTTAATAAAAACATGGTTTAAAATTTTGGGGTGTTACAATCATACTACCATATGGTATCATTATCTAAGTTGTTGGTCTACCTCGGTATTGGTGCACATAGTTGTATTGCGTGATGTATTTAGTTTGGTGGCATCAATATGGAAGAATGCCTCTGTCGTTTGTCCATTGTCAATTACTGATGTGACCAAAAATGGTCTTGTATGGTCTCACCGTTGGCAATTTTTCCTGGACCGGAATCATGATCCAGCTCGAGCAGGGTCATGAAGTTGTCTTTCACTCCGTTTAAAAATAGATACTCATTTGTATTAATTAAGACAAAGTTGAGTAAATCTATTTTTGAAACAGAGATATCATCGTAATTCATTTAATTCCTTATCTCACCTACCCGCACACACTTTGCCCTCCCCCGATCCCCTTCTCCTCCTACTAATCCTTCATCGGCATCTATGTCAGCCTCTTTCTCCTTCAAATCCCAAGCTGGGAACATGGATCTTCTCCCCTTGATCCCATGCCCTCAATGCGGTCCGAAAGTGCTCAGCGACACATCCACTGGGGTAAAAAGGCCCGACAATCGTTACTACAAGTGCATCCTTTTGGAGAAGTGTCAGATCTTTGAATCCAATCCAGTTTTGCTTCAACTATTGCGGGCTCATCGTGTTTCTGTTTTTCTCGATTCTCTGCAGTCACGGCAGTGCCACTTCTTTTGAATGGCGGAGCACATACCCTGCGGGAGGCTGTTCGAGATCGCCGTCGGCTTGCACCACCTTCACCGGCGTTCGTTCGATCTCATCAACTCGCAAGAGGATGGAGGGTGTGTCGGCACAACAGCCCAGCAAGATCCACTATGACGAACAATCCAGGATTGTCCAGCTCCTAACCGCTAACAGGTGGGTCTAGGCTTGCCACCAAGAGAGAGAAAAGAGAGAGGGGGGCTCGAGCGCCCACGTTGGCCGTGTGATCTGGACCGGTGGCCATGATTAGACGGGCGTGTACCGGTTCGACATTTTAAGTGCGTTGCGAGCGCTGCTGGGCGAGGCTGCGCAGGCTTAGGATTTCCTTTTTCTTTTATTCCTTCCATTTATGTTTTTTCCTTTCCATTTTCAATTCGTTCAAAAACCACACATGCTCTAAGTTCCTTTAGGAATATTTACAGAAGTTTTAACATTGATTTAGGGCCATATGGTAATTTATTTTCTGACAAATATTCCATAGCCTTGTTTTAAATATTTTCAATCTATTTATGGGTTTCAGTTGACTCTGACTTTTTGTCAAACCCTTTAATATTTGGATTGCCAACTTATTTATGAATTTTAATTATTTCCTAACTTTTCCTTTTAGGGTTATTTTTAATTTCAAAGGTTTTATTCCGGCCTTACTTTTATTTAGAATAAAACACACAACTCCTAGTCAAACTTAACTAAAACCATTCAAACAAAAGTATTTTAGGAAAAAAATTAATTCCTAGTGAAATATTTAAACAATCTGGATTTGGGAAAAATTCTGCTGCCCATCGTATTTCTAGAGGCTATGCAGGCTCAACAATGCTCACAAACAACTAAACAAGCCAAACTAGGATAACATTGTATTGCCGGGGCCTTTTTCACGAATACGCAAAATTGCGTATCATTCCTGAGATGCAATTACAAATGTGCAACTCGTAGAACCACGTATACAAAATTTTACAAACATATGATTAGAGTGCAAATGGAAGGTTTTCTGCACCAGATATCTCCAGTGCAGGCTTCGAGAAGAGCCGATGGCAAAACATCAAGTACATTAGCTGATGCTGTATACAGTACAAAATTTCACAAACACAATAGCTGATGCTGTATAGATAATCAATAATAGATGGCATAGGCTTGAGTGCATACGTGCTCTGGTGTCTGATCTAACACTTGCAAGATAAGATGATTTGGGTAGCTCAAGTACAAATGTGATATGCCCTAAATAAAAAGTACAAACGTGATATGTTTAATTGCATCGGGTTAGCACATAAACTAGTTAGCTGCACATATTCTTCAATTCTGAGATAGCTAACAAACACCTAAATTTTGTGATATCTTTAGTCAGAACTTCAACTTTACATTGCAAGCAATACTTGCGATAAATTGATTGACCCAATAAAAACAAAGGCCACTAACTTCTGGTACAGTCTACAGTGTCCATGCAGAATGGAACTTCCTAAATGTTGTAACATTATATAGGCTGCCAAACCAGGTTATGTGTGCAACGATCACACGACAGAGCAGCATAATGGTTTATGAAAGTGCAGTTGCTGATGACAATCACAATCAGGTGAGCAACATATATCTGAGAACATCAGCGGGACAAAATATGCGTGCAGGACAACTCAGTTTGGGATATCTCAAAAAAACTGATAAAAAAGCATAATACAAGAATATGGATTACATCGTGTTATCCTTAATTACTTGCTCATGGAATTAGCTCTAAATGGCATAAGAAATCTCCCGCAAGAGATTGACCATCCACCAAAACCGGAATGTACCGGGCTAGACTGACCTATACGGCGGAGGTTTCCATGACAAGATGGGGGTGAGGTTCAGTATGATTCAAGCACAGGTGCATTTGGAACAAATAGACAATGTATTGCCTCCTGATGAGGTTTAGCATAATAGCAGAGTTAAACAGAATAATGTTGTAGGAACAATATTCTCCAACGAGATCACAAAACTGATCTGCACTACAGATAGATAGTTGCTGATCTGCACTACAGATAGATAAAGCAGGGCATAATTATGAATTATACATAACGTTGCATAAGAAAGGATGACAGGAAACAATCTTTCATGAGCGGTTTCAAGGCATCTCCAGGTAGTCCCCCGGAAGTTCGTAGCTGCAGACTGGGCACAGACGGTTAACACTGAGCACCCTGAAGATACAGCGCTGATGGAAAGAGTGGGCGCAGGGCATCGCCCTCAGCTTGTCCTCCTCCTCGAAATCATCATGGCAAACATGGCAGTAGGTCTCCCTCGTATCACCCACCCCTGGAGTAGCCAGGAGCGCGATTGCGCTGGTCGCTGCGGGGACAAGTTCGCGCATCTCGCGTTCGAGCGCCTCAAGCTCCAAAAGTCCAGCAAGTCCAGCCTCATACTCCTCCATCATTTTTCTGCGCCCGTTTTCCAGATCATCGCAAGATCCAGACTTGAGGCCTGTGCGCAGAGGCTCCATTTGATTTGCTGGAGTGGAGGTGGGAACGAACAAAGCTAGCAGCGATCTGCAGATCAGACGAGTCGATTGGGGATGGATGAGGATAGAGAGAAACGGGGATATATATATATATACAGGCGGGGGAGATCCGCCGACGAGTTCCTTACCTTAGGGATTCTGATCGTTGAAAGGCCGCTCCGGAATCGAATTCGACCACGAACCGAAGGAAGAGGGGAGATCTGCTCGGAGTTGGTACCACCGGCGGAGACGGCCGGATGGGGATTTGCCGCCCTTTTCGCCGAGGTTAGGTACTCCCTCCAGTCAATGTAAAAAAAAAAAATACATTTTACATCTTGCTAACAGTAATCAAGACAAAAATAAAAAAAGGCGCAGACAGCAGGCAGTTTCGTCTTTTCCTCTCGGGCAGGCGACTAAAAGCCCTAGCTGCCGCCAGGAGAGTCTCTCTACCTTGTCCTCTAGCGTCTCCGCTCCGCCGGCGACTTCGATGGTCGGTAGTGAGGAGGGACGTCGGATCTACGTGTGTGGATCGTGCAGTATTAGGTTAGGCCCTAGTAGCTTAGGTTTTTTCAGTTGTTCATCGTCTTTGTTTCGACAGCGGCGATGGCGACGCTGATTAAAGAAGATTCAGATATGCCCCCAATGAGGCATTCGTTCTATGGTTGGGGACGGATTTGGAAATCAGTCTGTTCAAGTAAGGATGATGTAGCGGCGGCATCCTCCTGGTGGACCTGTGTCCTCGAGCTCCGCCGTTGCGACGGCGTTTGCTCCAACGTTGTGCGGAGCTTGGGAGGTAGTTCAGGAGCGGATGCAGATTATGGTCTGCATAAACGACATCTGAAAGACGAAGCGTATGCTGGGTTCGTGGTTGATGGATGGCAAGTATGGTTTCCTCCTTCGGCGTCTTAGTCATCGTGGGGTGCCAGATTTGGAGTTTGATGGCGTGTCCGAGGTGTTGCTCCGGTCTGATTCGTTGAACGGCAATGACTTCACTTTTGGTGAGCCACCTTGGAGGTCCCAATGTTGCATATCAGCGATGGAGCCGCGTCGAGTTCGGGTGAGGAGGCGGTCCATTATTTTTTCCTTCGGTGGTTGCTGTGGTGGTGCCGGAGGCAGGTGACGGACGTTGGTGTAAAGCTCAGACGTCCTGCTATTTTTTCAGTTTTGTTATGTCGGTCTTTATGTGATTTGTACTTTGATTTTTATGATATGAATAAGACACATATTACCATGCAAAAAAAATCAAGGCGAAAATTAATGATGTTTCCTCGTATTATCAATTTGTTTAACACTTGAATGCATGTAGTCATAATGACACTATGCTACTCCCTCCTTTCTGGTTTATAAGGCTCAATTTAAAAATCTCACCAACCAAGGTAGATGGTGAGTGGTGGAATACTTTTGTAGTTTGCAAAAGAACCCAAATAATGCTCTTGTTTTCCTCAAAAAAGTATGTTTACCAATGCATTAATTGCAATGCATGCATGTATAAATTACATGCATTGGTCAATTTTCTCTTAATACTTGCATGCAATGATTTAATGCACCTTGGAATCTGAACATGTGATGGGAAACAACCAAATTAAGCCTTATAAAATGGAAAAACTAAAATTTTAAGATAAGCCCTATAAACCGGAAAGGAGGGAGTACTTCTTTCCTATTCCCTCCTTATATGCATGCGGGTGTATTAATGATTCCGGTTAACAAAAGAAAATTGACTTGCAAAGCAATTATTAAATTTTACCTTGGTACATGTAATATGAGTTTATGGCCTTATATAAGGAATGGAGGAATTATTTAACTAGTTTTAACTAGCCTCCAACGCCGGTGTCTCACGATCCCTTGAGTCTTTGTGTGCCCGAAGTCTCCGGCTTTGCAGGACGAGTTCTTCTCCCATTCCACGTTCGACTGACCATAGCTCGGTCCTGATAACTTTCCCGGTTTGTGCAGGCGTCATAGCGCCCACGACATCAATCCTTCGCACCGTGTTAATGACACCCCTCGATTTACATGCGCCGTAACAAGGCGGACGGTCCAAGAATCTTTATAGAAACGCCCTCATGAGACATGGGAAAACACATATTAAACAGGCCAGGAGCATGACGGGTAGACCATTCCATCCCCAAATCGAGAAGTCAAAATACTAGAAAATTCTGGAAAAAATGGCAAGCGCCCCAAGCTCCTCCTCACGCCCCCATGGCCCTCTTCCGAGCGACTGGGCAAGCTGCTCAGTCTCCCATCTTCAACTTAGCGTACTCGACACGCAAGGATATCTTCCTGCTTCAGATCTCGTATCCACTCGTCCCGGATTAACTTCAGTGAATGGCGAAGCCCTTGCAGAGAACTTCCTAGCTCCACACAAGGAAGAGAGGGTATGTTTCGTGCCCTTCCTCTTATGAGGTCTGGGATTTCCCATTCACCCTCTCCGGGGTTTGCTAGAGTTCTACGGGATCCAGCTCCATCACCTCACCCCTGGGCCCATTCTGCATATCTCGGGCAACGTCGCCCTTTGCAAGATGTTTCTGGGCTGCGAGGCCCAATTCGAATTATGGAGAAAGTATTTCTGCCTCATCCCCCGTAACCTGGGAGGGACAATCTCTGAAGTAGGCGAAGCCGAAGTTTGGCGCATAGCCGGGACGGGGTACCACGTTGGGACCCCAAAGAAGGACTCCGAAGAGTGGACCTCGGAGTGGTTTTATATTGAAGACGTCTCCTTATTCGAGACGGCTCGGAGGGGTCTGCCCGAATACTCAGACACTCCTTTAAAGAAGCGGTTTAATTGGCGGCTAAAAAACCCCTCTGAAGAGGAGAGTGTCGAAGTACAACGTTTGACCGCTAAGGTGAGGCTGCTAGCTCGCAGTAAGTTAACCATCATTGATGTGATGGCCGCCACCATTACTCGATGCATGCAACCTCTTCAACAAAGGATGCACCCCTATGGTGTTATAATGGGACAAGCGAAAAAAACGCGACCTGTTACAACCGGAAGGGGCCTGACAACCAGGCAGGAATGGCAGCCATACTGGCCGATCTCTTCAATGGAGAAGAAGAAGAGTTTGCCCGCCTAAGGAACAGGAACGACTATTCGAGCTATAACCCCATTGAATGGGTAAGTTCGACTTTCATTTTCATAGTCCGGACGTTACGTCTGTATCTACTGATCAGACTTCCATTTTTTCGGACGGAATTGGAGGCGTTGGGTCGAGACCACCAGCCGCCCCTCTCCACAACTAGAGAGCCATTCCCGTGATGATGACCTAGGTTTCCATGATGATCCACACACGTCAATTGATTTTGAGGACAAGCTCTTTTACCAGGATAGTCTTGACAGCTCTAAGGTGGCCCTTCTGGCCGATCACCCTGGGACCCTCCCCTCTTCCGCTGTAAGTAGCAAGAAGGCCTCTTACCAAAAAGGTTGTTCGCCTCGTGTCATTCCGAGTATGCTGACTTCTACTCCCAAGGGCCGCCGCACCACGCGCCGAACACCGACGAGAGCGGGCGCCGATTAAGGCACCAATGCATGGCAGAGCTCCCAAGCGCATGGCAGCCGTGGGAGCTACACCGGCCGCACCCCCGACCAAGAGGTGATACATTTGAGCTTATAGTTCGGTCATTATTGTGGTCGCTGTTGTACTCATAATCTTTGATGAGACTTGCAGAAGAAGTGTACCGCCACCACCGTCCGAAGACGTCAAGGAGGTGCCAGGGGTAATCCCGAACTGAGATCTTCGACACGGGCCAGGGTCAATGCGGAGGCTCCTGCTGCAGACCAGCCTCCAAAGGATCCTGGGGATGTCTCGGTTACCAATTCCGAAGTCGAAAGTATGATGAATCACCGACTACGGAAGGAGTCACTACGTCATCCAGTGTTTTCCAAACATGAGTTCAATGCACTTATTTTGGTGGATGCCTACCTCAGAGCCGCCTGAACCGTACTTGAGGGTTTGTGATTGGTTTTGATAACCGAACATAAATCCTGACCCAGTAGCCCCCGAGCCCTAATTTGGGCAGTACGGCCGAGTTAAGGGTCTTAATATACATATGTTGCGACATGGTGCAGGCCTTGAGGGAACAAAACAACAAACTGGCCGAGGACCTTGAGCTAAGCCAGACATAGTTGGCGGTTGCACATGCCGAACTGGAGGAGGTCAAGAAGTTCACGCGGGAAGCACATGGTGAGTAGAAAGTTTTACCCTGCATAACTTGTTTGGGCCGTTTTTTGTGACAAAAGATTGCCTTTTAGCAGCCAAGTCCATAGGCCAACTGGAGAAATACTTGAAAGCGGCCAAAGAGTCCCAAAGGTACGCCAAATCACAGCACAAAGCCGGCCACCGAGTACTGGCCCGAAGCCATGAGGATAAGAACAATCTTAAAGCGGAAAATTAGCAACGGGTCGAAGAAATAGAGAGATTAAAATCCCAGCTGGCACAGACCCTCGAGGAGAACTAGAGACTGAAAGGTGGCATGTTCACTAAGTGAAATTTCAACTTGTGATCATGTAAAGCATGTGTATGATGTAAAAAAAACCTGCCACATCTCTTGTCAGGTCTCCTGATCGGGCGTCCCGAAGAAGAGGCTGGCTCTTCCGGAGGTAACGTGCTAAAGGAACTGACCATCATGCACGAGCAAGCTCAAAAAACTATGAGGAGCATGATCAAGGCGCTATGGCCAAACGAGACGCCTCAAGAAGGGATGGTCGAATTGGCCAATCGATTTAAAGGAGCTCGGCGTCACTTCGAGCTTTGGAAGATGTCGGCTTGCCAAGGAGGACGGGAGGCATGGGCAATGGTTAAGACCCACTTTACCAAGCTGGACTCGAATCATTTAGCTTAGGTTGGGCCAGTAGAGCCAGACGAGCGGGAAGTGCCACTTCATTTGGTGTATGACCAAGTGATGCCAGCCGCTCGGTTATCTCAAGAAGACTGCGCCCTAGATACTATAATAAATAGTCTTGACCAAAAGCAGGGTGTTTGATTCTATGTATTTATGTACTTTACATGAAACAATCTCCATTCGTGTTGTAAACATTGTCTTAACCGGCCATCGGCTTCGAGCTCCCCCGCCATTGGCTTGGGAGTGTTCCGAATCGCCTAACCTGTTGTAATGTAAAAATCACTTTGAGAACCAGGCAATCCGTCCATTTGGTACGAACAGATTAAACACGCAAAGGAAGTTATGTTATATTACTGTTTAACGTAAGAAACATCTTCCAAATAAAATAGTTCCTCCATGGGTTCTTTTCTTTGGGTTGTTATGTTGACCATAGGTGATTTAACCAGACAGTCGTAATATGCGGGTGATGGTTACTTCGGGAAAATAAATTCGGGTGTTTGGTGATGACCACCAATAATTTTCACTTCCCTCATAGCCGACCAATTATGTTCTTAAGAATGCTAGCTTTCGGCTTCACCCGTCTGAGGTACGTATCCGGGTAACCCGGTCGTAACAATCGCAGAGGTGCTCCCTTTGTTGGGGAACGTAGTATTTCAAAAAAATTCCTACGATCACGCAAGATCTATCTAGGAGATGCATAGCAATGAGACGGGAGAGTGTGTCCACATACCCTCATAGACCGAAAGCGGAAGCGTTTAGTAACGCGGTTGATGTAATCGAACGTCTTTGCGATTCAACTGATCCAAGTACCAAACGTACAACACCTCCGTGTTCTGCACACGTTCAGCTCGATGACGTCCCTCGAGCTCTTGATCCAGTTGAGGACGAGGGAGAGTTCCGTCACAAGACGACGCGTGGCAGGACAAGTGATGATGACATTACCGACGCAGGGCTTCGCCTAAGCACTACATCGATATGACTGAGGTGTGTAACTGTGGAGGGGGGCACCGTACACGGCTCAGACAAATCTTGTTTGTCTTTGGGGTGCCCCCCTCCCACGTATATAAAGGAGGGAGGGAGAGAGGCTGGGGAAGGGAGAGAGGCCGGCCCCCTAGGGGCATGCCAAGAGTATGGAGTCCTACTAGGACTTCCAAGTCCTAGTAGGAATCCCTTTCCTTTTCGGAGTAGGAGAGAAGGAAAGAGGGAAAGAGAGAGGGAGTAGGAAAAGGCAAGGGGGGCGCCGCCCCCTTCCCCTAGTCCAATTCGGATCCATGGGGGGGAGCGCGCCACCTCCCCTTGGCTTGCCTCCTCTTTTCCCGTATGGCACAATAAGGCCCATTACTTCTCCCGGTGAATTCCCGTAACTCCCCGGTACTCCAAAAAACACCCGAATCACTCGGAACCTTTCCGATATCCGATTATAGCCTTCCAATATATGAGTCTTTACCTCTCGACCATTTCGAGACTCATTATCATGTCCGTGATCTCATCCGGGACTCCGAACAAACTTCGGTCATCAAATCACATAACTCATAATACAAATCATCATCAAACGTTGAGCATGCGGACCCTATGGGTTCGAGAACTATGTAGACATGACCGAGACACATCTTGAAGGAAATATGCCCTAGAGGCAATAATAAAGTTGTTATTTATATTTCCTTATATCATGATAAATGTTTATTATTCATGTTAGAATTGTATTAACCAGAAACTTAGTACATGTGTGAATACATAGACAAACAGAGTGTCCCTAGTATGCCTCTACTTGACTAGCTTGTTAATCAAAGATGGTTAGGTTTCCTAGCCATGGACATGTGTTGTCATCTGATGAACGAGATCACATCATTAGAGAATGATGTGATGGACAAGACCCATCCATTAGCTTAGCACTATGATTGTTTGGTTTATTGCTATTGCTTTATTCATGACTTATACATGTCCCTATGACTATGAGAATATGCAACTCCCGAATACCGGAGGAACACTTAGTGTGCTATCAAACGTCACAACGTAACTGGGTGATTATAAAGATGCTCTATAGGTGTCTCCGATGGTGTTTGTTGAGTTGGCATAGATCGAGATTAGGATTTGTCACTCAGTGTATCGGAGAGGTATCTCTGGGCCCTCTCGGTAATGCACATCACTATAAGCCTTGCAAGCAATGTGACTAATGAGTTAGTTATGGATGATGTATTATGGAACGAGTAAAGAGACTTGCCGGTAACGAGATTGAACTAGGTATGGTGATACCGACGATCGAATCTCTGGCAAGTAACATACCGATGACAAAGGGAACAACGTATGTTGTTATGCAGTTTGACCGATAAAGATCTTCGTAGAATATGTAGGAGCCAATATGAGCATCCAGGTTCCGCTATTGGTTATTGACCGGAGATGTGTCTCGTTCATGTCTACATAGTTCTCGAACCCGTAGGGTCCGCACGCTTAATGTTCGATGACGATTTGTATTATGAGTTATGTGATTTGATGACCAAAGTTTGTTATCACGGACATGACGATGAGTCTCGAAATGATCGAGACATAAAGATTGATATATTGGACGATGTCATTCGGACACCGGATGAGTTCTGGGAGGTACCGGATAATTACCGGAGTGCCGGAGGGTTATCGGAACCCCCTGGGGGAACTAATGGGCCTCAATGGGCCTTAGTGGGAAGAGAGGAAGGGCCAGGAGGGGCTGGCCGTGCCCCCTGGGTCCGAATTGGACTAGGGGAAGGGGCGGCGCCGCCTTTCCTTCCCTTCCCCCTCTTCCTTCCTTCTCCCCCTGTTCCTTAGGTGGAAACCACCTACTAGGACTTGGAGTCCTAGTAGGATTCCCCTCTCCTGGCGCGCCAGAGGGCCGGTGGCCTCCCTCCCTCCTTTATATCTGAGGCGGGGCACCCTAGAACACACAAGTTTCTCTTAACCGTGTGCGGTGCCCCCCTCCACAGTTCCACACCTCGATCATATTGCCGTAGTGCTTAGGCGAACCCCTGTGCCGGTAACATCATCATCACCGTCGCCACGCCATCGTGCTGATGGAACTCTTCCTCGGCCTCAACTGGATCATGAGCTTGAGGGACGTCATCGAGCTAAACGTGTGCTGAACGCGGAGGTGCCGTACATTCGGTACTTGGATCGCGAAGACGTTCGACTACATCAACCGCGTTACTAAGCGCTTCCACTTTTGGTCTACGAGGGTACGTGGACACACTCTCCCGCCCATTGCTATGCATCTCTTAGATAGATCTTGCGTGATCATAAGCAAAATATTTGAAATACCGCGTTCCCCAACACATCTCTGGTCAATAACCAATAGCGGAACCTGGATGCTCATATTGGCTCCTACATATTCTACGAAGATCTTTATCGGTCAAACTGCATAACAACATACGTTATTCCCTTTGTCCTCGGTATGTAACTTGCCCGAGATTCGATCGTCAGTATCATCATACCTAGTTCAATCTCTTTACCGGCAAGTCTCTTTAATCGTTCCGTAATGCATCATCCCGCTACTAACTCATTAGTCACATTGCTTGCAAGGCTTATAGTGATGTGCATTACCGAGAGGTCCCAAAGATACCTCTCCGATACACGGAGTGAAAAATCCTAATCTCGATCTATGCCAACCCAACAAACACCTTCGGAGACACCTGTAGAGCATCTTTATAATCACCTAGTTACGTTGTGACGTTTGATAGAACATAAGGTTTTCCTCCGGTATTCGGGAGTTGCATAATCTCATAGTCAGAGGAATATGTATAAGTCATGAAGAAAGCAATAGCAATAAAACTTATACGATCATAATGCTAAGCTAATGGATGGGTCTTGTCCATCACATCATTCCCTAATGATGTGATCCCGTTCATCAAATGACAACACATGTCCATGGCTAGGAAACTTAACCATCTTTGATTAACGAGCTAGTCAAGTAGAGACATACTAGGGACACTCAGTTTTGTCTATGTATTCACACATGTACTAAGTTTTCGGTTAATGCAATTCTAGCATGAATAATAGATATTTATCATGATATAAGGAAATATAAATAACAACTTTATTATTGCCTCTAGGGCATATTTCCTTCAGTCTCCCACTTGCACTAGAGTCAATAATCTAGTTCACATCATCATGTGAGTTAACACCAATAGTTCACATTGTCATGTGACCAACACCCAAAGGGTTTACTAGAGTCAATAATCTAGTTCACATCGCTATGTGATTAACACCCAAAGAGTACTAAGGTGTGATCATGTTTTTCTTGTGAGAGAAGTATAGTCAACGGTTCTGTCACATTCAGAGCCGTATGTATTTTGCAAATATTCTATGTCTACAATGCTCTGCATGGAGCTACTTTAGCTAATTTCTCCCACTTTCAATACATATCCAGATTGAGACTTAGATTCATCCGGATCGGTGTAAAAGCTTGCATCAACGTAACTCTTTACGATGAACTCTTTATCACCTCCATTACCGAGAAATATTTCCTTAGTACTCTTAGGTAACTAAGGATAACTTTGACCATTGTCCAGTGATCCACTCCTGGACACTATCGTACCCCCTTTCCAAACTCATGGCAAGGTACACAACACAGCATGGCATACTTTATAGAACCTATGGCTGAGGCATAGGGAATGATTTTCATTCTCTCTCTATCTTCTGCCGTGGTCGGGTTTTGAGTCTTACTCAAATTCATACCTTACAACTCAGGCAATAACTCCTTTTTGACTGATCCTATTTTGAACTCTTTCAAAATCTTATCAAGGTATGTACTCGTCGAAAGTCTTATCAAGCGTCTTGATCTATCTTTATAGATCTTGATGCCCAATATGTAAGTAGCTTTACCAAGGTCTTTCTTTGAAAAACTCCTTTCAAATACTCCTTTATGCTTTCCAGAAAATTCTACATCATTTACGATCAACAATATGTCATACACATATACTTATGAGAAAGGCTGTAATGCTCCCACTCACTTTCTTGTAAATACATGCTTCACCGCAAGTCTGTATAAAACTATATGCTTTGATCAACTCATCAAAGCGTATATTCCAACTCCGAGATGCTTGCACCAGTCCATAGATGGACATTTAGCTTGCACACTTTGTTAGCACCTTTAGGATTGAGAAAAACCTTATGGTTGCATCATATACAACTCTTCTTTAATAAATTCATTAAAGAACGCAGTTTTGACATCCATTTTCCAGATTTCATAAAATGCGACAATTGCTAACATGATTTGGACAGACTTAAGCATCGCTACGGGTGAGAAGGTCTCATCGTAGTCAACTCCTTGAACTTGTCGAAAACCTTTCGCAACAAGCCGAGCTTTGTAGACAGTAACATTACCGTCAGCGTCACTCTTTTTCTTGAAGATCCATTTATTCTCTATGGCTTGCCGATCATCGGGCAAGTCAACCAAAGTCCACACTTTGTTCTCATACATGGATCCCATCTCAGATATCATGGCCTTAAGCCATTTTGCGGAATCTGGGCTCATCATCGCTTCCTCATAGTTCGTAGGTTCGTCATGGTCTAGTAACATGACTTTCAGAACAGGATTACCGTACCACTCTAGTGCGGACCATACTCTAGTTGACCTACGAGGTTCAGTAGTAACTTGATCTGAAGTTTCATGATCATCATCATTAGCTTCCTCGCTGATTGGTGTAGGAATCACTGGAACTGATTTCTGTGATGAACTACTTTCCAATTCAGGAGAAGGTACAATTACCTCATCAAGTTCTACTTTCCTCCCACTCACTTATTTCAAGAGAAACTCCTTCTCTAGAAAGGATCCATTCTTAGCAACGAATATCTTGCCTTCGGATCTATGATAGAAGGTGTACCCAACAGTCTCCTTTGGGTATCCTATGAAGACACATTTCTTCGATTTGGGTTCGAGCTTATCAGGTTGAAGATTTTTTACATAAGCATCGCAACCCCAAACTTTAAGAAACGACAACTTGGGTTTCTTGCCAAACCACAGTTCATATGGTGCCGTCTCAACGGATTTAGATGGTGCCCTATTTAATGTGAATGCAGCCGTCTCTAAAGCATAACCCCAAAACGATAGCGGTAAATCAGTAAGAGACATCATAGATCGCACCATATCCAATAAAGTACGGTTACGATGTTCGGACACACCATTGCACTGTGGTGTTCCAGGTGGCATGAGTTGCGAAACTATTCTGCACTATTTCAACTGAAGACCAAACTCATAACTCAAATATTCACCTCCACGATCAGGTCGTAGAAACTTTATTTTCTTGTTACGATGATTTTCCACTTCACTCTGAAATTCTTTGAACTTTTCAAATGTTCCAGATTTATGCTTCATCAAGTAGATATACCCATATCTGCTCAAATCACATGTGAAGGTCAGAAAATAATGATGCCCGCCGCGAGCCTCAACACTCATTGGACCGCACACATCAATATGTATTATTTCCAACAAGTCTGTTGCTCACTCCATTGTTCTGGAGAACGGAGTCTTAGTCATCTTGCCCATGAGGCATGGTTCGCAAGCATCAAGTGATTCATAATCAAGTGATTCCAAAAGCCCATCAGCATGGAGTTTCTTCATGCGCTTTACACCAATATGACCTAAACGGCAGTGC
Organism: Aegilops bicornis; assembly: GCA_021605145.1. Taxonomy (NCBI): domain Eukaryota; kingdom Viridiplantae; phylum Streptophyta; class Magnoliopsida; order Poales; family Poaceae; genus Aegilops; species Aegilops bicornis. The sequence continues at coordinate 175,447,734 of CM038674.1, forward strand.
CACAAATAAGTTGCACTATCATTATTAACTTTGCATCTTTTGGCTTCAATATTATGAATATGTGTATCACTACAATCGAGATTCAATAAACCATTTGTATTGAGTGTATGACCATAGAAGGTTTTATTCATGTAAATAGAACAACAATTATTCTTTGACTTAAATGAATGTAACTGTATTGCAATAAACATGATCCAATCATATTCATGGTCAACGCAAGCACCAAATAATATTTATTTTAGGTTCAACAGTAATCCCGAAGGTAAAGGGAGTGTGCGATGGTGATCTTATCAACCTTGGAATCACTTCCAACACACATCATCACCTCGCCCTTAACTAGTCTCTGCTTATTTTGCAATTCCGCTTTGAGTTACTACTCTTAGCAACTAAACCAGTATCAAATATCGAGGGGTTGCTATAAACACTAGTAAAGTACACATCAATAACATGTATATCAAATATACATTTGTTCACTTTGCCATCCTTCTTATCCGCCAAGTATCTAGGGCAGTTCCACTTCCAATGACCATTTCCTTTACAGTAGAAGCACTCAGTTTCAGGCTTGGGTCTAGCTTTGGGCTTCTTCATGGGAGTGGCAACTTGCTTGCCATTCTTCTTGAAGTTTCCTTTATTTCCCTTGCCCTTTTACTTGAAACTAGTGGTCTTGTCAACCATCAACATTTGATGCTTTTCTTGATATCTACCTTCACCGATTTCAAAGATCACAAAGAGCTCCTAATCGTTTTCGTCATCCCTTGCATATTATAGTTCATCACGAAGTTCCAAGAACTTGGTGATAGTGACTAGAGAACTCATCAATCACTATCTTATCCGGAAGATTAACTCCCACTTGATTCAAGCGATTGTAGTACTCGGACATTACGAGCACATGCTCACTGGTTGAGCTATTCTCCTCCATCTTGTAGGCAAAGTACTTGTCAGAGGTCTCATACCTCTTGACTCGGGCATGAGTCTGAAATACCAATTTCAGCTCTTGGAACATCTTATATGCTCTGTAGCGTTTCAAAACGTTTTTGAAGTCCCG